>CM060982.1:17986129-19189129 GCA_030765065.1 Deroplatys truncata
TCTGGTTAGTTCTTGTTGTAAACCAGCCTTTACTTTGTGTACTACAAGCCATCTTGATCAGAGTCAGTTCCTTTATACCCAGAAACAGTTTTAATTAGATGGGGCAGTAGATTTAAATCTGTAAACTACTTGCACAAATATTTTGATGTTCTGAAGAGATTTTTGCTCAACTGACTTTCAAATACACCTGCAGAAATTGATTGAAAGAGATAGAATCTGTATCTACACAATATGATCAAAAGTATCTGGACACCCCCACAAACAAACGTTTTTCATCTTAGGTACATTGTGCTGCCACCTAGTAGTCATTAGACATCATGAAACAGCAGAATGGGATGCTCTGTGGAACTCACGGACTTCGAACGTGGTCGGGTGATTGGGTGTCATTTGTGTCAGAAGTCTGTATGCGAGATTTCTACACTCCTAAATATCCCTAGGTCCACTGTCTCTGATGTGATAGTGAAGTGGAAATGTGAAGGGACATGTACAGCACAAAAGCGTACAGGCCGACCTTGTGTGTTAACTGACAGAGACCGCCGACATTTGAAGAGGGTCGTAAAGAGTAATAGGCAAACATCTATCCGGACCATTACACAGGAATTCCAAACTGCATCAGGATCCACTCCAAGTACTATGACAGTTAGGCGTAAGGTGAGAAACCTTGGATTCCATGGTCGAGCGGCTGCTCATAAGCCACACATCATGCAAGAAAATGCCAAATGATGCCTTGCTTGGTGTAAGGAGCGTCAACATTACACGATTGAACAGTGGCTAAACGTTGTGTGGAGTGACGAATCACGGTACACAATGTGATGATCCGATGGCAGGGTGTGGGTATGGCGAATGCCCGGTGAACGTCATCTGCCAGTGTGTGTAGTGCCAACCTTGAAATTCGGAGGTGGTGGTGTTATGGTGTGGTCGTGTTTTTCCTGGAGGGGGCTTGCACCCCTTATTGTTTTGCATGACACGATCACAATGCAGACCTACATTGATATTTTAAGCACCTTCTTGCTTCCCACTGTTGAAAAGCAATTCGGGGATGGCGATTGCATCTTTCAACAAGATTGAGCACCTGTTAATACTGCATGGGCTGTGGCGGAGTGGTTACACGACAATAACATCCCTGTAATGGACTGGCCTGCACAGAGTCCTGACTTGAATCCTATAGAACACCTTTGGGATGTTTTGGAACGCTGACTTAACTGACCTACATCGATACCTCTCCTTAGCTCCGCATTCCATGAAGAATGGGCTGCCATTCCCCAAGAAACCTTCCAGCACCTGATTGAAAGTATGCCTGTGAGAGTGAACGCTGTCATCAAGGCCAAGAGTGAGCGAACACCATACTGACTTCCAGCATTACCGATGGAGGGCGCCACAAACTTGTACGTCATTTTCAGCCAGGTGTCCAGATAGTTTTGATCATGTAGTGTATGTACAATTTTGTAGCTTAGTGCATAGGCTGCTTTTGTTCATGTACATTGTGAATTTATAGCAAGTGCAGTGAATATTCTTACAATCAACATTCCTGTATCTAGATTAGATTAGATTGGAATGCATTCTGTGAGTTCACTAGCAGCCATAAAGGCTTGTGAACATAGAACATGTCAAGGAAATGTACAAAAATTACATATAAACATAAATATTACACAGAATATAGAACATTTGAAATAAAATAGACACACACTATATGCGTGTCAAGGAAATGTACAGTGTAGTTACATATATACATAAAATATTACATAGAGTACAGAACATTTAAAATAAAATAGACATATTTTATACAAAATGAAACAAATCAGGTGTAATTTTGTACAAAATTGAGTACCTCCCTACCGTTATAAGGTTAATATTATATTTATAGACAAGAACAGTTATTTTAACTTTCACTAGGCTTGTACCTTTGTTTGTCTCATCATTTTGTTCTATTTGGTTTGTAATGCATAGCATTTACTGTCAGTTCTTAATATACATACATTTAAATAGCTTCATTAATTCTAGAGCAGGCAATTGTAAAACCTGCAATTGTCATTAATATTACTAATATTACTTAGAGAGCTATATATGTATTATCATCAGGATAATTTGTTATTCAGATAATCTTGTACAGAATAATATGCTTTTGAGCATAGGTACTCTTTAACAGCAGTTTTAAAGACATTAAAATTGTCAACTTTTCCCTCAAGATCATTAGGGAGAGTATTAAATATTTTTATGATCTCATAATATACACCATCCTGGAAGCAAGAAAGCTTTACACTGGGATGATGGATGTTACCCTTTTGTCTAGTGTTTATGTCATGAGTTTCCATGTTTGTAATAAATGTGGTTCGATTGCTTACATAGAATTTTAAGATTCAAAATATGTACATGCAAGGTAGGGTTAGTATCTTCAGACTTCTAAAAAGATGTTTGCAAGAGTTTCTGCTATGGGTGCTGGAAATGATTCTTATAACCTTCTTTTGCATGAGGAATATTCGTTTAGTTTCTACTGAGTTTCCCCAAAATAATATTCCATATTCAATGATAGAGTTGAAATATGCATAGTACACTAATTTAAGCGTATCTATAGAACTGACATTTACCAGTGCTCAGATGGCAGAACTGAGTTTGGGTAAGACACACGTAATGTGAACTTTCCAATTGACATATCTCTCTACTTGGAGGCCCAGAAATTTAATGTTGTCTATTTGTTCTAGTGACATGTCATTAATCCCAATTTCTATTGGAGCGTGTGGTGATCGATAGGTTATAAATTTAACAACTTTTGTTTTGTCTAGATTTACAGATAATTTGTTAGCTTTAAACCAGTGTGACATACAGTTCAAAACATAATTCAATTTAAGTACACACTCATTCAAGTTTTTACTAGTCACCAGAACACTCGTGTCATCAGCAAACAGAATGATATTTGCAATATCCTTTATATAAAATGATAGGTCATTTATATAGATAAAAAATAGTAAAGGTCCTAGGACTGATCCTTGGGGTACTCCATGTGTTACTGTTTTCCATTTTGATGTATGTTTCCCAAATCCAATATCATTGACTACTTCAACATTTAGATATTTCTTTCATTTAGATATGATACAAACCAACTAAGTTACATTTTTAGTCCATAGAATTTCAATTTTTCTATCAGAATATCATGATTAACACAGTCAAATGCCTTTGGTAAGTCACAGAAAATCCCACCTACAAAGTAAACACACCTAAATAAATGATCTGAAGTGTAGAATAACTATAGTAATTCCTAGTAACATAGGAGTAAGCAAAATAACATAGCTTCAGTTTTGACTAAAGGCAGAATTAGTTAAACATGTCAGTTAACTAATAATACAGAAAACTGGAAAGGTGTTACATAATTCTTATTTCTAGTTTGTAAATTTGAATAAATTTTCAACCCAATACAGATAAATGTTGAAAACGTTAATGCAATCACAGAAAGGGTAAAAAAAAAAAGTAAGTTACTTCAAGGATATAAAAAGTACCTACTGATTGCAGTGCAGCATCTTTTCGTTTGAAAGAAATAGTTTTACACAATCATCAAACACTTCCAATGTTAATGTTGACATAATTGAGGCATTACAAACTCTCATGTTGAATTACCCTGAATTTAAATGTGTGTATTGAAATGTGTCTGGGTTCCTCGTGTGTGTGTTGATGTAGAAAGGTTTTTTCTGAAAGTACGTGCTGTATTATTTTATTGTTAGTGACCACAGAAGCAAGATGAAAGCAAATATTGTGACTTCTGCTATACTTTCATTCCACAAATAAAAAAGCACATTTTTGTATAAATAAAACTGTCTTTTCTCAGCACTGTACAGTTGTGTTTAATTTTAATGGATGTATAAAATCATTTTTGTCATAATTTGCATGCCTACTATTGTCCTTAGCTTGTTTTTTAAACCTAAAATCCCTTTTAAGTTTACATGAAATTACTGCAATAATCTTACAACCAATTAATTATTGATAAAATGTGAAACTTAATATTCATATCACAATCTTTTTTCCTTTAAAATAATGCAACTCTCTTATCTCTAATAATGGACACAACAATGTCATCCTATTTGTTTGGAGATCTTATACCTTTGTCTCTATTGGACAAATGATTTTGCTCCTAGCTCCAGAAAACAGACTAGTACCTCCATGTTAAGGATATTGTATGCCACAACAAAGATAGAAATGGTCGGCTTGTATATGTTCTTCTTTTCCTTATACACTTCTGCTGGTTCGTTTGAAGAAGTTTCAAATCTGATTTTGGAATCTGAGATCTCAGTTGATTCTTTTTTACCTGTTGATAGCAACAATGTATATCCGATGGTTGCTTCCACAATCAACGACCCTATGTACTTCATGGACTTCTAAACCTGAGCTACGCAGTGCATTGGCAAGCATTGTTCTTAGATGTTATGACATCTAATTTGCACCAACCCCCAGAGGACAATTCCTGAGCATGTGTGGTAAGATCTCTATCTCACTGCAATGTCTTAGTGGCTTATGCCCATGGAACATCCTGGAAGGGACTGTACTGGAATGACCATTGCTGTCATCTTCAACAAGTCCTGCCATTCTGTTTTAATTATCACCCATGAGCTGGCACATGGAACTTTAAAAAAAAAAAGCCACTCCTCTTCCCTTATGCAGATAGGTGCACCAAGCATCAAATTCTTTGTCTCAAAGTTTCTCCCCAAGTTGTTTTAACAGAATTTGGGGAGGAGTCCTCTGTTATATGCAGTTCTGTAAGACAGAGAATTTTAATGTCTGCAAATTTATGAACACCACTTACATGTTAATCATCAAGGCTTTCCAGTTTCGTGTTAATATTAGTTTCCTAAGTAAAATGCATTATTGACTACCCCTTAAATTTTGCAGCAATAAACAACACACTACTTGCGGTGTCATTTGGAAGGTGTAGGATTTCTTTCATAGCTCATTTGATCATCTTGTCTCTTTTTAAAGGCATGATTTTGGAATTTTGCCTATTGGTGCTGAAAAGGATAGATCAAAGTGGATCCAATCAACTGATTAATAAAATAAGTTCCTCACTTGGTTTTAGCAAATGAGTTACTGTAAGCTTGTTAAGATTTAATTTTGTCTAGTACATTTGCTTTATTGAGTATCAAAGCAGTTTTAAATGTTGTGTCCAGGTATTTAATTTCCTCATCTTCACCAATGCTCGTGATTGATCCTATAGTTCCTTTTACTGAAACTTTTAATTTTTATTTACAATAACATTTGATGTATCTGTGTAGACTGTTAACCCAATTTCTTATAGCTGGGAGGTAGCACTGATCACAAGGATGGATGCTGTTTGTTAATCTTTTCCTATAATTACAGGATCATCAGTAAAACATAAGGCCTTGAGTGATTCTATGTTGGATGTCAACTGAAATCTGTATTTTCCTGAAACATCTCTTTCTGTTAATGCCCCAGCTGAAAAGTAGTAGAACATTACCTCTTGCTTGAAGTTAATTTTATCTGTACAACCACTGTTGTTATGTATCTTAGCCAAATTATGTGTAAGCATATTTATCACAAGTTTATTGAGAGGTAAAGAAAGAGCAAAATTTTCAATTGTGGCAGTGAGGAAAGTATGTCCAATGCTATCAAAAGCTTTACTTACATCAAGATATGCTGTGGAAACAGATGTTTTCTTACTTTTAGCTGTACATAGAACACTATTTATAATATTTAGGTTTAATAAATGTACCATGCTTCATGAGAAATACACTTGGATATTCATTTAGGTCAATATACAGGATGAGTTAGAATAGCACTGAATGATTTTAAGGTGTAATTCAGGAGTAATATTCGAGTGGGAATGTATGTCCATAAATGTCCTATTATCGAGCTAGAGGACATTAACGTTTTTCAAATGCTGCATAAGGTTACATAAAATTCTGTGAAACAGATCCCTGTTCCCCTACAGCATTGGTATATTGCTTATATTTTCTTTTCTTTGCATTTTGGAATATCACTTGTTTTCTGTTTTTAACATTGTTCACATCACCATTAACCTAAAATCTGTGTTTTGTTATTTAAGTAGTAAGGGATTCTGCTGCATATTATACGGCACTTTGTGGTTCCTAAAAGAGGTGTAGGTTATCAATCTCAACTATCAAGATACACCAAAGTGCTTAATTTACTGGAAGAACTTTCAGTTTTACAGCCTATCATAAAAATTGTTCCACTTTACTTATGGAGAGCTATCAGACATGCATTATGTTTATGGAGACATTTGCCTCATCACAGCACCTATACTGCTATACTTCAATGACTGCAAGAAAAAGGAACTGTCCAAAAACAGTGCATCATTTGGGAGTCCAAAGAAATGCAAGAACAGTGGCTCTAGAAGAGGAGGTTGTTAACTGGGTCCACAATTCTAAGTCAGCAAGCACAAGAGCAACAGCACATGTCATGCATACAAGGCAAGCTTCAGTTACTAGAATTCTGTGTGAACAGCAATTACATCCATATCATCTCAACCTAAGTTCCAAGCACTGGGGTCAGATGACTTTCCACCCTGACTACAGTTTGTCCAGTGGTTTTTTCATAAATCCATTGATCAACCAAGATTTCCCACAACCATATTGTGGACAGACCAGAAGGTTTTTATACGAGAGGCCATGTTTAACACACACAACAGTCACATTTGGGAATCCTAGAGTTACAAACTACCAACACCAGTTTGCAATGAACATTTGGGTTGTAATTATGAATGTCACACTCATAGGGCCCTATTTACTACTTCCAAGTTTGATGGGCCACATTTACCTACAGTTTTTACAAATTACTTTGCCTGAACTTCTGGAAGTTACTGCCGGTTAATGTGGTTCCAAGATGTTGGGGCACCTCCACAATACTCTGGTAACGTAAGGGATTTCCTACGTGATTGCACTGAAATCATGGCCAGCACATTCAATAGATCTAACCCCTTTGGATGGTATTCTTGTGGGAGATGTTGAGACTCATGTATGAGACGCCAATTAATGGTAAAGAGGAGCTGATGCCAGGATCTTTGTAGCATTTGATGCTATTTGTGATATGCCAGGTATTTTTGAAAGAACTCAGCAATGTATTACAACTATGCTATCAACTATGCTCCAAAGTCAAAAGTCAGGATTTTTAACATCTTTTATAAACACTTATGCACTTGTTCAATTCTTGTTTTGTTCTTAGTTTAACTATGCTTAAAGCCTTTATTTTCTCAAGTAATTTGTATAATGATGAAGAAAATTTGAAGAATCATTATTCACATTTGTTATTCACATAACCTGCATTCGCAGCTGCAGATCAGTTAATAAAAAGCTTTGATCTACTTCAGACCACATGGATTTAGTGCAACAACAACAATAATAATAACAATAATAACAACAATCATCATCATCATCATCTATTACAAAGTGGACCGGCACCGGTATGTTCCGACTCAAGAGTTTGTCTTCCTATCAAAGTCTTGGTTGATCAATACATTAGTGTATTTAGTGCATTATAATTAAATAAAGATTCACAAGTTACTAAATTAATTTAAGAGAGTTTTGCATTGTTTACAATTCATAATATTGGCTACTATTATTTAAAAAAGATGCATAGCCACCAGTTTGGTAGAATTTCATCTAACCTAATGTACTGTTTCGAAAATGTTAGTGCCCTGCCTTCTAGCTAGATAACGAGGTGTTTACAGGCATAGATTCCGTAAAAAAGTACTGAAATAGAACCCCTGAATCATGCCTTAAGGTTATTTGGTGTTATTCTGATTCACCCTGTATTCCCTCATCTTTTGCTTAAACGTTACAATTATCATTCTGACTGCTATGCCATCTAGCTATTCACATACTATATCCTTCTGTTTTATCTTTCATTTAGTGCAGCCAAGTTTTACATCCATCCATGTAGCTTCGGTTAGTCCAGGTTGTTAGACGTCGATGCTTTCTTTGTATTCCTCTTTGTGTTAATTATTCTGTGGAAGGTGGTGTGGTCATATACACGACTGACTGTCGTGTGTTCCGTGTGGGGAGAGAGGAGTTGGCTTTGAGCAGTGAATGTGCGGGACAGCTAGGGTTGAGTTGTGAGCAGAGGCGGGCAGAATAGACACGTGATTTAGCTCTCGGATTCGTGGGCTGTGTTTGCGCAGCCTTTTGTGAGTTTTTTTCGGCAAAGGTAAAGTGACATTTTGTTGTGTAGCTTAGGGTTTTGTGGTAGCTAATTTGGGTTTTGCTGAGAGTTTAATTTCTGTGACGGTGCCTACGTAAAGATGTGTATTATGTACGTTCTTTAAAAAATTGAAACATTAATTTCTCGGATCTGGAGTCTCTAAACTGTCTCTGTAGTATATTACTCCATTTAACCAAGCCTATAAGTGAAAGTTGGAACAAAGCATTTCTGTAGACAATTGCCTGCCAGTGAAAACAGTATAATGTTCAATATTTTGTCAAATGTTTTCCACCGGAGTAGTTTGTAAATTATCTGAGGTAGGGATAGTAATAATCCAGATTCTGAAAAGGGACGTTTTCCATAGTCCTGCTTAGCTACACGGATTTATGATTAAAATTTCTCACTAATTGTATGCCATTTCCTGTCCTAAATTCTCGCTTACGTAAAATTGGATTATAATTATATAAAATTCAATAAAGTATAAAAATTATTCATTCAATTTATTGTTTTCCCCCTATTATTCATTTGAGGGTTTCTCTGACCTATTTGCATGTTTATAGTATCATTTTTTTTCTCTATAAATTGTGTAACAGGTTTTACTTCAGGGTACATTATCTGGGGTTTATTTATATTTGCTATGTGTGCTGTTAATCACTAGTAGCTGTGAGGCTTTGATTACTTTATGTTATACCATTTCCTAGGTGTCTTTTATTTATCTCAAGTTACACTGCCAAATTTTGTATATTTCTGCGCGTTCATCTGGACTTTACATTCGGTTACATGATTTAATCTTTCTCAGCCTTGCATTAATTATTTATTTATGTTGGTTTTGGCGTGATTGTATTTGGTTGGGCATGGCCTAGATGGGCATTGAAGGAAAACTTGTATTGTCCAAAGCCCAATTCAACTGTTTTGAATATTACACACTTTCAATTTGACTACCTATGTTTGCAGTGAATTTTCTTTGTCATTTTAGCAATTACTTTGGCATTTTTCTAAATTAGGTAGTATGCACATATTATGAAATATGTTAATAACGAATTTTCCAAGTGCATTTTAGTGTTGGGCAGATGAGTTTTGGTTTTAATGTGCAAATGCATTAGTTATAGCTTTTCATTGACCCAGAAGCCCAGTTAACTTAGTTGCAGGAACTGCTGATAACTGATGTATTAATTTTGGCCTAGTAAACCAATTCATCCATAATATTAAAACCAGCTTTATGATAATTGTTGACTCTATCATCTTTGTGTTTCTTGCTTCCCCTCTAAATCTACATTTGCTAACACAATTTAATACTTTCCTCTTCAGTTTAAGCTTTCTGAATCAAACTTTAGTTTTCAACGGCTATTTTTACCACCAGTTGCCAACTTATATGGGGCCAGGTATTATTATTGTTTATCTACTGGCTATCATAGCAAGTTTTCTTTATACCATGGTTATATTGCAAATTTGTAGTTTGTATGTTTCATTTGTTTGAAAACGTTTCTCATTGTCTCTCCTCTTTCATATAAATACTCTAACTGTATATGCTCATATGTAGTTTAGGATCCAAGACAACTTAAGAGCAAAGTGAAGTATACTGTGCTTTTAAGTGGGTTCGAGTGAGCTGGCACATTGGGATGTTGTTTACCTGCGAGGCCATTTGCAATCCACTTTGTGATTAGAGGTACAATACACTCGTGTTTCTCATTCTGATGTATGTGTTCTGCTTCATTATCTACCATCACTAGACTGTACTGTTTATAGTTGCAAATAAGTCAATGCATTGGCCTCTTTGTTTACATACAGTATGTGTTTATGGAACTCTGCAGCAAAGTTGCGCATACATTGGTAGCTAACTTATCCCAGATTCTTACCCTGCTCATAAGTATATTTTGCCTTTCTCCCTTCCCTATCTTTCTTAGAAGGCATTTGTGGATTATGAGAATTTTTGTTTGGCAGTTAAGCTTTCATCTCTACAGGCTTGTAAAGTTGTGGCACTGAAAATTAGGTCTTTGTAGTCCGAGTAATAAATAAATACCAGTAAGCAACATTTAAAAAAACAAAAAACTTTTTCCTGAAATATTTTACTGGATATATTTTATTTAAATATTTCAAGCCATCTCTGCAATTCATCCTGATAAATGACGTAAACTAGGACCAACACATGTTTTCACTATTGTGAAGCAATAGTGGTATTAATGTTATTAATCGATGTACCTGACTAATTTTTATTAATTAGCAGGCATCATTTCTCTGGATGTGTTTTACTGATATGAATTTTAAGGCCTTTTTAAAACTGGCTGTGGTACGAACATGGTACTTGGGTTTGTGCATTAGCCATATAACAAGTATAAGGTATGGTGATGTATCGGCTATGGGCCAGTCTTATTACATGGAAGGTAATGTCTTTTGGCACCAACCGACTGGCCAGTTGGATACATACACTACGTGATCAAAAGTATTCGGACACGTGGCTGAAAATGACGCACAAGTTCGTGGCGCCCTCCATCGGTAATGCAGGAAGTCAATATGGTATTGGCCCACCCTTAGCCTTGATGACAGCGTTCACTCTCACAGGCATACTTTCAATCAGGTGCTGGAAGGTTTCTTGGGGAATGGCTGCCCATTCTTCACGGAGTGAGGAACTGAGAAGAGGTATTGATGTAGGTCGGTGAAGCCTGGCACGAAGTCGGCATTTCAAAACATCCCAAAGGTGTTCTATAGGATTCAAGTCAGGACTCTGTGCAGGCCAGTCCATTACAGGGATGTTATTGTCGTGTCATCACTCTGCCACAGCCCGTGCAGTATGAACAGGTGCTCGATTGTGTTGAAAACTGCAATCGCCATCCCCGAATTGCTCTTCAACAGTGGGAAGCAATAAGGTGCTTAAAATATCAATGTAGATCTGCGCTGTGATCGTGCCACGAAAAACAACAAGGGGTGCAAGCCCCTCCAGGAAAAACACGACCACACCATAACACCACCACCTCCGAATTTCACTGTTGGCACTACACATGCTGGAAGATGACTTTCACCGGGCATTCGCCATACCCACATCCTGCCATCGGATCGCCACATTGTGTACCGTGATTCGTCACTCCACACAACGTTTTGCCACTGTTCAATCGTGTAATGTTGACGCTCCTTACACCAAGCGAGGCGTCGTTTGGCATTTTCCTGCGTGATGTGTGGCTTATGAGCAGCCGCTCGACCATGGAATCCAAGGTTTCTCACCTCACGCCTAACTGTTATAGTGCTTGGAGTGGAACCTGATGCAGTTTGGAATTCCTGTGTGATGGTCTGGATAGATGTATGCTTATTACTCTTTACGACCCTCTTCAAATGTTGGTGGTCTCTGTCAGTCAACAGACGAGGTCGGCCTGTACGCTTTTGTGCTGTACATGTCCCTTCACGTTTCCACTTCACTATAACATCAGAAACAGTGGACCTAGGGATGTTTAGGAGTGTGGAAATCTCGCGATCAGGCTTCTGACACAAGTGACACCCAATCACCTGGCCACGTTCGAAGACCATGAGTTCCACGCAGCGTCCCATTCTGCTGTTTCACGATATCTAATGACTACTGAGGTCACATATAATGAGTATCAGGCAGTAGGTGGCAGCACGAAGCACCTAAGATGTAAAACGTACGTTTGTGGGGTGTCCGAATACTTTTGATCACATAGTGTAGGTGTGCTCTAGCATTGACTTAAATTCCAAAAGCACTTGCGATGCAACTAGATAATTCTGGAAGCTTGTTTCTCCTCTTCCACAAAGCTTCCAGAAACTCTTGTAGTTGTATATAAGCAAGCATGCTTGCAAGTGAGATAGTGAGTTGTTCTTGATGCAATATAAAGTGCTGGTTACTCAATGAGTGAGGTTGTGATATATAGTGAGTACTACTACAGTGAGCAATTAGTGAGGTATTATGTCTGACACTCTAGTGAAGTGAGAGTGAAAATTGAAATAAATCACATTAGTGAAGTGAAAACTGAATAAAGTCACAATGATGTCAGCATAGGGATTCGAATAGCATGTTGGAGGAAATACTTCAACAGTTATTAAATGAAATGAAGACCATGAAATCTGGGATGGAGAAAACAGAGTGAAATGAAGACTGTAAATTCTGGAATGGATAAGATGGGAGCAGAAATGAACACCAAATACAGAAATTGAAATTGAAACTTGGTTGTGACATCAACTCTTTACAATCTGAGATAACAGCTATGGTGAAAGATTTGAAAGATGATGTCATTAAGGTGTTAGAAAACAATCAAATCTGATATGGAAGGAAATATTAATGTCATAGAAGAATGTTTAAACCAGCAGGAAAAACAGTTAGAGCTGACAAAGAGAATGGCGGATGTTGCAGTGGAGATGTGCTGTGACCTAGAAGGCAAACTCCATGCCAAAATTAGAGTGGGTTCCATGATCGTGAGAACAACTAATGCTAAAACAGTGAAGTCTTCAAAATTCTACAGTACTTTGTGTGGGCAACATTTAACAGGCAATTTGAGGCTATTGCTATATATAATGGATAGACACTGGTGAAAACAACAATACAGGTTTCGGCTGCCCTGCAGAGGCAAGCAGCCGAAACTCTTCACATTTTCCTTGTGGAGGCTCACCCGACAACATTTAAGCTGTTTGAGGGATGCCATGGAGAACACCAACTACTGTACCCAGCTGAAGGCAAGAGTGTGACAACCTGACAAGATCTTACAAGAATTCGCCATGGAGGTGCAGCGGCTAGCACACTGGGCTGGGTTAGATGTTAACACCAGGCTTTATTTCCGCAGAGGCAGACCACGCATTCATCAGTGGAGTAAGAGGCCAGAGATGAAACACCAACTTCTCCTACTGGATCATCCTAAGGTTAACGATGCACAGTGGTAGAAATATGAAATTTAGGTGGACAGAATTAATTAAGGCTATATTTTATTTTTATTTATCATGTTACTTTTAACAATTACAATCTTGGTGAGTTTTGAGATATATTTTGAAAAAAGGTACTAACAGATTTAAAACTGACACTTATTACTACAGAGAACTTGTATTATATGCATGATGATATTAATTTAGTAACCTTATAACCAGGGTTAAAATTTTTAGGTGCAAATTTCAGATGAAAAAAAGGAAGGGAAAAGGTGCTCAAATAAGGTGAAAAAAGGGACAATAAGGTGCTGGTTTATTTAAGGGGATGCATAACTGAAATTGCTATTTTCTAAACTATCCATACAATTGGGCTGAAACTTTAACCACATGTCAGTCTTCTTTAGATATTGTTTTGTGAATTTCAATCCAAAATCTTAGTTTCAAAGTTATTAATTTTCAAAATATAAAATTATGGGTATATGCAAAATGCAACACATGAAGCATTTTTCAAAAAAAAAAAAAAAAATCTCTTGTTGCTTCTATGTCAAGAAACTACAAATCTGTCATAATTTTTTTTTTTTTTTTCACCATTCTTAGTTTAAGAGAAAAACAAGTTTTGCAGTTTTGTATTTGCATTTTTTTCATTTTTTACTTTCTCTACTACGTATAGTAAGTAGGGGAAGTATTGCATTCCACCCAAAAATTCGATACCGAGATTTCACCGGAAATACATGTTTTGAGACCTCCTGAATCCAAAAAAAGCATTTTTGGAAACATGTCCGTGTGTGTGTCTGTGTGTGTGTGTGTCTGTGTGTCTGTGAACAGCATAACTCAAAAACGAACAGTCGGATAAGCACCAAACTTGGTATTTAGGTTCAGTATCTTCCAGAGATGCGACACGAAGGTTTTCAAGAAAATCCCCCCACCCCAAACTACCCTTAACATGGAAGATTTTTCGAAAATTTTAATTTTCACAAAAATGGCTCTAACGATTTTGATGAAAATATCATATGTTTAAGATAATGTCATGGGAAATGAAATGTATATCTCGAATTTTCTGGGAATGTCTCCAAAAGTATTCTTTATTGTGAACAACTTTTGCATAACTGGTAAACCATAAGAGATAGACAAAATTTTACTACACAAAAAGTGTAGATCGCCTTAAAATACACAACTTATGTCATATACATTTCCTTTGTTGAGTGAACCTTTTGGAGATATTGCTTGTTATTTCCTTAAATTTTCCTATACTTATACTTTTTCTCAAATTCGTTATTCATTTTTTTTATGTCCTGGACATGCAAAGAGAATGGAATGCGCCACATAGCAACCAGCGTTAAAATATTTGACTATCGCTTAAAAGCTACCATATTCCCCTTGCATCTACAAGAAAATTACCAATAAGATTGACATCTCGATATCTCGATTAACATGAAGCATATGGGGAATAAGCGTTTGTAAAATTAGATTGTACAAGAGTAGAGAAAGTCATGTGAGTGTAACACATCAGATTTTTTTGGATTCAGGAGGTCTCAAAACATGTATTTCCGGTGAAATCTCGGTATCGAATTTTTGGGTGGAATGCAATACTTCCCCTACTTACTATACGTAGTAGAGAAAGTAAAAAGCACCGAGATTTCACCGGAAATACATGTTTTGAGACTCACTGAATCCAAAAAAAGCATTTTTGGAAACATGTCCGTGTGTGTGTCTGTGAACAGCATAACTCAAAAACGAAGAGTCGGATAAACACCAAACTTGGTATTTAGGTTCAGTATCTTTCAGAGATGCGACACGAAGGTTTTCAAGAAAATCCCCCCACCCCAGACTACCCTTTACATGGAACATTTTTCGAAAATTTTAATTTTCTCAAAAACGGCTCTAACGATTTTGATTAAAATATCATATGTTTAAGATATTGTCATGACAAATAAAATGTATATCTCGAATTTTCTGGGAATGTCTCCAAAAGTATTCTTCATTATGAACGACTTTTTCATAACTGGTAAACCATAAGAGATAGACAAAATTTTACTACACAAAAAATGTAGATCGCGTTAAAATACACAATTTATGTCATATACATTTCTTTTGTTGAGTGAACCGTTTGCGAGATATTGCTTGTTATTCCCTTAAATTTTCCAATACTTATACTTTTTCTCAAATTCGTTATTCATTTTTTTTTGTCCTGGACATGCAAAGAGAATGGAATGCGCCACATAGCAACCAGCGTTAAAATATTTGACTATCGCTTAAAACCTACCATATTCCCCTTGCATCTACAAGAAAATTATCAATAAGATTGACATCTCGATATCTCCATTAACATGAAGCATATGGAGAATAAGCGTTTGTAAAAATAGTTTGTACAAGAGTAGAGAAAGTCATGTGAGTGTAACACATCAGATTTTTTTGTATACATTGTTATGTTAAAAAATTAGTAGCGCAAAAACTATTGATTACACAGAAAAATTATATGACAGTTTTATTTATTTGGCTTCTTGAAATAAGCATAATAAATGTCAATATGAATGGATGAAAACTACATCGTGTGGAACGTTTTGAATATGCAGAAATGCTGAAAATAAGAAACGCCTTAAAATGAAGTTTTAAAAATACAAACAGCTAGCAACCAAATGCGCAAAGTTATTTAAAAAGTCTTGTAACGATCCTGAAGCGTTTGCTAGGTAAAAATAAAAGTGGATTCTGAAACTACAAGCAATGGAGAATTTTTTGGGAACATATTTTTTTTAGATTTTTTTAGATTTTGGGTTAATTTTAGTTGTGCATTCCCTTAACTAATTCAACGATTTCTCTTTCCTCTATTCCAATTTATTGAACTACAAACAAGTACATCAAATTATCACTCATCAAAAGAAGGAAAAACCATGAAGCTGTTGTACTTCAAGACATAAAGCATCTCCACATTTTTAAAAGTAAGTCTGTTTCTGTTAGGAGATAGAATGTCTTTGTAGATGCTAAAGCTTCTTCCAACATCCACAGAAACCAGTGGGGCAAATCTTGTATTCACTCAAAATGGCAACTCTACAGATGTGGCGAATTCCTCAATGTCTGGATTCTTCTGAAGACTAGATTCAAGTTTGTCTTTGGCAAAGCCATCTAACTGCTCCCTCATGGAAGTAAAAATATCCCATTGTTTTTCCTTTTACAAACCTTGCTCTTCCAATCGTTTAATAGCTGCAGGCAGGTACTTGTAACTATGGACACAATATAGTTCTGTCTGCAAATTATGTATTTTGTCCATTAACAGAAGTTGCTGTGCCTTGGAAATTGCACCTGCATCAGATGGATCCAAAGAAAGCAGAAACTCTTTAATTTTGTCAAAATTCTCACACAACATAGCAGCACACTCAATCCAAGATCTCCAGGGAGTAATGACCAGGAAATTTGGAAGGGGCAGGCCAGTGATTTCTCTGTAGTATACAACACGGCTCAGAGCGTTCAGTAGAATCTTCTTCAGGGCAGAGATGAATTGATTTGCGATGTCGTATTCGTTCCTTATGGATTCACAAACCCTGTGAAGGGCATGAGTTAAGCATGTCACATGCTTCAAGTTAGGAAATAAAGGTTTCAATTGGTTAACAGCTGAAACCAAGTATGAAGCCTGGTCCGTAACCACAAGAAGAAGTTTTTCAAACTTGATACCAGTAGGCCAGAGTTTTGGCAGAAGTCCATAATTGATTGCATTACTGTACTGGCATTGGCTTTCTGCAGCTCATACATTTTTAACAACATGGGCTTAACTTTCTCCCCTGCTAAGGGAAAAACTAAAATGTTCAAAACATATTGTTCCATTGAGTCTATGGTTTCATCCACAATGATTTCCACATCGCAATCAGACACTTTCTCCTTGATTCTTTCTATGGTTTCTTCGTAAACAGGCTCCATGTAGTTTTTTTCTTAAAGTACTCTCATCGGGCATTGACATCTTTCAGTATTTTTCAAGAAATCCCTTGAAGGCTGGATGGTTCACCTTATTGAGTGGAATTCCTCCTTGTATAAGAGCTGCACACAAATCAATGCTTAATTCCTTCAAATTTTGGATTTTTGAAGAACTTTGTCAAAACGCATTTCGTAATAGAGGTTGCCGTGATTTGTTTGCTTTCATCTAACAAAATTCCTGAATCACAAATAGTACATCGCATAACAGTTCCATCAGTGTCTATGAAATCTTGTTTGAATTCCTCAGCCAGAACACTAAATCGAGCACTGGACACCTTTGGCATGGTAAAATCTAGTACTAGTACACTCGTTTGGAGAGCTAACACTACTTCACTTGCTAACACAATGTGACTGTCACACAACTCACTCTTGCACCCATTCGCTGTCCACATTCTCTTATAACACCGCGACAATTACCAGAATGCTCTCATTCATGTTGGAACTTCAGTCTCAACGATTTCTAGTAGTTTTGAGCAGAACCCAGTCTTAATAATTCTCGGAACTGGATGGGTGATGTTACTGCCATCTCTGCGTGCTCAGCCTTCGCCTCCACGCAAACAGATGACGTCTCTCACAGTAACAAACTCACATTCACGAACAGCAGATTCTGGTGGGATAGAATCACTCATTGTCAATTGCATTATTGCGGGCTACTTTATAGCGATAAAATGAGAGAAAGAGGTTTTTGTCGAACACACAATTATTTTCCATTGTTGCGGGTGTGCTTTCAATTACCGCGCAGCGTTTACTGAAAGAGGTAGGCTTACTACTTGCACGTACACAGCAAGCTGAGGAGACGTTAAATGAAAGTTAAAGAATAAATTCAAATGAAACTTAAAAAAAAAAGAGGGGAAAATGGGATAAAGGTGCCGAAAAGGGGAAAATGGTTTCCACTTGTGTATGGTCAAGCTTTTGGCAAAATTTTAGGCAATACCGCTGCTCAAGTTGTTCTGTCATTTTATAAAAACTGAAATCCAATGACTGCTCACTACATATCTTCACTCATAGGCTGACTGCCAGCAACTGACACTTTCAGCGGTTGGGAAAAAAATTCATGACTGCACATGAATGTCCCCTCCACAACTCTACTGAAGGAAGTCTCCCACACTTCATTGGTTTATGCGGGAAAAAATAAGGTTCAATACATTTTAAACACACCTCGTATATATCATAACTATACATTTACTGCCTTTAATACGCAACGATCTAACTGTCCTGCTACAAATTTGAGAGTTTGAAGTATGGCAAATATATGCTGTTTTGCAACCTGTATATCATATATGTATTCTCTTTTAAACTCACAAAATTCCATTACTAACTGCTCTCAAAGTTGGCAGTATCATCCTTAGAAAGTGACAAACTTTTAAGTGCTATCCTAAAACTTATCAGTAACACATTTTGTTCTTTGATAAGTAACTTAACAATAGAATTATAAATATAAAAAGGCAATTCTCAAATAAGTGACAGCATTTATGCCATGCACTGGCAATGTTTCTTCAGGAGTCAGGTGAGTTAAACTGCACACTTGTATCAAACAATGGACTGGCATTTGGACACACACAACCATACACAGAGTTAACTACCTAAGCTATAGTGTTGTTATTGTGCTCACTTTATCTGGTATGATTCAAGTACCTTTGGTAACAATGATTCCATAGTGATTTTAACATACAATGGCTTTGTTACTGCACCTGCTGTACTCCCTGTCTGCTCATCCTTTTAGGTCTTTTTCCTGAATAACACTAAGAAATCAACACTTTGCACAAAATGTATAAACAAGAATATCAATTCAAACCTAAACAATAAGCAGCATCTAATGAATTTACTAAGAACATTAAAAGCAAAATGTATGCACTGATTTTAGAAAAAACTTATCAGAGGTTCAGGGCACAATTTAGAAATATGACTGTGTTTGAATTATTATCTTTTGGAGAAAACACATGAAGTGTTTTTCTTTTAAATTCACATGCATAACTGCCTCTGAAACTTCTAGTAACTTTTGGTGTAGATAAGGAAGCTTTCTACAAAACTGTGAAACTTCAATTTGTGCATGTAAATAGCATATGTTTCTTTGTTTCAATGCTTCCTACATGGTCTATTATGACTACTGGAGAAACCTCATTCTACCAAGTGATGTCTGGACCCATTTATTATCTGGATGCACCCCACAGGTGCATAATAAAAAGATGATGAGAATGATGGTGGAATGAGAGGACTTACAGCTTTTACTATGGATTCAAAACCATATTGAGCATTAGGGACACTTCACAAGAGCTAGTCATAAGTGAAGGCTTGGATAGCGTAGACTTAAAATCACCACCCCAGAGCCAGGAATGGAACCTTTAGCTTGGGAGTAATGAACAAAATCACTTTGCTATCCCAGCACCTGAAATATGAAGTATAAAATATATATAAATCAGAAATAATAAGTGTGTGGAAATAATTAAAAGCAGTTCAAAAGCCAATTATAACCATTTTAGAAAAAATTATAAAAAAGCGCAATAATCTTTTACATTTTAGCTTTTTGACCAAGAATGACATTTCTGAAAACATCCAGCTAAGAGAAATGTAATTTCATATTTGAAATCTTATAAGAGGATCATAGCTGAAGACCAGGCATAGGAATTTTTTTGCAGTTGACTTCAAGTTATCTACACTCAAACCATGTAAATACAGAGAATGTAAAAAACAACTGCCATGAGCCACTGACATGCGGGTAAACACAATCTGGTGAGTCTTATTTGCCAACACCAACAGTCTGTACAATGGATGGGTTGGTTTGTAACCTGCAACATCACTGTGTAAAGTCCAGCAACAGTACAACTTTATTTCCTCTCATACTGACTTTAATGATTGGAAATTCCTATGCCTACTAATAATAGAGTCAAAATGGCTTTAAAAGATTTTGAGGATAATTATGTATTATAGGGAAGTTTATGAGTGAAAGGTAGACTTTGCTAATTATACAACATTACTATGCTTCACCACGATGTCGTCTTCCATGGTCTGGGGTACCATGCTAGCCTCTAGTTCACAAGATCATGAGTTCAAACCCGGCAGAGGGCGATGTATTTTTTCAGGTGTAAAAACCCTTAGCATGGCTTCCTTTGGAAGGGAAGTAAAGCCAGGGGTCCCGTGTCGTAGTTTTAGGGCACATAAAAGAACCTCATGCCTGACAGAGGCCTCTGAGCAACATTTCTGATCTTTCATGCCCACTATAGAATGGGACACTAAGGACTCTAGTAGTTAAAGGCAATCCATAAATAAAAACTCAATTTCATGTTTCCAGGATGTCTCAAATAGCTTTGTATGAATACTCATTGGCATAAAATTTTGGAGAGAAAAATGTGAGAGAATATTTAAAATCCAGAATAGAGCTACAAGAATACTAAATGGAATTGAGAGCAGGAAATCCTGCAGCGCTTATTTTAGGGAACATAATATTTACCATTAGTGTGCCTCTTCATAGAGAAGTTGTAGAACATATATCAAGGAGAACTATGTAAAAATACAGCTATTCATTCTCATAACACACAAAGAATGAATTACCTTCATGTTCAGGTATGCAGGATGAATATTCTAAAAATAATCTCGCAAAATTAGATACATTACACAATAAATTGCCAATAAATATTAAAGAAATAAGTAACTTAAAACAATTTAATGAAGAAGTTAAAACCTTTTTACTACAGTATACCTTTTATTCAGTAGAGGAATATATGAATGTTTAGGTATAATAATGCTACTGTAAAACTATTCATGTATTTTGTATAAAGTCATTTTATGTCCATATCATGTAATGTGATCTAAAGGCTGAATAAATGAATACATTCTGAACACATGAATACACATAAGCAGAGAGGGGAAAATAATCTAGTCCTACTATGTGTTTCACCTGAATAGCAATCTAAATAAGGAAACAAACACTACATTTTCTGTAAGGAATATGGCAAAGGTGTAGAGGAGAAACAAATTTAATGGTGGGTATTTTAAAATACATTTTACTTTTAAGTTTTATAAATAATATTTAATGTAAATACTTATGGAGGGTAGGAAATGTCTTTGTCTTCGACATTTCCCTCCCAAACAATTTTTAACTTGCAAAGATAGAATTTACAGAAATGCTACATACTTTAATTTCTAACTCTTTCACTTTTGTAAACATAATATGGTGCCTAAATAGAGCTTCTAGTTTATTCTTTATGTTTCAAGCAACAATTTGTTTTGATCCTGTACTAGAAGCAAACATGTACAGTATTATGTAACAAGAACATACAATAAACATCAACAATAATTTTTACTTTTCTCTACCACATAGAGGAGCTATTGCATTCCACCCAAAATTTTGGTACTGAGATTTCACCAGAAACATATGTTTTGACACCCTCTGAATAAATAAATAAATAAATAAAAAGATGTCAAGGTGTCAGATACATACCGGACTTAGTATTTAAACTCAGTAGCTTCTAAAGTTATGGCATGAAGATTTTCAAGAAAATCCTCCTCCCTCCAACTACCCTTTGCATGAAACATTTT
The DNA here is from genome assembly GCA_030765065.1 of Deroplatys truncata. Lineage (NCBI taxonomy): Eukaryota > Metazoa > Arthropoda > Insecta > Mantodea > Mantidae > Deroplatys > Deroplatys truncata. The sequence goes on from CM060982.1 coordinate 18,007,643, forward strand.
TTCAAAACTTTTGATTTTCCCACAAATGGATATAATGATTTTGATTAGAATGCCTCAAGTTTGCGATATTTACATGAAAAATAAAATGTACATATTGAATTTTCTGGCAATGGTCTGTTAAGTTCTCTTCATTTGAAGAAATTTTGCTTATCTGGTAAACATTAAGTGATAGACCAAAATTAACTACACAAAAATATGTAGATCTCTTTAAAATATACAATTTATTTCTTATAACTGTTTTGTAGCATAAACCATTTCTGAGATATCAGTTATCAATGGTTTCAATTGTTCCATACTTTGTCATTATTTTAAAGTCCTGCTGATGTTCAGTTGTTTCTCATGATGCCATGGAAAGAGTATGGAATTTTAAGGCAGCATATAGCGTCCAGTTCTTCAACATATTTTGACTATCGTTGTTCCCTTTGTATCTATAATGAAATGTGTAATGTAGCTATTTCTGCAAAGTTTATCTAGATTAAAATGAAGTCAAACAAATAAGCTTTTGCAAGAATAGTTTATATATCCACTAATAAACAATAAAGCATAGAGAAAGTCATGTGAATGTAACACATTAGATTTTTATATTTATGATATTAAAATTCTCTACATTATGGAAAGTAATTTAATGTGGTATATCTGATTCATTGCACACATCTAAGCAAGTCAGTAAATTAAATACCTACCAAAAAATTATAAAGCTAGGATTATTAATTTATGGATATCATCTGAAAGCTTAAAACTTTCCTTGTGAGTTTGTTTTCACATGAAAAAAAAAGGGTTTTAAGATTCAAAGCAACTATGTAGAGCAATTTAGCACTAGTTCAATTTACCTTTGTGCTCACAGAGTTTGCTTAAGTAGAACATTGTTCTTAGCTGAACAATAATATCTGACAATATTTGTTTCAAGCCTTCAAAAGTATGGTTTGCAGATTTTCTTTTTTATGAAGGAAACTATCATAGGTTGAATGTTCAGAATGCTTACTGACCATCCATAGATGCCAAATGTAATTTTCTAGTTTTTGTTGTTGACTTCAAGAAAAGTGGTGAATTGTATTTTAAAAGTAGTTTTTTGTGTATTTCTGACATAAAAAAATATTGTATTCCAATCATAGCAGTTGACATCAATCATACCCATTACTTAACACACAATCCTCCGATTGAAGTTTTCGTATAAAATGTAAGAAAACAAATATACAAAAGCAAACTAAACGTTTTAATTCAAAGAACATTTGTTACTCACCTACCAAAGGCTTTTACAAAAATCTTTGAAGCCTACTCACTATTCGGTAACGTAAACCCCATTTTCCTGTTCAGTTAGCCAAACTATATAAACTACATGTAACCATATGCCATGTTTCAAAGCAAATCTCTGCCAACTATGTTGCATGAAGTACTAATGACCTTGCTCTGATCACAGTGGGTGGCACTGCTGAACAGTCTATATACTCTGATTGGAGTGGCCCACAATCAACCTGTTAATGGTACACATTAACTCTTTAAAATGGTTCTGCTTATGACTACTATGAGATTGGAATTTGTAAATATTTTTTCTGATTCTGCTTTACTCCTTAAAAAGTATACATCTTACAAACCTGGGAAATAACAGTAAAATGTATAGTACTAAGAGTTATACACATTTTAACCACCCTAAAAACTGAAAAATGAAGGTATATAATACACTCAATTACAGACATAGGCTGATAAGCTACGTATAATTAATTTTTAGCCTCTTAAAATTGGATAAGATAATCAAATACTTCAAATTTGACACACAAGTTTAATGAATTTTCTGTGCGTGTTTGCTCGCTCACTCCCTCCCTCCCTCACTCTCAAGTACAAACCTCATTTATCAAAAAATTGAAGTTGGTACATGGGATTAACCTAATATCATTAATTAAAATAAAACTTACTTTCATATTGCTCCTTGTTTTACTGTAAGTGAACCTAAATTTTTAAATGGAATCTTCTTAAATTTATATATTCATAATTTAATGGTATGCCTAAGGACCTTTTAAAAAATAAGCCTGGCTTTACATAAACATCTTTTCGAACATGTATTCCATATAAAATAAAAAGAACTGGATGGTGTACTATGTTGTTTTTTTCACAATATATCATGTCAATAAATCATATATGTCTGAAAAGCCATTGAAGGGTTGAATGTGAAAATTAAAAAAGATATACATTTATAGGATATTATAACCTTTTAAAATAAAACAGCTGGGCTTATTTCCAATACAACCAAAACTAACATAAAATAAAGAATGCCATTAACTAATTCCTTGTAGTCAGACCAACTTTTGAGTAAATAAAATTTATGTTTTAAAATAAGTTTAAGGATACATAACACTTTCTACACAGTCATATTGGTTACGTTTTTGCCAATTTGGCCATATGAATAAAGTCCATATCTTTCTTATGGCTCAGATTGTGGGTTTTCCCAATACAGCAGAGCATATCTTATCCATTCCTTATTCATTTAAATGATGATGATGATGATGATGATGATGATGAAATGGAAGAAGAAGAAAATTAATTTAGCTTTCAGAAGTATTCAAGTAACAGTAATCCATTCAAGAATATGCACATTTTTGTCATTTTTCTTTTTCATTTATTCTAGAACAACCAGACAATTTGACAGGCTATTTTATTTGCTACAATACAAAAATTTGCATAAGAGCTCTTTGTTTGATACGGCCTCACTTGTTGCAATTGAAGACAAGAAATATATTGAATTTGTGATTGCATTCAAAGAATCACACAATAAGACCATGGATGTGTGATCTGTAATGCTAGAAAATGAGTATGGAGTTCTTCTAGTAATATCACATACTTGTAAACAAAATTGAAGTAGCTCATTTTATGACTACAAAGTTTCAGAAAAGAAACATAACAAACCTAAAAAGGTCCAGTTTACAAGGACAAAGATATACAGAGACTCAGTGTGAGAAAAGCTATGTGGAGTATGGAAGCAACATAAGCAAACTTCTCTTCTTGGAATCTTTTTTATGCTTTAAACCACAGAGAGAGCAGCAATATCAGTTAGACCAGTAGTAATGGGCTACAAGGATTTATATGTAACAATAGCAAATACTTTAAAATCTAGTTTTAAAAATATTCACACAGCTCAAAGCAAAATGTAATAGCCACCAAATCAGATGCACATTATTTAATACGTAGTCAGGAATACACTCACCTAACATTTTGCTGACATATGGTTCTATGTCTACATCTTGAAGATGCTGATACGTATGAGCATGGTACAACCGAAGTGTAGAGTCCAAGCGTATGGATACCCATACTCCATCACCAAGCCATGCCATTTGTCGTACCTGGCTTTCACGCCTTGGATGTGCATCTAAAGATTTCTATAAATATAGTAAATGTTAGGAGAAACATTTTTTATTTAGCTTATATACATAAACTAATCATGTGTTACTTCTGGTATAAAACTAAAATGCAGTGTTAATTTTATTGCTTACCTATAGAATACATTTCTGCTGAATTAATACCTTATGAAATGCTGCAACATGTACAATTCCCTGTAATCAGGGGGTGTATTTTGTTTGTTTTGCATCCATCTATAGTTTCTACAACTGAGAAGTTAATTTAGGAATTCACTGCAATGGGATTGCACAGAAATTTGCATTTAATTTGCACAATGTAGCATTTATCATTTTAAATATTTGCCAAACATAAATATACAAGATTTTAGAGGGTAATTTCTCCCTACTATGAGGCATGTTTTTAAGGTATTAATAATATTTTTAAAAAATAACTCAACATGATTCTCCAAATACTTTATTATCATTCATTACCTTACACTACTTTTCCACATAATCATTACCGTTATTCAGGCACTTGTTGTAATGGAAAACCAGTTTTTGTAAGCTTTCGTCAAAGAATGATGCTGCCAAGTCTGAACTTCTTGTTTCACAATATCATTGTCGTTGAATTACTCTCCACATGAAGAAACAGATCTCTTGGTGTCAAATCTGAACTGTAGGGAGGATGTTCCCAACCAAATGATGCAATCAGATCTTGAGTTTGTTTGGCCAGGCATTGTCACTCATTATTGTTTCCCCATAATCCTCACACAATTGGTGATTAATGTTTGCTGGCATAATATTTCTCACATTCAAAACAGAAGTCAATGATCACACTTCAGAGTTGGCGGGTCATTCAATTGTTTTGAACATTTTGAAACACTCAAACAGCAGGAAAACACAAAATGATGACTGCTCACAGCTGCGTCTGACTTCCTAATTAATGGAGGAAGTAATCTGCATACTCAAAATCGTGACTGCTGCTCTGCAGCAGCAAAATATTAAAATGGTACTTACTTTAAAAACATGCCTGGTATATTCAGTATGTTTCCTAATATAATAATTCTACTTCTGATTTTTTTAGAATTTTCAGTAAAACAAAGCAGCTGTCTCTTGGTGCAAAGCACTCTTGAAACATTCCAGTACTATGAGCAAAATTTAAAGGTTGGCTATGATATATGCAAACTAACAGATCCTATATGAGGCATGCTAATGACCACAGCTCTATTACCAATATTTCTGATTCCACTTGTTAGTGCATGTTAAAATATACTCGCATTAACAGCTAACCTACAAAATATGACAATTAATGCAAATTACCTCAGTAAATTTGCATTTACACTGATGGCATTTGTAACTTCTTAACACACAGAGCATTAATGAAATGTTTTCATTTTAATTTTTATCTTTTCAAAATTAATTATTCTTTAAGGGACAATAATAATGCAAACTATGATAATTCTTTAACAAAGAGGAAGTACATCTGGGAAGTGTCTAAATTAAAATCCTGAGTTCACTCATTATATACTTACTCTAAGGAAATGACTATGTATTGTAGCACTGAATCCAATCCAATTAGGTGTTGGCAAGTTGAGGGCAGCCTGATGGGGTGTATAAACTGTATCTCCCTTGTGCAGGCTTAAACATTTAGAGACGGGATGGGACATTGCAGGATGACAGGAGTAATTAAGTTTGTTGGAGTGAATGGAGGTAGCAAGATTTGCTCCTCGACAGCTGCAGGTCAGAGTGCAATGGCTGTTGTGCAGCATGGTGTGTGGTATTTTCTCCAACCCCCCCCCCCAAAAAGTGCTTTCAACTACTGAAATGTTGATTTATCCAAGCATCTCTTGGATTGAATAGGAACTCAGCTTTAGCTGCTGTATGGAGTTGTTCCTGAGTGTCCACATGCCATGCAGGGAACCTGGAACCCAGTGATATCTTAAGCGGCATTGTCTGCGATTATAATCTCCAAGAGACCGAAAGAGGGCTCTCAGATGGTGTGGCAAAGAGTGTTAAGATTTTGCAGGCAGCACCTAATTTCATCCTCCACATATAGAAGAGATGAGGCTTTTAAGTAGCCTCACAGGGAAGGAATGGCATACAGAATAGATGGCATGGATGCCCTTATTCCACACCCACTGCAGTCATAGCCGACTGGAGTCTGTGGCGGTGCCCTTCAAGGGTATAGAAGGATGGGTATTATAAGAGCTTAGAAAAGCTGTAACTTCAAAGAAATAGGCATCCTGGACCTTTGTATGGGGAACAAAGAGGCTGTAGCCACAGTGGCCTGATGTGCTCCCCAAAAGTTAAACCTTTGTCCAGCTTAACACCCAAGTAAGAAATTGTATTTGTCCACTGAACCCCACATCTAAGATACATGAATGTAGGGAAGTTGGGGGAGGGCAAAATGGTACTTGTTAGAGAATGGGATGGCTTTTTTCCAAGTTGATGGATAATTGCCAATGCCTGCACCACTCTTGGATGAGGCAGAGGTGTCACAGCATTGGATTGAAGGTTCTGCGTGGGTTTCTGTCTCTACAGTATAACACGCTGTCAGCATACTGAGCTATGTTGACATGTTGCTCTCCAGGTACATTGGAGACGTTGATGCTAAAGAGCTTGGGGGACAGTACAGAGCCTTCAGGAACCTTGCCCCTATTGTAGATTTGTTCCCAACTAATGAGACAACAAATGAACAGTATTTAAGGTATGGTTGTATCAGCTGCATGTAATTTGTAGTAGCTCCAGGCAAATGAGCTTGTGCAGGAGTACCACATGGTCTCCATGACCTGAGTCGTGGAGAAGGCATTCTTGACACCTAGAAATACCACTGCGGTGTAAACCTGTCCTGGAATCCCAGGACAGCAGTCTCCACACTTGCAGCAACTGCTGGGGTGTACAGTGCCCAGGACAAAACCCAAACTGATAATCGGGGCGGCTTGAGTGTCAAGTCTCCCAGTAGTGGGGACAGTGGGTAAACATTTGCCTCTATAAGTCCTTGAGAGAACTGACAGAAGGCTTATGCAGCAATAATTGGCGGGATGAACTAGATCTTTCCCCAGTTTCAATATGCACATCACCCAGGCCTCTTAACACTCATATAGGGTGAGACATGTATGATGATTAGTTAGTTAGTTAGTTAGTTTATTCATCCGTTAAAGTGGTTTGGTACAATGTACATTCACTATTGGACACGTCAAGCTATAAACATAAACAATAGTAGGTTTTTGCAATATATACAATATGTTTTTACATTATATACAATAGGTATTTACATGCTAAATACTATGGTTCATGATATACATTTGTGTTCATGGAAATCAGTAATAGAATAAAAGGAGTGGTTAACTAGATGTGCCTTGAGACTGGATTTCAGCTGGTTTACATTTTTAATTGCCTTAATATTACTTGGTAAATTATTATAAAGTTTAATGCCGGAGAATAAGATACTTTTTTGGCAGAGCGAGGTGTTACAGCTGGTCACATGTATTTGTGTATTTTCCCTAGTATTGTGTTCATGCACCATATTATTAGTTATGAATAGTGAATCAGAAGCATTAATGTTCTTGACTATAAGCAGAATAACTGCATATATGTAAATGCAGGGAAGTGGGAGGATCCCCAGTTTTTTAAAGAGAGGTTTACATGACGACTTTGGGCTGACTCCTTCAATAGTTCTGATAATTTTTTTCTGTGCAATAAAGATTGACTTGCTTGTTGGAGACTCACCCCAGAAGACTACTCCATAACTTAGGAGTGAGTGCACATGTGCAAAATATGCTGCTCTAACTGTTTCTTTACTTGTTAATGTTGTCAATATTCTTAGCATATAACATAGAGAGCTGAGTTTATTATTTATGAAGCTAGTGTGGGCATCCCATTTCAGATTGCTTTGTATGCAGACCCCAAGGAATTTTATAGATTCTACTTTTTTCAGTGTCTGATTAGAGAGTTGTATTTGAGGGGCAAGATAATTTTTGTTCATATTTGTGTGTATATCCATTGCTACAGTTTTATTTGTATTTATAATAAGATTATTCAATGTAAAATAGTTTGAGATTTTCTCTGAGACTTGGTGAATAGAGGTTAGAAAGGTTTCTTTTTGGGTTGCCTTAACCAGGATATTTGTATCATCAGCATATAAAATGGTTTTAGTACATGGATCATTTATGTGGAAATCATTTATGAAAAGAAGAAATAGGACAGGACCTAGTATAGAACCTTGTGGCACACCATAGCTTACTTGGAGTGGACTGGAGTGATGATAATTGATCTGATTATTTGCTTTATCCTTTATTTCCACTATTTGCATACGACCACATAGATATGATTCTAACCATTTATTGGCCAACCCTCTTATGCCTAGAGCCTCTATTTTCATTAACAAAAGCTGATGATCTATGGTGTCGAATGCCTTTGTTAAGTCTAAAAATATAGCCGAGGCATGTTGCTTTTGATCAATGGCTTTAAGGGACGTGGTTATAAATGAGAAAATTCCCGATTCAGTTGAGTAATTTTTCCTGAAGCCGTGCTGAGAGTCCGATAATAATTTATGTTTCTCTAAGAAGTTGGAAAGTCGTTTAAGAAACAGTTTCTCCAATATTTTAGAGAAAACTGAAAGTAGCGCTATGGGCCGATAATTAGACATATCATTGTTTTTCCCTTTTTTATGTAATGGTTTGATTATGGCTGTTTTTAGGCAAGTGGGAAAAGAACCTGAGCTTAAAGATTCATTACATAGATGTGTTATTGGATTCACAATTACATGTGCACATTTTTTGATAAGAAAGTCTGGTACCCTATCAATGCCAGCCGAGTTTTTTGGCTTAAGATCTTTTATTATTTGTAAAATTTCTTTCTCGTTTGTCGGTGTAAGGTATATTGATTCATGTATTGAGCTGTGAAAATTTAATGTAGGAGGGGTATTATTTAACGAGGCTTGTTTTATGAGATTATCTGCTATATTAACAAAGTATGTATTAAAGTTTTCTGCTACTTCAATTGGATCTACAACTTTTTTAGAATTTATGAGCAAGTTTATGTTGTTCACTATTATTTTATTAGTACCCATTTCCTTTTTAATTACATTCCACATTGCTTTTGTTTTGATACTTGCTATATTGATGAGTCCGTCATTTGTCATTGTTTTTGCTTCTCTTACTACTTTACTTAAGATTAGTTTATACTTCTTGATGTAGTTTTGAAATTCTACGGTTAATGGGTATGTTTTTGATAATTTATGTAGATAGCGTTTAGTTTCACAGGATTTTTTAATTCCTGTAGTAATCCAGGATTTAGCATTTTTTTCTGGAATATTTTTTACAGTTTTGAATGGAAAAGCTAAGTTTATGTAATGTTGTAGTGTCTGAAGGAACACTTCAAACTTTTCTGATACACTTTTGGTTTTATAGATTTCTACCCATGCTTCGCTGCTAAGTAAGTGACTAAAGTATTGGATATTCTCATCATTGAAGATCCTTTTTTTAGTGAATGATCTTGGTCAGAAAGAGCATGGCCCTGAAGGAAAGGCGGTGAAGCATGGTGGGTGTGAACCCATTCAGGGCTTTTTTTACTGTTTAAGCACAAAGTGTGCCTTGGAGTTCACTGGGTCTAATGACAGGAGGTCAAGGCACTTCGTCAGGAGGACACTGAAGAAATTGTTGGACCTCCTGGTGAGCACGTTTGGAGAAGCTGTCATCCTGGGGATCATCTCGAGGGACTTATGGTCCATTAAAGGTAGTCTGCAAACAAATGGTTTTGGCTTGATAGCACTGAATACTGACCAAGATAACATTAACTACCGAATGTGGGAAACATTGGTCAGGTTTGTGGTTATGTGAAAGGTCCTGAACCAAGAACTGACACATGAATGAATGATTTTATTGTCTGCCATGAACTTTACATGCAATTTATACAATGGAGTTGCTTATTTATTTATTTCCCCTTATGTTCAACATTCTCTTCTATTATAATTATAATGTATCAACTTTTTTTTTTCCTGTTATCTTTTTCCATATCTTCAATTTGCTTCACATTTCTTTTAACCTTTTAATCTTATTTTTTCTAAATATTTTCCTGCTTTCTCCATATATTCATTTGATTTTGTATTAAAAATCTTCATAACTTTTAGCTCTATTAGTAAATTTTTCAATTTCTCTAGTATTGAAGTCTCTTCCTTTATCCGAATCCTTCTATTCCAGAATATAATGCCAATTGTTGTGTGATCTATTAAATTTAGTACATATCTCTCTCCTCCTTCTCCCTGTTAGACCTCTTGAATGTATTACACCTGTCCTCGCCCATACATAGCCCATTCTGGCCTCTTTGTTGCATACTTTGATGTATCTTTCTATTTATAATCTATTAATAACCTTTCTCCTTGAAACTACTTATAATTTCTTGCTTTTCAATATCTTCCACTCTTGTTGTCTAATTTCTTTCCAGAAACCCTTACTTTTGTTTCTTTCTGTCCACGTTTCCCCCATTCCTATTTCTTCTAATGTTGTTCCTATTTCATCCAAGTTTCTTTTATCCCCCATTTTCTCCTGTACAACCAAGCATTGTTTTAGTTCATAATTTTCCTCTAGTAGCTTTATTCTGAACCAGTACTTGATTGCCCTTTCTATCATTTTGCCTTTTGCTTCCATCCTTACTAGTTCTGCTTATTTTGCAAAACTTCATACGTATAGCATCCACATTTTCCCCATTCTTTTTCCAGTCCCCATATCTCTGCTACGTGTAACATCCTTGTTTTCACTACTGTGCTATATATCCTTTCTACCACATAATTTGCACTTCTGGTATTTTGTTCACACAGGTTCTGATTACCTGTATTGCTTATTTCCCCTTGGCTAGTACTTTTTCCTTCTGTTCTCCTCAATACCCTGCACTATTGAGCCTTACTGCTAGATAGTCAATTTTCCTCAGTACTTCCAACTCCATTCTTTCCCAATATCAATCTTCGGTTTTCTTAGATTATATCCTTTCTTAAAGATCATGATTTTCGATTTCTTTTTGTTTATTCTCAACCCCCAATGTTTACAGCATTTGCAAATTGCTTCAATAGTTTCACTTAGCCCCACAACTGAAATGGAACCTGCCACTAGTTCATCTGCAAACAATAATCCTGGTATTTCCTTATTATTAATAACTGATGAATGCTTATTAAATTTTTTATCTCTTCTATAATATCATCTATAATAGGCCAAATAGCATTGGACTAAGTTTGCAGCCTTGTCTAAGCCCTCAATTATTTGCGTTTTCTTCACTAATTCTTCACTTAGCTATTTTCACACAGCACTCGTTGTTTGCCCATAAATGCTTTATATTCTTTATAAATGATTCGTTCACTCATTTCTTAATTAGTTTTAACCATCATGCCTTCCTGTTGATAGTGTCGAATGCTTTTTCTAAATCAATACAAATCATGTATACACTGCCCTTTTTATTCTCAAGTATTTATCCACCATTGTCTTTATAATTAATGTTATCTGTAGTTCTCCTTCCTTTTCTAAATCATGCTTGGAATTCTGATAGCTTCCCCCTTTGTCTGTATATCTCTGCATTCTGTCAGCTAGTATCCCTGCTAGGAGGGTAACACCTCTGTAATTTGTAGGATCTTCTATATCTGCTTTGCCTTTATATATTGGTACTACAATTACATTTTTCCAGTTCTCTGGGACTCTGCCCTTTTCACGTATTGAGTTAAACAACTTCACTATTAACCTCAGCCTATCATCATTTTCGCACCATGCTTTCCAGAATTCACCTGATAACCCATCAATTGCACAGGCCTTATTATTTTTTAACTTTAATATTTGTGTTTGTGCTTCATTTATCTTAATTTCTTTATCTAAATCCTCAATATGCTGTATTTGTTCTTTTAAACTCTCTTGAACTTTGACTAATGTTTGCACCCCATGTAAGCCTTTAAAGTAATTACACCATGTTTCTGCCTGTATGTTGTTCCCTGCATTTTTTTTCTTATATATCTGTTTCACCATTTTCCATATCATGTTCATATCCCAATTTTTTGCTGCTTTATTCATTTTAAGACTTAATTCCCCCTCCCCCCATTCTTTCTTTCTCGCCTTCATTAGACATTTATATCCCCATCTTTGTATTAAAAGCTTTTATTTATCAATTTGTTCTCCTGTCTGCCCCATTTCTTTAGTTCTCTTTTCACGTTTTTCTTTGTCTCGTAACATTCATGATCATATATGTAGAGTGAAGTTAGAGGGTGTTGGCACTAGATTTTTATTAATATTTTATCTACTTCACTGTGTTTCCCATCAAGTGTTGTGTTAAAATTCATGATCATACCATTCTTCTCCATTTTGTGAATAAGTAATGTTCTCCTTCATTTTCCACCCTGCCTTTTTTATTACCTGCTTCATTCTCAACATAGCTCCCTCTATTTCACCCTTTGTATCAACTTTTCCGGATATGATAACCCTATTATTTCCACCCTGTTCTCTAGCTCTTTGCAAAATATTTCCCTATCTTTATCCCTACATCTATATGCTCTGAATTCCTTACTGGTCTTATCTGATTTTATTCTCTTCATTTCATTTTTAATGTTAAAGCTTACTTTTAATGGGAAGTGACAGCTAGTAAAAAACATTGTTCATGATTTTAAAGTCCACACAGTATACATCTAACTCCGTTGAGTATAGTATATAATCTATCACACTTTGTCCATTCTTATTTGTAAATGTGAACTCACCTTCTTTATCCCTCCCTTTTAATCCATTGCATACAATCATATTATTCATTTCACAAAAGTTGAAGTAGTATTAGTGTGTATTTGTGTCCCCACGTGGTGGATAATGTTTCTCACGTAATGTTGCTTACCTCACGCGTGGAACCATCTTGTGTGACGTCATTCGTCGGTCGCCTGCTAATTCCATCTGGCGTAGCAATCTATATGAATTAGTTTTAAGGTTATGTATATTGTCTTCCGACCAGCTATTTAGGTAGGCATTTAATTCTTGCAGGGTGTGAAGCGGAAAAGGAATCTTTTATCCAAAAATTACTAGTGAAGAAATGTTTTTTATACTGTTTTATTGTCGAACACGTGCACTAACACTTTCACAGATTTGTCTAGATAATCGCCATACTGAAACTGTTTGTAATAACTTCTCACTTTTAACTCACGTACTTCAATTTTTGTATATAAGTGACTTTGTAATATTTTAGATCTTTAATGATTTTCACTGCGCGTAACTTGGTGAACTGAGCGGCCAACGTGTAATTATGGGAGACGATGTGTAATGCTTCGTGAATCTTGCCGAACTGGAGAACGATGTGAATGCTTCGAGAATCTTGCTGAACTGGAGGACGATGTGTACTGTGTCGAGAATCTTGCCGAACTGGAGGACGCTCGCTTTGAATCTACACTATTTATAGGCTTACCTCAAGCTACACCTAAAGATTATAAATGAATTACCATTGGCTAATAAAACGCGCCAACATTAGCGTCTATTTTACTATCCAATGAAAACCACTAATACATATTACTTTTATAGAATGTTCTGGAAGCTTTTTTTACTGAAAAGGCGCGAAACATGACGTAACTTCCTGGTTCCCGGTAACGATAAACAACTCACTCCCTTGCTAAAGTATTGTGTTATTGTTAACAGTTTCAGTAGAGCCGAAAATTATTATTTACCAATAACAATTACAATTATTAAACCCCTGAAATCAATGTTACATAAAAATACATATTCATATAAAAATAATTATTTACATTAAAGTAATTTGTGATACAAATTACCGTCTCATATGCCCCACTAGAAACATAATTATAAATATTTATAACCTGTTTGGAAATTTTATAATTTTGTTTTTAGTCTCCTAAATCTTGTAACACACGCTATTCACTTTCACTTAACACTTCACACGCGTTTAACACACGACATATGTTTTATCTTGCCACTACTTACTGGCTTTGGTTTAATTTGTTTTGATATTAATCTGTCGTTACAATAAATTTTTTTTTTTTTTTTTTTTATAGCAAATACTTTACCCTAAATTATTTAACTAGTGTTACAAAAAAATGGTTTACTTTCTTATATTGTTACCAAAAATTTATCAATTCAAGAATTTTTTTGTAATTACCATACATATTTACCAAAATATTTACCCTCTACACAAATATTCACATCACTTAAATCTAGACAATGTTTCACCTTTTCTGTTTGCTACATAAGTATATTTTTTTTTTTTTTATTTATTTTTACCAATTTTTGTTATTCTGAATTTTATTTTAACAATACTCTTTGAATTGTATTTACGTACTTTTAATTTAATATCATATTAAATTTTAATCTTTGCATTTTTAATTTTTAAATCTTGGAATTGTATTTACGTACTTTTACTTTAATCTCATCTTAAATTTTAATCTTTGCATTCTTAATTTTTAAATCTTGGAATTGTGTTTACGTACTTTTAATTTAATATCATATTAAGTTTCAATCATTACTTTCTTCTTTTCAAATACTGTTACAGTTACTAAAAATTTCATTTATTTATTTATTTATTATTTTTTTTTAAAACATTTCTTTTTTTTCTTTATAACTTATTTCTCTTTTCAAATGACATATATATTTAGTTAACCCTCTTACGTTCCAATACATTTCTCTGCAAGTCGTCTTTAACTATCCAACATTTACTTTACATCACATTGCTATTTACCCTCCTGGATCAAATTGTGTGTGGCTAAACATTACTCGTAACCGTAACCTAACCTTCAAATTGTTGTTCATGAATAACCTCATGTATTCATTTGAAATTTCATCACATGATAACATTTGAAAACAATCTACAGTCTCTTGAATTACACATCTTTTGACAACATTCATTTTCAATTCTTCTGCTATCTCTTTACTTTGAGAATACTCTGACAAATCTATACTAAACTGTACTGGACTGGAGTTTTCATTTTGAACATCTTGGTACAATTTATTTCTTTGCATTTCTGATATCTCCGCTCTGAAATTGACTTGCGCCTGATTTACATCTACATTCCTAACCTCTTTTATCTCTCTTAGCTCACTTGAAATACTACTCATTTGACTTCCTAACTCTGCGCCTTCTACATTAACCTCACTTTTAGTATTAACCTCACTTTCTTTGTTACATATTTCCCTGCTCCTGTCTAGCATTTTCTTTGAAATTTCTCCTATCTCACTTACTATTACTTCCTCATTTTCATCTTTCATTTCTGGCCTACTACTATCTAGCTTCGTAACTTTCTCTTCAATTTCTTCACTGCTTTGATCTACTTTTTGCTCTAATATCTCATTTTTCCTACCAATATCTTCCATTAATTTCCTATGATTCCTGTCTATAGCTTCCCCTAATTTCTCATAATCTTCCCTTATATTTCTCAGCATTTCCATAATCATACTAGCATCAATAGTAATATTTCTCGCTATTCTATTCTTACTTTCTGCACTAACATTTCCTCCCTCCAATATTACATTGTTTGAGCTTTTTTTTGTAACCTGTATTGACTTACAGCTAACTGTTACACTATCTCCCTCCATCATTGTTTTTTCTATGTTATTAGTGGCCATTGTTTTTGTTTTCTAAAAAAAAATACAATCACCTGACTTTGTGATGCTGTCTGATGCTGTAGTTTTGATGTCCAGCGTTCTGCCCCATTCTCCTATGTTTGTATGTCGCTTCTGCGTTGTGTTGTGATGAATCTACGTTGTCTCGATGTTTTTGTAGTTGATTTACCCTGCTGTCTTGGAATCTGCATCTTGTAGATCGTTCCACTGCTGCATTCGCCTTTTCCTGGTTAATTCTGCTACTTTTCCTAGTCGTCTAGCCTTCCTTTCCTAGTTGTCCCTCCACGTTGATGCGCCAATTTGGAGTAGTATTAGTGCGAATTGTATATTTGCTTCACTTTAACTGCCCCACGTTGGGCGCCAATTTGAAGTAGTATTAGTGTGTATTTGTGTCCCCACGTGGTGGATAATGTTTCTCACGTAATGTTGCTTACCTCACGCGTGGAACCATCTTGTGTGACGTCATTCGTCGGTCGCCTGCTAATTCCATCTGGCGTAGCAATCTATATGAATTAGTTTTAAGGTTATGTATATTGTCTTCCGACCAGCTATTTAGGTAGGCATTTAATTCTTGCAGGGTGTGAAGCGGAAAAGGAATCTTTTATCCAAAAATTACTAGTGAAGAAATGTTTTTTATACTGTTTTATTGTCGAACACGTGCACTAACACTTTCACAGATTTGTCTAGATAATCGCCATACTGAAACTGTTTGTAATAACTTCTCACTTTTAACTCACGTACTTCAATTTTTGTATATAAGTGACTTTGTAATATTTTAGATCTTTAATGATTTTCACTGCGCGTAACTTGGTGAACTGAGCGGCCAACGTGTAATTACGGGAGACGATGTGTAATGCTTCGTGAATCTTGCCGAACTGGAGAACGATGTGAATGCTTCGAGAATCTTGCTGAACTGGAGGACGATGTGTACTGTGTCGAGAATCTTGCCGAACTGGAGGACGCTCGCTTTGAATCTACACTATTTATAGGCTTACCTCAAGCTACACCTAAAGATTATAAATGAATTACCATTGGCTAATAAAACGCGCCAACATTAGCGTCTATTTTACTATCCAATGAAAACCACTAATACATATTACTTTTATAGAATGTTCTGGAAGCTTTTTTTACTGAAAAGGCGCGAAACATGACGTAACTTCCTGGTTCCCGGTAACGATAAACAACTCACTCCCTTGCTAAAGTATTGTGTTATTGTTAACAGTTTCAGTAGAGCCGAAAATTATTATTTACCAATAACAATTACAATTATTAAACCCCTGAAATCAATGTTACATAAAAATACATATTCATATAAAAATAATTATTTACATTAAAGTAATTTGTGATACAAATTACCGTCTCAAAGTCGATCAAATTCATTTCCTTACAATTGCATATTTTATCTCTACTCTTCCTAGTTTCTATATCTGCTGTATTCTTATGTTGTTTTATACTTAACATATTTTGGTTTGCTCTTCCCCTATCCTTGCATTAAAGTCTCCTACAATTATTATATCTATTTCTACATATTTACCCTGTATTTCTTCTATGTTCTGTTGCACTTTCTTGAACATATTTTGAGACACTCGGTGGGTTGTACACAACTCCTAAGTACACTTTCCTTTAGCTCACCTCTCCTACTTCCATTATTCACCACAATACCATCCCCCTTCCTATTCCATTTAGTGCTTTCACTTTTATTTTCTTATTTTTCTGACACATAAACTATAGCACACAATTCATGTAAGAAGATTAGAGACTAAAGAGCAAACAGTGACCAGCAACAACATCATGATCTAGTTAAGCACTACCTACAGGAATTTTTAAAATTTACAAAAAAAGAATAGATTTTCAAAAACTATAATTGTAAAGCTGTAAAAACTTAATAGTACGATAAAAAACTGTAACTAAAAAAAAATTTGTAAAACAGTTTAAGAATTGCATATAGTGCTACAATGTAATAAAGCATGCAATATTATTAATTAATTAATAAATAATAATAATAATAATAATAATAATAATAATAATAATAATAATAATAATAATACTGTATGTCTTCTTCCCCTCCTCCCCTTTCTTCTTGTTTTCATTTGCATAATTCCCCTTTAACCTCTATGATTGGTATATTGGGGCTTTGACTTGAGAAATAACTTGCTGATTGTAGGTTCTTTTAATGTTGATTTTAAATCATTCGTCACATAAAACCACCACTCCTACATGCATACTTCGAGATTCTGTGCAGGGCAGGGAAGGATTCTAATTAAACAAAAATCCCCTGCACCAGCCAGCAGTTGCACCTGAGAGTTCTGGGTTCAGAAGCCGGAACATTGACCACTCACCACATAGTCTCTTCAAAAGTTTATTCCATTACTTAATGCTTTCACTAGTGTTTCCTTTATGACTCAGTCATCCAGCAAACAATGTCCTTTACTGTTATTTTTTTGAAAGCTCCAGACAACTTCTGTTGTTTGTAGAAGAGATTGTATTAAGCACCATCAATACTGTTTTTAAGGTATTCAGAATTTCCTGATCCATAGGCTGAAATAAACTAATGGCATTAGGTGACAAAAATAAGGCATGGATACCATCACTCTGCAGTTCAGCTTCACTTGGGTATGAGCCCACATTGATCAGTTAAGATTGCTTTGTATGGTAGGTCATTCTGTGGTAAAAAATCATTAAAACAACCAATTCTTGAATATTTCCTGGTCCATCCATAGATCTTTCTGATCTGAGTAGATGACAGAACTGCCATTGAAACATAACACTAGGTTACAAATGAAAACCTTTTTTCTGTGATACAATTAAAAATAGGTGACTTATACTAATTTTGGTGCGTAGAATTAAAAAATGAATTCTGTTTTTCTGAAGCACATTTCATTTTGGCAATATGACAATGTTCAATGAAAATATAATTGTAAACTTTGCAAAAATATTACACACTCATAAACAACTTTTAAACAAAATAAAGAAGAACTATAACATGAAAGCATACCTGAATCCGAGAATGTATGTTATCTTGCTCTTTTTCTTTTCCTATGGAACTTCAGTGTACATGATTTTCTGAGAATTCTCTGCTAGATTTATCGTGTGCAAGACATCAGCAGTAATCGGCCATCATATGTACATCCTAATGTCTCTGATAACGTTGTTCAACATCTTTCAAGTCCTGGTGAAACCTTTCACCTTGCTCTTCACTGACAGCTCCTAAATTCGACAGAAACTAAGATGTGACTTGAGGAAATGAAGCTTCAAGCTCATATTACATTTGAGCAATCTGAAATTTTCCAGCATATTTCTGACAATTTCTTTGTATTGAGGGTCTTTTACATTGCCCAGAAATTTCTTAGCAACCTCTCTGAATCCATTCCATGCATATTTTTCAATTTGAATCATAGAGCTGGTAAAATTAAAATCTTTCATCAATTTATCTGTGGTCCAATGAATACTCCCTCTATGATTTTAGCCTATGACAATGATGGAAACTTTGTGCATAAGTTCTGGAAGCAAGGGCAACTTTTGTCAAGTGCTTTAATGAATTGTTTCATCATGCCAAGTTTTATGTGCAATGGAGGGAGCAGAATTTTTTGACAAGAGGCACATTAGTATCATTTTTTGATCCAGGTTCCAGTTGCTGCCTCTCAGGCCAGTGGTCAGTTTCCCGATGTTTGTCCCTCGCCCTGCTATCCCATTCACAAAGAAAACAAGTGAATTTTGTGTATCCTCCCCATTATCCTAGTAACACACCAATGACCTTCAAGTCACCACATATTTGCCACTCATGGTTGCAGTACGTAATTTTCTCAAGAACATACTTCAGTGTTTCATAAAACTCTCATAGGTTTGTAGAATGTGCAAGCGGTATTGAAGCTAACTTGTTGCCATTATGAAGTAATACTGCCTTAAGAGTTCGTTTGGAAGAATCAATAAAAAGATGCCACTTACTTGGCTCATTTGCTTCCCTGCCCAACTGTTGAATAAGATTATGCACATCCACACAAAACACAAGTTGATCTTCTTCTGCACAGTACTTTTGGAACTATACTTCAAAATGCCTATGCCATGAAAATGTAACACCAGGTGATAACAAATTCTTCTCCTGTAGTCTTGGGCCCAGTAATTCACTTTTTTGTTTTGTGATGCCTAAATCCCTCACTAAATCATTTAACTCAAATTGATTAAACTGTTGTGGAGAATTAACCAACTCATTGTTGAAGTCGCAGAGCCGCCTTCAGATTCACGAAAATTGAGGTCTGCTGGTGATGTAGGTATGAGTAGTTTGAGCCCATGAGGAATAGGCCACGTACTGAGTTCAGATTTGAATATTTAATTCCTGCCTTATTTATTTTGTTGTAGCCAGCAACTTTGCACATGCAAAAGTAACAATCGTCATGGTGATTCTACTACTCTCTCCATAACATTGGTTTCGCAAACAGCATTGCCTTCCGATTTCCTTCATACCAATAACGCAATCCCTCAACACAACTGTTACATGCAATATGAGGCATGAACGATTTATCCTGATCACCAACTTTCTCTTTGAAGTATGAGTAATATAGTTTCTTTGTTTGTGAGTATTTTATGTACCTTCCCATCAAACATGTAACACTCACAAATGTAACAAAACTTCTGAAGACTTTGTAGACACTATCTCCTGATGCAGAAGTCATACTCAAACTTTTATTTTAGCACTACACATAAGAAGACAAATATGCGTATTAACACACATTTTCAGCTCAACTGAATTTGAGATCTATGATAGCTGTAAATGTAAACATAAATACCTAACAAGAAGACAGACATGACACACAGAACAAAACTGATAAGTGCTGGGAATATAAACATCGGGTGAAAAGGGAGGACAGAAGTGAGCCAATTAGGAAGAACATCAACAACAGATTTACAACAACATAATGAAACATAGCAGTAAGCTGTATCAGCTGAATGAATTTAGCACCATGGGCATATATGCACATGTAATAAAAACTAGATGTGATAGCCAAAAACAGACTTTTTTTTTTAAATCTCAGCACTGATTTCCATTAAAGTCACATATTCTCCTTATACCGCAGAATCGATGTTGACCAGTGTAATTAAACTCTATGCTTATCAAACTTTGCAACAAGTTTAAACCTATGATTTCCCAAAACACTGGATACAGTAAGAACTGTAAGCCATTCCTTGCTTTTCTTTCTGATCAGGAACATTTTTTTTCTTTGCATGAAGCAAGTGTTTTAGCCAGTAACATTTTGAAGTTGAGCTCCTTTTCATCAATTTATAAAGCTGGTTATTTTTTCAGGGTTCTTGAAATTTCATACAAAATTTGACAATAGCCCCAGAATCAGCTGATAACTGTTCACCAAACATCTATAGTTACCACACACCATACCTAACCATAACCCCCCCCCCTCCCCCCCATTTGCCCAACCTGCCTGCACTCGCAGTGAAATTAGTATTTCCTTTCTTTAACTTTTCTAAACATAACAGACTTTTCCTGAATCCTGAAAGTGGGCTTCCCTTTCGCCTTTGCTGGATAAACCATGTGTAACGATGCCTCATTCATTTTTTGTACACAAAAATTTTCCATGACTTTCAATCAAAAGATTCATTAGAATACTTGTTAGAGGAAAATGTTTCAAGTTTATTTCTTTTTCATTGCTAATCAACTGTGATCTCACCAACACCATATACTATGCTTAGTTTTTAATTCTCCCACCCTTGTCAAGTTTTATTAATATCTCCATCCTCATTTTCAACAAATATCCTTGAGTGTTTGTATTTTTGTGAGCACTCATGGTGAATAAAAACAGAATATTAGCTGCTTGAACAAATGTAATAAACCACAACCACATGCACAAACAATACAGTCAGAGATACAATTGATCTAATTTAGATTATGGTGCGATGTAGGTGAGGAGGAGGGAATAGTGGAGAGGGTTACAACTGTTGAACTGCCAGACTGCATTCACGGTCAGTGTTTAGCATTTAGGGTTATTCAACAAGCATGTATCCCATATGTTGTGTTCAGCTTTCATCTTGAATAAGCACTCATGCACTGAAAACCGGTATTTTATTATTATTGTTGTTAATTCCAAATTTTCAATTCGGATTTATGGGAATATTGAATTATTGAGGCTCAGAGTACTATTTTTTACTTTTTCCATAATTATTTACACTAGGGCGAGGAAGTATTGTATTCCACCCCCAGATCTGGTATCAAGATTTCACTGAATATATCCAGATATATACATGTTTTGAGATCTGCCAAATAAAAACATATCACTTTTACAGAATCTCTCTCTCTAAAATAAAAGCTGGATAAATATTGTGACAAAACTGGGCCTCTGCTTCATGGATAGCAGGTGTGTCTTCAGCGCTAGCCAACACATGATTGGTTGGAGATAAAGAGACAGATGGGCATGCTTTCAACTAAGGAAAGATCTAGAGGGCTAATTAAGAACGATGGCAAAATTTTAATAATGACCTCCCTTCCCCCTTGTAGGTGTATGAAGCTTCCAGAAACCTAATGGGGGGAAGAGCATATTCAGAGTAGGTTGTTGTTAAGTCCCATTTGTTTGTTTGTTTTTTCACCCCGGGTTCTGCAAATCGGACTTTTCTTTAGTACCATGCCGGACATTTTTCTTTGTGTTTTGTGTATTTAATCTCATTTTTGCGTCGACACTTTCCTTTTCCCCATTTTTTGCACCTTTACTTTTTTTGTTCCTTAGCATACTTTTGCTTTTGTGGGTAGTGTAGTGGCACGTGCCATGGATATTGTATCTGGCATGGTTTTTTAGTAATAGTTTTAATATTTTAGTATATTGGTGTTGGCTATATGTATATAGTTCATATAGTTAGATGTTATAAGTTGTTATTGTTATATTTTTTGTTTTCCTATTTATAGAAATACATTTATTATTATACAGCTTTTTTATATTCCTTTATGTTTATAGGTTTATTTTTTAAAGTGATGCATCACATTTATATTGCCTTACTTTGATTGTTAAAACCTGGTATTTAAAATTCTCTGTTGCTTTTATATACATTCTTGGATTTTGCCCATTAAGCTGTGAAGTTCCTTTATTGTGGGCTTTATTATTTACCTATATTTATATAATTACTTTCACTCTGCTCCTGTTTAATGATTTGGTGCCCTTCCTTAAACCCCCATCTTACATTTTCTGCTTTGTATTTTGCATGTGCTCAACGCCTGGGGCTTGTGGTTGGCTTGCTGGATATCGGTTCATTGCTGGCACGCCTTTTCGTCGGAGGTGGGAGTTTGACCTAGTAACGGCTCCCTACCTCCCAGGAATATCTTCCCTGCCTGCTCAGAGTATATAGTGCCTGGCTTCAGCAGCTGCATTGTCGGCCAAGGTAATACTTTACCTTTGGCCTGGCCGAAGGAAGATACTATCAATGCTACACTATCTGCATTACTGGCTAGCACTTCTCGTTATGCATAATCAACAGATGGTAGTTAAGGAGATTATGTTGGCGCTGCAGCTGGCAATGTCAACACATGTGATCAGCTGACTAGAATTGAACCTGGGCGATGGCAGAGCAGGGGAAGAAACATTCGTCTTTCACCGAGTGTCGAGGAAGGAATATTAAATTGTGGGTCTAGGGAAGTAACTTCACAAATGCCATTTGGCTTAATCTAAATTTCATAACTTAACATTTTCAGAGTAAGTAAACTTTCTAACTGTAATTACCTAGTGTGTGTGGCAAATTTTTCAATGTACCAGTATAGAGCGAGCTGTTACATATTTAAGAACAATTGTAAAGTGTTTCAAAAGTTCAAGAAATATCAGACATATGTTATTGTGAATGTAGTAATGCAAAGTTCTTCTTTGTAAAGTCAATCTGTTTGTTAAAGTTAAAGAGAATATATTGGTTTGATATAGCTGCAAGAAATGTAAGGCCCATTTGTTTCGGGCAGATATTTCTTTGAACCATGTGTTAAATTCTTTTGCTAATTTATAATGAAATTACAATGTTTTTCACAACCTCTGGGAATACTTTGTGATATGGAGTATTTACAGTGAAATGGGCCCAGCACTTAAGCATTCTAGCATTTGAATATTTCTAATTTTTACCTTGCTACCAATGGTAACAGAGCACATTATAAAAAATGTAGCCTTTCACTTCTTTGTAATGCCTGCCATTATAATTATTGGTCTAATTTGTTTACCTTCTTCATGGATTTCTGGTAAATCATAAATGCTAGCTAACATGGGTTAATAATCTTGATGCTTGTTTGATCTTTAGAATTATACTGTTACTAATAGCCTCATTGGTTGTATTAATCCATTTATTAATAATGCTCAGATTCAACTGTGTGAATTTTTCTTGCAATAATTGTAACATTCTGTGTTATTAGTCTTAAGTCTTTAAAATTACTACTTCATTGCCTTTATCTGCCTTTTAATAAATGGCATCTGTCTGATTATTGATCTATCTCCATGTACTTATTATTATCTAGCCTTTTAAATTCTCAATTTCTGTAATTTCATCTATAACTTTTCCACATTTAAGTCTGACATCCTTGACAGCATTATTTAGGTGTTTAATAGCTGATTCAATGTGCATTAAAAAGCTGTCAATAATGTTGGGAAAGGATACACAATTTTTAAATCTTTATTTAAAAATAATATATATTTTATATGGAGCATTTGAAAATAATCAGCAAAGAACTATAAACATTTCTCCAATGTGCTCAAAGACTAAAAACATGAAAATACATGATTCTGCAGTCTAAAAAGGAATAAATCAGAAAGAAAAGGAGGAGGAACAAGAATAGAGGCAGGATGACCATGATGACAGCAATTGGTGCAAAAGAAAATTGATCCATTCTTACCTCAACAACTAGAGTTCTTGGATGTAAAACATGTATCTTGTTTCTATAACCACACCACACTTTTCCATGTACTGTTACCATACATCTTATCGAGTGATGTGGTCTTCCCAAATCTACCAAATGATAGCTTCCCAAATCCCACTGACCATCTGAACCACGACGGAAAATAGCTACAGATCCATCAGCTAATGCAGCAAGCACTCTTCCACTAATGTGACTAGAATTTAATGAACAATGAAACATATATTTATTGTACTGTTAGTTGCATTATTAAGTTGTATACCAGTATCTTACAACAACTAATACATTACTCTAGACAATGCTAAAGAGATAATGGCAGAACACATATTTTAGACTAAGTTTCAGATCATCTTTGAAACAAATGGGCATAAAAAGTTAAATCACAAAGGACTGCGGTCTCTATTACTACTGTATTCTAATATAACTACTATTTAAAAAAGCATAATAAGCTATTCCTATGGAGCAATGAAATAATGTTTTATTACTTTTCACATATTAAAATTACTTATATACAAGTGGCTTTTTAAACCTTGAGTAATAATTTTTATTAATATGATTTATCTATTCTCATTTTGTTATTGAAACTATTGTATGATGATCTGGAAGATTTTTATAGCAAAACATTTCATTTTCTGTTTATAATTAAAATCTCCTAGGGTCCTGTGCAATTCCTAATAATGGTTGAAAAATTCTGATATTCATGTAAATGTGTATGCTGTATCGGTAGATGTACCTCTGATTTCCTAAATCTTGGGTGACAGTCTTCCAAGTTCTAGAAATTATGTATAGCCCTATAAATACCTTTTGGCAGTGAAAACATGTTTGACATGGATGAGTTAATTTTTACACAATCATAGTAGACAAAATTTTAAATCTTTTTACCTTCTTTTGATCAGCTATTTAACAATATAACAGCTACACAGTTTTCAAATAATACAGAAACCTCTTACATCAATATACAATATCATGAATACGGTGAAACTGGTAAATATGAAGATTCCCTATTTTCAGGCCAGCATCTTCTCAGATGCTAATAATAAAATATTGGATTAGTTTCTGATGTAACACTAGGCACAATTTTCTCTTTACACAAGCATGCACTGGCAATGAACTTGGTTGCAACTAGAGAGGAAATACAACAAAACGCTCTTACACAAGGGTTATTGAAAGATTTTAGCTTAAGTATCACATAATTGCTGTGATCAGATTTTCTTTCTTTCATACAATTTTGTATCTAAGAATTGTTTACTTTATGCAATACTGTTAAATGCTTTTGGTGTACAGTAGATGGGCAGCAGAAATTAACTGATTTTTAAACACTTGAAAGAAACTTACACAATGCTGAGAACAGAGTCTCTCAATTTAACGGAATGTAAACATCGGCGCCATTGTGCTACAGCTGAATGAACATATAGGTGTCCATTTTGAGATCCTAGCCACATTGTTGGCAATACACTACTCATCTTCTCAACTTCCTCATACAGCACCTCATTCTCTGCAAATAAACAAATCTCAAATGTATACATCAACAATGGACTTGCTAAATGAATCTGAGGTTCATTAACTTCACAAATATGTGAATAAGCATGCGAAGGCAGATACTATCAATGCTAGACTATCTGCATTACTGGCTAGCACTTCTTGTTAGCATATAAAACCATCCTTATACATTTATGATATACTAAGGCTTAAATACTGTATCACCTTATCAGTTTCAGACAAATCTGACCATAACTGCTCGAATACATTGCAGCATGATATGCATACTAAATGTCACACTCTGGATAGGCAATGGCAGGTTACCCTGAGCTTTCAACAAGCTATAAAGCACTCAAAATATGATGGAAAAATATATGGTATTCCCGAATCTCCATCCACTTTTTAAAGTTATATGTTGTAGTTGTGAATGGCATGTTGGTAATAATGGATGCATGTTGCAAGGATTTCAGGATGGTACAAATTTTAATCAGTTAAAAGTTGTGTAGTGTAAACATAAACTGCAGTATGTATTACAAATATAAAACTCTGTAGACAAGAAAAGGATTCAAGCTTGGAATCTCTTCATTAGAAAACCGCAGTCCTAACCACTTGACATAAAACACAGCTGTGGATACGAAGCTCGAAGCAGCTACCTGACAAGCAATCTTTGGTGACTAATTAATGACAGATATTATTATTATTATTATTATTATTATTATTATTATTATTATTATTATTAAAACAGTAAGTAGGTTAGATAGATGTAACATCAAAGCTGAACGTTTGTGCATCCAATACACTTGCCTCATACTCAGTGATGGTGTTAGCAGAACATTTTTAAATAAAATAACTAAAAATCCAACAAGCAGTTCTACTTAATATAATGACAAAACAATAGAGATATTTTAACATGACTAAAATTGCCATTTGAGATGTATTTAAACAAAGTGGAAGGCAATTCGGGAGCATGTATATACAAGGTTGGGTAAAGAAGAATAGGCATATTACTTGTAGAAATAAAGAGTATGCATTGCAAAATATGCAAGACCTGAATCCATCAAGTATAGCTGTGATGCAATAAAAGAAAGCACAAATTTCTTTCACCACCTCTGTGGTGTGGGAGAGTGTGTCTGCTTCACATCCAAAGAGTCCTGAGTTCGAATCTCGGTTAGAGTTACACAGATAAGCTGTTTTCCAGGGCTTTCCCTTATCTTGAGAAGGTGAATGTCGGGTACTTTTAAGCTCCATAGACACCTCACATTCGAGCATCATTTCACCCACCTAATTCATCGCCCGATATGACCTACCAAGTTAAAGGACGTTTAATTATATGTAATTCTTTATAGTTGGAAAATATATCTGCCATAGGGTTTTACTTGGAATTTTGCTTAAGTCTTTGGAATAACATCTAATAGATTTAATGCTTTATGTCCTTGATTACATCAATAAATACATTTCAATCATTTGATAAAGTCTGTCTCATAAAAATGCATTAGACTTAAGAAAACAATTGGCTGTTGTTACTACTACTACTGAAGTTAGAAAATAATGGATGATATGTATAAGGGTCATTCCATATTGTGGCATGTGCACAGATTATATTAATGGTAATACGCCCTCTGGTTACCGAGTCGAAGGTTGGCAGTTTATCTGAGAGTAGGGGCGATTCAGGGGAAGCAGTGTGTCATTGGTAGGGATATGGCGTTAGTGACGCCAAGCTTAGCGTGGGTTTTCTTAGCATTCTGTGACTAGTGTTCGCGAGAGTTAGACGGATACTGCGACATGGCGTCCTCGCCCGGCAGACACATGGGGTAAGAAAACATTTTATAATAAATCTATCAGCTATCCATTTCCTTGCCGTTTTATTATGGTAGAATAGAATCCTTGCCTCTCCCTTCAGCCAGGAATTATGTTAGTGTAATTAAGTTGTGAATCTAACTTTAGCTGCGTCCCTTGTCGATACCTCGAGTTTAAAGTTCTTTGTTTGTTCAACGATCCCTCTCATAAGCGAGTCGCCCTCCTCTGAAGTTAAATAATTATTAAATATGTGAGGTATACGACAAATTGGTGTGAAGCGCCGAGTAATTGGTTTGATTTGTTTTGAGATTTTAAGTGCAAAATTTTTTTTCCCTCCAAATTTAACGGTTTGTGCTCCATGTGGTCGTGAAAAATGTAAAGTTCTTTCTGGCTAAAGGGTAAGGATTTTTATACTTTAATTTGTGATTCTCTTCTTCTAAATTTTGTTTCCATCATTTCTGAAAGTCTGATTTCGAAATTTCAATTTTGAGTTCATTTTTGCATTTTTGTCCATTGTCTGCCGGCGTGACGCTAAAACTTCTACTCCATTTTCCCCTTGTTTTGACTTCATTTCCTTTAAATTATATCACTGTGTCCCGTTCTTCGCGCTGGTTGTTTTCAAAAAAATGTTTTTGTGAAAGTTGAGTTGTGAAACGAGCGATATAGTTGTAGTTTCAAAATGTGCTCGTCACGTGTTGGCTATCTGTTTGCAAATCTTGTTTTTTGTGCTTATTAGCAGTGGTTTGGAAATGTATAACTTTATATTCCAGTGATTGTGATTTCTAGCTATTTACTGCACTTTTCTGGGTCATTTTTCGTGTAACTTTTATGTACGCACGTGTGTTGTGTAATTCCTGCGTGGTCATGCATTTCAGCAATAATTTTAGCTTGTGAAACCAGTCTTCCTCAGCACGTGTTTTGGCGCGTTTATTTGCGTGCGCATATCAGATTATATACATTTGATTTAAGAAAAAAAAGAGAAGTTTAGTGTGCTAGTATAAATTACAAGTCTGTATTCTGCTCCTTTTGAGAATATTAGCGGTGGTCACAGTAAGTGTGACGTAGTTTTTTTTTAACTTCCAGTTCGAGGTTTCTCACTGAAGCTATCATTTTGTTTTCTTCCATGTGTTCATTCTGATTAAAAATCTTGGTATTGTGTCCAAGTGGCTTGTGTAGCCGTGTGTTAGTATAATTTTCTGATATTTCGCCGCGGGCGCTTAATTGTGTTCTTTTTGCAACTGTTTTATTTGGTTATGTTCTGATCTTGCTACTTACATTCATGTGTAGCTATAAGTGTTTAGTTTGGTGTAATCTGTATTGCTTGGTCCTACTGTTTGTTTATTGGTTGCATTATCTTTTGTGCTGCAATCATGCCTAAGCGACGTACTGCACAGAAATCTAATATAGCAATTGCTCCAGTTAGCGAGCACAGTGAAGTAGACTCTATGTCCAGTGTTAGTACGCCTGTTGTTACGCAGTTGTCATGATGTCTAATCCGCCTGTCGTGGTCCATGCCCCGCAACCAGCTGTCTGCCGTCCGGTCATTGACCCCTCGTACTTTGGGAATTCCAGTAGGATGTCGGCACATGAATTTCTGCAGAACTTTGAAATGGTCGCTGCTGCTAATGGCTGGTCAGAGGAAATGAAATTGAGATGCTTTCCATGCTATTTACGAGATACTGCTGCATCATGGTTTCAAACTTTTCGCCATCGGCACCCTCACCATGATTGGATTTTCTTGTCTACACAATTTTTAAATGCATTTCAGATAACAAACCAGAGTGATATTCTGGAAATGAAAGTCAGACAGCGGGTACAGTTGGATGATGAACCTGTTATTAGTTACATCTATGACGTACTATCTTTATGTGACCAAGTCAACCCAACTATGTTGCAGTTGGAACAAATTAAACATTTGCTTAAAGGTCTTAGACCTCTGTATGTACAAGCTTTATTGCCATTAAATCCTCAAACTGTTGATGAGGTGATACAAATCATTCGACGAGTGGACAAAGCACAGTTTTACATGCAGAACCGTGAACATCTAGTGTCTGCTCAATCTCAGGCTGCAGTGGTTACGCCACCCTCTGTTCTATTTAATACTGCATCTGTTCCTGCTGTTACTTTACCAGCTTCTCCTCAGCCTTCTCAGGCTTCTTCTCTTGTGGGCGTACCTATCGATCCTATGCATCAGCTGATTGATCGTGTGGAACAGTTATGTAACAGAGTTAACCAGTTTCAGTTACCATCTTCGGAGAGAACTTCCCAGCATTCACAGCTTCCACGGTCAGCTGACTTCAACCGGAGGGACCCACCCGTCACCTGCTATAGATGCAACAGGCAGGGCCACCTGGCTCGCTTTTGCCGGAGCCGCCTCCCGCAGTCAAAAAAACGACTGGCGCCGAGCCTCGCGCGACGAGACGTCGTAGCAGCAGCAGCAGCAGCAGCAGCAGCAGCAGCAGCAGCAGCAGCAGCAGCAGCAGCAGCAGCACCAGCACCAGCACCACCACCACCACCACCACCACCACCACCACCACCACCACCACCACCACCACCACCACCACCCACCAGCATGGCTGCACCTCAACAGGATGTGTCTGCATTATCAGGTCAGATATTGCAAGTTCCTGGTCGTATTGCCCAGACAGAGCTCTCCATCTTGCTCGATACAGGAAGCGCAGTGAGTATTGTGAATGCTGCACATGTTATTGATCATTCTACACTAAAACCTATAAAGATGATGCTCCGCACTGCAGGAAACAAGTTACTTGATGCGCCTTACCACACTGTGTTAGATTTCCATATTAATGATATTCTTTTTCAGGAGGATGTACTAGTTGTGAAAGAGTTTTCCCATGATTTGATTTTAGGCAATGACTTTTTGCAGATGATGTTATAATTGACTATGCCCATAATCTGATAACTTTGAAATCTTCTAAGAATGATGCATTCAGTATACCAATAACTCTCACACAAGGACCTTTTGTTGATATGGCAGTAAACCCTCTCCTAGATGATGATTGTACAGATTCTGGTGTTAAAATGGCAGTTATGCATGATGTTAAAATTCCACCTCTGTCTACATGCTATATCTCCGTTAAGCCTTTGTCAGCCATTAGTAATGAGGTTATGTTTGAACCTGCTCTCAACATAATGCAAAAGAAGAATCTTTCTATTCCACCGTTATTGTGTCATTCTACCTCTGAACTTACTATTCCAGTGCATAATAATACTTCAGTTCCACAAACATTGTTTGCAAATACAGTCTTAGCTAAAGCGTATGATGTTGCACTTGTTCAGAGTAATTCTGTTTTGTCATCCGATGTTACTCCTCTGCCAGCTCCAAATTGTAATTTTAATGTTAATGGTAAACTCTTGGATACCCAAAAGGCTGACTTACATGCTTTGTTATTGAAATATAGTGATCTTTTTGCCACAACATTACAAGAACTTGGTACTACGGATGTTGCAGAATTTGATATCAAAGTAAATGATCCTAAACCAATTAAGCAAAGACCATATAGAGTTCCCCATAAACAAAAAGAAATTATTGCTGAGGGTACCTATTGCAGAGGATAGCCAGAAGTACACCTCTTTTGTCACTTTTCAAGGTCAATATCAATTTACACGCTTGAGTTTTGGGTTGGCAAATGCCCCTAGGTTTTTCAGTTATATCGCAGACAAGTTGTTAGGCGATTTGAATTTTAAAAAGGCTATTGCATATCTGGATGACATTGTTGTTTTTGCTAAAACCTTTGAGGAGTTGTTGCAAAATCTTGAGGCTGTTTTTCAACGTCTGGATCACCACAAGTTTAAACTTAAACCAGAAAAATGTTTCTTCGCCATGCAAAAGATCAAACTCTTAGGCTTTGAAGTTTCTAAAGATGGCATTTCACCTGATTCTGACAAAGTTGTTTCAATTCAAAATTTGCCTCGTCCTAAGAATGTTCGAGATGTGAGAAAAGTTTTGGGATTGTTTAATTTTTACAGGAAATTCATCAAGGATTATGCTAATATTGCTCAACCTCTAATTCAGTTGACTAGGAAGAATCAAAGTTTTATTTGGGGATCTGATCAGCAAACTGCATTTCAAAATTTGAAAGACTTATTAGTTTCGGCCCCTGTCTTAGCTCACTATACTCCTGGTGCTTATACCGAACTACACTCTGATGCCAGTGGATTAGGGGTTGCCTCGGTGTTGTATCAGAAGATTGATAATGTGTTGAAACCAGTGGGCTATGCTTCGAGGACACTATCTAAATGTGAACGTAATTACAGTGTTCCTGAGTTGGAATTGTTGGCCATCTTGTTTGGACTTACCCACTTCCGCAGTTTTGTTTATGGCTACAAGGTTCATATTGTATCTGATCATCACTCCCTTTGTTATTTAAATAATTTGAAAGATTTGACTGGGCGCTTGGCACGATGGAGTTTGAAATTGCAAGAGTTTGATTATACCATTTCTTATAAGTCTGGCAAGAAACATCATGATGCTGATACTCTATCGAGATTTCCTGTGTTACAACCTACAGAAAGTGATCTTGAACAGCTTGATGAACTCCCCACATGTTTGCTGTCATCAGTTGAAGTTGCTGACCATCAGAAGAAAGATACTGGGTTACTGGAGCTTATTAATGCTCTCCATGATCCTCCGTCGGCCCCTGCTAAGCTTCAGAGACAAGTTTCCAACTACACACTCAAATCAGGTGTTCTTTATCGTAAAAATGCTGGCTCCACTGGCCCTCTCCATCTGCTGGTTATTCCAGAAGCTCTAAAACATGAAATTCTTTCTTCATGTCATGATGATCCTCTTTCAGGCCACTTAGGATTCTCGAAAACATTTGCCAAAATTCACTCCAGGTATTACTGGGTTGGTATGAAGAAAGATATTGAACATTTTGTCCGAACCTGTCCCAGCTGTCAAACAAGAAAGGGACCGAAGAATCAGAAACCAGCAGGCTTATTACAACCAATTCCGGTTACATCTGTAGGCGAGCGGTGGGGTATTGATTTGCTTGGGCCTCTCCCACGCTCCAATTCTGGACACAAGTATGTTGTCGTTGCGACCGAGTATGCTTCTCGCTGGGTCGAGTCTGCGTCGCTTTCTTCAGCAACAATCCCTCAAGTTGCTAAATTTATTTTGCATAACATCATCTGTAAGCATGGAGCCCCTGCTGCCTTGTTATCTGATCGTGGCTCAGTTTTCTTGAGTGAGGTGACACAAGAATTGTTGAGATCTTTATCAGTGTCTTCCAATTTCACTAGTGCTTATCATCCAGCTTGCAACGGACTTACTGAAAGATTTAACCAAACCCTCTTAAATATGCTCAGCCATTTTGTGGATAATAATCAGAAGAATTGGGACTCAATATTGCCCTATGTCATCTTTTCATATAACTCGAGTGTTCAAGAGTCTACTAAATTTTCACCCTTTTTCTTGATATATGGTCGAGAGCCTTCTTTACCTAACCAGGTTCAGCTACAAGCTACGTCTAATGACCTTTTTGTGAGACAGACATTGCAAGAGATTCAAAAGGCACGAGAGGTTGCTGTTGCTAACATTACAAAGCAGCAGGTGAAGCAAAAAGAAGCATTTGATGCTAAACATAGAGATGTGGTTTATAATGTGGGTCAATTAGTTAAAGTTTTCACTCCCATTAGGAAGAAAGGTAAATGTACAAAGTTGTTACATAGATATTTTGGTCCTTTTGAAATTATCCGACAGATCACTCCTGTTACCTACCTTGTTGGTCGACCTCATGCTCCCCGTACCAAACATCAGAGTGTTCATGTGTCACGCCTTTACCCTTACTATGATCCTGTGGGTCCTTATAGGCTGTAAAGTCTGAGTTTCTGATGCTTAATTAAGCCTTACTTTTCAGGAATATGTGATATAAATGTCTCTGCTAAATTTCAAGTATATTATTATTGTGGGTGTAATTTAAATTTTGAATTATGTTTTGGGAACTGCAAATCATTTGTTTTGTTGTATTATGCTGCAGGAATGTGTTTCATGTGTACTATATGCTTAATTGAGCTTTCATTTTCAGGAATGTTATGTGACAATATTGTTTTGAGTAATGATGTGATGTTGTTTTGTTGCATTCGATTTGATTTGATATGATTTGACTTGACTCGATTTGATTTTGGGTTTCATAATGATGCTGTGATCTTTATTTGCAGAAAATTGTTGCATGAATAGTGTTTGTATGTGTGTATTTGAGGTTATGTGATATAGGTGAGATTTACCTCGGTGGGAGTGCCAAAGAGTAACCCCGACGGTGTTAATGAGATGAGAAGAGACGAGATGATGTCAGCTTCGGTGGAAGTGCCACAGTGTAACCCCGACAGTTGTTGTATCATTTCAGAGATTTTGCTTATTGGTGTTGCTGTAACGTGCCCAGTATAGCGTGTGTGATGAATTCACACGAGAGATTATATAGATGGAAGTGAATGTAATGAAAATAATTTATTTTTTTCTCTGTTTATGCAACAAGTTTATTACCATCTTAGATAGCAAATGTTAATACCACCCGTTTTCCAGCTTAAATTTTCATTTTGAGGATGTAGATGCAACATTATAGTGTCATGTTATTTGTGTAATTCCTGAATTGTTAATGTGATTTCTTGAAGGTTATGCCTATGTCAGATGTTTTGAATTTACAGCCTGTTAAATGAGACACGTAAGTGCAGATGTTTTGTTTTGGAGAGAAAATTGAAAGATGATGATGCTTGAAGTAATGATCGAGATTGCACTATTACTGCTGATGATGTTGATGATGATTATGATTGAGTTAATGCTCATACTGCGATGAGAAAGATAGTGATGTGGACGAGAAGTTGTATTGGTGACAAGAGTAGGACACTAGTAGTTGAAAGCATGTCACGTGGCGTAGTTTAGAAATGTATTGTGGATGTAGTTTGTAGTGATGCATACACTAGTTTGAGTAGATAGTTAAGTCAGTGTTGTGTGTAATTTGGGCCATGGTCAGTGTGAATGAGTTCATTTCATCGTCATGTGTGAATTGTCTTGTAAGTGCACTTACTTTCTTTTGTTAGTGATACCAGCTGGTTATTGAGATGTAATATTGGGATCCCAAAACAAGGTTATGTTTCATTTCTGTCATGTTCATGTATTTTGAGTCTGTTTTACTGTTATTTGGATTGAGCAGTATTGTAAGTTAACTTTTGGATGGCAACTCTGTAAAATTTTGTTCTTATGCCAATTTGTACTAATTTTTTTTTTTCTCTCTTTCTTTGCCCCATGTCATAAGAATTTTTTTTTAGTGTACACTTTTCATACTTTAAAATCTTTAATTGTAAATGACATACCCTTCTTTTATGTGTGATTCTTTGTGGGAGCAGCCTGTTTATTGTGTGGTGGTTTTGTTTTAGTCTTTCGCTGTGGCAGAGAGCGAGAAAGTGCATCAGCATCCCCAGGGCACACCAGAAGTCAAGAAACACCACAGGGAAGCTGTCGGGCAGCCACTACACTGCCGTGGCATAAGGAGCCACCATGTCGGGGGGCAGTCCAAGCCAGCGACTGCCCACCCTGTTGTCACCACCAGAGACCTGCGGTGATAATTCTACACCAGGACAAATCGTCGTTGTGGGCACTGTCTAAACCCACCCACAAACAGTTACGGCAGACCATCACCCTTTTGCGCAGTGTAGTGTGCCTGTGAACTAAGGCAGCGTGGTGTGTGCGTGTGCGGGATGCTAAAGCTAAGTGCATTAACAATACTAAGTCGACAGCACTTATGTCTCTCGTCTCTCCACATCACCCAGCACCATTGTTTCGTCGGCTGGGTGCTTACCACACACATGTCTATTGTTATATTTTACTTCCTCACACATTTGTATGTCATTTTTGGTATGTCTTTGTTTTGTTTTTTCATGTTTATTGTATTTATTTTCTTTCTGTCGACGAGGACGTCGACTTCGGTGGCCAGGGGGAGATGTGGCATGTGCACAGATTATATTAATGGTAATACGCCCTCTGGTTACCGAGTCGAAGGTTGGCAGTTTATCTGAGAGTAGGAGCGATTCAGGGGAAGCAGTGTGTCATTGGTAGGGATATGGTGTTAGTGACGCCAAGCTTAGCGTGGGTTTTCTTAGCATTCTGTGACTAGTGTTCGCGAGAGTTAGACGGATACTGCGACATGGCGTCCTCGCCCGGCAGACACATGGGGTAAGAAAACATTTTATAATAAATCTACCAGCTATCCATTTCCTTGCCGTTTTATTATGGTAGAATAGAATCCTTGCCTCTCCCTTCAGCCAGGAATTATGTTAGTGTAATTAAGTTGTGAATCTAACTTTAGCTGCGTCCCTTGTCGATACCTCGAGTTTAAAGTTCTTTGTTTGTTCAACGATCCCTCTCATAAGCGAGTCGCCCTCCTCTGAAGGTAAATAATTATTAAATATGTGAGGTATACGACAATATTAGTTCATTCAAGAATTTGGGAAAATGATTCCCATCACCTTTGATTTTACTGAAAATTGGTATACAGAAAGCTTTTATAGTGGTAAGAACAAGTACCAAATCTCAAAATACTGCAAAATATATTTTTCAATTTAGAGCATGTCAATTTACTTTTGAAGAAGTATGCAGCTTCTGTAGAACACTCCTAACAGTAAACCACATCCTTAAAGAATGCAGCACATGCCATACTTTTAGGAAGAAGCCCAAAATATCAGAAATTACTACAGCTCTGAATAATCCAAAGTTCTTTCACAATACTATCTGTTACTTTAAAAGATATTTTTATGTAGAAATCAATTTAAATTGTAACATTTTACTTTGTATTCCTTAATAATTTGTGATACTATTGTTAATTACTATGTATTATTCTATACATGTTCTAGCAATAGTCTTTGCTGCTCCATTATTGATTTGTATGTCTAATGTATTTTATAGCTGTAATATTGTGGTCTCAAAAAACCATTGAGTTCTGCAACCTTAATAAATACTTAAAAGATCCACAAAAAAAAAAAAAAAAAAAAAAAAAAAAAAAAATGCATGGTCATCTTAAAATTACAATATCACAGACATAAACAAGCTTCATATGTAATTTGTTCTTATTTTACTTCTTAAGGAGTGTTCTTTTAACATGAATGTTAAAAAAAAAAAAAAAAAAAAACTAACACCACACATGTGATTAATAATTTCTTTCAAAATGTGAAAATGTGCAATTAATTTAACAAATAGGAAAAATTGTTGTATGAAAATCATGTCTTTAAAAACTGGTTACATAAGAAGAAGCAGAGTTGGAAACAGAACTAAATTTTGGTTTCAGCATCTTAAGGTATTGTTCTTCAAAAATACAAAATATTGTTTGGTTTTCTTAATGCTTCCACACAAAATATATGCAAGACTGATAAAAAAATTTAAACCACAATTATCATAATACTTATGTGAATAATCTTTCACCAAGATCTTAACATAAACACACTTTAAGAATCTTGTTGAAAGGCATTTAGCTTCACAGATATTAATGTCACTTTTAGAAAAACAATAAGCTCAAACAGAACTTGTCGTAACTGTAATATATGTGGAAGTGGAACATAGCATTCATCTTTGATTGAGGACCAGTAAAATGAACTGGATGGGCCATTTGGATGCACGAGTTGCACTAACACATCTTCTTCTTCTTCTTCACCAATGTTTTGTACAAGAATGACATACTGTCATGGCTATAGACTGAGTAAACTCCCTAACCTTTCCATACTCCAAGTCATGACAAACAGCAGGCATATACTCACTAGGCATGTGAAACTATGGACTACAACTTGAGAGGATTAACCGGAATCTGTAAAGAAATTCTAAAAGAAAAAGTTATTTAAATTTCAATAAATGACAATTTTATTAACAAAAAGATGTTATCCTAACCTTATATGTCATTCGCAAAAACATCCTTGGCCAAAACTGCACCCTCGCTGCGAGGCAGATCTAGTGAACACACATACCATTCCTTACATTACAAACACTTGATAGCTAAAGAGGTTGAATCAAGATAAATCACTTATTTTATAATTAATCATCCCCAACACTGCTTCCTGACAAAGCATCACACAAGCTATTTGAACATTCTGGATGTTTCTAGACCAAATGTAATGTTGCCAACGTTGAGTTGATCCTTCAGGAACAGGACTACCAACTCATTCTGGGAGGGTCGACAAGTCAGACCTACCAAGCTACATCTACATGTGCTTGCCACAATATTAGTTTAGATTATATACACAAGCAACATAACATTGTGCACACATTTGTTATTGAAGCTGTAATTGCTATCATAGGTAAAACATTCATTAGAAATTTTCATCTAGACTGTTTCTTTTAGCACCAATTTTATTTTCTGATAAGGGAATAAAATTATGAAAACTTCTAATGCCAGGTATGGTTTTTCCCTTTAGAAAACTGCTGTTTACCTTTCACATGTACATCTGCCATTATGGATTCTGATATGAAATGGAATTTCATGTTTTCAACATGTTTACAGCTGAAATAAAAAGCAGCACCTGCTGTGACGAGTTGTTCACTGAGAAGGCACTGAGGACTAGCTTTAGCTATGATAGGTTTCATTGTGCCATCTATCCCAATGCATGGTGATTTACCATGACCTGTTGGGGGGAAAAAAAAAACACCCACACACACACACAAAGGTTGCTGGGAATTCAACATAATTTTTTGTGAGCACATAAATATAAACAAAAGAAAATTAAATTCTTATATTGACCTGCACAGCTCTGTCACACCTGGCAAATTCAATTTTATGAAAATTACAATATCCTTTTGAATTTTAGAGTATAGCAACATCATGATGAAGATCATCTGTTAAAACAGTGACTTTAAACACTAACACTTTGACAAACAGACTTTTGTAGTAAATAACAACAGAGTGAAGTGTGCAATTGCCATGAGTCCAATGTTATCGCTATACCTCATTTTGAATTAGTATAAATTTTCACTGAAAACCACCAGAAAAATTGTATTTTAGAATGTAATGCTGATTTCAGTACTTTTTAAATATTCTGATTGTGCTTTTGTCACAAATGAATGTGGTTTCAGTTTCTCTATTTGGTCCACTAAAAGTTCAGTAAAGCCACTGAGCGGAGATGAAAAATGCGGTGGTATACTTGTAATATTTTATTTATTTTATTGTGCCCCACGTTTGGAAGCCAATTTACTTACTTATAAACTTACTTCTCAACAATAATTACAATCAACAAATATCTCAAACCAATGTCACATAAAAATGCATATTCATACTATAATCATTCTTTACATTTAAATAATTTATGACGCAAATTACTGCATCAAAAAACTCTCCTGTACAACATGAGTGTTTTTTCATCTCCATTCGGTCTATTGGTTTTCAATGATAACATTCAATGTTGTCATCAGGATCTTATTCTTCAAATTTTCCTTTCAACATAAGCTGTAATAAGCTATTATCTGGACAGTTTTCACCGTTTCAACATACAATTTGCATTATCTCTGACACATACCAATATATCAATTAGGTCATGATAAGACTCTTCTAGGTGCACAGCACTGAGTAGAAGTTTACATTTTGGTGAATAGTAGAAACACACTGAATGGGTTCCAGAAGATCCTTCTAGAACACTCAATTTTGGTCTTAAGGCACAAAACTTTACAGTGTCCCACCTTCATGCTTGGATATTTCTGTCTAAATTGGTGGTGAAATTCCCTCAAAATACATAACACTAGCCATTTTTTTTAATGTGTTATTTTTTGTGTCACTTAATTTTTTCTTTCATGCCTGGCAGTTGTCTGGATTATTAATCATCTTGATAAAATTCAATCACTATTTAACTGTATCAGATGAAAGTGTCTTCCCATTTCTTGGATTCGATAGTACTAAAATGCCTTGCATCTTAAGCTTTCCCTTGGCAGATTCTGGCTTCTGATGAGATGATAAACTATGAACCTTCATAGATGACACACCTAAGTAGGTTAAGCTTAATTTACTTCAGATGTTTTTTTCAAACTCCACTTGTGATTCAACATCCATATATTCATTTACTATAAAACTACCAGGATCTTCAGATTTTTCATTGGTTTTTTCAAACCATTTTCATGGCTATTTTTCTACATTGAGGGCAAAACTTTTGATTTGGACAGACATAAACATTCTTCATTTTTAACTGGTGAGAAGAGACCGTGCGCAAATATTTTACCTTTTTTTTTTGTAATGCTGTTGAAATGGGTTGTAACAATTGATCTGTGACACAAAAACCATCACTTGAAAGACTTTCCAGTGAAACATTTGAACATATAAATTTCTTATC
Organism: Deroplatys truncata; assembly: GCA_030765065.1. NCBI lineage: Eukaryota > Metazoa > Arthropoda > Insecta > Mantodea > Mantidae > Deroplatys > Deroplatys truncata. The sequence goes on from CM060982.1 coordinate 18,047,014, forward strand.
ACTTACTATGAGGTTTGAAAAATCATTTTTCTTGATATAAGTACTTTTATGACTTGCTAAATTATGTAACGTCCTATGCTACAATTTACAAAAACTCTATCCACTTTATATTGTAGTATTTAAGTAGGTGCTGTTGTGGCCAAGTAGTTAGATGGCTCACCTCCTACAAGACCATCCCAAGGACCCACATTTAGGATTTGTGGTGAAGATGAAATGGCAACTGGGAGGGTTTACTCTGGGTTCTTTGGTTTCTCCCACCATTTATACCATCAATTGCTCCATCATTACCTTTCCTTTCCTCCATTTCACCTTCATTTCGTATAGCTTTTTCCCCACTCTCATACAGGCCAATCCCCCATTCTAGGTTCTTCATTCCCTGATTACATGTTTATCTGCCCCTCAACAGGTCTCTAACCCTAAGCATGGGTGTAAGACCAAGGGGGTGTAAGCCCTACAAAGGAGAAGGGTAAGCCGACTAAGAAAGTAGGTAGGTATTTAAATAATTGGAATAATAACACCACAGGAAGGTATCAACTGGGGGAATTTAAGTATATTCAGGCTGGGGGAAGTAAACTGAAATTCAGGCTGCAAAAACTAAAAAGTTTGAAAATTATAGGATATTTTTGCGAAGTTTAACTAATCAGAAAGAAGAGAAAAATTAAGACAGCCAAAGTGACTTTTTGTAAGCTAAGAGAGTAACTCTTAAATGAAGTTATGACAAGAATTATCCTTGTTCCAACTCTGCTATTCATTGTTCAAGATATTTTTTTAACACCTATTTTATATTTTACATTATGCAGATTTAAGCTGAAATTAAAAATTTGTTTTTTTGGCAAGATTTATTGTTGAGCATATTCGCTATTAGTTTAATCTTTAATATGAATAAAAAAATAATAATAAAGTAGTTGTCTCTCTTAGTTTTTGAGATATACCACACAGTAAGGTAATATGTCTAATGAGCTGAAATATGAAATTAAAGGTATATAAAATTGGTATATCTTAGATATTACTAATTATTGGAATAATATAAAATTTTGTGGATTGTGATTTGACAACTCCAGTAACACATTACTAAATTTCATCAAAATATGAGATATTGGGTGCCATGCCTTGGATGTAATGACGTGGAATGATCCATAGGTTTTAGCTTAATTTTTCTGTATCAGCTACAGCTTCAATTCAATGTAAATATAATTAACAGATTTGTTGTAAATTCTCAGTTTTTCAAGCTACTTAATAGGCGACTTGAATTCCTATTCTTAACACTTAAGATGTATTTGTCATGTAGCGCATAAAGGAGTATTATTTCATTATTTCAATTTTAACTTGTCCAAATCTATCTGCAGCAAGGACTGTTCTACTCATGCTCAAGTTAGGCAGGCACATGAACGGGTTTGATCCCCATATTGGTGAGGAATATCAGCAGGTATGTTGTTCACCTATTATACAATAGGGATAAGTATATCAATTGCAACTTTTTTTTCAAATACAGTAAAATCCATTCAAAATATCAGCCTTTGTCCTAAAATGTTCACTTTGGTCCTTGCAGCTTAAAGTTCACACACACCCCCCCACACACACACACGCACGCACGCACGCACACACACACACACATTGTTGGCCGAGTGAATGTCTAGAATCATCAGCAGAGAATACTATTTGCTGGTTTATTAAAGCCTTTCCTTTATATCATAAAAATAACAAAACAGTGGATACTGGTGCTGCAAATTTATATTGCAATTATGCTTTAAGCTAAAGAAAACATGCATTACAGAGACTTGTAAATGTAAAGATAAAGGTAAGGAATTGTTTAAGCTAATTAGATTAAACCATTCGCATCATTTGATGATCAGGGCTTTCATGCGCTTTTTACTTTCTCTACTACGTATAGTAAGTAGGGGAAGTATTGTATTCCACCCAAAAATTTGATACCGAGATTTCACCGGAAATACATGTTTTCAGACCCCCTGAATCCAAAAAAAAAGCATTTTTGGAAACATGTCCGTGTGTGTGTCTGTCTGTGAACAGCATAACTCAGAAATGAACAGTCGGATAAACACCAAACTTGGTATTTAGGTTCAGTATCTTCCAAGGATGCGACACAAAGGTTTTCAAGAAAATCCCCCCACCCCAGATTACAGTTTACATGGAAGATTTTTCGAAAATTTTAATTTTCTCAAAAATGGCTCTAACGATTTTGATTAAAATATCATATGTTTAAGATATTTTTATGACAAATAAAATGTATATCTTGAATTTTCTGGGAATGTCTCCAAAAGTATTCTTCACTGTGAACGACTTTTGCATAACTGGTAAACCATAAGAGATAGACAAAATTTTACTACACAAAAAATGTAAATCACGTTAAAATACACAATTTATGTCATATACATATTTTTTGTTGAGTGAACCATTTTTGAGATATTGCTTGTTATTCCCTTAAATTTTTCAATACTTATTTTTTCAAATGGGAATTCATTATTCATTTTTTTGTCTTGGATATGCAAAGCGTATTAATCTGTGGGAAAGGGAATGGTGCTGCACCTAGCAACCAGCTATTAAGAGATATGTATGTGCTTAAAGGCTACTGTATTTCCAAATTGCCCTTGTAAATATATTATCTCCTTACATCTAGAAGAAAATTAGCAATAAGATAGAGTTTGTAAATGTTTATCTCGATTAACATGAAGTAGATGGAGAATAAGCGTGTGTAAAAATAGTTTGTACAAGAGTAGAGAAAGTCATGTGAGTGTAACACATCAGATTTTTTGGCATATAAATTGTATGACAAGCTCAGCTTACAATACTACATTGCTCTATATAACTGCATGTAGTTTAGGTTCCTTCTCACAGATGGTATACGTTTGGAATGAAGTGCTGACATGTGATATTTGTAATTTCCCAAGTATGATCTTGAAAACTGTGTTTCAAGCAAGGAAAATGTTATTCTTTCTATACTCACATCAGCAGCGATCATGGCCGTGAAAATAATCCATGCAGATGATGAGTAGGGTTTGAAAAAACTGATACAAAGTGTATTAGAGAGTGATAGTAAAAATGGTGATTTTTCTGAATATGAAATAGAGACTGAAGAAAGTTCTAGTGCAGAAAGTAGCAAGGAAAATAATTATCAAACCAATAATGAGCACCAGGCCCTTCTAAATGCATTCATACTGGGATGCAGAAAAAACAGTGCGACTGGAATTGGACCAAAACTGACAATAACCCCTTTAGTCTCTACCCTTTTACTGCAAATAGTGGTGTTTGTAAAGACTTACTGAACAATCATGCCCATCAGCACTTTCAATTTTTTTGGAATACATAGGAACCTTTGTTTGACAAAATGTGTGACAAAACTAATGCTTCCTCAACAAGGCAGTTGAACAATCCCAACAGGAAAATGGTCTGAAAAATGGGACAATGAAAAATGTTCTAACACTACAGAGATGAAATTACGGCCTATATTGCTTTAGTTATTTTGATGCGTTTAGTATGAAAATTGTGTATTTCGATTATACTGGAGCAAAAACCAATGCCTTGACACCCCAATTTTAAAAAGTGTGATGATGCTCTTCATTTAGAGGATTGTTTTGAGGTCTATCTCACACAACAGCAGTACAAGGAGAACAGTACTGGTGAGCTTATGCTTTTAATATTGTGCATGCAAATTTTCAGCAAAAAATACTTATTGGTTGATTTTAAATGACCTTTTAATCAGTAAGCTGTTACCACCTCAGTGCTAGGGGATTTAAATATGATTTCTTGGTTAGTTGAATACGTATTTAAAATGATGTGATTGGGTTAATTACCCCAAATGAATGCATATTATTCTTCTGTTATCTGTTACTTAAAACACATATTCATTTCTAAGTGCTTTTGTTTTTACTTTCTCTACCATATACCTAAAAGTAGCCATACTTCGTAAGTTGTGTTTAAACCCAAATGGCTTAACCTAAAACTAACATATTTAATAAAAAAGAAAGCTATGCACAATGAATGAAAACATTTTCAAATACACTCCGTTAGGCTTTAGGGGCAAAATACAATTAGGTATATTGCATTAATTTGGAAACAGTTTGCTGTTTATAAGTTAATTTGCTTTCCTTGTTTGCTGTCACCTGAAACTTTTAGTACTGTGTGAAAATAAAGCAATTTTGTAAAGCTTTTAGAAGAAAATAGGATGTTAGGCAATTTTGTTTCTTCGCAGGCATGTTTCCAGACCCAGCTGATACAAGTGGTGCTAACGAGGGAGAGGTGGGAGGAAATCATGGAGTAATACATATACTTTTTTCTTGAACTGACAAGTATAGTAATCAAGCAGGATGGTTCAGGTGGCAACATCTGACCCACATTTGGGATGCCAGGATCAATCCCTGGCAACTCCGATCTGGGTTTTTTTCAGGGGTTTTCCCAGTTGTCAGGTGAATGCTGGAGTGGTTTCTTTCATCCCTTGAATTTTCTGTCCCTCCAATTCATTCTATTTTTCATTTCCTTCGTTTTTCATTCCGTTGGTCTCTTTCAGAGGTCAGAAGTGTCAGCAATGGTGTTTCAATGCCGTGTGGCAGGGAAAAAGGATGCTCTTTGTGACTCTCTCCACGCCTCGGCTTGCTACTGGGGTATCCGAGCACCCTTGAGGTGCAATGGATTCCCTCTGTATGGGGTGGGGTCCCCGGTCTACCTGTCTGTCTGCCGGGTTGTCTCTATCTGGAAAGTTAGGGACCCTGTCATTGCTGTGCCATTGCTATTGGTTCTGGCCGCCCGGTGTATCCTCTTGCTTCATCCTTCCTCCCAGGATGGCCCCTTGTGGGGCATAGGTACAAATTCCACTCTGGATCGGTGCCAAGTTCTTTCCATAGTCAATCCTATGTACTTAGTAGATGCCAATGGGGTGTGTATCTGGAAACTTAGGGACTCTGCCATTGCTGTGCCATCGCTCCTGGTTCCGGCTGCTTGGTGTATCCTCTCAACTCATCATTCCTCCGGGGGACGCTCTTCATGGGGCGTAGATACAATATCTACTCTGGATTGGTGCAGAGTCCCCTCTGTGGTGAATCCTATCCTATCCTATATAACCTAGTAGATAGAGGAAGTATTGCACTCGACCAAAAGAACTGATGTGGAGATTTCACTGTATGTGCATGCTTTGAGACCCCATGAATTCAAAAAAAGAATTTTTTGAAAAAGTTCCACATGTGTGCTTATCTGTAAAGAGCATAACCAAAAACGAAATATTAAATAAACACCAAACTTAGTATTTAAGTTCCGGATATTACAAAGATACGTCACAAAGGTTTTAAAGAAAATTCCCCCAGACCGAGCTACCTTTTACCTGAAAATTCTTTTGCAATTTTTCAGTGTATCAAACACGGCTTGAAGGATTTTGATTAAAATAACATATGTTTAGGGTATTTGTATAGGAAATAAAAACCATATCTCGAATTTTCTGAGAACAGTCTAAAGTTGTCTTCATTCGGAAGGAATTTTGTATAACTGGTAAACCATATGAGACAAAAATATTATCTAATGCTTTGTGTTTTGACAATGATATCATTAACTAAGGAGCTGGGTACTGCTGAAGATGATACTGTTCCATCTCCTCTTGAAAGTCACACAATGGGCAAATTGAAGAATAAAAAATTCCAATCTTGTCAAGTGCTTCAACAAACAATCATGTCTGTGATAATAGCTCATTGAGGCACTCCTATCTTTTATTTTTTGAATTTCTTGAAAATGATCAGAAGTTGTATACTGGCATTTAGAGTTCATTAATTGGTCTTTTAATTGTGACGAATGATATCCTTAGGTTTTTGGATAATATTGCTTCCTTTCTTAGCAAGCTGATCAGCCAATCCGTTAGCAAAAAGCCCACAATGTAATGGCATCCATTGAGTGCTATTCTCTTCTTGAGTATAGCAAAGTGATATAAAATTTTGCAGCAATCTGTGATTTCTGTGCTTTTAGGTGAGAAGTTATAGCAGAAATAGTCACCCGGAATCGCAGAATATAACTGCTTGTTGAAACTGGGAAATGTGATACAGTAAATTATGAATAGCTTCAATTCTCCATCAGTTTGAAGTGCCACAATCCAAAGAATTATAAAATGAAAACAATTGACTGTACCGCCAGCATCAGTATTTGTAAACCATCAGTAAAGATGTGAGGAATCCCAGTATTATTTGGGATATCTCGCAAGAATATTTCTAGAGCTAGCCATTTCAATACATGTTTTGGAGTGTCACTCTTTATTATGTCTTCAATCAGGCCCAAACAGCATTCTATTTTTATGTTTTGTACAGGATTCACTTTATAAATTAAATTTCCTTTAAATTAATTTTTTCCTTAATTTCTTGAACTTAAGAGGGAAAGTTTTCTGAGTTTTGAAATTAACTTCATAATTAATTGTTCTTTCACACAAGTTGTGTGTTGGACAAGGTTGGAAAGGTACAATCAGATGACTGAAAAATTCAATGCCATAGCCGGGATTTGAACCAGGACATCAATGGTTCAAATCCTGGCTATGGCATTGAATTTTTCAGTTGCCTGATTCTACCTTTCTAACTTCATAATGTTTATAATATCATTTTTTTTCAATGTCAAATTCAATGGGTGTTTGATGAACCAATACATGCAGTGCAGATATAGGAGTAGATTTTATTGCTCCTCTAATTAGCCAGAGATCTTGGTTTTCTAGTCATTTTATCTTTCTGAGTTTGACTGCTATTAAGACTTCATTGCTGAATGAAGTGCTGAATGCCATTTTTTTAGCTTTTCTTGTAACAGACTCTAAATGCTTCTTCCAAATAGTATCATATATAACTCCTAAGTATTTTGTTGAATCTGTTTTTGTGAAAGATTTTCCACCATAATTTACTTAAATTTTTAATGGTTTCTTTCACAATGAAAATATATGAAAGTTGGATTTGGTAGTATTAACAGCCATTACATTTTTCTTGGACGATATGTGTAATTTTTTAAGAGAATGTTCTATTTCATTTTTGAGTTCACTATATTTATTTCTTAGTTTAATAATCCACATCCCTAAATGTGGATTTCTAAAAACTCCACATTTGGTAATTTACACTTATGTGGAGACAAAAAAATGTAATGTCTTTTTAATACAATTTATTTTAAATAACCTTTTCATAGAATGAGACATTTTTAACATATCCATCCTTATTTGTTTGAATTTTTCAATATTTCATATTTAGTTTCTCTGCACATATCTAGTAGGTAGAGGAAGTACTGCATTCCACCCAAAATTGTAAGTCAAGATTTTAATGGAAGTACATGTTTTGAAGCCACTGAATAAAAAAAGAAGGCATTTTTAGAAAAAGGTGTGTGTAAATATATAAATTGAGTTTTATTTATAGATGCTCTTTAACTACTATAGCTCTTAGTGCCCCTTTCTATATTGGGTGTAAAAGACCAGAAATTTTGCTGAAGCCTGTTTATCAGGCTTGAGGTTCTTTTATGTGCCATAAATCTATGAGGGACCACCAGCTTTACTTCCCTTTTGAAGGAAGCCATGCTAAGGATTTTGATGGACAAACAAATTTATTGCCTCCTGCTGGTTTGAACGGCAACCTCAGGAACTAGAGACTAACACTGTATTCCTAGACTGAACTAAGATTACACTTCCAGCCTTTATGTTTACTTATTAGTTGAATGATACAGAGTAAATAAAAGTTGACTTTCACTAAGCAAAATAACTTACTTCAAAACATCTGTGATTCTTATGTGATACTTGAACAGGTCTTCAGTACTCTGAGTTGAATGGAAGTTAGTGCCTTCTTATGGATATTTTAGTTTGAGGTAAACAATATGTTTTCCAACCTAAAATAATACATTTATTGAACTACTTTGTCAATTGAAATTAGTTCTTCTGATATATGTATAATGAGGTAAAACTAATTAACACCATTATTAAACATGGCCTATTAAATAAATGCTGCCGTCCAAAATGTTCCCACTTTTGTGATTTAGTTTGATATCTCCATCCACCATTTTCCTGTATGACTTCAGTCATTTTTCATTTTGTAGGTGGCATGATATGAATTTGTCATAATGTTTTGAAGCTGAGAGGAAAAGCTGGACTTGCACAGAGAAAGACCCTATGTTCTCTTATTTGGTTGACTATTTAGATTTATATGGGTGTGATGACAGTATAAAGTGGGAAATTAGAGAAAAAGAAAGAAAAAAAACTTTCAGATGGTTTATGCGATCAAATAAAAAGAAATGGCAAGAAACTGATTTTTATGTCTCATCATGGATCAGAAGGAATATTAGTAATGCTGATTCCTCTAGGAAAGATTTCCATCTAGCCACAAGACAAAGGAGGAGAGTAGACAGTTTTTTGGCAAGTATCTCAATGAAAAATTAGCATTTGCATTTCAAGTAAGTTTGAGAGTTGAAGGGTGGAGAGATACTGAAGAAATAATTAAGCAGGTAACATATTTTTCAAACCATAGAGCAACAAGAATAAAGAAGGCATTTATGTCACCTGGGGAAGGTGTAGAAGCCCCACAAAACTCACAGCTAAACAAGTTCGGGCACTGTCTGATGTCGCCAAATTGACTAAATTCTGTACACAACTATCCATATACAAGCCAAAGCTTGCAAAGCAAATATATACCCGCCCTACAACAATAGTTGAAGCCAAGAAAGCTTGCTATCCAAATGATGATTCCATTATAATATGAGGGTTGTTTGAAAAATTCTTGGAATCACTAACAGAGGTCATTGCTGGCACAATCTGGATCTGATGACATCCTTCTTGAGTAAACACGTCTGTATCAGTGCTCTTGGTATACAGCTGTGGTGCTGATGCCCCTCTTCTGTTGTTCCCGTGGTGATTTTTGAAGATGGAAAAAATCAAGATTTGAGCAGTGATAAAGTACTTCGTAAAGAAAGGTATGAAGGCAAATGAAATTCATGCTGATTTTCAGAACACACTGGGGGACTCTGCTCCTTCATATTCAACTGTTGCTAAGTGGACCAATGAGTTTAAATTTGGTTGGCAGAGCTTAGAAGATGATCCACGTAGTGGTCAGCCAAGATGTGTCACCACCCCAGAAATGATTATAAAAGTGCACTTGGTTTTGGGGGATTGCAGACTCAAAATGCAAGAAATTGTTGTGACTCTAGGGTTATAATCTGAAAGGGTATATCACATTTTGACTGGAGAATTGGGTATGAAAAAATTATCTTGTAGGTGGGTGCTGCAACTGTTAACACAGAATCAAAAACACATCAGAGCACAATGTCTTAACAATGTTTGGCCCATTTTCAGAAAAACCTGCAAAATTGTTTGCATTGGTATGTGATCACAGATGAGACATTGGTCCACTACTATACCCCAGTCAAGGCAGTGGAAACATGCTGATTTTCCACCACCAAAGAAAGCAAACGCAATACCATCAGTCGGAAAGGTCATTGCTACAGTGTTCTGGGATGCGAAAGGGATTCTGTTGATAGATTATCTTCCCAAGGGTTAAACAATCACGGGAGAATATTATGCTAACCTCCTGGACCAACTACAGCAAAAAAATATGTGAAAAAAGGCCAGGTTTAGCAAGGAAGAAAATCATCCTCCATCAAGACACGCACACGCACACACACACACACACACGTGTCCTTACAATGGCAAAAATTCATGAACAGAGGCATGAACTGTTGCCACACCTACCTTTTTCACCTGATATGGCTCCATCAAACTTCCATCTCTTTCCTAAGCTCAAAAATTTCCTTGGTGGACGGAGATTCTCTTCAAATGAAGAAATCACAGCCAGAGTTGATGAGTATTTTGCAGGCCTGGAAGAATCTCATTTTCGAGATGGACTAAAGTCATTGGAACATTGATGGACCAAGTGCATTAATGTACAGGGAGACATTGAAAAATAAAATATTTTGGATGAAGCCAGTTGTTATTTAGTATGTCATTTCGAGAACTTTTCAAACAATCCTTGTAATAGAAACTTCAGCTAAAATATCTCTACAAGCTCTCCTTGATTACATGATACTGTGCCTACTTTCCATACAAAATGAACTACTCTGCCAGTCAAAAATTGGAATCAATACATCCCTGAAATTACATTTCTTTTCAAATGGGGATGTGATGGTGCTCCTACAAACAGAAGTTTACAGACTATGAAAACAGTCACAACTTATGTGTAATGAGAGTACCAGCAGTGGAGCAAATAAGGTAATTTGGTGACAAAATACTAGACAGTATTCAACAAGATAACGCTGGCCAGTCAAACTATTGTTTCAAAAAGAGACTCGAGTTAATGCAGCAGGTGGTGCACATATGAGATCACAAATAGAACAATTTTTTCAACTTAGTTTAAGAAGAAGGGTGGGAGATTGAAGTGGAACATTAAGTTGTGACAATGATGGTAGACAGAAAAGTTTGCAGCACTGTTACCAGTAAATAGAAAGTGCTACAATACTGTCAGAACCACTCACATTATTGTTTGGACTTTCAAGTTAGCATGTGTGAATATTGTTTTTTGAGTGTCTACTTCATAGAGCATTTGTCTCCAAATAAAATGTTGGCAATCAGAGAATAAAGATGACAGAAGAAAGAAAGAAATTCAAAAGTTCAAGAAAGAAGTGGATTTCCTTGTAGACATTTCAAATTCAGGAGTAAGTGGCACAAGTAATGATGGAAATGTACCTCACATGTTTTACTTATATTCATTACTGTAATCATCCACAGCTGGAATAAATAAGAAACTAATTCATAGAATTAGCATTATTTTAAGAACTACTTTGTATGGTTTTGATATAAATGTAGATGCATTCAGTTCCTATGCAATGGACACAGAAAAATTATATTTAAAGGAGTATAACTAGTACTACATTCCAGCTACAGTACATAAAATACTGGTGCATTGCGGGGACATCATAAAATATGCTTACTACCTATTGGACAGTTTAGTGAAGAGGCAAAAGAAACATAAAATAAAGATTGTAAGAGATTTGGGAACACCACAAAATTTTCTAAAATGCATAAAATGCAAGACATGTCTCATAACACAGCCTCACACATATGTAGCCTCATCATCTCTAATGCAGTTATAAGCAATTGCAGATCCATACTTGCCAAATTCAAGAAATTGGAACCACTAAAGCTTTTCCTCATCCAGCAAAGCATAATAATTTTATGATGATGTGAAATTTAGAATTCGCAAAATGTTCCGTGCAACATATGTACAAAACTTGCATATAATAAGGCAAATTATTAAAATAAGAATAAAATATACTCAATAACCTTTTTTCAGGCAGAAGACAACTAGTATACATACATGCTGCAGATTGTGGACATGAAATTAAGACAGCATTATTCATAAAACTAACCGAATGATTAATCTAGAGGTGTTTGCAGGTATCATCCTACATCATGGCACTAAGAGTTTTAAGGCTGTGCTATTAGATACAGAAACTTTTAGGCTTTTTGCTTAGCTTTGTTAGGCCATTTCATAAAGTCTTATTTAAACTCTGTTCGTAGCATATGAAATGAAACTGCATTTCAATTGAGAAGCTGATTCCATTGTCTTATTAGACATTAGTGACCATAAGTCGGCTCTATTCCTTCTCAGACTAAAAACACATTCATGTTCAGCATTACTATGAAGAGTGATAAAATTGCCATCATAATTAGATTAGTACGGAAAATTTGTTATATTTATCATGTTGAATTTACTAATTCTTTACTAGAAATTAGAAATAGTTGATGCTATTTTATGACGTATTGACATTCCATCAGAACCACGAATACAAGCTAATCTTGCCCATTTATTATTGTCCACAATGAGCAGGATGGCTCAGAGAGGCTCACATTTGTGAGGTACCAGTTTCGATTCCTGCTGGATCCACCACCCTGACTTTGGGATTTTCATGCCATTTCCAGGTTGGTAGGCTAATGCTGCAGTGAATTTTATATCACCATGCATTTTCCTGTTCATTTCCTTTCAGGGGTTGAGGGCCTGGCACTATGGTTTGTGTTATGTGGCACATTGATTGGATTTGTTTTAAGGAGAGAATGTTTCTTCCCCGGCATGGAATCTTCTGCCTGAACCTGCCTATCCATTCTTCTGTACAGGAGAGCGGGTCATTGAAGGGGCATCTGGGATGCTCTATCTGGAAATGATAGCATCCCATTGTGCTGCTCTTCATACTATACTGCCTCTTCCTTCCTCCTGTAAGTTTCTACTTCTTAAGCCCAACATCTTTCCCTATTTCCAATGAAGTGGTTAGAATGCACATTTTACTCCCTTATCTGATTTTAAAATCTAAGGGAATTCCGTTTTATTAGAATCCTTGAAGACCTGGTTACTTCTTTCTGTCACACTTACTGAAATTATTCCTTGTACCAGAGATGAGCACACATCAAATAACAAACAACGTTTTTTCCTAGGCTCTACATATTTCTAGGCCATATTTTATAGCTCATAAAATTAAATTTAAACAGAAAATAAAAAAAAGTGGCAAACATATCCTGCAGCCACAGAATGCAAATAACATAATTAATAATGCATGTGAGGAAGTTGAATTTAATTCACATCACCCATTACTGAATGCTGTCACCCATTTAACCATTGTTTATGGCTGGTTCTCATTACAGATCACTAAAGGTGCAGTTAAATTTTAAATCCTTCAAAAATAAGTCAACATGTCATGCATTTCATTGCAACCCAGTGAAGGGGGACCATGACAATGCAGTAAAGATGCAAAGATCACATCTGGACCACTATAACTCTAAATACAATTAGCGCTATACATTTGGGCTGTTACCTGAAGTTAGCGAGAAGTCGTATTATCACCATCACCAAATTACAATATAATACAATAGAACTTAGGGCTTTGTAATGTGTGTGGTGAACATCTGTAACACTTTAAATTTGTCCATAAAGCCATAACAACAACTCCATTGCCATAAAGTCATAAAGAGTCCAGTTACCTCCAAATGCCTACTGAAAAATTCTTAAGTATTAAGTAATTTTGAAGATTTAGAAGCTAGTAACACTGATGTGTCACAATTTAAAATAAAGAGAGTTGAAGGTTGTTACACTACATCACTAAAATGTTCTTACTTTAACGCATTTCGGGAGACAGTTTGCTCCCATCGTCAGCATGTTTTCAACTCATTTTAGTGATGTAGTGTAACAACTTTCAACTCTCTTTATTTTAAATTCTGAAGTAGTTCTCCCTGGATTGAGTTCATTAACCAATGAGAGAGAGAGAGTTCGGGTAATGACAATGCTTGTGATTCCATGTAAATTGTACTAAGATTATGAAGGTATTATTTGTTACTGTTTAACTATTAGGTCAATCAGTGGTAATTAATTGTTCTTCCAACAGACCAGTGTGTAGGACAAGGTTGGAAATTTAGAATCAGACTGAAAAATTCAATGTCATAGGCAGGGCTTGAACCAGGGACCTTCCAGTTTCTGTCTGATTGCTCTAACCAATTAAGCTACCATGGCAACATGGCATTAAGTTCTCCAACTAACTCACATTTTCCCCTGTAAACCACAAGATGATCTCAAATTCATTCTGAGATGACATAAACCAATTGTGACTTATAACCTTGTCCTACATACATGACTTGTATGAAACAAAAATTAATTATTACTGATTGACCTAATAGTTGGTATATATATAAGGGGAACTTAAAGTACTTATAGTGCGTTTGCTCTAAGTTGAAACATAGAAAGTAGAAAGAGATAGCACTATATTCCACATGACAACTAGTAATCCTTAACTGCTTAATCTCAAAACTTTTACTACTGAAACTTACTACTTAAAATCTGGGTTAGGTTGAAACATGACATTTAGAAGAGAACAACCAACACTCGCTTGCAACAATACGAAAGCCAGTGAAGCAAAGACAACTGAATATACCTGTATATTTTTCATCTTTCACTGTCAAAAGTACAACCGGCAACAACAAGTACAACTATATTGAGAGACTAGGCAGTGAAGCATGACTGTGACAGTGTTTCTCAGCTCTCGAACTGTCATTAGTGCAATCCCACTCCTAGACCAGTCAGGTCATGTTTCAACTTAAACCTTATATGCTGTGCACATAAGTCACCATTGGGGTTGAGATCTCCTTATGCTTTACTGGTAAAATGCAACTTAGTTAAGGAATTTATGTCGTGCCAGCATGTTGCCATGGTAGCTCAGTTGGTTAGAGCCACTGGATGGAAACCATAAAATCTGCAGTTCAAATTCCGGCTATGACATTAAATTTTTCAGTCTGATTCTCCCTTTGCAGCAGTGGCGGTAGTAGTGTTATAGTAATGGTGATAGTAGTAAAAATATTAGTTAGAAGCAACAGTAGCACTACCTGCAGAGAATTGTAATAACTAATTGATATGCTATTTTATTCAGTACTAAGATCAATACATTAGTAGCTACCACTTTTGGCTCTGGCCATTATTGGGTATATCACCATAATCCATTTGATAAGTACACTTATTTACTAGAGGACCTCTACATTTATTATTTATACTAAGCCACCATACACAGAATATGGCTATCATAAGCCCAGGCTGTTACCTTAGCCATACTGAAAATCCAGGTTTTCCTTGTGTCTAGTACTACCACTACTACTAATAATACAAATAATTTTCGCTCATATTTTCATTTCTACCATCAATGGGAAGTGGCAACTATTTGAAATAAAACTTAATATCTTAATATTATTCAAGGTATACCTCTTATTAACTGGCCAAAGCACACAGTCAATAACACTTTGTCCATTCTTGTTAATAACATGCAAGCCCACATTAAATCTTCCCTATATTTGCCAATCAGGATGTCTAGCCCTTTCACTTCACAAGATTCAATAAACTTTTCACTTTCCTTGTCTATGAACTTGTCTCTACTATGTTTTACAGTATCTTTTTTAGTTCTTATATCATTTCCAAATATTGTGTCACTCTCTATGTTCACATGTCCCTCGCGTATTCTAATGTTAAAGTCCCCTATTATTATAACTTTCATTTCCCCATATTTCTCTCTTGCCCTCTCCATATCTCTTTTTGCATTCCCTATTGCAACCTTGTTCTGCTCCTTCTTAGTTCAATACCCCTCCCTTTTCTTGATATTCCCACCTTATTACTGTCTAGGACCAATAGACTTCCATTCGGTGTTGAAACGATACTTTCTGCCCTCTCTTCTGTCCCACTGCTCTGTGACCATGCCTCTGCTCCTCCTCCTGCTAGTCCACATGCTGCTTGTATCTCCTCCTTCCTCGGTGAAATAAATTTCCTTTCTTTCGTTCCTGATGTATACTTTCCATCATCAGCATGACTATCACCTGACGTAATTATTTCTCTGTCGTCACTCTTCCATGTCAGTGACGTATGTTTGCTCTGTCTAGCCCGCAAATTTGTGCCATCTGGTGTTAAAATGCCCTTTGGACTTCCTGTGCATGTTTTGCCCTGTTTCTCTGACCATTGATGAATCGAGCTGAGTAATTTCCTGCTCCCGCAGTTTGATGTTTCTTGTGTCACTTTCTTGCGAATACACTACTTTACCATTGATCCACAACCTTAAATTCCGAATATATGCCCGTAATAATAACTAATTAAAGATGGCCTTGGCACACCTACATCAACATGAGTACTGTGGATAAACTTAACAAAAAAATTAATACATCATGTAGATACTGAATTCATAATTATTACTAGAGACACAATTTTTAGGAGGGTCATGATACTGCAAATTTTATTAATGTATATGCTTATTTATGATTTACCATGAAATTAATCACTCATTGTGGTACTTATGTGATTGACACAAAGAGACTTAGGTATTTCAAGAATAAAACAAGGTTTGTTTCATCATCTGCAAAATATAAAACCAAATAAAAGGCCAAGATGAAGGACATTGCTTGCTGGTCCCATAGGTTCATGCGTATTTTATGGAAACCTGTGAGATACAACATTGAGAGCATATTTAATGGCCAGAGTGAGGGAGTTAACACTAACGACCGTGTGCACCATCCTCGTTAAACAAACCCATCAGGGGCCTTCAGCTTACCATGGTAAGAATTTGACCGGGATAATCATTGCACAAGTGCACCAATGTTCACGCAGTTTGGGTGACCGTGGTTACCTGGCAGATGCTCATCTTGGTTGAGCACACCGTTCATTGCAGGTAAACTCTACTAAACGCACCCGAATGTACATCCTGTCATCTGTTTTTCACTTGTTCTACCTCTATGCTGAAGCACATGCAAGTAGTTCAGCGCGCAATGGAGGAAAGCAAAAGTGGACCCAAGTTAAACTTAACATCAATTCTTAAGAAAAGGTAGAAAGCACAGAGATAGAAGCAATAACTTTAAGATGGACACATGGGAAATGCTGACCTTACAATTGATAAGAAAAATATGCTGAACTATTATAGACTTTTTCCTTTCTTTCCACACTGACTAAATTCCAGTTAGCTTTGCCGATATTCACTGAAAGACAAGCAGAAAATAGAAAGAAAAAAATACATTATTCCCAAACTGAACCTCTTGAATAACAGGCGCACACGCTACCCCAACACCACGATGAGAGCTTATTTTAACTTTGGTACTGATCTCTACTGACTGGATTCCTATATCTGTGCAATCAGTGTACTTAATATTCGTGAAAATGTATTAATTGCAGCAAATCCATTCATTACTCTCCTTATTTCTGTGTTGTTCTTGGAACTATGTTTCAACTGATTTAACTGTGATATGTAATGCCCTGATTGTGTGGATTTTTGTTATGTCTTGGGTCAGGATATTTAGGGATCTGTCACACAAAAAGGCCTTAAAGCATTAAAAATTACAAAGTACATTAAAGTAACTTTATCAGGATGCATTCATTCGTGAAAATGGAGTGTATCTACTTGTTGCGAATCCTAATCTATACCGTTCCGCCATTTTAACATTTCAGCACATTTCGAAGATTAGGCTGGTCAGATTTAACCATGGTAAAATCTTCAATAAACTTTTACCGGCATCGATGCACCACAAATGACCGCTCACCACGGTAAAGTCCATATTTTATCATGGTAAAATCTTGATCGAGAATGATGCACATGGCCATAAGAGTTGGTTTTGTGTATTCTTCTTGCGGTTGAAGTCAAGACACATGGTTGTAGAGAGTTTGCTTTGAAAATGCCCAAAATAGCTACATGCTTTTCTTGTGCAGAAGAGTTCAAATGTGAGGGGTATTATTTGTCTGGTGCACATCAAAAGAACGTAATGTGCAAATATTATAATATTAGGTTGTATTGGAAGCAGCACAATATATGTATAATACACAATGAAAGTGACAATCACAGGAAGAGAGCAGTGCAAATTGTGCAAAACAACAGTCATTTAAAAATTCACTGAACAGCGTGAAAAAAGATTCAAAAACAGTTTTTGTAATGTCTACCACTGGAAGTTTTTTGTTTGTATAAAACACAGTGAAAGTGATAATCACAGAAAGAAGAGCAGTGCAAATAAACAAATAAATAAAGTAATGATGAGACCATTAACTTTTGTATTGTTTAGGACTCTACATAAAGATGCTGCTTGTTGGTATAGACACATGTGGAAAATGTGAACTTGTAGTAACATTGCCAGGCATCATAGAAGTTATTCAGATACATAAAATACAATATAAAAACATGTTGCCATTGCCATTGATGGTGCATGTCAAATGGCTAAGTGTGTGTGCAAACATTAAGACTAATTTCCAACAAAGTTGTTCATGTTGAATGTTAAGCACATAAGCTATATTTTATAGCTGGAATTTCATCAAAAAGTCTATATAGACTTAATGAATGTGTCATGAAAACAAAACATGCTTTTCTCAATAGAAGGATGATGATGAACTCTGAGTGGCCTCTTTAAGAGGCTTCCACAGAGTCTCTTCTTAATACAAGGAAGTGAAAGCATAAATATGTGAAGTTTCTTCCAAATAAATGTGGTGATGAGAAAAAAGTTAAAATATTTCTTTCCTCAGTATTAACCACATGGAATATCTGGTTTACTACTGTGGTGAATTTACTGAATGCAGTTGAATATTTTAAAACAGTTAACAGTGGTGCTTAAAATTGTGGTAGTTTTAATGTTATTTGTTAGCTAGCCCCATGTTGTGGTAGCCATTTTGTGAGGGTATTAATGTTGGTAGTTGGAAGATGTTTCATTTTTATCTGCCGCATGTATGAAAGACAATTTGTCGCGGTCACTTAGTGTTATCTTTTACTGAGCGCCTGTTATTGTATTTAATTTTGGGTTCACTGTCCTCCGGCTAGCTATGATTTTTCGGTCAAGCACTTATCTTATACAGGTGTGTAAATGGAAAGGAGTGTTTTATCCAAACATAACACTGATAAAAGAATTTGTTTTACACTTTTATTGTCGTAACACATTATTCACTTTCACCTATTAATCTTGACACTCGCCAAACTGAAACTGTTATAATAACTTATTTACTGCACATTATTAATTCGCGTACTTCAACTTTTTGTGTAATTAACTTTACGACACAAGAGATTTTTCATAACTTTGCGACGCGTAACCTTGAACTGTGTGCGATGCATACTCCATGAATGCCTCCGTTGAACTACATGAAACTTAACCCTGACACTGAATTTATACTTCCTCGCCCCAATATGCCTAAAGATTATAACCGAGCTGCTATTGGTTAATAAAACGCGCCAACATTAGCGTCTATATTTATATCCAATGAAAATTACGAAAACATATGCTCTGGGGAAAGTGTTCCAGCAAATTCTAAAAAAAACGCGCCACTCTGACGTCATTTGCTCGTCTCTAATAATGATAAACAGCTCACCCCCTCGCTACATTATTGCACGCTATTATTGTCAGTTTCAGTAAGGCCGTATAAACCCACTTCTCGACAATGATTTCAATCAACAAACATCTCAAATCAATGTCACACAACAATGCATATTCACACTACAATCACTCTGACATTTACATTTTTGTGATACAAATTACTGCGTCAAAATCTATACTTTCAGAAATTAAATGAAAGTGAAGCGAATGTCATCCTGTGTAGAGCAACTTTTGTTAAACTGTGCAACTGTACCTGAAATGGTGACCTATTTTGGGTAGAAATTATGTACTAGCCCATAGGATTGTTCCTAAAGTAAATAAACTTATTGATGAAGCTTATGGAGAGCTTTATTTTAAAACAAGTTACAGTTCATCTGGCCTCAGAGCTCAGTCAGTAGAACACCTGCCTGCTGTGTGAGGGGTCCTGGATTCAATTCCCACCTTGAAGGTAGGAATGTTTCTCTAGCCAAGATTATTCCCTGTCCTCCCCAGAGTCTGGAAGTATGAATGAGAGTTTGATCTAACAAATAAAACCCCTAGTTTACCAGAAACCCAACAACAAGCAAATATAAGTTAACACGATTGTCTATAGGCAATAATATCATATGTTCCAAAGGAAAGGCTCCTGATAAGAACATTGTACTTAACGGTGGGGTATAAATAGGGGGGGGGGAAGAATACAGTTAGTAAGTTTGGTAGTCTGTCACATGATTAGGGAAAAAAAATGTAGAGAAAAGGATAACGGTTCTTGGCACGGCATGCGTTAATAAACTTAGAGATTTAGTTACAACAGATCCTGGACATAAAGTTTTGTTTCTGTCACAACACTGTTTCACTTGTCTCGGTGAAAAATTCCTCTAGTGGATTATTTTTTAGGAGACAAAATAAAAAAATTTCACTTCTTTATAATGTTCTTGATTTTGCTGAATTCTACATACAGCTGATAAGGATTAGTACAAGAGTATCCAACAGTTGATTTAAAGTATTTCCAGTCAAAGTATATTTCAATTTCAAATATGGATTGTGAAAGAGCCCTTTCAGCAAGCAATTATACTTAGTCATATAAAAGAACTATCTTACAGCAAGGAACTTAGAAACCACACTTACTTGTTGTGTCAATGAACATGCTAAATAAAACTTTTTAAATTTAAATTAGTACAATCGATATTTGGTGTTTTATTCCACCATTTGTATCCTGCTTTGGGCCTTCTGTTTAAACTGACATTCACAACTTTTATTCACATAAAATCATGTCCCTAGTTATGATATGTTAAAACCAATTTCAATCTTCATATTACATTTTAACGCAGACGCTAGTTTTGTCCACCCAAATTGCCAATCTGGACCACTGGGAAATGTTTAATTTTCTCAAAGAATAAAATAATAAAAATAAGATAAAAAATTATATTTATATGATAAATAACTGTATATTTAATTTTCTGGGAATAGCCCGTAAAGTTCTCTTTTTTGGAAGGAAATTTGCATAACCCTAAATCATAAAAAATAGACAAAATGTACTATGCCAAAAATATCTAAGGTGTTCCATTTACATGACTTTCTCTACTCACTCTCCTACAAACTATTGTTATGAAAACTTATTCTTTGGTTTACTACTTATTAGATAGCTAAATTTATTCACCGCTAACATTACAAGAATACATGGTTTCGTCAAATATCTTAATAATATAATACATACTTAATCAAATAACATAATACAAATAAAATTTTAATTAATTACTAATTGAGTCAATAAACTCATCTACAGAGTAAAAACCCCTTTCAATAGTAAGCTCTTCAAATCCGTTTTGAAGTCGCACATGGATCGTTCTTTTAACTGTAGGGGTAGTTTATTGTATAATACAGAACCATAATATTTAACTCCTTTGGCAAATAAGGTGGTTTTATGTTCAAGCACTTTTAAATTTGCCTTATTCCTAGTATTATGAGAATGAACATCTTCATTTGTTACGAAATTATTAATATTTTGTTTGATGTAACATAGTGTAACATATAAGTACAGGCAAGGCAAAGGTAATATTTTTAATTCTTTAAAAACTGGCCTGCATGAATCAATCCTGCCTATATTAGCAATACTTCTGATTATTTTTTGGAGGGGTTTAAAGAACTAAATGACTGTCTTTGCCATTTCCCCAAAACATTATCCCATATGTCAATATACTTTCTGCATATGCGAAGTATAGAACTTTTTAATATGAAAATCTATTTCTTTGTTTATTACCCTAAATGAAAAATAAAGTTTATTTAGCTTTGTAATTAAATGTGCAATATGAAACCGCCAATCAAGATGCTGACATAACCATATTCCTAAGAATTTAGTATGATCAACTTGTAACATTTTTGTGTTATAAATTTGAAGGTTGATACTATCCCTTTTAGAGCTGAATGGAATAACTACTGCTTTTAATGGATTTAAAAGCAATTTATTAGCATTGAACCAATTTTCCATTCTAGTTATTATGCCTTCTTTGTCCTCTAAACCTTCCATGATTATATTAGTATCATCTGCAAACATATTAACATAGGCATTGAGGTGTTTTGGAAAATCATGGATGAAAATTACAAATAGAATTGGCCCTAATATAGAACCCGGGGTACTCCATGCTTAATATTTTGAATTTTTGAGTTGTAACTTCTTATGACATTTGAATGATCTGTTTTAGTTACTTCAAGTATTTGTCTATGATTATTTAAATAAGACTGGAACCATTCCTGCCCTTTTCCCCTTATTCCATATATTTGTAATTTCGCCAGTAAAATATCATGCTGAACCATGTCGAATGCCTTAGTATGAAAATCTATTGAATAACCCAGTGCATTTCTTTCCATTATCAATTATGTCTAAAATCTTTCCAATAAAACTGTAAACTGAGGTCATAGTTGACTTACCCTTGGAAAATCCATTTTGACTAGAATGGATGACTTTATTACTTTCTCTACTACGTATAGTAAGTAGGGGAAGTATTGCATTCCACTAAAAAATTCGATACTGAGATTTCACCAGAAATACATGTTTTGAGGCCTCCTGAATCCAAAAAAATCTGATGTTTTACACTCACATGAGTTTCTCTACTCTTGTACAAACTATTTTTACAAACGCTTATTCTCCATATGCTTCATGTTAATCGAGATATCGATATGTCAATCTTATTGGTAATTTTCATGTAGATGGAAGGGGAATATGGTAGGTTTTAAGCGATAGTCAAATATTTTAACGCTGGTTGCTATGTGGCACATTCCATTCTCTTTGCATGTCCAGGACATAAAAAAAATGAATACCGAATTTGAGAAAAAGTGTAAGTATTGGAAAATTTAAGGGAATAGCAAGCAATATCTCGAAAACGGTTCACTCAACAAACGAAATGTATATGACATAAATTGTGTATTTTAACGTGTTCTACATTTTTTGTGTAGTAAAAGTTTGTCTATCTCTTGTGGTTTACCAGTTATGCAAAGGTCGTTCACAATGAATACTTTTGGAGACATTCCCAGAAAATTCGAGATATACATTTCATTTCTCATGACAATATCTTAAACATATGATATTTTAATCAAAATCGTTTGAGCCATTTTTGAGAAAATTAAAATTTTCAAAACATGTTCCATGTAAAGGGTAGTCTGGGGTGGGAGGATTTTCTTGAAAACCTTCATGTTGCATCTCTGGAAGATACTGAACCTAAATACCAAGTTTGGTGTTTATCTGACTGTTCGTTTCTGAGTTATGCTGTTCACAGACACATCTGTGGCAAAGAGAATGGTGCTGCACCTAGCAACCAGCTATTAAGAGATATGTCTATGCCTAAAGACTACTGTATTTCTATATTGCCCTTGCAAATACAAACCAAGGGGAACATAGTAGGCTTTAAGCGATAGTCAAACAATTTTGGAACTGGTCGTTATGTGTAAAATGTAATTCTCTTTGCATGTCAAGAACATAAAAAAAGAACAAATTCTCAGTTGAGAAAAAGTGTAAGTATTGGAAAATTCAAAGAAATAACAAGGAATATCTTGAAAATGGTTCACTTTACAAACAAATGTTTATCACATATATTGTGTGTTTTAATGAGATCTCCATTTTTTATGTAGTAAAATTTTGTCTATCTCTTGCAGTTTACCAGCTATGCAAAAGTCGTTCAGAATGAAGAGGACTTTTGGGGACATCCCCGGAAAGTTCAGATATACATTTTATTTGCCATAAAAATGTCTTAAACATATGATACTTTAATCAAAATCGTTAGAGCCGTTTTTGAGAAAATAAAATTTTTCGAAAAATGTTCCATGTAAGGGGTGGTTTGGGGTGGGGGGATTTTCTTGAAAACTTTCATGTCGCAACCCTGGAACATATTGAACCTAAATACCAAGTTTGGTGCTTATCCAACTTTTCGTTTTTGAGTTATGCTGTTCACAGACAGACACACAAGACATACACACAGACATGCTTCCAAAAATGCTTTATTATTTTTAGTCCTGGACATGCAAAGAGAATGCAATGCTGCACATAGCAACCAGCCCTTAAAGATTCGACTATCGCTTAAAGCCTACCATATTCCCCTTACACCTACAAGAAAATTAGCAATAAGATAGTGTCTGCAAATGTTTATCTCGATTAACATGAAGTAGATGGAGAATAAGCATTTGTAAAAAATAGTTTGTACAAGAATAGAGAAAGTCATGTGAGTGTAACATCAGATTTTTTTTTTCCCAAGGAATGAATTTAGTGTCTTTAACATGGCTTTTTCAGTATTTTAGATAATGAGGGAAGTATCGAAATGGGCCTGTAATTCTCTGCCTCTTCCTTATCCCCTTTTTTTAAAATTGGTTTGATTTTGACTAATTTTAGCATATTCGGAAACTGACCTAATTGGAAGGATTTATTTACTAAATGACAAAGGTACACATAAAATCTCCCTGCAATATTTATAAACTATATCTGGTACTCCATCATAACCAGTAGTTAATTTGTTTTTAAATGTCTTCAATACATATAACATTTCTCCTTTCCTTATGGGTGCTATAAACATTGAGTTACTAATAGTACTATAAATTCTGTAATTTTTGTTTTAGGAAATTTGTTCACAAGTTGGTCTATAACCTGAGTAAAGTAATTTTGAAATATTTCCGCTTCTCTTTGTGGATCCTTTACTAATTCATTTATTGTTGATTTAATGAAAATTTCCTCCAAAAAGCTGCTTCGCTAATGACAACATTGCTTTCTGTTTATTATTTGCCTGTGTGATATACTGTAAATTATTACTACTCTTTACCTGCCATAAGACTTCATTATATATACTTTTATATTTTCTTACATAATCCTGAAATGCAGGGGAATCTACATGCTTTTTAATTGGATTTAAAAATCTGAGCCTTTAACCTGAAATAATGATTCCCTTAGTTATCGAATTCTTGGGCCTTTTGCCACCACCTGTGAATCTTTCAGGAATAATTATATCCATGTGATGCTTTAAAATACTAAGGAAGGCTTTACAAATTTCACTAACATCATCCAATTCTAGTAACAAGGCCCACATTTCCATATTTAAACTTTGTTTTAAGGCTAATAAGTTACTTTCACTAAAGTCCCTACTATATTAATGGAGATAAACTTTCATTACCATTTCATGGGTAAGGATACAATAGCTAAATGCAACTCAAGACTTTTAGAAAGCAGATTGCTATGTGACAGTGTTTGAAATTCTATGTTCTTTGCATGGCCATGAGAAAAAACGAACAGAAATTTACCACTTGAAAAAAAGAGTATAAGCATTTGATAATTCAATCCAACAACAAATAATATCTTGGAAATTGTTAATGCTACTAAACTTTATTTGAGGTGAATTGTGTGCTGTAACATCTACATTTTTTTGTGTGGACATGATTATCGAATCACTTGCACAAGATTGGAACTTTTTATTCTTCAATTTGTTCATGGTGTGATCATGACCATCAAGGGGAGGTGGACCAGTAACATCTTCAGCAGTGCCCGGCTCATTCTTTTCTACACCTACTCTACATGAAAAATATTGGAGAGCAACACAACTAATGGCTTCATTGCCAAACAGAAGGCATTAGAAAATATTTTTGTGTAGTATAAGGTCTATCTTTTAAGATTTACCAGTTATACAAAACTCCTTCAGAAAAACAGGAGTTCATAGGCTATATACAAACAAATTCAAGATATACATTTTATTTGTTAAGCAAATATCTTAAACATAAGGTGTTTTAAATCAAAATTGATAGAGCGATTTTTGAGAAAATAAAGAATAACAAAAATGTTTCCATATGAAGGGTAATTTGGTGTGGAGGTTTTCTAGTTGGTTTGTGTGGCTCAGTTGGTTAGGCACTGGCCTTCTGATCCCAAGGTCGCATTCAAACCTGGCCCAGACCGATGGTTTTTAAGTGTGCTTAAAAGTGAGTCCCATGTCAGTAGATTTACTACCATGTAAAAGAACTCCTATGGGACTGACTGGCCTTGCTGATATGATCCTGGCAATTTACAGCATTGTTAAAAAATATCTCTCTTATTTTTAGGGATTTTCGAAAAGCTTTATGTTGCATCCTTGGAAGATGAGCTTAAAATATCAAGTTCTACCTTTTCTGCTTTGAGTTCTCTCTCTCTCTCTCTCTCTCTCTCTCTCTCTCTCTCTCTCTCTCTCACTCACATATATATTCAGATCGACCTTTTTCTAAAAAGGCTTTTTTTATTCAGGTGCCTCAAAACATGTATTTCTGGTGAAATCTCAGGATCAAATTTTTGGATGGAATGCAATACTTCCTTTCTATTTACTTTCTGTAGTATACCATATGTATATTATTTACATATTTTTAAAAATGCATAATCATCTTTGACCTTTTTATGTAAAGGAATATCCACAGCTTTGTGATTTGTAACTTCCTCAATCTTTTTATTATGTCAATATTAAAATGATTATTAATACTGTATTTATATCCTTTATCAAATTCAACTTTGCTTGAAGCAAATTATGAATCTACAAGCTAAATGTTATAGACAAGCAAGTGAAACACATTTAACTCAACTGCATCAAATTTAAATACCTTCTCAGCTAAGTAATCAGATTTGAATACCCTAGAAGGGTGGGAACAGAATAAAGCTTAAACTACCATATAAAATCACACAATGGGTACTGTTAATTCTGAAAATTAAAGCATTAACTCACCAGGAATGTTATGTGTGTTAAACCTCAAAGGATCCCTAAATGGATCACCAAACTCTTTACATTGCCAGACACTTTCACTTTGTTTGACCCTACTGCAGCACACACTGCCCATTTGGAAACTTTGTTTTTTTCTTTTTAGTGGAAGGAATCTACATAGGAAAGCCAGCCCAAGCTTTTGCCTCAAACAAACACAGTCTCCAATAGCTACAGTACAATGTCTGTTCTGAAGTCAGCAGCTTCCCATATCTTGCACAATGAAGGATTTTAAAATGCAGATCTCAAAAAGGCAGAAAAATATTTTTCTGTACTCTTTCACTGAAAGTTGCATGATGGAAAACAGAGTTGACCATTGGTCCTTGTAAGTCAACACCTCTCATCCTCTTCTGGTATTCAAGGGCACATTTTACTTCTTAATAGTCTTCCTTGGTGATTAGTTTCCTTCTCAGCTTCCCTGTTTCTATGATGTCCATCGATTTGTGTTTAGTAGAGAGAAAATAAACATCCTTAATATCTCTCCACTTTACACATAGGCTATTGCTGGCATTCCAAATTTCACGTTACCTTCTCCTTTGTACATACATCACATGACATATTTTTTCTATATTATTACACATTGTCAACATATTTCTCAGTCTTCTAACAAAATCTGCAGACAAGAGCCAATTATCTAAAAATAATATGTGACCTCAGTACAACAACGGTTCACACAAAATCTATCAAATTATCACCTACAAAAATTTAGAAATACAGACATCATCTTGAACTTATGACAAATCATGCTCATTTAGATCTATGTATTGCACTGCACAAACACAAGAGTTTCATTAAACTACTGCCTTGAGCAATATCCTGAGAAGGGAGATATATTTCACAAATTTTGTATGAACATTTTGTATGACAGGGAAATCATTTTTTTTTTTTTTTTTTTACTTTATGACTGATTTTCTTTGCGGTCATCCATGAAATAAAGGAAATGCAAAATGAATTTGAATTTTTACCTGCTAATTGTTTTGTGAAATTATGGGTGTAGCAATGCATCAGTTTTTGCTGAATACAATTGAATGGGTGATCTTCACACTCAAAGTAACTAAAGAAATATAGGTTTTAATCTCATCCATTTTGCCATTTTCTGTGTGTGCTGCTCAACTGTTTTGTTGCATAAGCATTCGTTTTATTACAGACTTTCTGAAGCAAAAGTTCCATGTATTCCAAAAAACTTGAAAGTTCAAATGGAGGCTCTGATGCGTGCTTGTTTATTAAGTCTTTGCAAACACTGCTATTTACTGTAAAGCACAGAAAAAAAGGGTTATTACCAGTTTTAGTTCAATTCCAGTCACACTGTTTCTTCTGCATTGCAACACAAATGCGTTTCAAAGGATCTGGCTAATTATGATTCTATTTGCTACTTTCTGCACTAGGCACATCACTGTCTCTAGAACTATCTTCAGACTTTCTTTCATATTAAAAAATATCAGCACTTTCCATTATCACTTTGTATAAGTTTTCTCAAATTCTCTTCGTCATGAGAATGACATCTTTTCATGATCATGATATTACAAAGAAAGAAATTCTTGTTTCTTGGTCAAAATACAATGGGTAAAGTCATACTGGGGGAGTACAAACAATGCATGTCTGCATTCTACAGCATAGCATAATACAAACAACACTGATGAGAAGGAACTTTAACTACATCCGTTATAAAGAGTAATGCAACATTGCAAACTGAGTGAGCTCCTCACACGACTAATATGCAAAAAACTGCATGCAGCTTCTACCTGTCAAATGTGATTGTGGTATGACTTAGTTTGCATTTATTACCTATATGGGTTTGTAGCAAGTCTTCAAATCTAAGAAATGTAGGTGTTTATCTTTTTCAACTTTGAAACATATTTTAAGGCACCATTTGTATATTTATCAGTAACAATTGAGAAATATCATCTATGTATCTAGACCACACTTTAGAGAAATGTTGGTATCATCAATCTTAAAAATAGCTTACGAAAACATCAGAGGGGGGGGGGGAAAGGTGAGAGTGAATTACCCATAGCTAGGTCAAACCTTCCATATAGCTGAACAAATTTTTTTGAAGCTAAGATTTGCAATTAGCTTTCTTGAGTAGAAGAAGGTGGACAGTGATGCATTACCCAATTAAGAATTGTGAGTCTGTATTATTAACACATACTGTAAAAAGTTCACGCATCATCCCAATGCTCGGGTCCAATCTATTATCCAACAGCCCATGGCCAATTAAAAATAAATCTGATGTTTCAGATTTCACATGACCTGTAAATCTCTTAAATATATATAGGTTTGAAAACATCACAAACATTTTGAGAAATCTTCCCACAGTCTGGTTGAAAGACTTCCTTGAAAATTCCAATGTCACTTCTTGGAAGATGCTGAACTTAACCAAGTTTGGTATTTATCTGAATATTCATTTTTTAATGCTCTATCCTTTTTTCTAAAACTTTTTATGTTCTATTCAGGGGCCTCAAAACATGTATTTCTGTGAAATCTTGATATCAAACTTTTTTGGTGAAATGCAATACTTCCTCTGCTTACTAGATATAGGGTAGAGAATTTAAAGGTTTTCAAATGTCACACACTTCATCTGAAACCTATTATGATACCATCCATAGCACCAACAGAGAACTTGGGAACATTAGCTGCAAAGATTCCAATTAATCCCAAATTGGCAAAACAAAAGGGAAATTAAAAATAAGAGAAATCCTTCAGAAGCATTAAATACAAGGAATAGAAGTCAGCAGTAGCAACATCTTTAGACAGAGAATTATTATGAAAGAGACTTGGCATCATTTTTATTAAAAGGCATCAAAATAACAGAGAAGAGTTTGAAAATACATGTTCCTCTTGAAGAACAAGGACTATGTAACTTTGAATAAGTGCAAAGTGGTAAGTTCAACAGGAAATTCCTAGAAGAGCCCCCAGATGATGACAGTAGCGCTACTGCTGACAACAGGGCAAGATGAAGTTTCAGCAACATTTGGTGATTAGCAGAATATGAGAGCAAACCTGCTTTTCAAATACTTTCCAAGTAATTTTAATAAAATGATGTAACGTGTTTAAACTAACAGAATTCTTAGAGATTTGCAACTTTAACAAAATCTGTTCATTCTATGGAATTTAACAATTTTTTTTTCAAAAACATTACAAAGTTTTTTCTTTGATTTCTCAGAGACAAAGATGTTATAAGGAAATATTTTTAGAAAACCTACGTATACAAACAATTACATACAGAGTATAACAATTTCAATCCGAAATCTTATCAACACTCCATTTTCAACAGCCTTGTCCACAGGCTTGTTCACCTTCCCCTCAGCAAAGAGGAATATGAACATGAATACAACTACATTCTTTGCATAACAGAAGTAAATGACTAAAACACCAATATAGTCCACAGCAAAATAAAAAAGTTCCAGAAACAAAAAAAGCATTACAGAAAATACAACCCATTGTACACAGGAACCAATGCAACAATTCATAAAATTCACATACCATCCTCAGCTTAATTACAAATTTAGTAAAATCTTCAAAAAATCATTGGGACCACAGAATACACACACAATACTAGCTTCTCCTAACAAAGACAAAATTCCACAAGAACAAAAATCTGGCATCTACCTAATTAACTGTGAAAATTGTGACTTGCTGTATGTTGGCAAAACAAAATGAAATATTGAAACTAGAAGGAAAGAACACTTCAGATGTATATCCAAGGACAAATCTGCCATAGCAAACCCCAAGGTCATACTCCTGAAATGCCGCACAATCCAACAGAACAAAAAGTTTGGGAAAATATACGCATAATCAAACGCATGAAAACAGTAGTGTACTTTGAAATCCTGTCACTCAACAATATATGCAGTTTCATCATGCATGCACCAGGTGACACTACTTCCATGCCACCTACATCTATGGACCTGAATTCCCAACATGTTTAGTCAGAAAAAAGCTGAAGATGAAAGCGAGTTGTGCTTTCGAAACCTGTTCAATTAATTTCAAGTAAGTGAAGTTTTAGTGTATTCACGGACTCAAGATTCAATTAAATTGTTTCACTTCAGTATTCCTAAATTCTGAATAACACTTCAATTAATTTAACTTTTTAATTTAGTCTGGAGTGAAGGAAAAATCCCAAATGAATGGTATATAGCCGCAGTAATAAATATGTATAAACAAGGAGACAGAACAGAATGCAATTATTATAGGTGCATTTCTCTTTTAATGACAGGATACAAGATATATGTATGATTCTAAGGAAGAAACTTCAACCATTAGCAGAGGAAATTCTGAATGAGGAGCAGAATGGTTTTAGAAAAGGAAGGTTGGGATGTTTACAGTAAAACAAATTTTAGAGAACAGGAGTAAATACAATTTATAAATAGTAATTATTCACACATCACTGTCACAAGGTCCACCAAAGCAATTTTATTGTGAATTAACTACAATTTATAAAGTTGTGTATTATTTTTGGATTATAAAAAAGTACATGAGAGAGTTGATCACACAAATATGGCAAATATTAGAAGAATATAAGATATCTTTTAATTTGATAAATTCAATCAAGGCATTATAAACCGATAGAAAAATGAAAATGGATAAAGGATAGAAAATTTTAAGGAGTTGATACAGGGTTGAGACAAGGGTGTGGGTTGTGACCCATATTATTTGATTTATATCTGAACAGCGTAATACAAGAAAGGAGAAGCACCAGTAAACCCTAGGGACTAAGATTAAATGAAAGTAAAACAGAAACAATTTTGTTTGTGGATGATCAGATATTGATGGCGGAAAATAGAGTTGCACAAATCAATATTAGTTTAACAAAATAATAAAAGGATACAGTATGCAAATATCAAGTGAGAAAATTAAAGTTATGGCCATGAGGGAGAAAGAACAAATGAGAGGGAAAGTTAACTGAGCAAGTGGCAATGTTCAAATATTTGGGATCTAAAATATCAGTCAGAGAAAGGAAGACAGATATTGAAGAAAATATTGAAAAATATAATAAACTTCATGGGTACATAAAAAGAAATTTTGCAAAAAGTATGAGGAGGGAAATAAAGCTAAGGATCCATAGATTAGTAGTTAAGTTGGCATTAAAATATGATTGTGAAACATGGATGCTTGGAAATCGTGAGAAGTGAAGGCTGGAGGAAACACAGATGAGATTTTTAAGATCAATATTGGAAGTAACAAGAGCAGATTGACTTAGGAATGTTGATAGAAGGGAATGATTGGGTGAATAATATGTGATAGAGGAAATACAGAAATATCAGCAGCAGTGGAGGGATCATGTGTAAAGGAGATTTCGTAGGCAAGCATTGTTATATAAACCACATGAAGAGAGATAACCATGAAGAAAATGACAGAACAGTTTCAATAGCCTTGTACAGTTTGTGACCGTCTAATACTTATAAGGGAAGAAGAAGAAGAACAAGAGGTCGAGGTAGACGGTGGTGGCATTTATGAAAATATTAGATTTCTAACCAAACACAAGAAACAGCTATATCTGCTGCCAATGCTTGAGGAGCAAGCAAAAGTGAAAGCCGTTTTTTGTTTTCTGCAAAAATATATGTATCTTTTCTTTTACTCCTCTTGAAAATAAATGGAGAACCAAGAGCAATTTAGATCCTGTTAAGTCAACTAAGAATTACATACGTGCTCCAAACTTAAAATTAAAGGAATCTAATAATTCTGCAGCAAGTATCACAATGTCACTGCCAAACTATGATGATGATGATGATGATGATGATGATGATGATGATATGAATGAAAATGCTTCCCTAAGGGATGCAGAAAATCACAAAATGCAACATGATTACCCCCATCCACCTACAATAGCAAATTAAAAATGATTGTGCACTGTAAATCCCTCAAAGGAGTGGCAACAAGGTGCAGTGCCATCTAATAAGCTTAATGTTATATGAAAGGCACAATGCATCAAAGACATGTAGTACTTATGGCTTACCAATTTCAAAGAGGTTTACAGCACTGAGCAACCTAGAAAACCAGAAAACAAATGAAATGCTAATATACCTAAAGCTCAACCTATTTTTGTAACACGTCTAAGAAATATCCAAGAATTTAACAAAATAATGGACTTTAAAATTTCTAAAGAGACATACACATTAACCAGCATATTCTGTAAAATTGATGCCAGTGGACATAGATAGCTACAA
Source organism: Deroplatys truncata (assembly GCA_030765065.1). NCBI lineage: Eukaryota > Metazoa > Arthropoda > Insecta > Mantodea > Mantidae > Deroplatys > Deroplatys truncata. Next base: position 18,079,245 of record CM060982.1, read on the forward strand.
ACTAGAGAATATTTCTTAAAAGAAAATATCAATCACTATGCTTATCAACTGAAACAGGAATGAGCATATAAGCTGGTACTTAGAGGGATGCACTGCTCAGAGGATGTACAATGATAAAAGAAGAATTAGGCACACTAAGACACACAGTCAGAAATATAGTAAATGTGTTGCATTGAGCTACAAAAGAGCCTCCGTCACTTTTCTTCATCGACCTAGAACCAGCTTCTAATAACAAAACAATATTTGGCATGAAACAAATAATATGATAGTAACTTTCGACCCATCACACGTAAAAAGAGGAGATGTTCAATGTAAGCGCTCTCAAAGATTTGGACATACCGAATTACAACCATTGTAATCGTTCTTCAGGTGCATTAAATGTGGAGGTATCATTGACTGCCACCTGTAACAAAAAGTTTAACACCCTGGCTACCTATAACCAAAATCATCTTTCAAGTTATAGATGATGTCAGACATATAAAGAATATAAGAGAAGGTATTTCCATCCCTTAGGGAGAAACTGTTAAGTTAAGGAAATCAGAAATACAAAATCTGCCAATGTTTCATAACCGTTTCCATGAATATCAGTAGATGTTTTTGAGTACTTTTAGAAAAAACATCATGGACCTGTACAAGATTACTGTTATAAGGGGTAAAGGGGATATTTCACCATTGAAATCTTCTAGATCACTGTACAATAAATTCATAGAGACTGCCTCTCTGATCGAACAGTCACCGTTCTTGCTTTTCAATGATGGCCTGGGTCTGATTACCTATTGGGGCAAGGTCTATAGTCTGGAAGTATGAATGTGGAAGCAAATATGAGTGTGTTTCATAGTGCAAATTAATAAATTCATTGATCTGAAGCTTTCCCAGAGCTGATTATTAACTAAGTGACTGGTGTCTGGTGAGAGATAAACTTGTGCACCTCTATTGATGACACTGACTAATGAAGTGAAAAGAGGAAGAGTATGGCACCTGCTGATAACTGGAAACCAATTCTTGTGTATCACCTGTTAATTGTTATTTCAAACTTCAAATAAGAATTTAATTAATTTCATTTACCTCCCCTAGCGTACTTTATGAAGTTCTTCTATCTTTCCTTCTTTTTAAATTTTATTTTATTAAAGCCCCTTTTAACTTCTGTGGTCATATTGGAGCTTTGACTTCACAACTTGTGCACCTCTATCGGATGACTCGTTAATGAACTGTAAAGGGGAGGAAGAGTACGGCACCTGCTCATGACTGGCAACCAATTCTTGTATATTTGAATAAATTGTGTGTTTGGGGCAGTGGCAGTTTGTACTGTTCAGGTGTGTATGGGTTTTCTGTCAATCTTCACAGGAATAAAGATTCCTTTCAATGCATATATATCGAGTGATTGCAGTTTCAGACATTAAGAATCCTCTCCAAGAAATTCAGTAGTTATGAGGCACAACCATTACCAACCAAGATGAAGCTCTCCAAATAAGCAAGAATTGGTTGCCAGTCATTGGAAAGTGCTAGACCCTCCTTGCACCTCATTAGCCAACCAATAGAGGCACATCTGCCTCTCGCCAGACAGGTAAAATCATCATCCCTGAGCAGCTTGCCTTCAGTTTCCTTGATGATGGCGACAGTGGGTCGTCGGTGTTGGACGACAGAAGCCGACACTTACATGGCGGATATCACAAGAATGTATAGTTAATAAATTCAATGTTAAACTCCATTACAAACACCATCAGTTGTTTCTAAAGTCAAAGCACTCAATATGAGCACAGAAGTTAAAGGGGGCTTTAATAAAATAAAATTTAAAAAGAAGGAAAGATAGAAGAACTTCATAAAGTACGCTAGGGGAGGTAAATGAAATTAATTAAATTGTTATTTTAAGTTTGAAAAGCCACTGATATAACACTGGGTATGCCAACTAGTAACCCTTTGTGTTTCTTTGAAAGTTGGAAGATTTTTTTTATGGCATACCAAGCAATGAAATATAATAAACCTGATTTCAACTGGCACCACGGCATAAAAATTTTTGCTATTGCTGGTCTAAAGGCTTTGTCGGTTTAAGATGTAATCACACAGCTTGTCATTATTGTTTTTAAAATAAAAAGTGATTCCGATTGAATTACTTTTCTCTGCTGCTTCTTGATTTGGACTATTATCAAATTTTACGGTCTATCTAAAAAACACTGGATTTGCTTTTGTTTTTAAGAAAGGCTGAAAAGGAGGGAGGGAGTTGTCAAGGACTTAAAAACTTAATTTTCTTTTTTTCTAACTTTGAATATTATTTAATTTCTTGTTTAGTTAAAATACAGAAGTTAATAATAATAATAATAATAATAATAATAATAATAATAATAATAATAATAATAATAATAACAACAACAACAACCACCACCACCACAAATCACAAATTTATTATATCCACTTGCTATTTCTTGATGATAGAGAATGTGGATTTATGTATGGAGAAAATAAAAATAAGAAGTGATGAAAGATTAAACTAAAAATATTAATGGTAATAAATTGTTCTTTCATACAAGCTGTGGGTTTGCAGTTTTGGTATGTAAAAAGAAATTGAACTGTGAGATATTTGCCATTTCTCCCATGTGCCACTCTTTTATTTTGAGGTCCAATAATTATATTACCTTAGACCAGCTTCTGAATAACAATTCTTCAAGTATGAAACGCAGCCTCACAAACCTCAGACTTCCCAACCTTGTCCTACACATGACTCATGTAAAAGAACAATTAATTACCATTGTTTGCCTAATAGTTGGTTAAACTATGAAGGCCGGACTTAAAGAACTTACACATTGTAAGTTACCATGGGTATGTCATCTCAAAGTGAATTGGAGATCTTGTGGCTTGCCGGGAAAAAATGCAAGTCAGTTGGGGAATTTAGTGTCAAGCCAGCATGTTGCCATGATAGCTCAGTTGCTAGAGCAACTGGATGGAAACCGGGAGGTCCGTGGTTCAAATCCCAGCTATGGCATTGAATTTTGGAGTCTGATGATAAAAGTAGGTTGCACACACTCTTATGCTCCATAAATCAAGTTTTTAGACAGCAAGGCCTAAAAGTAGAACTTCTAACACAGTGCACATGAGCTAAAAGCTTTAGATTATCGCACTAGTGATTGTGACCAACTTTGGTTTCAAGTCCAATCACATGGGAATTAACCTTTGTATTTGCACATGTTTAATAACTCGACTTGGATTGATTAGGTTTTACTTTTCATTATCTTTTTACATGATTAATTTCTCATGGCGCTTGCATTATCTATTCACAATACATATATTATACTTCAATTTATTGCAATTCATTGTAGAGTTATATTTGTAGCATTCTGCTTTCTATGATATAAAATGTTCTTGATGATCTACATAAAGATTCAATGGCGGAAATTATGAATTCAGAAGAAATTGAAATGGAAGTGAAATTACAGAAGCAGCAGCAAGAATAACACTAGAAGTACTTACCCAAAAATCCAGAAAGCAATATGATATAGCGTTTAATTGCTTCATTGCCTGGTGTAAGGCAAAACATGTTGAAAATAATTTCAGTGAAAATGACTGCTAGCGAATGAACAAAACATCTGACATCTTGCTTTTTTAGCCTCATTTCTCTTGTTGCAAGAACAGCATTCTAAACTGATTTCTCTTAGTTTCGGGAACCAATATAATATTACTCATATTTTACAAACTTGAGTGGTCTAAAAAATAGTTTATGCCACATGTATTAAAAGTGGTTTTATTTTGCTCGTGGGATTGCGAAATAAAACCCTAATTTTACCCCTTGTATCATAATCTACTATTATAACTGAAAACATGTTTATGGAGCAAAACAGTGTTTGTAACTCAACTGTATTAGTTTTAAATGCGTGCTTAATTGTGAAGAAAGTATTCTAATCAACAAAGTGATTAATTACAGGACCTTTTTCTTTCTCTCTCTCTCTCTCTCCCTCTCTCTCTCTCTCTCTCTCTCTTTCTTTCTTTCTTTCTTTCTTTCTTTCTTTCTTCCTTCTTTGTAGCTTAATGTCCTTTAACTGGACGGTGAATGAACGAAAATGTTGAAATGATGTTCATATGGGCCCAGGGTTCCTAGAGCTTTGAGTTACCCAACATTTGTTTCCCAGGATTAGGGAAAACCCCGGAAAAAACCTTATCCAGGTAACTCACCCTAAACAGAATTCGAACTTGGGAGGCGATACACTATAATGTGATGCCGATACACTAGCTCCCACACCAAAGAGGTGGGCTTAAAGGATTTGACTGTATTTGTCTGACAAGGGATGGAAGTGTACATAATATAAAAGCAGATAAACAAATATAACATGTAGTCAACATGGAGGTAAGGTTGCATTTCAAACAAGTATTGAGGAATTGTCTGTCAGAAACTAGGTCTAAGGTAATATAATTACTGGTCCTCAAAATAAAACAGTGGCACAATGGAGAAATGGGGTATATCTCATATGAGCACAGTTCAATATCTTTTGAGCAAACCAAAACTGCAAACCCACTGCCTTCAAACTGAGGAAAATTCTACCTGGAACCAAACTGACAAAATAAAGCAGCTCTTTAGAATAAATATTTGGGATAATACATGAAATTAACATCCACAGGCATCAATGAAAACTTTTTATAAGTATTTCAGGAGCAACATCTCAGTCTTTATCCAACTTAAAGGGACCAGTAAGATGTATGCTCTGTCATGGAACAGGATATGCAGGAGTTGAATATCAGCAGCATATCCTCTGAAAGTTGCAGCAAAAAATCCTGTTTGGCTTGAATTTAAAAGAATGAAAGTGAAGATAGCAAGAATGCTAATGCATCTGCTCCCACTAAAGCATCTTATGATGACAATTATGTGAAATTTTGAGAAAAATGTATGTACCATAACAGAAACTCAATTATGGCCTATGCTTTAATGATTTTGACAATGAAACGGAGAATTATCATTGTCCAAAAGTTTTTGGAGAAAAGCTACACAGATGGAATGTAATTCATTTAATTCCATAACAGAAAAAGAAATCAAGAAGCATTTCAAACACGTGGAAGTACCAAGCAAAAATCAAAGTCTTATATTGTGCAATAGCTCTTGCATAATTTCTTCAAGGCATAGCCAAGATTTCATGGTATGCATTCATTCCATCTGATTCATCTAGACCAGGTATGGGCGAGTGCATGTCACATCCAGGAGGGAGAGGTACTGTGACATAACGTAGCTACCCCTCTATCTGAGCAGTCGTGTAATGCGATTTTCTTAATTTTGAAAAGCTAGAAATGCCTATTTATTAAAATCCAAGGTATATATATCAAATGACAAAACAAAATTAAGTGTTCTATTTATTACTATTCATACAATAAAGGTTTAAAACTGAAAACATCTCATACTCGTTATCAAACTGAAAAAATAAATATAACGTTTATAAACTTACAGGAAAACTGAACAAACAATACTCAATACTTACAGTTTTTACAGTAAATAACATTTACTTTCTTTACCATGTACCTAGCAGTTAGAAAAGGCATTGCATTGCAACCCAAAAATTCAATACCGAGATTTCATTTGAAATACAACTTTTGAGGCCCTCTGAATAGAGAGAGAAAAAATAAAAGCATTTTTAGAAAAATGTCTTGTATGTGCTTGTGTCTCTGAACAGCATAGCTCAAAAACAAAATCTTGGATAATTACCAAACTTGTTATTTAAATTCAGTACCTTCCAAAGATGCGACATGAAGATTTTCAAGAAAATCCCCCAACCCAAGCTTCCCTTTATATGGAACATTTTTCAAAATTTTTGGATTTTTTAAAACATGCCTCTAATGATTTTGATTAAAATACCATATATTAAAGATGTTTAGATGACAAATAAAATGTGTATCTTGAATTTTCTGGGAACAGCCTGTGAAGTCATCTTCATTCTGAAGGAATTTTGTATAATCTTGTGCAACTGGTAAAACAGTAAGCGATAGACGAAAACATGCTACACAAAAAGTGTAGAGCATGCACGCACACACATATTACATACATACATAAAGTACATTGCAGCATCTTTGTATGCTACAAAATATGAAAGAGCCCATTCTTCCTTAAATGTCCTACTAATTCTTGTGGAATACATCTTGTAATTGCATTGAGCAGTGTTCCACCACTGGATTAGAAGACCGCTTGCATGTTGAAAACAGCAAACGAGAAGGGGAGGGGTGATTGCTAGACAAGCAATGACACGCAGGGTCAAGAATGCCCATACCTGACATCCTAGACATCTAGCTCTCACTGAAGTACATGCAATGTTACATTTCTTTAGGCATATTGGCCACTAATTTACTTTCAATGATCCTTGGGCAAGTGTTCCAGAAAGGTTGTATGAAACTAGCAAGGGTATGTTTGCTCAACTTATGCTCATTTTACAAAAAAAAAAAAAAAAAAAAAAAAAAAAAAAAAAAAAAAAAAAAAATCAAACAGAAGAAATTCATCCATCTGTAGCTGCTACATATTATACAGGGCTTCCACCAATTCTACAACGCTTTACCACATGCATATTCTCAGAATTTCTGTACATGTGCTCTTTGAAGTCACCAAGATATAATGCCTGAGAATCTTACAATACCAACACAGTATGCCATCACTTCACCAACACATCTTCACATCGAGGCCATTAGTACTTTTTATTAGCATTTCCTAATTTAATAAGTTCAGGAAAAAGAGAATAGACCTCGACTATACTCTTCACTCAACTATGATGATGTTTAAATCTATTTATTTTAAGTATACTTCCTTTTAACCTGAATGGATAATTTTCATTCATACTGTTTAATGTTTGCTTAGCTGTATCCAACTTTGTAGTGATGATGTGCTTATATTTCCAAGAATGAATTCTTTATTACGAATGGATGTTAATCTAAACATCTATTAATAATTCAATTCTTAAAATATGTTTATATTTTCAGATTTGTGTGAAGAATGGGGTATAATTCAGAAGGTACTTTTATTTATGAAGACTTATTTGGTGTAATATTGAAAGAAATGCCATAACAGAGTTTTTAAAACACCATTATGTTCGACTTAGAGTAAACACATGATCTATACATCAGTGGGTAAAGTTCCTCAGTAATTTTTGGGCAAGAGGCTAAAGAGAAGAAGTATTGAGGCATGTCTATGAGAAGCATTAGCATTTTGAACAGCTAGTTAAGATAAGTTCTTATGTGGTGGAAATCAAAATCTGAATTACCTGAGAAGGGAGCTGCAGTGTGATATCTAAAGCTGTGATGGCTGCAAGGAAGATTTTGCCAATTCTGTTGCTAATGGAAGGTTCTGATATGTACAAGAAAAGCTTTAAAACTTTCTATTATGCTTAAGCAGTATTAGTGAAATAAATAATACAAAAGTTATCAATCTAACAGATTTATTCATGCTAAGCTAGAAGTTTTAGTTAGCTATTCAAATTAGTAATCCTATAAAAGCTCTAGAAAGCCATATCAAAAAAAGCATGCAATTACATTAATTATAATGACGCATAAGTATGATGAAAGGCAATAAGTTGTAATATCCCATTAAAACTTAGTTCCCAAAAAATATGTTAGAAACATTATCTCCATTAGCCTCCACTTCATACCACAGATATATGCTGCTGTCTGTCCATCAGCTTAACATTTTCAGGGAATGAAAGGGAGACTTTAAGTACTCCACATTAATCTTATCTGAAAGTTTGTAAACATCTTGGCTATCATGGTTATACTGCAGTTGCTAACTTAATACTAATGTTCTTATACTTAATTACTCATACTTATAGCTGATATCCCTAGTTTTGCAAGAGACCTCTTATTAACTAGTTCAAGAATGCAAGCATTTGGCAAAGTAAGGAGGAATTTGGCATTCCTATCAATGCCAATGCATTTGTAAATGGACTTTTGGAAAATTCTCTTCCGATTTACAAGGCAGGATAACTAAAGGTGACTTCTATGGAGAAATGAGTAATAAGAACTTTGAAAAGTGGATTTGAGAATATCTAGCTCCTAATTTGCCCCCTTCTTCTATTGCAGTCTTAGATAATACTCCATATCACACTATAGAGATGGACAAACCCCTTCCTGAGAGCTCTGTGAACTCTGGTATAATATCATGGTTGCGAAACAAAGACGTTCAATGCGACAGTTCTTTGTGTGATTCAGAAATGTACAAGCTGACTGAAATACATAAACCTAAAGAGAAAGTGTTTAAAGTGTTTCTGGTTTCTTTGGGCAACACTGCTGTTTGCTTGCCACTGTACATGTGTTATCTGGATCCCACAGAACTAGCTTCAACGGTTGGGGAAAGAAAAGTAATAGTCGACTTATTGCTGCAAAAATGCATGGTAGAACACTTGAGGTTGTGACTGAAACAGATTGACAGGGTTTTTGCAAAATATAGAGAAAGTAGAAAATGATTTCTATGAGGATGGTATAGTGGAAAATGTTACTGTCAGTATTGTGTTTTGCTGGAAGATGACATGAGATTTTTCATTTTCCTCTTATTCCTCTAACGAATAGCTCCAGATCTGAAAAGGTGCACTCAACTTGTTTCAGTTGAGTGCATCTTGTTTAAAGGCCAAACATAGTGCTGAATAACTTTTAACTATGTTTTTCAATCATTTAGCAAAGTTTTCACTTCTATCTAGTGAGAACACATACTCCAAAATTGAAGAACCTAGTACGAGCAGAAGTGGAGAGTGGATGCGATTGTGCAATGCTCCATTGTGCTACAAAGATGGGAGATGATTTGGAAGTTTACCAGGCAAAAATTGCAAGATTTAATCGAAGGAATTTGCAAATGAAAGGGAAAGTAAATTGATTACAAAGGGCAGTTATGGATAGCAATGGTAATAGCCATAGTTTAAGTTGAAACTTTACTATTTTGATGCTACCTGACTGTTTTAAGAGAGGGGATGCACTAATGACAGCCTTGAGTACTGCGAAACCCTGTTACAGCCATGCTTCACTGCCTAGTCTCTCAGTACATTTGTCTTGTTGTTGCCAGTTGCACTTTTGCAGTGAAATGTGTAAAATATTCTGATATCTTCGGCTGTCTTTGCTTTGTAGGCTTTCGTATTGTTACAGGCGGGTGTTGGTTGTTCTCTTCTAAATTTCATGTTTCAAACTAACCTAGGTTTTAAATAGTAAGTTTCAACAGTAAAGGTTTTGAGATTAGACAGTTAAGGATTACCAACTGTCGTGTGGAATATAGTGCTATCTCTTTTTACTTTCTATTTTTCAACTTAAGGCAAATGCACTATAATAATTGGAGTACAGCTGAATCCTGGACCAGAGGATTTGAATCAAGTGTTGGCGATGCTAAAAATAATTTCGTAAGATGTGATTGAACTAAAGAAGCTGGAGAAGAAAAGAGTTCATAACAGGATGGAGGATGTAAAAGGAACTTGGCAAAATTTAATTACAGGGGTTAAATAATGAAGTGACGGTTTGTAAGAAAAGAAAGAATAAATTGGATGATAAGGTCGTGGTGGATCATAAAAAAGGAATTTGATTATATTTGGAATCAAAGAAAATAAACGAGTTGAATTCATCTCTGGAAGAAATGCTTGAGAGGAAATTGAAATTGGAACTAGATGGCTGGGAAATAGTGGGCTGTTTTAGGATAGGAAGAAGAGGAGACAAATGTGAAGAAATTAATGGGAACAAAGATTTTTGTTGATCAAAACTTTGTCCAAGAAGAGAGACCGTAATGGAACTTTTATTTGAAATAATGAAACAGGCTTGAGAAGAGGTGGTATAGGTATATTTGTTAGGAAAAGTGTCAAGAGTTAAGGTCTGTAAGGAAGGGAAGAAAAACAAGTAGTGTGGTTGAAAATAAATAGAGTTAAAGGTGTGAATGCTAGTTTGGTGTTAGGTGTAGTGTATAACCATCTGCAGAGCCAGATTTTTATGAAACTAACCTATTTGTTGATCTTATGGATGATTTAAGGGAAATTATCCTAATGCAGAGTTTATTACAAATTTAGTTTGTCAATGTGTAATGTTGTTAGAGGGCAGATGTTGATGGTGAATTTACGTTTTTGAATGCAAATGGTCAAAGTGTGGTTGATTATTTTTCTGTAGTGAAGGTGGATGAAAAACTTACTGATTTTAGAGTGATAGATGAAGTGGTAAATAGTTGTCATTTTCCTTTACTAATGAGTATTAGTTTAAGGGGAAAGCAGTAGATGTAATGACACATTACAGGAATTAAATCTTATAAATACATTTAAGTGGAAGTATTAGTTAAGTGAGGTATTTAGACTCAGGTTAAGATCAGCAGATACTCAGCTGATAAAATATGGAATAGAAAGGTACTGAGGAAGGGAGATGTAGAGGGGGCAGTGAATGGACTGGAATTGATTGTCAAAAGAGCTGGTGTGATGATGGGATGAAACAGAAAAGCAATAAAAGGTATACATATTGGTTTGATGAAGAATGTGTAGTGGCTAGGAGAGAAGTATTTACAGATTTATCTAGATGGAGATGAACAGACAATGATAAGATATACAAATATTTTTTGTTAAAGAAATGTGGATATAAATGTTTACTAGAAAGGAAAAAGAAGAATTACAACAAAAAAAGAATAAGGTAAACTAGGCAATAAAAGAGAAAAGCAACAAAAGAAATATAGGCAATGAAGAGTATTTACAACAAAAGTAGAACAGGAAAAAGATAATATACCATCTGAATGGAAAACACATTCTGAAAGTTTGATTGGTGTGAGAATTGTTAAAAGCAGAGAGCTGATTTTGAATAAAAAAAAAAGGAGCAGGATTGAATGTTTATTTTAGATAAGAAAATTACAAGTAGCGAGGTTGAATACAAATTACAACTTTGAAGAAAGAAAGGAAAAAAAAAGAGTAAGAAAGAAAGGAAGAAAAAAAAAGAAAGAGTAAGAAAGAAAGGAAAAAAAAAGTAAGGATGGGATTCAAGGGGAATTTTGGAAAATATTTTGAGAGTCATGTGATGGGTGGAGGATATTAAGAAATTTATTTAACAAGGTGAAAATGAGCCAGGTATGCCTGAAATTTGGAAAATAAGTAGATAGATGGATAGATAGATAAATAATTTATTTGTACATTTTTATACACAATTCTTTTTGCAATAAACTAACTTAACCTGTGTACAAATTTCCTTGCCAGCTATGCTGCTTTTTTGCCCGATATCCTGGTCTTCTGGCTCATCTGAACATTCCTTGGTACCCTTAATACCTATTGTCCATCCTCTCCTTCCTCCATTTGCCTTTCTAACTTTCTTATATCTCTTACTTTTCTAATCCATTTCTCTTTTACTTTCTTTAAGAACTCCCCCATATTCTTAGTTTGCTTTTTTTCTTTTCTTGTTAACATTTTAATTGCTACTATTTTTCCATCCATTTTTTCCCATTCTTCCTTCCATACTTTTTGTCTCCATTCTGCTAATTCTTTGCATTCTGTCATATAATGCTCTGTGCTTTCACTACCTCCGCATAATTCACAAATTTCGTTTTTTCTGCCTCTTAGCCCTCTCAGATACATTGATCCTGTTCTCATCCATGCAAACGCTTCTTTTTCTGCTCTATTACAATAATCCACATACCCTTCTCTTCCCCATTTCCTTTTTACCAATCTATAGAACCCTAGTGATTTTTTATTCTCTAAGCTTCCCCAAATCTCTTGTCTTTCTATGTCCTCCACTCTGTTTCTTACTGTTATCCAAAAGCCATTGCTATTTCTTTCTCCTGTTCTCCAAATATCTCCCATTCCTATCTTCTCCATAATGTTTTCTACCCCTTTCCACCAGCTATTTTTATTTTTCGTACTCTTTTGTTGTTCCATGCATATCTTTAAAATTTCCCCTACATCTTTTATCAGGTATCTAAACCAAAATGTCAATATCCTTTCCAGTATCACTCCCTTTCTTCTTGTTCTTCCTAATTCCACAAACGCTTCTTCCCCTGGTGCTGACCTTGATAACCACAATAGCTCTTTACAGAACGTCCTATAGCTCTGGTCTATTTTTCTGCTTAATTCAGATCCCCCCCCCCCCCACAAATTTCAACTGCATATAGCATTCTTGCTTCTACCAACGCCTCATACATTCTATCTATTTAGTTGGCATTTCTAATTTGTATTTGCGCATCCTTACTCCTGTCATTGCCACCTTTCGTTTAGCCATAACCTTCCTGCTATGCGCTCCCCATTCACCATTACTGCTCATCCTCACTCCCAAATAATCAAACTCCTTGACAACTTCTAACTTTAAACCTCCCATCTGCCATTTCTCTTCTCTTTTTAGTTTATTTCCTCTTTTAAATATCATAACTTTTGATTTATTTATATTTACTTTAATTCCCCATTCTTCGCAGAATTCGTGTACTCCGTTGATTGCTTTCTGCAGCCCAATTACCGTTATAGCCCCGCATATAGTAAACCTGGTATTTCTGCATTTGCTATTATGGGACAGTATAGATTTTTTTTTTCACTCTTTCTAATATGTCATCTATGAATATATTAAATAATATAGGACTCAATTTGCACCCTTGTCTTAATCCTATTTTTTGCTCTGTCATTACTGTAATTCCATTATTTTTACATCTTATACAAAATCTTATATCTTTATAAATCTTCATTTCTTTTATAAAACTTTTGCTTACCCCTTTCTTGCTTAATTCATAAGCTAATGCTTATCTATTTATTGTATGAAATGCTTTTTCAAAATCTGCGAAAAACATGTATATCCTTCCTGTTTTCCTGCTCAGTTACTTATCTATTATAGTCTTTATTATAAATATATTCTCTATTTATTTAAAGGTGAGTCGGAATTGTAACACTAACATCACTTAAGTTTACTCACTTAACATGTTTCGGGAAACCGTTGTTCCCATCCTCAGAAGATTATCTCGACTGGCCCGTGTTGTTGGTGTTTCCGTTTTTTGGACTGGATACTGTGGTGGCATCTTGTGGAGAAATGTACTTCCAGAGAGGATTTGGTGGCGGCAAATCAAAATTCATTAGATGTGTGTTGTGTTTTAGAATGGTGATCTTCTCCCATGCATCTAATTCGGCTGCAAATTTGGCTGGTTTGACTAATGTAATATTGGGTTTGATGTTGTGATTAGTGATCCAAAAATGGTGTGAAACTGCAGATTTGTCCATTTGTTTGTATTTAATACATCTTATGTGCTCCTTTAGCCTAGTTTCTAAGTTTCTTTTTGTCTTACCAATGTATACTTTATTGCAATCTGAACAATTGATTTTATAGATTCCAGCTTTTTTGTCTTGTGGAATGGGGTCTTTTAACTTGTTACAAAGTAATTTCTCTATGTTAAATTTGTTCTGTGGAGCTAGGCTGATGTTATGTTTCATGAAAATCTTCTTAAATTTGTGAAATGTTCCTGGGTGGTATGTGAATTTCTTGAACTTTAGTTCTTTATCTTGCTGGTTGAGATTTGTTGTGTTTCTGATGTGCATCTGTCGTTTGAATTTTGCAATTTTTTTGTCAATAGTTGCTTTGTTGTACCCATTATGTATTGCTGTGTCTACTATATGCTGGTATTCTAACTGGTATTCTTTTTTATTTAAGGGGGTATATACCAGTCTATGTGTTAGGCTGTTTAGTACTGCATGTTTGTGTGTGGTTGGATTGAAACTCTTATTTTTTATGTAATTAGTAGAGTGTGTTGGTTTCCTGTATATGCCAAAGGTTAGGTTCTTTTGTTCTCTGATGATTTTTAGGTCTAAAAATGGTAGCATGCCTTCTTTTTCTATTTCTATGGTGAATTTTATTGATTGGTTCTGTAGGTTTAGTAAGGCTAAGGAGTCTTGTATGAATCTGTTAGGGACAACAGCGAAGATGTCGTCAACATATCTGTGCCAAACTTTAAACATGTATGGAAAGGAAGTTGTTATGTGTGTTTCTAAGTAGCTCATAAATAAATCTGCCAAGAAGGGTGAAAGTGGGTTGCCCATGGTTAGACCAGTTGGCATATACAGGAAGCCAACACACTCTACTAATTACATAAAAAATAAGAGTTTCAATCCAACCACACATAAACATGCAGTACTAAACAGCCTAACACATAGACTGATATATACCCCCTTAAATAAAAAAGAATACCAGTTAGAATACCAGCATATAGTAGACACAGCAATACATAATGGGTACAACAAAACAACTATTGACAAAAAAATTGCAAAATTCAAACGACAGATGCACATCAGAAACACAACAAATCTCAGCCAGCAAGATAAAGAGCTAAAGTTCAAGAAATTCACATACCACCCAGGAACTTTTCACAAATTTAAGAAGATTTTCATGAAACATAACATCAGCCTAGCTCCACAGAACAAATTTAACATAGAGAAATTACTTTGTAACAAGTTAAAAGACCCCATTCCACAAGACAAAAAAGCTGGAATCTATAAAATTAATTGTTCAGATTGCAATAAAGTATACATAGGTAAGACAAAAAGAAACCTAGAAACTAGGCTAAAGGAGCACATGAGATGTATTAAATACAAACAAATGGACAAATCTGCAGTTTCACACCATTTTTGGATCACTAATCACAACATCAAACCCAATATTACATTAGTCAAACCAGCCAAATTTGCAGCCGAATTAGATGCATGGGAGAAGATCACCATTCTAAAACACAACACACATCTAATGAATTTGGATTTGCCGCCACCAAATCCTCTCTGGAAGTACATTTCTCCACCACAAGATGCCACCACAGTATCCAGTCCAAAAAACGGAAACACCAACAACACGGGCCAGTCGAGATAATCTTCTGAGGATGGGAACAACGGTTTCCCGAAACATGTTAAGTGAGTAAACTTAAGTGATGTTAGTGTTACAATTCCGACTCACCTTTAAATAAATTCAATACACATCACTGTTTCTAGCTTCTTTTCATTACAATATCCACGTAATATTCTCTATTGTTTGTTTACCTTTCATAAATCCTGCTTGATATTCTGACAGTTTTCCTTCTTCTTCCACCCAGCTTCTTAATCTATCCACCAATATACCTGTGTATATTTTCCCTAATATTGATAGTAAACTTATTCCCCTATAGTTTTCTGGTCTATTTGCTCCTCCGTTTCCTTTGTAGATTGGTACCACCATACTTATTTTCCAATATTCTGCCACATCATTCTTTTCTTTAATTTTATTTAATAATTTTGTCATCACTTTGAAACCACTTTGCATTTCCCCATATATTTTCTAGAATTTCCCTGGTGTTCCATCTATTCCTTCTGCCTTGCCTTTTTTTTTATATTTCTTATTTGCTGGTAAACTTCCAGCTCTATGATTTTACCATCTAATTTTTCATTGAATATTCTTCCTTGTCCTACCTCTTTAGTGTCTAACTTTACCCTCTTCCCTTCTCCAATTAGCCTTCTAAAGTACCCCATCCATTCGCTCAGTGTAATTTCGTTTTTATCCTCTCTATTCTTGTTCATCATCCTATTTCCCATATTTGTTTACTATCCTTACTCTTTATTCTGCCTTTAGTTTCCTTTCTATATTTCCCTGCCATTCTTTCCTCTTAGCCTCCAGCAAACCTTTAAATTCTCCCTTAAGTTTCATCAGATTTTGTCTATCCCTTTCCTTCTCTGACCTCCTCCATCTAATAAGCTCTTTAAATACCTCCCTTTTTTTTTTACTCTGCACTCATCAAACCAACCCCTTAATTTCTTGGCCTTTTCCATGCCTTCTTTCCATCCCTGCTCCTCCTCTTGTTAGTAATAATTTCAGTAACTGTAATACTTTTTCTGAATTTCCCTCATCCATAGCCATTTTTATACCACACTCTACAATCTGACTTACCTTTGAATTTGATTCTTTCAAACAGTTCTGTTTTAGTTCCTCCCCCCATTTATAATACACTTTTATTGTTTTTATTTTAGCTATTTCCTTATTCTTTATCTTCTGTTCCAAAACATTTATTTCCACCATTAATGGAAAATGGCTACTACCTACTACTTTGTTTATTATTTTAAATGTGGTGATTCTGTCCTCCAGTTCCTCACTACATAACATGTAATCTACTACACTTTGCCCGTTTGCGTTTACGAATGTAAACTCCCCTTCTTCATCTCCTTCCGTTGTTCCATTACATATTAACATGTATTTACCTCACAAAATTCTAGTAATTTTTTTCCCTCCCTATTAATCACTCCGTCCCTGCTTTTCCTTGGACTTATCACATCCCTACCTTCTTCTATCTGCTCTTTACCTAATAACCTTCCATTCTCCTCCCCTATTCTCGCATTCAAATCTCCCATCACAATAAATTCTGTCTCTGGCATCTTTTCTCATATTTCTTCCATGTCTTCTTCTAATTTACTATAAAAGTTACTGTCGTAAAAATATTATGCTTCTGATGAGTTATATGCCACCCCTATTCCTACTCTTACTCCGTTATTCTGTTTAATTACTGACCATAACACATTGGGGCCTCTATTCTCCATTTTTTCTATATCAATAATTGTTTCCATATTGTTCTTTATAAACAAACCTACTCCTCGTGATGCTCTTCCCCTGTCGCATCTTTTCCTTACCTTTTTCTCTAGAAACTTAAAACCTGCTATCTCTGCTACCTCTTGCTTTCCCAACCATGTCTCTGCTACTCCTACAATCCATAGAACACAATGTTTTTAATTTCACCGCTACTTATCTTATTTCTTAGCCCTTCCACATTCCAAAACATTAATTTCAGCCCCTTTCCCTATTTATTCTTTGGTTGTTCTTGAAATTTAAAACTCTCCACCAATTTCCTGTATCTTGTTGTTCTAGACTCCCTTTCCCTTTCTTCTCTTATACCCCTAAGCTGAATGTAAACCTTGGATGAAATTTCTAAACCTTTCTTTTTTATTATTTCTTCTGCCTCACTCATGGACCATACCAATAACACTTCCCCGCTTTGCATTTTACCCCTCTCTGCACTTTCACTTCTCACTGCCTCCCTTCCCTCACTCCTCACAACTTCTGCTGCCTCCCCTCTTTCTTCTGGCTCCTCCCTCTCAGTCATTTTGCTCACCAATGTTGCTTCTTTGCTTTCTCCCTCCACTACCAACTCTTCTTCCTGCCTTCACCTTGTTCTCTTGTTGATGTATCTCCCTTGTCTCCTTCTCTCGTCTCTCTCCAAAGCTGCTTCTCCCACTTCTTCTGCCCTCTTGATCAGCTGTTGCTCCCTCGTGTTGTTGACCTCTTCTACCCATGTTTGACTTTGCTGAAATCCTGCTGATGATTCCATTCTCTGTTCAGGTCTTTGTCCTGTGTTTTCTGGCCATTCTATATTTTTCTGTAGTGCATAGTTCTTCTGGTTTTGTTTCTTTTAATACTCATATTCCAATTTTCACCTTCCACTATTAATTGTAGACCTCTTAGATATGCTTTTTCTCCTACTACCCTTGCTTCATTCATTCTTTTAATTAATTCCTTTGGTCTTGTTCCTCTTTTGTATAGTCCTGTTCTATAAATATTTTTGTCCCCCTTAGTCTTCTTGTTTGTCTTAAAATCTCCTATTTTTTTCTCATTGTTGTCAATTTCAAAATAATACGTCTTGGCTTTCTTCCTTTCTTGCCTATCCTAAACGTATCTTCAATTTCCCAGCCGTACATCCGTATTCCCAGCACATCTTCTAAAATTTCATATACCATGTCTTCCAGATTTCTTCTGTCTTCTGCCACTCCAAATATTACGCAGTTTTTTCTTCTCTTATCCATTTCGTATCTTTTTCAATCCCAACTATTCTTTCTTTACATTCTGATATCTGTTTCTCCATTTCTTCTTTCAGCTCTCTTGTATTGTTATCCATCCTTTCTCCTAGTTGCATTCCCATTTCCCTTATTTCTTCCATTAATTTGTTCATTTCCGCTGGTCCTGGGTTCTGTTCCACTCCTCCTATTATCAGCAATATCACGATTACCATCATGATGACTCTCCATATCCGAGTTTCCATTTTTATTTTTCAGTCTTTTCTTACTTTTTTCCTGCCATAACTTCCGATTCTCTATCGGTACGTTTGAACGTCCACTCCCATTTTTTTCGTGTTCTTTCATGCTTGCTCCGTTACACAACCTTCCCCTCCGCTGCTGGCTTACAACTCCGGAAAATAAGTATGGTTGTACCATTAAGGGGATCGAATGGTCCAGGGAATTATAGAGGAATCAGTTTATCTATTTTAGATAAATTTATACTGGCATATTGGCCCTTAGATTACAGGAATGATTAGAACTTGAAGGGAAAATGAGTGAATTTCAGGTAGGATTTAGAAAGAGGCAGGACTATTGATAATATAATAACTATAGCAAGCATTTGAGGAACAAAAGTGGTAGGGTTATGTGTTTTTTGCTGACTTTGAAAAAGCATTTGTTACAATTGGAAAATATATACTGGTGTATAAAATGCAGAGTAAGGAGTGTAAGTGAAGGATTTATTTCAGAGATCCAAAAGTTGTATGATCAAGTTAAATTCTGTGTTAAATGTGCAAGGAATGGGATTACAGGGACGGTGAATGAAAAGGTGGATTTGAGATAAGATTGCAAATTGAGTCCAGTTTTGTTTAATTTATTTATTGATGCTATTGTGGAAAGGATTCTATAGTGTAATTGACATTGTAGGAAAGAAAGAAGTACCAGATACAAGACACAAGTGGGATTGGTGCTCAGCCCAGGCTCATTTGCCTCTCCCACTTGTGAGGCCTTATAACATTTACAGCTTTATTCTTACTTTTAATTATTAACTATTGTTCTTTTCACCGTCCATACCCATTTGCTTCTCATTTTATTCTTAAACACTCCAACCTTCTCATAGTCCATCATATTTCCTTCACTGCAATGTTTGGGTCAACTTTTGACCATTTGTCAGTTATCTGTTCTTCCCTCCACTTGTTAGTGGCCCTACACTTAAACAGTATATGTACTAGATCCTCCTGCTCTCCACGTAAAGGGCATTGATTTTGTGTTATTCCCATCCTCATTCCTTTTAACCTCCACATTTCTGATCATACCCATGCTATACTTTCTCTTGCTTCCTTACCTGATCTTCTACATATTCCTCCCTTCCCCATGCTGACTTCTCTTTTCCACCAGATCTCTCCCAGACCATTTGATTCTAGGATGTTCTTCAAACGGTACACCCACCCTCTATTTTTAAAAATTGTTTCTTCAAATTCTAGACACTGTCTTGCTATATTATTTTCTTCTAGTGTAGTATTCTGTATCAATACTTCAGTGCTCTCTCCAAAATCTTACCCTTGCTTGATTCTCTGCCCATTTCTATCTTTGCTACCTGTTTGACACTTGATATTGGTAGGCCTAGGGACTCTTTACAAAATAGCCTATGGAGTTTGACTACTTCCCACCCCTCCAAGTCCCCATATCTCTACTCCATATAGGATTTTGGTCTCCACCATTGTGTTATATAGCCGTTCCCACCACTTGCATTCTATTTTGAGTGCTCTATATTTACAACTTTTTATTATTGCTAACCTAGAGGATTTTTCCTTTAGGTAATGCTGCTTTTTTCTGTCTTTCCCACATTCCGTCACCACCTATTTTGACTCCTAGGCAATTACTTTCTCTAGCCACATAAATTCTTTTTCTGTTCCTACCGATTTCTCATTTCTGTTCAGTTTACCTCTTTTCTTAAACACCGCAATCTGGGTTTTTTCTTGGTTAAGTCTCAATCCCCAATATTTTTCTATCCCTTGAAGTGCTTGTTTTAATCCAAATACTCTAAATGATCCCAAATCGACAAAAAGCAACCCCAGTATCTGTACATTGTTTATCATTGACAAGTGCTTATTGTGTCTCCCTATTTCTTGCAATATATCACCTATAAATATATTAAATAATACTAGACTTAATTTGCACCCCTGACTTGGGAGAGTTTTGTAAAGCCTTTCCATTATCAAATTTCTCCTGTTGCTTCCCCTTCCTCCACTCTTATACAAAAGGTGTTCTCTTTATACAATGCCCTTATTGTATTAATCAATCATTTGATTCTGTTACCATGCTGGCCTCTAGTTCCCGAGGTTGCGGGTTCAAACCCGGCAGAGGGCAATGGAGTTTTTTGGGCCTAAAAATCCTTAGCATGGCTTCCTTCAGAAGGGAAGTAAAGCTGGTGGTCCCGTGTCGTAGATTTACAGCACGTAAAACAACATCAAGCCTGATAGAGAGGCCTCTGGGCAAAATTACTGATCTTTCACGCCCAATATAGAATGGGATATATGCAGTTAAAGAGCATCCATAAATAAAAAAAAAGCAAAATTTGATTCCACATCCCTTTATTTAACAATTTCTGGCACAGTAAATGTAGTTCAATAATATCATAAGCTTTTTCTAGGTCCACAAAGGCCATATACAGTTTCCCTCTTTTCTCTTTTAAATACTTGTCTACCAATATTTTTATTATAAAGATGTTGTCTGATGTTCTCCTCCCACTCCTGAAACTCATTTGAAATTCTGATAATATTTTATATTCATCTGCCAATCTTTGCACCCTACTCGCTAAACTACCTCTGAATATTTTCCCCACATTACATAACAAGACTATACTCCAAAAGCTATTTGGTTTGTCCACATTCCTCTTACCTTTATATACTGGTTGAATGATAGCTGTTTTCCATCTCTCGGGTATATACCTCTTTTTTGATTCCATTACAGAAGTCGAGTAACAGCTTAATTTTTCATTTTTTCCACACACCATTTTTTTAAAAATTCATTAGATATACCACCTTTTCTTGGCTTTATTCTTCTGCATTTTTTGGATCTACCTTATTATTTACTCTGTATTTATTTCACTGTCTAACATTTCTACAAAATTATTACTTACTTCTAAACTGCCAATTATTGTTGAAGTTACTCTTGCCATGCACGGTGATTGAGTTACTTTTCCTTCTTTCTCTCCATGCCTTTCTGCTTGCCTCAAGTTTCTACATTCATTAGTTTGTTGAATTTGCTGACTAATTTCCCTCCTTGTCTCTTGGGCTGTTCTTAGGTCTGTCTTGCTGGCATAAGTTACATCTTCACCATCCTCTCATAGATGTAAGTTCTGAATGTATGCTCATTTTCCTTGAGCTCACTTGTTTTTCATAGTCTGAATTAATTCTCTCTTAAGTTAACTGCGTGCTAGTGATAAATCTTTATTGTTCCCTTTAAGCATTATTGATCCTCCCAAGATCTCATAGATCAGGCTAGATGAACTATTATGGGTCTTCTTCCTCTGCGTCTTCCCACTCGATAAACTTCAACGATTTCCCAACCTTTTAATTCCATAGCTAATTTTTTTAGTTAGGATCTTTATTTCCTTTTCCGGCCATATTCCTGTTCTTTCCTCTACCCCTATGAAGATTAGGTTGAATCTCCTTCTCCTTTCAGCCATTGTTTCTATCTTTTCATATAATTGATTTACTTCTTTCTGCATTTCTCATGCTTTATTTTGGAATTCTTCCTCCATTACACCCAGGTTCTGCATTGATCTCTGTTCCATATCCTTCTGTTCCTCTATTTCACTTTTTATCATCTCCATTAGCTGGTTCCACCTCTCTTCTGCTAATTATTTGTTGGTCCTGGGTTTGCCTCAATACCTCCAATGATTAATAACGTTATCATAATTCCCGGATGCAATGATCAATAAATAAAATAGGCAGATTTAGTGCAGAATGTGGTTTAAGAGGAAGTGTTAGAAAGTAAAAAATGGTAGTGTTTAAAAAAGGAGGTAAATTAAAAAGAGATGGGAGATGGTTTTTAAATGGGGAGTCTATGAAAGTGGTTAAGGAATTTAATTATTTGGGGGTAAGGTTATCAAGAAGTGAAGGGTAGGAACCACAAGGAAAGAATGTTATTGCTAAAGGTAAGGTAGCCATGAGAGCAATTACAATATTTGAAGTGTTATTCCGAAGTTACAGACAGTGAAGTGAAACAATAATTAAATTGAATCTTGAGTTGGTGGAGACACTAAAACTTCACTTACTTGAAGTTAACTGAACATGCTAGGATTCAGGTCCATATATGTAGATGGCATGGAAGTGGTGTCATCTGGTGTATCGATGATAAAGCTGCTTAGGTTGTTGTGTGGTGGGATTTCAAAGTTCATTACTGTTTTCATGGCTTGATTATGTGTATGTTTTTGCAGGCTTTTAGTTGTGTTGGCATGTTGGTGCATTTTGGGAGTCTGACTTTGGCGTTGATGTCATGGTTTGTGGTCCAGATTTGTCTATCCGTTTGTTGGATATACACTTGAAGTGTTAATCAACTATGAACACTCTGTCTTGGTGTAAGTTGGCAAAACAAAAAGAAATACTGAAACCAGAAGGAAAGAAAAAAAGCGGAAGCAAACACTACTTTTGAAACATGTTCGATTAATTTCAAATGAGTTAAGTTTTAGTGTCTCCACCGACTCAAGATTCAATTATATTACAATTATAATATGTTTGAATAAGATTTCAAATATGTCAATAAAGTGGTTAGAGAAATTGTATGAAGCGGTAGTGGAGTCAGCAATGTTATATGGAGTGGAAGTGCAGGGACTGACAAAGGGATGGTTTAAAATATACTTTATTCACAGAAAGAGAGATACGTATTGGGATTTCTGAAGCTTCCATCAAAGGGAGTGACATTGGCTGAGTTAGGAAGGGTAGAGAGGAAGGTTTTGGTGATGGGACAGAATTTTAAAATATTGGGACAGGATTTTGAAATCAGGGGATCGCAATGTATTAAATGAGTGTATGAAATTCCAAATGAAAGTAATAAGAAGAAACAGCTGAATTAGCAAAGTATGGGAAATTTTACAAGAAATTGGGATGGGGAGCCATGGAAATTTGGAGATCAAAGTGGAGCGGGTTTTGGAAGGAAGTTAGGCAAAGAATTGAAGATATAGATAAGCAAGAGATTTGAGCTAGTTCTAGAGATAAGAGATCTTTAAAATGATATAGAATAAATAAAAAGGATTAGGGAGGGAGACATTTGTGGATTGTTGTAATAAATTTGGAAGGGAAGGATTTGCATGGATGCAATCTGGAGCATTATTTTTAAAGGGTTTGAGAGGAGATAATAGAGAAGGGTGCATTATGTACGTGGAGCTAGAGGGAATATTTTATTGTATATTAGAATATGATGTGGTGAAGAGATGGAGCGAGGGTATATGGGAAATAAAATGGGACAAATTATAGAGAGAAATTATAGCACTTAAAACCTTAACTGGTATGAGGAAAAACAGGAATAAAATGATGGGAGAATATTTGGGAAGAGTAAAGAAGAAATGGATTACAGCAGTTAAGAAAGAAGAGAGAATTGATATATAAACTGATAAAAGTTATGTTTATAATAGAATGTAAATAGTCCCCCCCCCATTATATAGATAAACTTGGTTTGGGTGTAAGGAAGGAAGCCTCTATAGATGGATGTTAGACTTATTAGATTCTAAATTTGTGTTTAGCACTTTAGTTATAATTATAATAAATTAAAAAAAAAAAAGAGTTTGCATTTGTATATTTATGAAAATGTATTATAGTTTACAATAAATATTCAAAAAATACTCCACAGTTGGTACTACTGCAAGTGCAGCTAGAGGAGTGAGAAATATCAAAGTGTAGCTGGAATGCTTTAATGAACTGCTGACTGATTGAATTCCTGAGGAACTGTGAGCTGGGGGACAGACAGTAGTTATGTTTAAAAGTCTCAAAGTTACATTAATAGTTTAATAATGAAGAGTTAAGGATAATACTTTTTCATCTGGATGTAAACTGAAGTCTGTATTCTCCATCATCAAGCCCCATGCTTCCTTGAAGCCATTAATGTTATTTATTCATGCTACTTCCAAGAGGTGCAGCATGCCTCAGTTCCATTGAATTTTTGCACAGCCTTCACCACGCACAATTAATTAAAAAAAAAAACTAACCTTTTGGAAGCTCTGTGAGCCCATCCCTAATTAACCCAGTTACTTCCTTCACCACACGCAGAGTTGGTACTGATGTCTCTAAACTTTCATTCTCATCACTCTCTGAAATATTAAATTTTAAAGATGTGAACATATTTTTCTACCCATGCTGCAAGAGTTCTCTGATTAAGTGATATATTGCACTAGTGAATGCTGACCATTATTATTAATAGTAGTGACTTAATTCATAAGCAATTAATGAAAATTCAAAACCAAATATGTAAACCCACAAACAGACTTTCCATGACTTCAATGGAAATCTATATTATACACTGTACTGTACAATACACATTGTTTTCATTTGTTTGCTAACCATTATTTACATAATTTCATCATTCTGTAAATATTTGGAAGTGACAAAACACTTCTGAGTGGATTAGTTCAGCAATGAGTAGTGAAAGTCATTTGAAATTATAATCAAAGCTCTGGAAATGAAAATGCAACAGGGACATCTTTTGAAAGAGAAGTCTCCAAGTGCCTGTATTTATTTTGGTGAATAAAGTGCCACCAGTAAAAATCAATTACTTATTTAATGAGTTAACACTATCAATTATTTTAGAATTACTGACCAAAACTGTATTACTGTAAATAATGTCTTCCAAAGTACAACTGCATGAATAATGTTATGTTTCAATTTATTGATCCAGTTCTATACTCATTACAATTTTTTTTTTTTTTTTAAATTTGTCCCCCTTAAGGTTTAAAAATTGTTCCTGCTTGTTCTCTTAGCAATGTTCTGCAGAAAACTTTTACGTTTAGTTTAGTATATAACAATTTAAACTCCATATGTAGCAAATATGAATTACTACTGTGTTTTGCATTTAAAAATTGACTTTTGGCAGTTGGTAAAATCATGCATAACACGATCCACCCAGCTTATTAACCACAACCTAATCCATTACCAGATAATTTTATTATTCTCTTCCCTCTGTGAGTAAAATGAAAATTATATGCATTGTTTTATCAGATTAAATATCTTTCAGGTTGGCTGCTTGCTAACAGCGGTCAAAAGTTTTGAATACTCCATGGCAATGTTTTGCAACTGATGTGGTATTATAAAGTAAACCAGTTGTGCATTGCAAAGAAACTAATGGGGATGTCATTCTATAACAAATTGGCATTAATTACGGGTACCCATAAATTACAGTATCATTTAACATAATAATACAGATTATTAGATTTTTCAAAAATCAATTTAAATAAAATGGTAATATTCTATGGCATTTAAAATTAAAATATAACTACTGTTGATATAGCTGCTTTTTACAGTTTATACCTACATATTGCTTCTACGCTATTTATTTTTATTCCGTGATTATGTAAGTCATTCATGTTGCTGCTCATTTAACTTTGTGCAGACACAGATACATGAGGGCTGGAAAGAAATTGTTCATCTATGAGCTAATTAGTCTGTCATTTACTGACTTCAAGTAATGTTTAACAATATATTAAAACTGTGAACAGCAACACCGTTAAAATTATTAATTTTTCAAATACAGGATAGTTATGTAAGCTAAAGCAAAACTTCATAAACACAATTTCTCTGAAAATCACTCCACGGTTTTCTTAAGCAATTACCATTTCAAAGCTAACCACTTAAAATATGAAAGCATACGAACAGATAGCATATAATTCAGAAATGCCTAATGCCACAAAAATGTTAATAAATAAATTATACAAGGTTGTTAATATAATTAGAGACAGGTAAAGCGGCTGGCACAGCATTACGCAAGAAGGAGACTCCGAGTTGACAGGTGTAAAATGTTTACTGAACACATTACTGTGAGGGAAAAAAAAAAAAAAATAAAAAATAAGATTCATAAGCTTTCCTGACTGATTATTGATCAGAGCTTTTTCGGGTTACAGCTATGCAATATGAATTTGCTCGAGCTTTCGGCCATCCTAGCTCTGTGGCCTTTAAGAAGTGAATGAAGCCAATAATAATACTACTAATGGAGCACTAACCTGTGTTAAAGACGTTGAAAGTATTGTCTCAGCAGCAGCAGCACATAAATGAATCTGTGTATGAAATCCCCATTCACTTCCATTAGCACCTGAGACATAATTGCAGCAATTTGCTTTCACATCCTCAATGGTATGCGGATCATTCTGATATACCTTGTTCTTTAAGTTTCCCCATAAATAAAAACCAAAGGCATCAACATTTTTTAAAGCAATGCTGACAAAGTAAAACATTGGAGACATTTTACAGACTTTTTTTGGACAACTGACAGACATTGAATGTCAGCAGGACTCAGGTACTACACACAATGCTTATGAAACACTTGACTTGGTTGCCAAGATTTTTGAGGACAGAATTATCAGTACTGGGTTGTGGCCCACACATAGCCCTGACTTTATGCCTTGTTATTTTTATTTATGGGGAAACTTAAAACAAATCAGAACCCCCATGTAACTGAGGATATAAAAGCAAATATCACACAACAAATTGCTGCAATTATGCCTCAGGAGCTATTGGAAGTGAATGGGAATTTCATATGCAGATTTCATTGACGTATTGCTGCTGAGGATATTTTCAACATCGCTTTCTCAAGTAACCTACTGCACTCTGCTGGTCATTTAGTTGGCCACTAGTTGTAACAGAAACTCTGTATCTCATAATGGTACCTATATTTTTCTTGCTGCAAGTTTTTTGCATATCACTTACACTTCTATCACCAACTGCTTCACAGTTATATAAAATTCAAAGAAATTGAGCAGGAACTTAAAAATTACAGATGTGATAAATTTGATGTGCTGTATTCTCATGACCTTCTTTAGCCATTACTGTTTATTACTTTCTCTAGCCCCTAAGTATAGCATGTACGAGGGGGTTATAAAAATCCTTGCCCTTACTCAGAGAAGTCATGTAGTTGGCCAAATTAGTATTACAGTTATTAACTATCATCCTTTAAATGGTGCACTGTGAAGTTTCAGATGTGTAGGTGTAGTCACTTGTTTGTGACGATCTGTAAACAAACTAGTGTAAACATTTTCTACAAAATGGATAAAAACTGAAATATGAGTTGTAATAAAGTGCTTCATTTTGAACGGTTTAACCTCAGCAGAAATGCACTAGGAGTTAGATGCATCATTAAATGATTCTGCAATTTCATTTTCAATGGTTATAAAGTGTTTAATTTAAGGTGGCCGCACAGCAATTCAAGATGATGAGTGATCAGGGCATTCCAAAACCATTACAACCAAAAGTATTGGGGGTAAAAATTCACAAAGTCGTACTAATTATCACTGATTGAAGGTATGTGAGTTGCTGACATTGCAAAGATCTCCATAGGCCCTATCCACTACATTTTACAAAGTTTTCAGTATGAGAAAGTTTTCTGCTCGATGGGCACCAAAAGAGCATTAAAATGAACAATTCTTAGAAGTATTAAGATTTGGTTAAACACAGTTTCAGTGAGTTTCTCCCATATTTCACAACAGTAGATGAAATATTGATTCATCATTACATGCCAAAGATAAAGGAGCAGTCCAAACAGTGGGTGGTAACAGGTGAAAGTGCATCAAAGAAAACAAAAATGGTTCCATCTGCAGGAAAGCTCATGGCTCTGGTTTTCTTGGACACTCTTTGTGTGGTGCATATAGACTACCTCCAGAAGGGGAGAACCATCAACAGGGAGTATTATGCTTCACTACCGGAACAAATGAACCATTCGCTAAAGGTCTAAATCTCGAGGGAAGAAGAAAGAAGAAGAAAAAACGGCTCTCTTTATCACAATAATGTGCCTTCATGTGTGTCTGGAATTACTGCTGTATTACCTTTGCTTCCAAGTGCTTCCATATCTGCTGTATTCATCAAATTTGGCTCTCAGTGATTACTTTTTGCTCCTAAAGCTGAAGAAATAGCTGGGTGTATGATGATTCACATCAAATTATTACGTGGAAGCTGAGATAAATGCTTATTTTGCACAATTGGTCAAATCTTATTTTACTGAGGGTATTAAAAGTTGGAAAGCTGCTAGACTAAACGCATGATTTAGTATGACTAAATTGAAAAATAAAATTAATTGCAAAGAAAATAAGAAAAAACATTTCTCTTAAATCTTGGTGTATTCTTGCTCACACTGAGAACTTTTTTAAAATACCCCTCGCAGAGGAAGTATAGCGTTCTGATTTCACTGGAAATGCATGTCTTGAGGCACCTTGAATAAAAATGGTAGCATTTCCAAAAAAAGGAGAGGGAGAGAGAAACACAACTCAAAAAACAGAGTTGGGTAGATGGCAAACCTATAACAAGCTCAGCAAGGATGAAACATGAAGATTATGAAGAAAATTTTCCCATCCCAATGTACTCTTTCCATGTAAAAGTTTTCCTAATTTTTTTTATTTGCTTAAAATAGCTCTAATGATTTTGATTAGAATACCATCTGTATGACAAACTGCATATTTTTAATTTTCTGCAAATAGTCTGTAAAACTCTCTTCGTTTTGGATGAATTATGTGTAATTTTGTAAAACTGTTTAACTGTAAAAAAATAGATAAAAGCTTACGACACAAAAAATGTCGAGAATGTAGATCTCATTTAAGCATACAACTCATGTCTAATACATATTCTTTCAGGTGGTATTAATCATTCCTGAGACATTCATCACCATTGGTTTGAATTCTTAACTGCTAAAGTCATCATTCGTTTGTTTCTTGTGTTCAGGCAAATTGTGAAATTTCAAAGCCAGCATAACATAGTAATCCACTTTTTAAAGATTTGACTAAGGCCTCAACCTCCTGTATCCCCCCTTGTACCTACAACAAAATGCGTAAAAAAGCCATTTCTGTAGTCATTCGTCTTAATATGATGTAGATATAACAATAAGCTTTTGTAAAACATAGGGTAAAAAAAGCTAATTAACAAATCAAATTTTTTATAGTTTTTAAAACTCTTTTTCAAAACCTTGTTTTTCTATCCTCTTGATGTTAATCAAATAAGCATTTGCAGAAAAAATTTCATTACAGGTGCAAAGCAGATACAGGAGGCTGAGGTAATAGTCAAATGTTTAAAAAGCGAATAGCTATATGGTGGCTTTTAAATTCCATACTCTTTCTGTGACACTGTAAGAAACAACTGAAAGATGATAGCACTTCATGAATGAAAAAGTGTTGAAAAATTCACCAATAACAATGAATATCTAAGGAATGGCTAATGCCATAAAGAAGGGTTTTTGAAATAAATTGTGTTTTTACAGATCTATTTTTTGTGTATCTCTCATGGTTTACCGTTATGCAAAATTATCAAAATTCATTCCAAACAAAAAGGACTTCACTAGCTATTCACAGAAAATTCTAGATATACATTTTATTAAGCATGTAAATATAGTGAACATGATATTATAATCTATTTCTTTAGAGCTAATTTTGAGAAAACAAAACATAAAAATATTTTTATGTAAAGGTTAGCTTAAGTTGAGGATTTCCTCGAAATTACTTTTCTGGCATTTTTGGAAGATACTGAATTTAAATATGAAATTTGGTATTCATCTGACATTTTGTTTTTGAGGCATGCTTTTCATGGACAGGCATACGCAGATCTTTTGTCTACAATTTTTTTTCTTTCTTTTCAGAACAGCTGAAAATATTTATTTCTGGTGAAATTTGATGCCAAATTTTTGGGTGGAATACAACACTTCCTCTACCTACTATAAGAAGGTACTAGGGAAACTAACAAACAAGATATACGTGTTATTCTTTCTATTAAATCTATTACAGTGAAACCTCAACTTATCATTCCTGGAACTAAAGTTTTCGTGCATTTGCAGTTAAATTTATGGGTCCTGGCCAGTTCACATTACAACTTATGTAAATAAAACCCCATATTCATCACTCCTCATAGTATTGTTTTTCTGGACATGGTTAGTAAGAGACATACATACCATCAGCTATTGAAGATGAAGATGATGTAAGAAACAAAGAGCAATGCATGATGCCAGCAACAGACGTATGGCATCGGCTGATGAAGCTGATGTAAGAAATAAAGAGCAATACATAGTGCCAGCAACAGACGTATGAAATCAGCTATTGAAGCTGATGTGAGAAACAAACAGCAATAAATAATGCCAGCAACAGACATATGACATCAGCTATTGAAGCTGATGTGAGAAACAAAGAGCAATACATAATGCCAGCAACAGACGCATGACATCAGCTATTAAAGCTGATGTGAGAAACAAAGAGCAATACATAATGCCAGCAACAGACGTATGACATTGGCTGATGAAGCTGATGTGAGAAACAAAGAGCAATACATAATGCCAGCAACAGACGTATGACATTGGCTGATGAAGCTGATGTGAGAAACAAAGAGCAATACATAATGCCAGCAACAGACGTATGACATCGGCTGATGAAGCTGATGTAAGAAACAAAGAGCAATACATAATGCCAGCAACAGACGTATGACATTGGCTGATGAAGCTGATGTGAGAAACAAAGAGCAATACATAATGCCATCAACAGACGCATGACATCGGCTGATGAAGCTGATGTGAGAAACAAAGAGCAATGCATGATGCCAGCAACAGACGTATGACATCAGCTATTGAAGCAAATGTGAGAAACAAAGAGCAATGCATGATGCCAGCAACGGACGTATGGCATCGGCTGATGAAGCTGATGTAAGAAATAAAGAGCAATACATAATGCCAGCAACAGACGTATGATATCAGCTGATGAAGCTGATGTGAGAAACAAAGAGCAATACATAATGCCAGCAACAGACGTATGACATCAGCTATTGAAGCTGATGTGAGAAACAAAGAGCCATACATAATGCCAGCAACAGACGCATGACATCAGCTATTGAAGCTGATGTGAGAAACAAAGAGCAATACATAATGCCAGCAACAGACGTATGATATCAGCTGATGAAGCTGATGTGAGAAACAAAGAGCAATACATAATGCCAGCAACAGACGTATGACATCAGCTATTGAAGCTGATGTGAGAAACAAAGAGCAATACATGATGCCAGCAACAGACGTATGACATCAGCTGTTGAAGCTGATGTGAGAAACAAAGGGCAATACATAATGCCAGCAACAGACGTAAGACATTGGCTGTTGAAGCTGATGTAAGAAACAAAGGGCAATACATAATGCCAGCAACAGACGTAAGACATTGGCTGATGAAGCTGATGTAAGAAACAAAGAGCAATGCATGATGCCAGCAACAGATGTATGACATTGGCTGATGAAGCTGATGTAAGAAACAAAGAGCAATACATGATGCCAGCAACAGACGTATGATGTCAGCTGTTGAAGCTGATGTGAGAAACAAAGGGCAATACATAATGCTAGCAACAGACGTATGACATTGGCTGTTGAAGCTGATGTGAGAAACAAAGAGGAATACATGATGCCAGCAACAGACGTATGACAATGGCTGATGAAGCTGATGTAAGAAACAAAGAGCAATACATAATGCCAGCAACAGACGTATGACATTGGCTGTTGAAGCTGATGTAAGAAACAAAGAGCAATACATAATGCCAGCAACAAACGTATGACATTGGCTGTTGAAGCTGATGTGAGAAACAAAGAGGCATGCATGATGCCAACAACAGACATATGACATTGGCTGTTGAAGCTGATGTGAGAAACAAAGAGCAATACATGATGCCAGCAACAGACGTATGACAATGGCTGATGAAGCTGATGTAAGAAACAAAGAGCAATACATAATGCCAGCAACAGACGTATGACATTGGCTGTTGAAGCTGATGTGAGAAACAAAGAGGCATGCATGATGCCAACAACAGACGTATGACATTGGCTGTTGAAGCTGATGTGAGAAACAAAGAGCAATACATAATGCCAACAACAGACGTATGACATTGGCTGATGTAAGAAACAAAGAGCAATACATGATGCCAGCAACAGACGTATGACATTGGCTGTTGAAGCTGATGTGAGAAACAAAGAGGCATGCATGATGCCAACAAGACATATGCTGTCAGTTATTGAACAAAGAGGCATGCATACTCCTCTTGAGTCCGTTTCTTCCAGTAGTCATCATTTCGTGATCCAGTTGAGCATTTTGAAGTTGTGTTATCTGCTATGGTTGTCAGCTATCTTCTTGTTGAGTTTTTATCTTGTTTCTTTGTACTTTACATTCCCCATTACATTTTCCAATAGTTATTACTCCTATCCATGTTATTGTTCTTATCCATGTTATTGCTGTTTTTATCCTTTTTTTGATTTACTTCCATTCCTATCATCGTTGTGACCCATTTCTTTTAATTCCTTTGTTTTTCACATCTTGTTTTCTTGTCTTCTAGTGGTTATTTCTAATTTTGTTGTTTTTATCCTTGTTTTATTATCCTGTTATTGCTTTCCCTCCATCCCTATCATTATAACCAAAGTTAACATGGTTACATCTCTTAAACAGGTCAGAATGGTACAAGAAAGGTTTCAAATTATTGAAGAAGTGAAGAGAAACCAGTTTGAAAAGGAAATTGGTGAAGCCAAATGCCTGGGTTTGGCTCCTTCTACTCTGGTCCCCATTGTGGCCAAGAAATGTGAGATTCTGAACCAAATGGACACATGTGGCATGTTTGCAATGAAAAGAAAGACTGGAATGGAATTCACCTATAATGATCTGGAAGAAGCCCAGTGTACCTCGTATCGGCAGCCCTGGGCTTCCGCTATACCAATTGATGGAAACATCCTGAGGGAAAAAGCATTGCAGATGGCTACAAGATGGATAGGCAGCGTATTCTGCATCCAACAGCTAGATTTCCAAGTTGATGGAGCACCATTGCATGATACTGAAAAAGCTGGCTGGTGAGATTGCTGCTAAAGATGGACAGTAACCGTAAAGGGGTACAAAGCCAGGGACATTTATAATGCTAATGAAACCAGCAAAATCTTAACTGCATTCATTGGCTTTGAAAGAAGAAGCCTGCCAAGGATAAGATTATTGGTCTTCCTTTTTTTTTGGCGCTCTGGTTGAAATTGTAACATATTTCTGTAATTTTTAAATTAAATTGTAGAAATTACTTAAACTGTGTATATATTCCTACAGATTAAGCCTGAAACATGTATTACACGTCAATAAGTGAACAAACCATTATTATTATTATTATTATTATTATTATTATTATTATTATTATTATTACAACTAAACTATTCTGGCAAAAGCTTCTATTTACTTGAAATCAAGATAAATATTTGCATAAACAGTTTTATTATGCATTTTGCTACAGGTGCAAAGGGAATATGAAACTCAAATGCTTAAGAAGTGGTCAATATACCAGGTGAGTCAGCTGCTCCTACCGATCCAGTTTTATGCAATCCACAATTTATATTTTAACATGAAAACATTGGGGCCCCATGGTATCTTAAGCAATTCTTTAACATGGATATCTTTGGTTTCACACTTTGGGAGATGACTAATACGACAGATGTTATAGTATTGCTTTTAATGCACTTTTAAAACACAGCTGATGCTAAGGAACAAGCACATACTTCATATTATGTTAACTTGGTTAGCAAACTCTCGTACTTCCAGATAGCTCAATTGGAAAAAGTGTACAGTCTAAAACACCTGTTTGCAGTAAGGGTAGTTTGATTCACTTGGGTAAACTTATTTGTTTAATGTGTTGTAATATTCGTAAATAATCTTGGTTTAAACTAATACTAAGTAAGTAAGTAATTTTATTATTAAACCAAGTATTGTACAAATTTACAACAATTTTACAAATTATTCTTAAATAATTTCTAAAAATAACAATTAAACAAAATATAAAGAAAACTAACCTCTTAACTACTGGTATCCAGCAGTGTGGAATACTGCTAGCCAGCATTCCTCCTAATCTAAAAGTACAATTATCAATTTATTTAATCTCCAATACTAACTCTAAGCATACCTTGAGTTGCTTTCCTTGGACCCCAACAAACTCAAACCTTGAGGTTGTCGAGTTGTTGTGTCCTACTTGCAACATATCAAATAAAAAACTACTGTAATTTAATTTAATACTCATTTGCCTCTTCCTTGCTAATTTTCCTCATCCATTTTGCGCTTACTTTGCCCAAAAAGTTTCCTACTTCTATTATATTTTTCCAAGATTTTACATTTACTAACTTTTTAGCTTGAATTTCTATTGGTAAATTTAACCATTCTCTCTTCTCTATCCTCTTTCTAATAACTTCGTTTCTTCACACTTTAAAACTACATGCCACTCTTTAACTTTGTGGTGGCATAGTGGGCATTTCTCCAAATCAATCTCTTTTCTCAAACCTTTCAAATTCACCACCCCTGTCCTAGCCCATGCAAATCCTGCTCTTGCTGTTTTGTCAAATATATCAACATACTGTTCCCTGCTCCATACTACTTGCATTTCTCTGAATAATCTCAGTGAGCTCTTAAAAGTAAAACTCGCTAATAAATCTGGTTTTTCCATATCCTCTATTCTTGTGCTAATTTCATTCCAGAAACCTATTTGAAGTAATTCTTTAGCTCTCCAAATCTCCCTAAAACCTATCTTCATCAAGGTTTCCTTTATCTTACCTAGCCAAGACTCTTTATGATTGAGTCTTGCCTGCACTATCAAACATTGATATAAAATGTTCTGATCATCCAAATTTCTAATTCTAATCCAATAATTTAGCACTCTTTCAACAATTTTTCCTTTAATTCCCATTCTCCCTAATTCGGCTTGAGCTACTCCGGTGGGTGATGATCTTGGTAAGCCCAATATTTGTTAAACTAATATGTTTCACTTTGTTAGTATTGTCTTAATTTGCTGCTATGTTTTATTTTTATTTAATAATTTATTATTGTTTACTGTTTCTTTTTGGTAAACTACAGTTAGACAAGTGTTTAAACGTGACATTTCATGGAATAAAGATTCTTTACATTTGATCTCAAACAACAAGCAAATTACGTATCACATAATGTTCAGTATTGAAGTTGTAATAGTAGAGTTCTTTGATGCAGTGCACAGAAATGTATTTGTAACAAATATCACCTCCTATTGGTATGTTATGGTGGCCCTGAATGGACCATTGTGTAACAAAGTTCTGCTTATTTGAAATCACTGGTGATTATCAACTCAAACACAAAGTAAGTGATCAAACAGATATCCTTATTGATTAATGCACACCTGGGCATGCTGTATGCATGGAAATTCTGACTCAGTGTAGCATGGCGGGTGTGATGGTCAAAAGGCCACCATATACGTTGGTGAAGGCTCTCTGCTCTTCTGGCTCCTTGCATAAACTTCTTGCTTTAAATAACCCCAGAGGAAGAAGTCCAGAGGATTAGATCAGGCGATCTGGCTAGCCAGGAGACTGGTCCTTGTCTTCTTATCCAATGACCAGGATGTGCCACCTTTAGATGATTGCAAGTGATCATTGACCTGTGCGGTGGATTACCATCTTGTTGAAACCATATCATTAATTGCTCTTGCGTGGTACAGTTTCTAGTAGCAAGAGGAGTTCATTACGGAGAAGTTTCAGGGTAGCGTCCTCCTGTTAGATGCACCTCAAAGACAACTGGTCCAATAAGATGGTCGCTCAAGATTCCGCACCATATTCCACACTTCTCTTGGAAAGCTGCCTCCCTTATGCAGTGGGGATTATCAACACTCCAATAATTTATTTGTGGCAATTTATGGTTCCGTTGTGGAATCTTGATTCAACCAAAAACAGGATTCTGGAAACAAACCCCTATCATTTGCCACTCGGCCCAGCATCCATTCACAGAAGTTCACCTAAGCTTTGAAATCTCTTCCATGGAGTGCTTGATGTAGGTGCAAATTATATGGATGAAACTTATTGGTTTGCAGTACTTGTATCACAGAATACTGGCTAATGTTTACTTCTTGTGCAACTGCCCATGTACTAATATGCAGATTATTTCAAATGACATTCAAAACAGCTTCAGCATTAACACCGCACGTCACTGATGCGTCTCTCAC
This sequence comes from Deroplatys truncata, assembly GCA_030765065.1. Taxonomy (NCBI): domain Eukaryota; kingdom Metazoa; phylum Arthropoda; class Insecta; order Mantodea; family Mantidae; genus Deroplatys; species Deroplatys truncata. The sequence continues at coordinate 18,115,108 of CM060982.1, forward strand.
AGGAGGCATTCTTGCAAGTGACGTTGTATGCAGATATCTTTAAACATTCTGGAAAGTTTTTGGTGTTGGTTGCTGTCTATTTGGATAGTTCTCCTGATATAAATGCTGAGCTTGTTTAGCATTCACTCTTGCCTCTCCATAGATAAGGAGCATATCAATATATTATCTGTTGAATACCTAGTGAAGGTCTGGCACAAACATGACTGTTTCTGTCACAACTGCATATGTATGAGGAGTGAAGGCAGTCAACATTCAAAACATCACTTTGTGTTTAGGTTATTACATCCATTCCATTACAAAATTTATACAATCAACAACTATTTAGATTATAATTTAATTAAAAGTTTAAGGATTCTAAAACTACATTATTATGTAATAAATTTCCAAGCCCTACTGAGAAATAAAGAAAGAAACACACACACAGACAGAGAGAGAGAGAGAGAGAGAGAGAGAGAGAGAGAGAGAGAGAGAGAGAGAGAGAGAGAGAGTGTGTGTGTGTGTGTGTGAGACCATGAACAACACGAATACCTGAACCCATGTTAGTTGGCTACTAACGCTCACCAGCAAAATTCCACTCGTCCACTTGTCCGCTTGGTTGAAAGAACCTTTGCAGTTAAATCTTAGCTCTTACCTATCAAATGCTACACAGCACCACCTCACTAATTTGCTTGCATTTTATAACCTTTTAAGAATGTTTTAATTCTTTGTTGGAGTCTACCATGATTATTTAACTTGCGTAACTTATTATGTATGTTATTTGAGATGTATGTGTTGTAGTTTATACCGAAATTGAAATAAACCTTTATTTAATAATCTTTACTGTACAGCACCCATTTTGGATACAGAAACGTGTCTAATTTATCGCCTATCCTGTCTCTACTTATAACATTCCACCATTTTGTTTTAATAGTTTTGTAGTTTTGATACTGAACATATATTGGTCTATTTCATCAGTTGAATAGCTATGTACACGCCACGTAAAAATTTATAAACCTGCTGGAATCCCGGAATCTGCTGTCAGTAAAGGAGTTCTATGTTTTTGAACTATACTTTAATACAGAGTACCGTATGTCCCTTAAACCACCTTTCCACTGAATGTTGAGCCTTCGTCTATCTAAAATGTCAGCAAGTTTGTAAGCAAAGAAAATGGAGTTAAAGCACAATTGCGACTTGAAGGTTTGCCTATCTTCCAAAATCGGTAGGGACATCTGACTTACCTGGTATACTGGACTTGAAAATCCATACTCTTTCTATGACATCACAAGAAAAATCTGTATTTTAAAAAAAAATTAAGTATTGATCACTTCAGGACAATAACTGACATCTCAGAAAAAGCATGCATGCACTTTTGAAACATACCTTTTTTTGAATTCAGGGGACCTCAAATTGTGCATAACTGGTGAAATCTTGACATTGAATTTTTAGGAGGAATGCAACTTTCTTTACCAACTAACATGGTAGGGAATGTAAAAATAAATAGCAACTTACCACTTGAAAACATCTGATGTGTTGCATTTGCACAACTTTCTCTACTCGCTCTTCTACTAAGTATTCTCATAAAAGCTTATTTTTTCCATCTGCTTCTTGTTGCTACAGATAAGCTTTCATTACACACTCATTTGTAGGTATAATAATATATTGGGCTAAAGTGATAGTCAAACTTTTAAAAAGCACATTGCTATGTGGTGGCTTTGAAATTCTTGCTTCTTGCATGACCACGAGGAAAAACAAATAGTGCCTTCCCACTTCAAAAGGAGTAATTGACTGTAGATGGAAGGAGGCAAATGTTTTAGGAGCTTCCTTCAGAGAGAAGAAATTTGGTGAATATAGAGATATATTGGGTGAAAATCGGCCTAATTAACATAGAAAGGGACTTTTTGGTTGGCGAACAGAATTAACACTTATTTGTCCTTCTGTGGTAATCCTTAGTTTTGTCAACGATAATGATAATAGCAGAAGACAAGTTAAATCTGGGGACAGAAATGGACCTGATTTTGGGGATGCTCAAAAACTATAATGCAAGATCTAACAAACCTAAAAGCAATTGAAAAGAGAATGGATGAGAAAATGTGTATGAATATAGGAGGAATAAAAAACTTATAAATTCAATATGGCAATTACAGGGTGAAATTCCAGAGTGTAATAATGGCATACCAGGAAGGGGTAGAAGAAATCTCTGACAAATTAGGCATGCAATTCGAGGGCTGGGAAATCATGGATATTCTTGGAGTAGGTAAAATCAGATTGAAATGAAGACCAATAATAGTGAAACTTGTCACTATGAAGTTTAAATGGGCAATCCAAATGATAAAAGGCTTCAAAGGACGCTTCTTTCTGAAACGATATATGCTTGCTAAATCTACAAAATGGGGGATAAAGGCACGGGGTATTGCAGATAGTAAAAGTGGGTATTTATTGGAATGTAAAATCTATCTGGGAAAAAAAGAGGTGAGAAACAGCAATCTTCTACTTGGGGAACAGGTTGTTTTAGGCATGTGTTAAAAATATATGGGGATTTGGCATCACATATATTTTGATAATTTTTTTACTTCCACATGGCTAATGAAATTATTTTTGGATAGGAAAATGTATGTGTGTGGTACAACTCATGCTGGAAGGAAAGGCTGGCCAAAACAACTGAAATTGAAAAGGGGCGAATCTTGCAAACTGCAACATGGAGGTGTAACTGATGTTATTTGGCATGATAACAGGGATGTTCTTTTATTATCTACCAACTCCGATCCTAGAAATGATGGAGAAGTTGAAAGGAAGAGTGGCAAGGGAAAAGAACTAATAAAGATACCTTGTCCTAATGCAGTGATCAACTATACTCGTAATATGGCAGGGATTGATCTGGCAGACCAAAAGAGGGAGAATTACGGTGTCGGCCGATCCTAAAACAAAATGGTGGAAATACTTGTACAATTTCGTAGTGAATATCGTTTTTGTTAATAGTTTTATTATATACAACATTTCAAACAGACCTACAGGCTTCTTTACTACAGGCAAAATTTAGTGCAACAGTTAATCGCAGACTTCACGTCACATAAGCAAGCGGGATTTCAACGTAGCCTACCTTCTGCTACTCCTGCACCAAGTTCTCTTCACACCCTCATAAAAATTCAAGGCCGGGTGAAATCGTGTGCTCAGTGCAAAGTGAAGAAAAGAAAAACACCATCAGGTCGTGGCATACAGTCACAATACAAGTGCAAACAGTGTGATATTGCGTTGTGTAGAATTGGGTGCTTCCTCAATTATCATCAGGCAAACGGGGTGGAAATTCAAAATTAACACAAGGGTGTAGATACAAAATCATTAATAACCTTAAGTGTATATATAACATTTTTATTGTGCAAGAGAATAGTCTAGGTAACATTTTATGGATATGCTGCAATATCTTCGCTGCAATAATGGCAGCGATGTAAACATTATGAGGGTGAGTACCATAATAATTTTGCAGAAATTATTGTATTTTATTTCACTTAAGTATAGCAGATTTTATTCCGGGTTTTAATATACTAAAGTAACGAATTTCATTTCCATTAATATTGTGGAGTTATAAAGATGCATTGCAAAGGGGTGCATGTATGTAAATATGGTTTCTCTACAAAGGGGTTGATGTTTGTAGTTATAAATAATTAAAATATTTAATCTTATTTACTGCAAACCAATTTAAATGAGTTAGTAATTAATCAATTTAATTTAGCAACTAAAATATATAATTATGTGTGTATATAGGCCACTTTCAGTTTAACATCTGTAGTAACAGCTCAGAATTTAAATGGACACAATTCTGCTTGGAGAACAACTAGCTAATACTCTATGCGCAGCAAAGGGTTAAGAGAGCACCCCAAAAATGTGGATTATCAACTGATTTTTCACCAAAGGCAATTGTTTTAAAATTATAAAAATACTGTGGTCAAAATTTCATCCATCTCTTTTTCTCTTTGAAAGCACCTGTCTGGTTAAGCTACAGTATGTACTGCAGCCATTGAGCTCTATCCCACCAATCCTGTCCTTAATTCTTAATGAATAGATACAGTCCACAGTCCTGTGAGGGGAAGAGCTTGCAAATTGTGAGATTCACCACAATGAATCCGAGATACGTGTGTCTTCTGTGAGCCAATGCTTCAGAGTTGCTGATGATATGATGTGTTGTTTCGCTCTCTTAGCCGCATAATCTGCAGTCCAGAGTCCCTTGATACAGTCGCATATTACTTAAGTGTTTTCTTATTGGTGCATGTCCTGTAAGGAATGCTACTACTGTTTTGAGCTGGTATCTGCTAAACTTTAACACTTCAACTACTTTTGAACACAGTTTACTAATATATAGTTTGCCATGTTTCAAACTTGGTCTTATATTCCATGTTGTTTTATGTTTTTGATTGGTCCATCTTTTAACACTCTCTCTCTTGCCGGACACTCAGGTATACCAAGGGACGGTTCTGGACCAATCTATAGTTGCGCCGCTCCTTGCTTTACAAGTTTGTTGGATTTTTCATTGCCTTCAACTTCACAGTCTCCGGCACCCAGATGAGGTATACCTCATTCCTTGCCACAATCATACATAGAGCCTTCATGCATTCTATAATTATTATAGTAGACACAGTATATTAAACAGTCCAGGTATTACCTTAGGATTACTTACAGCCGTAAGTGCAGCCTGATTGTCAGAAAAAATAAGAATGTGCTGATTGCTATAAGCTCTTCTTAAGTTTTCATATGCACAATGCATTATTGCACTGATTTCTGTCTGGAATACCGTAGCATGCTCCCCAGGAGCAGACTTAGTCCACCCTTGATCGCATACCATGTATTCCAGACTCTGTGCTAAGGCAGACTTTGATCTGTCCGTATACCAGTCATGGTGTCCTCAGGAAAGGTTCTCACTTTATCTTCCTAGTAACTGGGATCTTTAATAACTTTATATCTCATCCATCTTAGCTTCACATGCAACAAAGGCCAAATATTGGGTACTGGCTCTCAGATCCTCTTCCATGTGTTACGTGGATTGGGGAAGGGGGGTTAGCAATGATGCATATTGTGACACATGCCTCAACTCAGCTTCAGTATGCCTTGAGTTGAGTGACTTTAGAGGAGTTCTATTGTAAGTTACAAATGAAATAATATAACCATGGCCAATTAACTGTAAAAGCAAGACTTAAAATGTACAAGATATAAAGTATTTGGATGAGCAGATCTGAACTTCAAAACCTCCCGATACATGATGAGATAATGCAGTGTTATTCCTTCACACATACTGTTCTTAAAGCAGAAGGATGCAAAGAATAGGCTGAGAGAGAAATCTCATTTGCAGCAGCTAAGAAAGTGCAGGATGTTAGGAAACATGCCTTAATTCCTGCAGTTTCCAAGAATTGAATATATTAACTCATCACAGAAGCATACTTGCCCATTTTCTAAAACTGAAATCAGTAAAGCTTTCCATCATCCATCAAAGCACAACGATTTTGCGATGACATGAAATTTACAATGCGCAAAATGTTAAGTGCAGTAGATGCACAAAAATTACATGTAAAACAAATATCAATTCCATTTTATAAGAACCTTGAGGACCTGGTAGTACTATAGTACTACTGCTTTCTGTCTCACATGCTGAAACTCTTCCTGGTATCATAATAACCACGGTTTAAGCTACAAAATAAAACAATGTTGCAAAAATGCACAAATCAAAATTTACATTTGCGTAAAATATAAGTTTGTGCAAAATTCTGCTAATAGAAAATTTTATAAATTATACTATTAATGAGATTCAAAAGTGAAATAAGTGTACATTGAATTGAAGCGAACAGTAATCTGTTAAATTAAATTTTATTATTTTTTTTAAATTAACTTTTACACATATAGATCCACACATTGCATACCATATCTACAGTACACTGTCAGTATTGACTTGCATATTTTGCATTACATTATACTATATCACATTAGAATTCATCGGTTTTTATGCATACTCCACATACTGAATGCCTTTTCAAAATCAAAATTATTGCGAGATAGCCCTTCAATAACAATTATCAAAAGTTTGCTAACTGTTTCTACAGAAAGGTGATTTCCAATTTCTGTTTTTGTATTGTTCATGCAACTAAACCCTCGCTCACAATCAGCTGTGTGCAGGAGAATAGCAGCGGCGTATTCTATTATTAAATCCATAAGAGGGAATTGTTCATTCATCTTACTAACATAAATGAACTTTATCAACTTTTTGAAATTCATTCCATTGCATCTACTGTTCAACACCATCTTAAACAATGCCCATTCCACTAACAGATCATTTAAATGCATAGATGTGGCAGAAGTAATTAGTGCATATATATCTGCAAGCTCCTTATTGCCACTCTCCCCATCATTTCTGTAGTTTTTAGGATACAGTATATTAAATATTCCAATCTTATCTAAATTCCCTAGTCTCTCATTTAAACTCATAAGCAAATTATCTAAGAATTTGCAAATCGTGGACTTAACAACATTTCTATGATGCAGTGAATCTTGTATTATGTTTCCCCAAACTCTAACTCACCTTCTTGAAATTCTGGAGGTATCAAGAAAAGAACTGTAATTTGGCCTGGGTTTCAATTTAAGGTCCTCGAGCCCTTGTATGCACGAGATTATGCAAATTTGCATATCTCTCACAGTACATCCTGTTAGCGAACACAGTGTTAAGTGGTGCATGTACATTTTCCCCTTCTGCATTATTTTTACATACATGCTTAGAGTTTCTGTTTGAGTAATCTCAGTAGATTCGTCTATCATAATTGAATACCAACTGGCTGACTTTATTTTCAATAAAATATCATCAGTAATTATTTTACACACCGCATCCTCCATATCATGAATACTATCATAATTTTCATAAATTGCATTGCCACTGAAGGTTAATTTGGTCAAAGAATCATAAGTCTATACACAGTTCTCTTAATATGGAAAACTTTCTTGTAGCAACATTTTCCTTCATTATTGTGTAGATGATTTTCATAGTGACTACTACACTTTCCTTAGGATTTTTGAAGGATGCAGCTGAGGCTTTGACAAAAATTGGTGTATCTAACAACTCTCGAACTGAATTCTTATGGTCTGCCAAGATTTCATGCCTCTTTAATGTATCAGCTTTGACAACACAATATACTGAATGTAAAAGAAAAATAAAGTACATTTAGTGGTCATGGATTTGCTTGTATCTAGCTTAGAACTAGAAGTAAGATGTACTTGTAATATATGGAATCCAAATTATTTATTAATGCAGGAATAATTTAGAACTACATTAACAAATTAATTAAGTCAACATTTATAATCAGAGACATTTGAACTGGGAGCATTTTTTTTTTCAGGGAAACCTAATTTGAGTTAGATATAAAGAATGATTTTATAATTACCATTTGTATTGCTGTCTATATTAAAACACTGTTTTAAACTGTTAAGTTCTTGCATTTGCTGTGAATGTTAATATTACAACTTATCTAATGATGACACCAAACAGTTCTTTTTCGTGTTCTTGTACAAACTGTACACAAATAATGGAATTTTTCCTGAATACTGCACTTTGCACCACTTACATAACACTTTCCACTTTTCCACTAATTGTTTATTTGCTATGCCTATTTTAGTATCAGGTTTTGTTTGTTTCATATGTCCATTTTTAGTTTCACTGGGACTAGGACTTCATTGCCCATTCTTCCTTAAAACAAACGTAACCATCACTTCTTAAAAAGCACATGCACAGTGTACATTTGACAAGAATGAGTGAACCATGCAGACCAGATCAGAAATGAGCTCCACAAGCTGGGTAAAGCAGTATATCATTTGTTTCTGTGACAGATTGTTATGCCTTGTTGAAAGGTTGTGTTTAGAGCCTCTGACAAAGAATAGGCATATTGTTTGTTTCTGTGGCAGATTTTTGTTGCATTTTAGCAAATGCTGTTTTAGAGTTTGTTGCACTGTAACTTAAACACTGGAATAAATATATATTAAAGGAAAGAATACCACTTCTTAAGTTATATACAGATATCTAGTCCAATTTTCCGCTTCATAAGATGACTATTAAAAAAACAACTGCCACAAAAATGGGAAACTTTATGCCACACCAAATAGCAGCAATATGATAAATAATTTAGTGAGGGAGTTGACTTTACAATTCATGTCGTGCATTACTGAATGTTGTTGTTGTTGTTGTTCACCAATGGCATTGGGGATTAATTGATCTGCATCATTTTCCCTCTGGCTTCCTAATATAAATGGGAAGCATGCCTGTGTTGTAGTCCAGAGAACACCACTACTGAATGTTCTGTCTATTTACTGCTTATCGGTTGCTAGAGTTCACCAATTGTGCAATAACATTTTAAATCTGCATGCTGTTGCAGACCAGTGAAGGGAGACCATGATTATGATGCAGAATAGATGCACACATAAGCTCTGGCCTATCGCAGCGCTTATATATATCAATTTGCATGGTTTATTCAGTCTGTCATCTTATGTTACAATATAATGCAACAGAATTTAATGCTGTCATATCTGTTGTGAAAATCTGCAAAATTTTGAATCTGCCCAAGAAAAAGTAAGATCATAAAAGGCCTCCACTCCTGTAAAAGTTGGATTAGCATATGAATGTGAGTAGTATTCTGAAGAGTAAAGGAAGAGATATTATTAACATGGAGAAGATAGTATCAGATTCAAACAAACTTTTTGAGGTAACAGTATGTAAATGTGCTTCATTTGCAGCCTGTAGTTGTAACAAACTTATAAACTTCCTGTTAATGAGAGAGAATTTTTAAACAATCAGAAAGCTAACAGAAAAATGGAATATGCGGTGTGGATAAATTTAGCAGTTGTAAACTTCAAACCAGAAAGGAGGTAAAACATGAAACACATTATTTCAGTGAAATAAAAAAAAGCCATATTTGAGTAAGAGTGTGACAATAGCAGATTTAGATAGAGACGTATTTAGACAGTGGCTCGATTTCAAGTTGCATAAGAGTTTCAGAACCACATAAGAGTTTCAGAACCACAAGTTCAGAGTATTAATGCAACAGCTCACAAGAATACAAGACAAAGCATTAGTATGCAAAATTATTGCTATCGCTAGTGTTGTCAGAGGAAGGAAAGGCTAATCTCTAAAGATTGAAAAAATGACAAATGCTACCCACAAATTAAGACTGAAGAGAACTATTCTTAGTAGAAAATTTCAGAAGTAGATGGAGGTAGGTCATACTTTATTATAAACATTTCTTCTGCTTTTTTAAGACACGTAATTTAACAACAAAAGAATGCGATGGAGTGGTTAATGCAGGATTGAAAGGAGGAGTCATTGGACACATTCAGACAGAAATATGATGTCATATCCAGTAACGTATTTATCTTTTGCATTTTGAGTTGTCTTTGCTATTTGAGGATCTTTCCAGGTCTTATTGTTAAGCCTCTAGAAAACAGTGAATACTGGCCTGCTACAAAATTTGACCAAATTTATTTAACTACCTTTTATAACTGTTAAAGATTTCAGCAATGATAAAAAATATATATTAAAAATTACTAAGCAATAATCAGTGGAAAATATGAATCAAAGATAAAAAATAAAAAAAAACATGAAAATTAGAGTCATGCATGTCAGCAAACAACAGCATCAAACCTGCTTCTCCTCTACATTTCTACAGAAAATCCATCTGAAGACTTAAAACTCTGACAAAATTTGTTATGAAGATTTGCGCTCTTTTGTGGTTTAACATGAAATGCAATTCCTATTGGAAGGATTGTTCCAGGCATCTTACTTAGCTAATCTATCCAGATTCTTGAATGGTAATTACATACTGTGATACCAAGATAGTTATTTACATAACTGTATAGGAACGTGAGCTTTTTCAGGATGAATAAGATGCTTACGGCTACTTTGGCCAGAATATTGAAATGAGCCTTGAAAAAAACACTTTCCTGCAGTTATGTACAATATTTTGTTTCATATTGTGTCAAAAAATGTTATATTAAATATTGTATTGCATATTATATGGCACATGGATACAGTCATTTGTTTCATATGCTCATTGAAGGGACAATGTATTCACAAGTTGGTGTTGGAGTACAAAAAGTAACAACAGAAAAGCTCAATTTGATGTACTGGTTTGGAGACAGAAAAACATGAAATTCCAGACAGTATGAAGCAAAAGTAATTTCTGTCCCATACTGTGACTGCAATCTCTGCAAAACTTTGGATGCCTTTAGATAATCCTTGGTGAGAAACTTTATAATATAATGCATTGCTCAAAAGGCATGTGTACCTTTTGCATGCTCATTGTGCTATGGATGAAGGAAGTAGCTTGCTGTATTTGACCTCGACATCTTCACCACTATGCATTCAAGGTCACAAACTGGTTCATCAATGTTTGAACAATTAGTGGAAAATTCACGTTTATATTTGATCCAACTTATAATTATATAATTAATTTATATTCTCAAAGTCTGTGTGTGCATATATTTCTGTGTTAGTCCATATTTATGTTTTGTATTCATTTCAATATTAAGTTTAAAAGCTAAAGCAATGTGTTGTAGCCATACACACACACACTATGCCTATGTCTTGACATGTTTCACATGTGATAACGATGTTTAATATCCAATGGAGAGCACAATAAAAAATCAATAATTGTATATAAATTTACTTTCAACTGGAATATTAAGTACAAACATTTACTGAAGATATTGTTTAATATGTAGTGTTAAACCAATAAAGGACCACTGTTACACTTGTTTACTCAATTTTGTCAGTAGATTACAGTGCGATCTCAGTTATATGTTTTCAAAGGGAGATAGTTAAAATAAATTATGAGAAAATGTAAGTGTGTATTTTCTCGTGGAACTGAAATTCTTTCATAAGATTATTATTAAAACTTACTGTGTACTGTTTAATTTAATAAAGCAAACCAAAATAAATACATAAATAACAAAAATAATCCACTGTTTCAAGTACTTATATGCATGCCAGTAAAAAAAAAAATCAGAGTACTCGTGTTTTACACTAGTTTTAAAAAAAAAAGTCAATTTTTCTTTGCTTCAGTGATTTTTCCACACAATCCTAACACTAGGCAATTGTATGCACTAATCACAGAAATACTGTCATCTTTTAGGCTTTGCAATTATAGAAATTGTTATGTAATTTGTAGAGCTTGAATTGCCTCATGCACATTGGGAAACCTCATTATAAAGGCCTACTTCACTTCTTCATACCAGTATCACCAAATACATACTGTTTTGTGTTGTGACAGCAAGGATACAGCATACGGAAACCGTGTATAATATCGTGAGTTTGTTCAGTTTTTATTTTAACTCTCACTTCTATCAGCTCTCCTGCCACTGTCACAAGCTCTTATCTGGTTCAACTTCACTGAGTGTTCACTTCACTAAGGTGAACTAGTTCAATTTTCGTCTCTTTACTTTTTTCATGACGTAACTTCCTCTTCCGGAAAATTCACTCGCTGGGAAGTCGAACAAGACCTCTGCATCTTTTGCTCCACAGCAGCACCTGTTGCATACCATAGCAGTCGCCACACACTCACTTGGAGAATCACAATTGATGCTGCACAGGAAACTCACCCGCCAACTCACTTACTCCTGACTGACTGATACAACTCAACTCACCCTCAACTTGACTGACTCCTCTCATGAAAACACTGCTCACTTATATAAGCAGTGGAATCTTCCACGGAACAATCTAGAACTATTTGGACACAGGTCCAGGAGGAGGGTTTTTTTTTAAAAATTATTATTATTACTATGGTTCTTAGCGTCCCATTCTACATTGGGCACGAAAGACCGCAAATTTTGCTCAGAGGGCTCTTTTATCAGTCTTCAGGTTTCTTTATGTGCTGTAAATCTATACATGGGACCACTGGCTTTACTTCCCTTCCGAAGGAAGCCATGTTAAGGATTTTTACACCTAAAAAATAAAAAAATCCAGATCACTCCACCGGGTTTGAACCCATGACCTTGGGAACTGGGGCTAAGCATGATACCCCTAGACCACAGAGGATGATGGAGGAGGAGGATGAAGAAACTTCCAGTAGGTTCTGGTTAGCAGTCGATAGTGCACCCGCTGTTTACATTGGCGAGTGGTACTTATCACTGTTTACTCTAACTGCCTGGTGCCGACCTCCCAATAACTTGGGTCATAACCGCTGTGTCATAATATATTTTAACATAGCATCAACATAACATATAAATGAGTAGGTAAATTAATGTATTTTGTACATGGTGACTAGAAAGATGTGACACATTAATGATCAAATATATAACCAAAAACATAATTCAGCTAAATATCATGGACAAAGTTTGGTGCCTAAAAATGTAATGTATATCTGCAAAAAATGTAGATGTGAATGATGTATAAGTGACGTTTAACTGTATATGGTCACTTTGTTCAGACCCTAGCTATTTTTCAAGTGTAGTACACTATTCACATTTTACATTTATTGCCATAAATATAACCAATTTCCAACTTTATTCTGTACTTAGACTATATTCTTACACAATCTCCTACTAAAAGAATAGCTCTATCTAGCATCCATATTATCTTATTCCCTTTAAACTTCTCCTTTGATTAAAAGCCTCATCGACATTCCATCTTAATCACTCCCTTTTGTTCAAATTTACCCCTTTCTAACCTGTTTTGACTAATGAACATTTCCATTTGTTCTTTGCTCTCTATAAGTAAACTTTTTATTTACAGCTTATCTTCAAATATTTTGTTTTACAAGATTACCTATCTCCTCATTAACCACTTTCATTAATCAATGTCTTCCTCCAATCTTCTACCACTGCATTCAGTTCACATATGGGAATCATCCTCTCTATAGAGCAACCCCCTGTGGCAGAGTCTCTCTTACCTTTTAATTTTCATACACCTAACCAAAATCATACTATGCCTTCCCTCTCATTTTCATTGCAGTTCCTTATATAGATACATTTCCTTTTCAATATCCTCTTTTAATCTCCTGCACAACAACAGTGAACTTTTCTTTATACTTTGCAAATTAATATAATCCCTGTCTATCCATCTCTTCTAATCTTCCTATTATTTTGTTCCAAGGCTTCCAATGCAATTATCAGTTTTTAACCACACATCTTCTAAACCATTCCTCGTCAAAATTTTTTTTATTTTCTCCAGTCACGATTGTTCAATGTATTCTTCTTGGTATTTCAGACTAATCTTCAACTATTCAAATTGAGTAATTGCTGTATCTGAAATAAATACTTCAACACTATTTCCCTTGTGCTAACTTGTTGCCCCACTCTAATAAAGCCCCTGCACATGCTGTACTGTGGAGAATTGCCAAGATTAATTTAAAAAAATTATTATATTAAATCCATATTTATCCATTGTTCTTTTACACCTCTGCCAAGCATCTCAACTTAATCTTATGAAAATAAACGAGTAAACAAAGAAAGAAGAATTTAAAATAGAGAGTTGAGGGTTGTTACACTACATCACTATGATAATCTTACTTGAACGCGTTTCGGGAGACGGCTTGTCCCCATCGTCAGCATTCTCTCTCAACTCAACACTGGCCCCTTAACACGGGCCAGTCGAGTTAACCTTCTGAGGATGGGAACAACGGTTTCCCGAAACATGTTAAGTGAGTAAACTTAAGTGATGTTAGTGTAACAATTTCGACTCACCTTTAAATAAATTCAATACACATCACTGTTTCTAGCTTCTTTTCATTACAATACATACGTAATAAAGTTATTGTTTCTGCATGTTAATATATACAGTCTGTAAAGCCAAGGATTCTGTATGTTATTTATCCTTCAGTCTTAATGTATATAAATGTTCATAAACATTCTTACAGCTTAGTTCTCTTAATTTACAATATAATATAACTTCTGGTTCATATATATTATATCCAGAAAAAAAGTGAAGAGGTCTGAATAGTAACAAATAAGCCTATCAATGATAGGCTGCTTAAGCTATGAAGGCATAGGGAATTATTAAAATACTTTGTCTGTTCTCAAAACAAGGCATGTTTGTCAGAAATCAATATTTATGAATGCAAATAGTTCTCATGATATTTGAAATTTTCAGGCACAAATTAATGTTTTAATATATTATACTTTTCCTAAAGGCATAGATTACTTGAAGATGAGTGGATGAGAATGTTGGTTTCTTTATGAAAGGGTTTACAATAAAAATGTGAATGTAAGTGATCATTTAAATGGTTGCTTTTATTATCTGGTATTAACATTCTCAAGCCTTCTAATGCAAATGTCTTAATGTTCTCTTATAGCTGTTGATGCCAGTATCTTTCTTCTGTTCTGATATGAGTGTACTGTATAATATGCAACGGTATTACATATAATGTTGATGCTTGTGATGTTTATGTATGTGTGTTTACTTTACGCGTTGCCATCTTGTGACGTCACTCCTTGTTTGATTCGTAGCTCCCTCTGGCGTAGCAATTTGTATCAATTAGTTTCCGAAAGAATTTAAAGTTTTGTATATTGTCCTCCGGCTAGCTATCATCTTATCTTGGTAGGACATGTATCTCTATGTAAGGGTTGTGAATCGGAAAGGAATCTTTTATCCAGAAATTATACTGACGAAGAAATTGGTTTTATAATTTTGATTGCCGAACACGTTCACAAACACTTTTACCTATTAATCTGGATACTCGCCAAACTGAAACTGTTTGTAATAACTTCTTACTTATCACTTTTAACTATGTATTTCAACTTTGTGTATTTTTTTAACTGTATAATACTTTATAATAATTCTCGTAATTCTGCTGCGCGTAACTTGACGAAATGAAGGACTGACTGACGATGAACTGAGAGACCGACGTGTAGAGTATTGAGAATTCCGTTGAACTGGGGGGCGATTTACCTCGGACCTGGCTTATATACTCCCACTCCTCGACATGCCTAAAGATTATAAATGAACTGCTATTGGCTAATAAAACGCGCCAACATTAGCGTCTATTTTAATATCCAATGAAAACCACGAATACATATGCTTTAGGAAATGTTCTAGAAGCTTTACCGAAAAGGCGCGAAACATTACGTAACTTCCTTGTTCCCGGTAATGATAAACAACTCACCCCCTCGCTGCATTATTGCGTTATTATTGACAGTTTCAGTAGAGCCGTATATTATTATTTACCAATAATAATTACAATTAATAAACCTCTGAAATCAATGTCACATAAAAATACATATTCATATTACAACCATTATTTACATTTAAGTAATTTGTGATACAAATTACCGTATCATATGCCCCACTAGAAACATAATTATAAATATTTATAACTTGTTTGGAAATTTTATAATTGTGTTTTTAGTCTCATAAATCTTGGAACACACGCTATCACTTTCACTTTACACTTCACACGTATTTAACACACGACATGTTTTTATCTCGCCACTACTTACTGGCTCTGGTTTAATTAATTAAGATATTCATCTGACATCACAAATTTTTTATAGCAAATACTTTACCCTAAATTATTTAATCACTGCTACCAAATTGTTTACTTTCTTAAGTTGTTGACAAAAATTTATACATTTAAGATTTTTTTTGTAATTATTATACATATTTACCAAAATATTCACCCTCTACACAAATATTTACATCTCTTAAATCTAGGCACTGTTTCACATGTTCTATTTACTACATAAATATTTGTTTTTAATTTTATTTACCTATTTTTGTTATTTTGAACTTTATTTTAACAATACTCTTGGAATTGTATTTACTTACTTTTAATTTAATATCATATTAAGTTTCAATCTTTACATTCTTAATTTTCAAATGTTGTTACAGTTATTCAAAATTTAATTTTTTTTTTTTTTTTTTAAACATTTCTCATTTTTTTTTATATATAATTTATTTCTCTTTTCCAATGACATATATAAATAATTAACCCTCTTACGTTCCAATACATTTCTCTGCATTTCGTCTTTAACTATCCAGCATTTACTTTACATCTCATTGCTATTTACCCTCCTGGATCAAATTGTGTGTGGCTAAATATTACTCGTAACCGTATCCTAACCTTCAAATTTTTGTTCATGAATAACCTCTTGTATTCATATGAAATTTCGTCACATGATAACATTTGAAAACAATCTACAGTTTCTTGAACAATACATTTTTTACCAACTTTCATTTTCAATTCATCTGCTATCTTTTTAACTTGAGAATACTCTGACAAATCTGTACTAAACTGTACTGGACTGGAGTTTTCATTTTGAACATCTTGGTACAATTTATTTCTTTGCATTACTGTTTCATTCTGTATTTCTGATATTTCCCCTCTGAGATTAACTTGCGCCTCATTTACATCTACATTCCTAACCTCATTTATCTCTCTTATCTCACTTGCAATGTTACTCACTTGATTTCCTAACTCTGTGCATTCTACATTAACCTCACTTTTAGTATTAACCTCACTTTCTTTGTTATCTCTTTCCCTGCTCGTGTCTAGCATTTTCTTTGAAAGTTCTCCTATCTCACTTGCTATTACTTCCTCATTTTCATCTCTCATTTCTGGCATACTACTATCTAGCTTCATAACTTTCTTTTCAATTTCTCCACTGCTTTGATCTACCTTTTGCTCTAATATCTCATTACTCCTACCAATATTTTCAATTGATTTCCTGTTTTGTTCTAAGCTCTTACCAATATCTTCCCTAAATTCCCTATTATTCTTTTGCATATCTTCCCTTAATTGATCTGTAATACTCTTACTAATATCTTCCCTATTTTGATCTATTTTCTTTTCTAATTTCTCATTATTCTTTTGCATATCTTCCCTGTTTTGATCTATTTTCTTACTAAGATCTTCCCTGTTTTGATCTATTTTCTTTTCCATATTCTCATTCAACTTTTTCAGCATTTCCATAATCATACTAGTATCAAGATTAACATTTCCTGCTATTCTATTCTGACTTTCTGCACTATCATTTTCATCCTCAAATCCTAAAAAGTCTGGGCTATTTCCTGTAACCTGTATTGAATTACAGCTAACTGTTACATTATCTTCCTCCATAATTATTTCTTCTGTATTACTAGCAGCCATTGTTTTTATTATCCTACCACTCCTCAGTAACATTTATTTACCCTTTTTTTTTTTTTTTTTTAAAAAAAAAATTAAGATACTCTAACCTTACTGATGCTGTCCGTTGCTGTTACTTTGATGTCCAGTTTTTCTGCCCCTCTCTCCTAGGTTTGTATGTCGCTTCGATGAATCTGCGTTGTTTTATCGTCCTGTAGCTTGAATTTCCACGATGTCCAATTATCCATGTAGTCTGTCGTTCCTTTTGTTTCTGGAATCTGCGTCTTGTAGATCATTTGGTCACTTCTGCTTTCGTTCCACGTCCTGGTTATGCTGATCCTTTCCTGATCACTCTGCTTCATTCCTAGTCATCGTGTTCCTTTCCTGGTCACTTCGCCCCACGTTGGGCGCCAATATGCAACGGTATTACATATAATGTTGATGCTTGTGATGTTTATGTATGTGTGTTTACTTTACGCGTTGCCATCTTGTGACGTCACTCCTTGTTTGATTCGTAGCTCCCTCTGGCGTAGCAATTTGTATCAATTAGTTTCCGAAAGAATTTAAAGTTTTGTATATTGTCCTCCGGCTAGCTATCATCTTATCTTGGTAGGACATGTATCTCTATGTAAGGGTTGTGAATCGG
Organism: Deroplatys truncata; assembly: GCA_030765065.1. NCBI lineage: Eukaryota > Metazoa > Arthropoda > Insecta > Mantodea > Mantidae > Deroplatys > Deroplatys truncata. Next base: position 18,132,805 of record CM060982.1, read on the forward strand.
AAAGGAATCTTTTATCCAGAAATTATACTGACGAAGAAATTGGTTTTATAATTTTGATTGCCGAACACGTTCACAAACACTTTTACCTATTAATCTGGATACTCGCCAAACTGAAACTGTTTGTAATAACTTCTTACTTATCACTTTTAACTATGTATTTCAACTTTGTGTATTTTTTTAACTGTATAATACTTTATAATAATTCTCGTAATTCTGCTGCGCGTAACTTGACGAAATGAAGGACTGACTGACGATGAACTGAGAGACCGACGTGTAGAGTATTGAGAATTCCGTTGAACTGGGGGGCGATTTACCTCGGACCTGGCTTATATACTCCCACTCCTCGACATGCCTAAAGATTATAAATGAACTGCTATTGGCTAATAAAACGCGCCAACATTAGCGTCTATTTTAATATCCAATGAAAACCACGAATACATATGCTTTAGGAAATGTTCTAGAAGCTTCTACCGAAAAGGCGCGAAACATTACGTAACTTCCTTGTTCCCGGTAATGATAAACAACTCACCCACTCGCTGCATTATTGCGTTATTATTGACAGTTTCAGTAGAGCCGTATATTATTATTTACCAATAATAATTACAATTAATAAACCTCTGAAATCAATGTCACATAAAAATACATATATTACAATCATTATTTACATTTAAGTAATTTGTGATACAAATTACCGTATCAAATAAGAAAGTGAATGACAGGCAAATGGTACCATAAATCTGCTCTCAGTGCTTAACAATGCATATGGCAATAAGAAAGCATAACAGAAAGAAAGTAAAACTTCTAGAATTTTATTAACTATGCTGCAAATGCTACCTTTGTTAAGTGAAAAAACTCCAGAAGCTGGGATGCTGCTACCTGTTGCACAGCTCACAAAAGAAATCTTTCCAATTTCTGGCTCCTGTTCACCTTCATCTGCATCCTGCATTTCAGTCTCTGCAGATTCTTTACTCTCAATGCCTTTTTCTTTTTCTTGCTGCTCTGTTACTTCCTTATTGTTTAGCTCTATGGTGTCCGTATCATTTCCTAGATAGTCACTTTCTTGTGCTCCTATGGATACATAAATTCAGACATAAATGAAAGTGGATACATTGGTGGTGGTGGTGGTGGTGGTGGTGGTGGTGGTGGTGGTGGTGGTGGTGGTGGTGGTGGTGGTGGTGGTGGTGGTGGTGGTGGTGGTGGTGGTGGTGGTGGTGGTGGTGGTGGTGGTGGTGGTGGTGGTGGTGGTGGTGGTGGTGGTGGTGGTGGTGGTGGTGGTGGTGGTGGTGGTGGTGGTGGTGGTGGTGGTGGTGGTGGTGGTGGTGGTGGTGGTGGTGGTGGTGGTGGTGGTGGTGGTGGTGGTGGTGGTGGTGGTGGTGGTGGTGGTGGTGGTGGTGGTGGTGGTGGTGGTGGTGGTGGTGGTGGTGGTGGTGGTGGTGGTGGTGGTGGTGGTGGTGGTGGTGGTGGTGGTGGTGGTGGTGGTGGTGGTGGTGGTGGTGGTGGTGGTGGTGGTGGTGGTGGTGGTGGTGGTGGTGGTGGTGGTGGTGGTGGTGGTGGTGGTGGTGGTGGTGGTGGTGGTGGTGGTGGTGGTGGTGGTGGTGGTGGTGGTGGTGGTGGTGGTGGTGGTGGTGGTGGTGGTGGTGGTGGTGGTGGTGGTGGTGGTGGTGGTGGTGGTGGTGGTGGTGGTGGTGGTGGTGGTGGTGGTGGTGGTGGTGGTGGTGGTGGTGGTGGTGGTGGTGGTGGTGGTGGTGGTGGTGGTGGTGGTGGTGGTGGTGGTGGTGGTGGTGGTGGTGGTGGTGGTGGTGGTGGTGGTGGTGGTGGTGGTGGTGGTGGTGGTGGTGGTGGTGGTGGTGGTGGTGGTGGTGGTGGTGGTGGTGGTGGTGGTGGTGGTGGTGGTGGTGGTGGTGGTGGTGGTGGTGGTGGTGGTGGTGGTGGTGGTGGTGGTGGTGGTGGTGGTGGTGGTGGTGGTGGTGGTGGTGGTGGTGGTGGTGGTGGTGGTGGTGGTGGTGGTGGTGGTGGTGGTGGTGGTGGTGGTGGTGGTGGTGGTGGTGGTGGTGGTGGTGGTGGTGGTGGTGGTGGTGGTGGTGGTGGTGGTGGTGGTGGTGGTGGTGGTGGTGGTGGTGGTGGTGGTGGTGGTGGTGGTGGTGGTGGTGGTGGTGGTGGTGGTGGTGGTGGTGGTGGTGGTGGTGGTGGTGGTGGTGGTGGTGGTGGTGGTGGTGGTGGTGGTGGTGGTGGTGGTGGTGGTGGTGGTGGTGGTGGTGGTGGTGGTGGTGGTGGTGGTGGTGGTGGTGGTGGTGGTGGTGGTGGTGGTGGTGGTGGTGGTGGTGGTGGTGGTGGTGGTGGTGGTGGTGGTGGTGGTGGTGGTGGTGGTGGTGGTGGTGGTGGTGGTGGTGGTGGTGGTGGTGGTGGTGGTGGTGGTGGTGGTGGTGGTGGTGGTGGTGGTGGTGGTGGTGGTGGTGGTGGTGGTGGTGGTGGTGGTGGTGGTGGTGGTGGTGGTGGTGGTGGTGGTGGTGGTGGTGGTGGTGGTGGTGGTGGTGGTGGTGGTGGTGGTGGTGGTTAATATCTACAATTAATTTAGTTTAATTCCTTTAGTCCTACACCAAAACAGAAATTATGATCTTACTTACATGACACTACATGTTAATTAAGATTAATTTTCAGATATACTTTTAGATCTAGATGGTGATATAGGTAAATTACTACACTGTATGCCTTTGATCATGGCGACTTTCATTAATCCACATTTGTAATGGACAAAGAAATGTTTGTGAAGCGTTTCTTCCAGTACTCAATTACCCCATCATTCATCAGTCCACTGCTCCATCATATCTGCATTCGTCTCACCATAATCATTCTATCATTCTGTTCATTCGAGTTACAAATTACAAAGGTTCCATCTCTTTCTGGAACTCTCTTAAGGGAACACACTGGTACTAAATGGACTTTCTTCCCTACTCAAGCAATTTTAGTGAAATGTTTAAGTTTCATTGCTTTATAATGAATAGTTTTGTAATCAAAAATTACTTATTATGTTTTTTTGCAAATAATTCCATAGTAATAAATGGTACACTTTTTGAAATTTAGAATTAAAATAGGGGTCTGAAATTTGGTATGCTAGTTGTTCTACTCGTATGAAATAAACTTGTGCATTTGTTTCAAATATTAATATTTATTAGAAATGACTTTTTTTTGTATTTAAAACAAAATAAAAAAATATATTACTAATAATTACAAAGAAAGAAAAAAAAAGTATATATTTTTGTGTATGAGAGTAATCAATAAAGCAATGCACAGTTTTTGTAACAATTTATATTCTACATGTCCTGAAAATTTCAGCCTGATTCATCAATGTTTACTGCATAAAAACATACCCCAAAGAACAAAAGTTGCTATATGGAAAAAAAGCTATTAAAAATTTGGGAACACAGTTGTTCGTGGTATTGCTCTTCACTTATCAATTTGGATTACACCAATTTTCAGACAGATTTCAAATATAATATTTACTGGTGTATTCTAGACACGTCAAAGATACTGTTTCTTTTAAAAACAGTTTTTCTAAAAAGATAACACATTTTTTTCCATTTTGTTACCAAGTGTTCCCTTAATTTTCTTATGGGAGAGACCTTACAAGCACAAGCACACAAGGCAAATGTATTTGTTGAGAAAAATTGTAACTGATATACTAAAGCTTCTTATTAATAATTTGTTTATTTCCTTTTTTTATAAGCAGAGCAGTGGTGTTATTCCTGTATATGCTTTCCAGTAAAAGCTCAAAATTCTAAATCATGCTTAAGAATGTTTTCCTAAAAACTGACATACCCGCAGGATCTTTACTTAAAAATATTTTATTTCCACACTTCCACATGAACTTTGGCAATAAATTATACCAATGTTTTGGCCTACTTCATCTCATAACATTTAATCCATATCAAACAATGTGAACATGTCATTGTAGTGTAAATTAATATTTAGGTTAATTATTCTTATTAATATTTGTTGTTAACTATTCCTTTGTTTTTAAAGAGTTTATTAAAATTATTTCTTTACGTATGTACAATTAAAACAGGTTGTTGTTTCACTGCTATGGAGAACAAATAGAATAGGTATTATTCTACTGGATGTTTGAGCTTCAAGTAGCTTATCAGCATAACCACTCCATTGGTGATTCCCAACAACCTGAATGATGTCACTGGAACTAAATCCAGCATGGGAAGAAGTTCATCCCAAAACCTTAAAAGTTTCACCATTCTGGAAACCAAATCCAAAGATGTGGTTCATCAACGCGAGGTTCAGTTCCACAGAAGCAATATAATATAAGATCAATAAAAATATAATGCAGTGATGAGTTCAACTGAAGTAGGTGGTCAATATGCTTGTAAAGCCAACACGCAATAGCAAATATAATGCTATGAAGGATCACCTGATATCTGTCTTGGCAGACAGCAAAACTTGACACAAAAGCTGTCGCAGAATTGCAATTTGGCTCTCAACTTCTATGCAAAATGAGAAACTTAGTCAATGACAGGGTGAGATAACTTCACATGCTATCATCTGATTCAAGCATTCTGGTAGACTTTCATGGCGATCTCTGATATTACAGTGATCATATCTGAAAACTTCTTGAAAACCTTATGGTTGCAGGGTTTACCCGCGACATGCGCCCCATGATGACAAAATTGTCAACAGGGCAGATCAAATTTGGGAGCTGAAACCAACACCTTCCTACGAAATAGCACCGGTAAATGCTATGATGGTGATGATTTGTGTTTAAGGGATTCAACTGCTTGGTCATTAGCATCCTTTTAAAACAGATCATGAAAAAGGACAGAGATAAACATGAATATAAAAATTATAGCAAAAACCAGAAATAAGGATCAATATAAAAGACATAGGAAAAGTTAGAAATAAATATAAATATATAAAACTAAACCAAGAAATATGAAACACCTGAATTCAACATAAACTAAATCCACATTTGGAAATTTACCTTTGACACAAAATTAAAAATCCTACCAACTGCTTTCTTATCATCCACTAAGACCTCCGCAAGATTGCCGGCAATTGCAGTGTGTCCCAAACATGTGCTAGAGCAATACACTCTAGCAATACGTGATGGATTGACAGACCTTCGTTACAAAGCGGACAAGCAGGAGCAGGGTCACACTTAAAAAGATAACTGTGCATAAAATTGCAGTGGCCAATATGCAACCGAGGCAAAATCACCTCCTCACGACGAGATATGCGAGAGGAAGTTACACAGCTTATTGGAATGTACTTCACTACTCTAAGCTTATTTCCACGGAGAGCTAACCACTCCTCGTGCCAGAACCATTCTCCACACAACAAGCCAAAGTCTTCCGACGTTACTCGAGGTACACTGGGTTCTGTGGTTGCTGCCTTAGCTGCCAAATCTGCAAGTTCATTCCCCGGCAAGTCAACGTGACCAGGTATCCAAGCACATTCCACATCAATGCCAGAAGCGTACAAAACATGGAGGGCATCCTGGATTCACTGAACAATGGGGCGGTAGTTGTACACCTCATGAAGGCTCTGAAGTGCACTAAGGGAATCACTCAAAATGAGTGTCTCCTAATTTACGAAGGCGCACATACAAAATGGCTTGGTATGGCATACAGCTCTACAGTAGAAATGGATGTACTATCATGAAAACCGAATGTATAGGGTTCAGTTCCATGTACATAAGCACATCCAACCCGTTAGCGCACTTATATCCATTGGTGTAGATCAAAATTCGGTCACTGTAACCAGAGAGAAATTCTACCAAACAGGTGCGGATACTAAACGTAGGCATCATAGAGTTCTGGTATACATTCATCTCAACATCTACGTGAGATGTCGCACGTAACCAAGGGGGGAACACCCTCTTCCCCTTAGCAAACATGCTACAAAAAATAACAGAAGACAATTCACATTTCATCCTTGGGCACATAAAAACTTCCAAAAGATATTCAAGTAGTGCAACATCAAACTAGCACCCATCAATAAACATAGTTTAAATAACATATTAAAGAACAAACACAAAAGATAAAATTCCTAGAACTAAAATGCCAGGCATTTACCAGATAAATTGTAGTGATTGCAAACTTGAATATATAGGCAAAACAAAAAGGAACATAGGGGTGAGACTGAAAGAACATTTTAGAAATATAAGACACAAAGAAACTGAAAAATATGTCATCGCATATCATTTCTGGAATTCAAACCACAACATCCATAATGAAATAAATCTAATCAAGTCGATCCAAAATTCAATAGAATTGACGATATGGGAAGAACTTCTCATACAAAAAAACAAAAGCCATCTAATGAATTTCAATTTCCCTCCGGAAAAGGATCTCATCTATAAATACATCAAGCCGAAAATGAAATCGTCAAGAAGCCCAACGGCGACCTCTACACCAGAACCGATAGACTCGTTAATGGCTCTTAGCTGATGATGAAGACAAGGTGTCTTCGAAACGCGTTCAGGGTAATTATCTTGAAAGAGTGGTGTTACAGTGTGTTGCCACTAGAAATTTATTAATATTCATCTTACATTATGCAACTACTGAGGACAGTTGTTGGTCTGCAACCCAACCACATGCCTGTGATTCTTTGTGAATAGTTATATACATATGAGCAACATTAACAATACTGAATGTATAAAAAGTTTTTAATAAACTAAAGGTTAAAAAAAATTATGAAGCTAGTGACAGTGGAGAACAAGTACAAATATTACAGTATTAAAATAGTAACTTATGTATTTGTTATTTAAATATTCAAACGCAACTGAACTAGAGGTATTGTTAAATGCAGACTCAAAGAATAAATAATTTTAAATTGTCATCTGTATTCTGCAGCAGTACAACCATGCATGGAGGGTCGGGGATACTCGTAAAAGTGGGTTTACAGTGCAAAGAACTTAAGGATATACAAGATTTAAGGGTAGAAAAGCAATTTAACTACTAGTAACAAACAGAAGTACTGGATGGCAAAATGGCGATAGCATTGTATACAGGACACCAGACAGTGATTTCAATATATCTGACAATTTAGAACAACTTTTCAGTAAGTTAGGATGAAAATACAAAAATGTCTGTGGGGATTTGAATGTTAATGTACTACAAAATAGCCAAAAGTGAGTTGAAATGTGAATTTATGTTGAATATATAATTTGAAAAACACAGCGCAAGCTCCGACCAGAATATCAAAAAATGCAAAGACAGCTCTGGATGTGACAGTTACAAATATGGAATATGTAGAACCATCCCAAGTAACTGAAATAGGGATATCCAACCACAAATGATCACATAAATAAATTAAAGCAAGACAGAATAAACACCATTAAATGATACTACAATTAAGTCAAATGTTTACTAAGAAAGGAAACCTGGAATAAGGTCTATACAGAAAATGCAACTGATTCAAAGTTCACTACACTGAGTCAAACTTTTCTATAGTTTTGAATTTCTTTTCCATTAAGAAACATTTCAAGAGGAATGCTGAAAAAAAAGTTGGGTAATGAAAGGGATCATAGCAAGTTCTCACACTACTGTTAGCTAAAGTGTAAAATTTAAGTTTCTATATCACTATCTTGACAGTCTTTATGTTCATTCTTCAACTCTTGAAGAATACGTATAACATGTCTGCTAGGTTCTATGTAGGCCCCATAAAGCTGGATTTACTGTTAATCCTCAGAAGGTTTAACTTGCCTTGCACCAGTTGAAATTTCTGGGACATATAATTTCTATTAAGGGAGTTGAGATGGACCCAGAAAGTATTTGTGATTATCCAGAACTGAAGACAGTGAAGCAGATAGCTAGATTTATCAGGATGGTAAATTGCTTTTCTAAATTTATTCCTGATTACGCTAAGCATGTAGTAGTCCTAAATTCATTGAGGAAAAAGGGTGTTAAATTTAAGTGGGATGATGAACAAAGAGCCTTTGAACAATTAAAGTTTGCTTTAAGTTCGCCACCAGTTTTGGTGATACCAGATTTTTCGAAACCATTCATTTTGCAAACTTAGGCATGTGGAGTTGCTGTGTCTAGTGTTTTATTGCAACAACACAGTGAAGGTAGGATGATAGTAGCATATGCATCCAGAATGCTGACAGTGCAGGAAAGAAAATTTTCTACATACGAGCTAGAAGCATTAGCAGTATTATACGGCATGGAAACATTTTGCTTTTATCTTGAGCATGTTGAATTTCTCTTGAATGTTGAATAACTAGGCTCTTTCTTGGATTCTGGGCAGGCCAAGGAGATCTGGAAGGCTTGTAGATGGGCAGTTAGAATATCAGCTTACAAATTTAAAGAAAATCATATTAGAGGTGCTATTAATTGTGTAGCAGATGCCCTGTCTTGGATGAATGGCGAAAAAATTCCAGAAACTGATGTAATGCAATAAATTCTTCTTGTCTGTACCGTGTTAAGTGGATAACCATTAGCACTTTTGGACTTAGCGAAATACCAATGTGAGGACCCTAAGTTAAGTGCTATAATAAACACATTACAGCAAGCTACTGCTTCTTCACCTTATCTCTTAGGTACTAATGTACTGTGTTGCAAAGATAGGTAAGGCATGAGCAAATAGTGTTACCAGAGAGCTTAGTGCCCTTGATTTTTCATTATGAAGACCAATTGGTGCTCATTTGGGCATGCTTAAAACACATCATAAGATATGTCAGTATTTCATATGGAAGTGTTGAAATAAGGACACTTATACCTACAAATGAGCTTTTGTACAATATTCTGAAATAAGGGTTCTGGAGTTACATAGGCTTAAAATGCCACAAAATGAATTAATGCAATAAATTTATTGTTCAATACTGCAACAATAGTTGGATTTTAGATGCTAATACTTGATAAATATGCCATTTTAGCACCATCTGTTAACAGGAAAAATTACAACTGAAACAAAAAAATGTGAGGTTTTTGCCACCTGATTTCACATGGAATGTCCCATATATCACCGACCCAAATCATACCAGATCTTCACTTCTGTACACATAACCTCATATGTTGTTACTGTACTTCTTTCCTCTTTGTTTTACATATTTCACCTTGTCTTATTGTTTTGGAGCACTTATCACATAAAAACTGTATGTATCAGCTTCTTGCTACTTTGGATTCAACCTTTTGAAAGATGTGCATTTTTTTGATGCCATGAGCTGTGATAGATCTAGTAGATAAGTGCTACAATTTCTTGGCTTACCTTAGTTTTAGGTGGGATTATTGGGCTAGAATGTCTTACATAACATTTTTGTTATTGCTTCACAAATTGTTAACCTGATCACTCCGCTAATTTGTACAACATAGCAGATTCTGCTGATGTCGCATGTGGGTGCAGTGTACCAACTCATGTAGTAGATTGTCACTCTCAGATTTTTACTTCTCTTGTGTTGATGTACATTATTCCATTATCATGCTGATAAAGCTTGTATCATCATAGTTATTTCATAACGTAAGAGACAGTGGCTTCAGTTAATCTATCCACTTTCACACAATGTTTGTCTTGGAATGCTGCGGTCAAAAAGCGTTACCAGTAAGATAATTGAATAACAAACCTTAAAAAGAAGGACAAGGGCCTGATAGAGATGATAACATGCTACATAAGCTGGCATGCTGCACCCACTTGTAACATCCGCTGATATTTGGCATGTTATAGACCTCTACTGATATCTATGTTATAGAGGTCATTATTACAGTAATCAATTAAAACTTCAGTGAAGCAATAATAAAGGTATGATGCAAGATGTCTAGTTATTACAATCACTTGTTGGAAATGTATCAAAATAGAATGAGCTTGCAGAACCACATGCATCTAATGGAATCTATGGTATGGAGCCAAGGCCCATTCTTCTTACAGTTGTCAATAGGGCACTGCAGAGAAAGGTACATTGTTAGTTTACTGCTCGGTTTCACCAACTGTCATCAAGGCATTTGAGGATTGTCGAGTTGGTGACTGTTAAAGTGCGTCATCATTTTCATTACTGAAGCTCCTGCCAGCTTTAAAGGAGTCATTTTCCTCCCTTCACATCACTGATAGTTCGTCACTTCTTTATTTAAGGTTATTCAGTAGCTCTCTTGCGAAATGACAGTGCAATTATTTTTATTTCACTATGTGAATAATGGATACTTCTGACTGAAATGTGCATTGAGTTTATAGTAAATATGTATCCAGAACATGTCAACTGGGTTAGAAATAACCACTTCTATGAAGCGGATTATGGGAAGTTTGTGTCGATATGGGTTATAAAAATAGCAGTGCTCAAAATATCAGAGGAAACTGAATCAGGACTGACATGCTGTATCAATAGAAATATGGCATGTCTACTAGTACAACTGTTGCTACTAACCCTCGGATATTTCACCATTGTGTTATTCCATATTGTTAATGGCCATTGCAACAAAATTTCAAAATCTGCATAAGTAGTTGAAAGAACAAAGTATTCAAAGGAATTATTGCTTCCTTAAGTCAAAGCTATTTCAGTATCTGGAAGGTAAAATGACTAATGCAGTTATAGAAATTTTATAAAATAGCACATTTTCCTGGCATTATAGGAACTATTGAATCGACTGTACAAATGTATTATTTTATCACTGGTAGACATATGCAAAAGCTCTACTTTTTCTGGAATATCCAGCCAGTTTCTAATGTAAATTTACTAATTATGAACGCTGTAGCAGCTTGGTCAGGTTATGTTCGCAAGTTTTATATTTCACCACAGTTAAGGCTTCTCTTTTGTTTTTGATGACACAACTGCAACCAGTGAAAAGAGATGTTGAAAACGTTTCTGTTGCCAACTTTCACAAACTTATATTAGGCATCATCAAATTGATGCACCATCAGTTTGACATTATTAGCATTGATGATATGGCAAAAACTGATGAAGTGTAAGCTACATTCTTTAATGGTCCGTGAAACTGAGCACGAGAACAACAAAATTCTGACCTCTGCTTTTTCTCATTGCAATTTGTAGTCTCTCTATCAGGCAGCTCCCAAATTTATGTTGTGAGACTTAATGGACCCATTCCAAGAAACCCCTTTGGAAATACTCGTTGAAAGGTCTTTTAGATAGCCAACACAATGCACACACCACTGAAGGTCTGCTAAAATTGAATGTGTGTCTATTAGTTTTTGTTCTTCTCTTTGAGTTGTTATGACATGGTAAAATTGCTTAATAATGGCAATGAAATTTTAAAACCAATGGAAATAAAGACTACTCAAATGTAAAGGTGTTTGAAATCATATGCAATACCTGGTACACTGGCGATGCACAGGAGGTGAGAACTGCACACATTAAAAGATTCTAATATATCACCAGGATTATTAGCATCTATGACCGTCACCTTGCTGACAGCATGGGTACTTGTGCATATCCATACAAGACTAGACAGCTGGGTTTCTAATTCCTGGCCTTCTCTAGTAAGCTTCTCTCCTTCCTGTGGAATTCATAATAAATACACAAAATAATCACTAACGCACTTTCTAAGTAAAGGAAACAGTGAAATAAAGTCCTCTGGTTATAAATTGTGGAAGATTAACTGGACATCAGACAAACAATTTATGCTTTTAAAGAACATAAAAACAAAAACATGATGTGTTACTTCACATGAATTTCTCAAGTGGTTCCCTACATGCTGGCCTCAATACTCATTTCAGGACATTGCAAGATAGATAGCAACTGGATAGCTGTAATACTTTAAAAATATGAAAGTTTTGAAAACTAAAAACAATAATAGTAACAGATCTCTTGGAAATGGTTGATGCCACAAAAAATCATTGGAAATAAATTGTGTATTTAAAGAGTATAATTTTTGAGACAAGTTTTTTCTATCTCTTACAATTTGCCCATTATACAAAATGATACAAAATTCATTCCAAATGAAAAGGACCTCACAATCTATTCACAGAAAATTTAAGATAATACATTTTATGTCATGTATATATCTTAAATGTATGAGACATGCACGCACACACTCTGGTTTTTTCCCTAAAAATGATTTTTCTTATATTTACAGAGCCTTAAAATATGTATTTCCGTAAAATCTTGATATAGAATTTTTGGATGGAATATAATGCTTCCTATGCCTACTAGGCATTTGATAGACAAAGCAAAAATAATGTGATTTTGTTTAGTTTGTCAACAGTCACTTTTCTCAGTTCTCACTGCCACTATTTCATTCTTTTTTTGTAGTTCACCTTCACAGGGAGTTCACTCCACTAATGTTAATTAGTTAAATTCCCCATCACTTCACTTGTTCCTTCGTGATACAGCCGCTCCATGCCTGATGGTTCACTTCACTCTGGAGTCGAACACAAGACCTCCACAATCCTGCCGCTCCACAGTACCACTTGCTGCACACCACCAATTTGCTCAGAGAATTGCTCACTGACAGATTCACTTGAGCATCGCAACACCACTGTCAGCACTGACTTTGCACTCAAGTAGCAATAACTCGACTACTCCACTGCTGCGAGAGCGATCGCTTGTATATTTGGTATTTCATATTTATTTATTGTGTTTAGCTGAATACAAGACACAAGTGGGACTGCTGTTCAGCCCGGGCTCACTTGCCTCTCCCACTCTTGGGAGATTATAACATTTTATTCTTACTTCTGGTTATTAATGTATTATGACCCAATTGCTTCCTTTCACTATCCATTACCATTTGCTTCTCAATTTATTCATAAACATTCCAACTTTGTCATAGTCACTCATAAATATTTCCCTCACTGCATGTTTGGGTTGTCCATTTGTCACTTATCCGTTCTTCCCTCCACTTGTTATTGGCCCTACATTTAAACAGTTTATGTACTAGATCCTCCTGCTCTCCAATAAAGGGCATTGATTTTGTATTATTCCCATCCTCATTCCTTTTAAACTCCACACTCCTGATCTTACCCATGCTATACTTTCTCTTGTTTCCTTACCTGTTTTTTCTACACATTCCTCCCTTCCCCAAGTTGACTATTTCCATATGCTCTAGCATCTTTCTTACTTCTCTACAAAAATGTAATTCACTCCCTTTCCCACAAAATCTCCCCTAGACAGTTTGATTCTAGGATGTTCGCTTTTATATGGCTGCAAAGATGACATTACAGCTAGAAGGTCTTCTCAGAATTGTTTACATCAGCTGGAAACTCTCAGTACCTCTCGGTCAGCTAGAGTTACATTGAAGATCACATCGGAGGCCGGCTTCATCACAATATGATGCATAAAACGCACATAGCTTTTTCCAAAACTTTATGCAGGAAGTAATGATAATTACATATTGTACAAATGGATTAGTCTTAAACGCATTTGTCATATTCTCTCTCTCTCTCTCTCTCTCTCTCTGTGTGATAGAGAGAGAGAGAGAGAGAGAGAGAGAGAGAGAGAGAGAGTGTGTGTGTGTGTGAGAGAGATTCAAAGATTCAAACATGTTCATGAGATTTGGGAGTACTTTACACCTGTTTATTTAGTTACACAAAAACATAGGATTGAAGCTGTTGGTGCAGGAGGCACAATTCTATCTTCCAGAAGTTCTGTGGCAATCAGATAATACAGGATATCTCATTGGTGGCAAATTTAAAAATCACTTGTATATGATACCACATGTTTCTCTCTTATTTTTCTCATTTTTAACCATTTACTGCATGTTATTATTTGTTTTGCATTCATTATAGCTGGTAAAACCATTTTTCTGTATTATTTTCTCTACTACGTATAGTAAGTAGGGGCAGTATTGCATTCCACATAAAAAAAAAAAAAGATGATGAGCGATTTCACTGGAAATACATGTTTTGAAGCTCCCTGAATCCAAAAAAAGCGCTTTTAGAAAAAGGTTTGTGTGTATGTGTCTGTGAACACCATAACTAAAAAACAAAAAGTCGGATAAATACCAAAATTGGTATTTACATTCGGTATCTTTCAAAGATGCAACACAAAGATTTTTCAAGAAAATCCCCCCACCCCAGACTACCTTTATATGGAACATTTTTCGAATATTTTTTTTTCTCAAACATGGCTCTAATGATTTTGATTAAAATGTCATATATTTAAGATATTTTCATGACAAATAAAATTATATCCTGAATTTTCTGGGAATGCCCCCAAAAGCCCTCTTCTGAGTGGCTTTTGCATAACTGGTAAACTGTAAGAGATAAACAAAATTGTTCTACACAAAAAATGTAGAGCTCATTAAAACATACAATTTGTAATTTTTTTTTTGTGGAGTGAAACATTTCCGAGATATTCCATGTTATTTGTTTGAATTTTCCAATACCTATACTTTTTCTCAAATGGGAATTCATTTTATTCATTTTTTATGTCCTGCACATGCAAAGAGAATGAAATGCTCCACATTTTTAGTATTTATTTATTGTGCTAAGAGATTTACAATTTGATTGTCCACTGAACTTTGACCCTGGCCACTCACTCTGTAGACAATCACTACTGTTTAACTACATTTACAATTTCCCATCAACTCATTCTGTAGACTATCACTACAGTTTATTTACATTTTACAATTTCCCATCAATAAATTATCTTGCTTAAGTTTTTCATGTATCATTTCCACTTGTTTTTCACCTGTCACTTATTGATTACTTTACCATCACACATTCACCATAGTTTTCCATTAAAGTAAGATACACTACCTCTTACTTTTCTCTATCCACTGTCCAAAGCTATTTATTTTTGACTTTACACAAAAACTGTCTAATGCTCCTAGCGTCCTTGCACATCATTTCGGTTATAAGCATATTTCTATCCCCCTTCAACCCCTTCTTTTTAAAAAAAATTCTCTTCTCCAATTTTCTGTTTCTTGGCACTTAAATACTATGTGTTCAATGTCTTCATTACCACCACATATCGGGCACTGGTTTTGAGGAATACTCTGTCTTAACCCTCTTACCCTCCATGCTGTGGTTCTTACCCATGCAATAGATTCTCTCTCTTCTTTATTTACTATGTCTATATATTTTTCCCTACCCCATGTATTTTTCATTGGCCTATAACAAACCAATGAGCTCTTTTTGGCAATCTCACTGAACGTGTTTTGTATTTCTATATCTTCCAGTCTTTTCCTTGCCTTTTTCCAAGAATTTTTCAGTTATTTTCTCTCATTCTCCACATGTCTCCTAACCCATTTTTCTCCAAAATGTTCCATAAATTACTTACCCATCCATCATTCATTAAACTAGTCTCTTGGTATTCTATACATTGTCTTAACATTACTTTTATTACTTAAATTTAAAATTTTAAACCAAAATTTCAAAGCTCTTTCCATTATCTTAGTCACCACCCTGCCCATCTCTAATTGCGCTACCTGTCTTACAATTGCCTTCGGTAACCCTAGTATTTCTCTGCAAAACATCCTGTGCACCTCATCTATACTTTCCCATCCTCTATCTAATTCCCATATTTCTATACCAAACATCATTTTTGCCTCCACAACCATCTCATAAACTTTTTCCAGCCATTTAACATTTATATTAGGTACTCTATATTTGCAGCTTCTAATTGCTGCAATCGCCCCTTTACCTTTTGCCAATGCAAACTTCTTTTTTTACTATTTTTACTCCTAAATAAATAGTCACGCACCACCCTGTAATCTTTATTCTCTCCCTTCCACTTTTCATATTTGCTTAATTTTTCCCCCTTTTTGAATATCACAATCTTGTTTTCTCTTGATTCACTTTTAACCACTTACTGTAATAGATCCTCCATATAGCAACCAGCTCTTAATAAAATTGACTATAGCTTAAGGCCTACCATATTCCCCCTGTAACTACCAGAGAATTAGCAATAAGATTAACATGAAGTAAATGGAGAAAAGCATTTGTAAAAATAGTTTTACAGGAGTAGTGTGCCTTGTGAATGTAACACATCAGATTTTTTTTTCCTGCGCTGCATAATCCATATTCATTGTATTGCATTTCCTTAATGTTTGTTATGCTTTGTCCATTGTGTCAATTTAAAAATTGGAAAAGGTGGCTTGCTTTTCCTGTATATGTTTCAGTCTCATGCCCCTTTCCGTGATATCATGTGGTCCCTAATGTATAAATCTGTAATGATCTACTTGGACAAAACCCTGATACTGGCAAAACAGGCTACCTTACAAAATTTGACAAAAACAGTTTCAACCCTTACATGCAAATCTAAACTGTTTGAACCAATTGGATAAATCTTTAGCATTACAAATTTGTAAGAAGGTTACAAATTGTTAAAACTTTCAAAAATTATCCCTATCCATAATTTCAACCCCTTAAGATATAAATCTGTAGGTTTGATCCGAGTTTTAAAGCTCTAAAACCCCACAAAATTATAGTTTGGTAAACTAACCCTATTTTATTAACATCCTGTATTCAAATCTACACTGTCCAATCAATCTGGAATTAAACTATGGATCCAGTTTACAGTATCCAGCATAAATTATAGACTATCTTGTAGCTTACAAAATCTACTTCATTAAACTTTACATGTTTATCCTTAAGAACCTGGTGAAAATGCTAAACATCCTTATGAACGCCACACACTACTCCAAATCCTTTATTTTCAACTGCTTATGTACAAATCTACACTGCTGACAATCATTGGATAAGTTTAGTATTATAGCACCCAGCAAAAATTACAGGCTACCACAAAGCTTACAAACACTAAGCATGCACCAATCTAGAACAACTTTACTTTTGTTATAAACTACTACAGTCAATACTCAATGACTTTCATACAAGAGTAAACTACTTTTGAGGTATTTTACTCCTTTCAGACACTCCCGGAGTAAACTACTACGGAAGTAAACAGAACATAAATATGGGCAGCATGCACCATGTTGGAGTAAATTATTTCGGAATTAACGTTTACTAAAGAAGTCCACACTGCAGAAGTACGTTATTATGGGAGCAATTTACTCCGGAAGTAACGGAGAACACAATTACAATTTACTATTTTAGTTACTAACTACACAAGTATAAGAGCTCATTGCCCCCAGAGGTATTATTTTGTTTGTGCAATTTACTTGATGTGATCATGGATAAGGTTATGTGTGATAAGAAAAGGGGGGGGGGAGGAAACGTCAGTGAGATATAAATTTTGTTGGTAGAGATAAGGAAAATACATTTAAACAATATAAGTGTAAAAGGATGCTGGAAAGTCATAATAGACGAGTTTAATGCTTTGAGTGACAGGAAACGTACTGAAGAGCAGCGTAAAATTCTGGAAACCATGTTTCTAATCTTCATTTTGCAACGCAGATCACTTGCGTGTTTTCTGGTTTCGGAAAAATTCACCATATTAACAGATGGGCAGAAAATAGTAACATGCGTGCAATCAATTCCACCCACAATGTGTGGAAAGTCTACAAAAGTGAAGAATTGCCTTTTATTTTTTAATACTCATGTATATTTGTGTGTAGGTACCTTGCTTTTAACCTCAAAAGCGCTCTAACAATGTGATAAAATACATGACCAGCAGGTGGATGGCGAACGTTTATTTATAAGATAGTCTATTATGGGATTACAATGAACTTTACTTAACATGAAGCTAAGAAATGCTGGTAAACTAAAGGTCTAATTGGCATGTGCTTAGCGTAATGGGAATGACTCTTGATTGATAGTTCTTTTATTACTTTGAGCTAGTACTTCATACCAATTAGTTCTAATTACCCTGTATCATCAAACTTGACATAGCAGGAAGGAAAAGTTTGACATTACCAAACTCTTAAGTTACATCGCACTAATTCAATTCTAAATATCTTAATTTAACACAGTGTGAAGAAGGAATGTTTTTCAACTGTTGTTGTTGTTGTTTGTAACACACTTTGGGCGTTGGTTTGAATTTTTATGCTTATGTAATATTACTGTTTGAATTTGCCTCGGCTGCATCAGTCTTACTTTAGAGTCATGTATCTTGGGCAGGGCGCGGTGTGACAATTATTGTAGACATCACAGAATTAAAATTTTAAATTCACTTCTTTTACGTTGATATTGTAATGAAAAGAAGCTAGAAACAGTGATGTGTATTGAATTTATTTAAAGGTGAGTCGGAATTGTTACACTAAACTTAAGTGATGTTAGTGTAACAATTCCGACTCACCTTTAAATAAATTCACTTCTTTTATTTAAATTTTTGCACATATTTATAAAGCACTGCACTTGTTTGAAGAACTGTGAGAAACTTTTATACATTCACTTAACGCGTATATCTGTTTTTACTATTCACCCGTAGAGAACACATTTTCCCATCTGTACTCTTATCAAGTCTCGCCAGCAACTGAGTAACCTCAATGGTTAAAATCCTTAAACTTCGGTATTGCAAGTCGCTGATTGGCTACTTCTAGTCCAATAAAATATCTGCATTTAACTTAAAACTTTTCTTTGCTGTTGATTGGCTAATTTAAAAACTGTTACAGAATTTACGTCATCGTCGCTCTAATCATGACCAGTACATTTTCAAACTCTAAACATATTATTGCCACAAGGTTACCTCATTATTACTCATTGTTAGCAACTTAAAACTTATTATTCTCACAGTTCTTGCATTATTAGAGTATGTAATGTATTCACATAACATTAATAAAATATGTTTACAATAAAAATAAGCATTTGCAATGACTGTTACATACAATTTAAAATAATTATTACATACATATGGTTTCAAGACGGGCTGTTATTGAATTTACTTATTATAAAATACAAGTGAAATTATTCAGGTATTAAAATACTGCCTCAAATGTTGTCATGTTAGGTTAAATTCATTATAATACCGGCTTAAGTATCTGAAATGTTCTGATACAAAACACCTGTAAGTCGCATAACAATAATTGCAATTTGGGTTATAGAGCTGTATTCCTGTCTGAGTTTTGTTGTAAATGCTCACCAAGCAGGTTCCTAATGCTGAAATGTTTGTTGAACACTCTCTGTCTGTATAAATATCATATGGTTCACACATACCACTATCACATTCCCATTGTTTTCTTCATTGAGTTCATCAATGTAACCTAAGTAATAACTGTTTTCTTCATCGAGAGCAATGTAATCTAAGTAATCCATGAACATGTAAAAAATATCTTCCTCCAAATATGATACAGTATTTTAGTTCAATCGACAACTTAGTTACTCCATTCAGGTCATGAGAGTAAACTCTAACCTATATTTGTGCTTTATTTAATTTCGTAGTAACATACTACATAATGGTGCTCTCCGTCGTCTTCCGTGGTGCAATGGTCGCCATTCTAGCCTCTAGTTCCTGAGGTCGCAGGTTCAAACCCGGTAGAGGGTGATGGATTTTTTTGGACATAAAAATCCATTGCATGGCTTCCTTCGGAAGGGAATTAGATCCAGTGGTACCGTGTTAAAGATTTACGGCATGTAAAAAAACCTCAGGTCTGATAAAGAGGCCACTGATCAAAATTACCAGTCTTTCACGCCCAATATAGAATGGGACGCTAAGAACCACAGTAGTTAAAGAGCGTCCATAAATAAAACTCAGTTTTTGATGGTGCTCTCCGACATTTACTTCTATGGTAATTTAATCTGGGAGTATCTGAAAGGAGTAAGATGCTTAGGAAGTAGTTTACTCTCGTATGGAAGTCGCCAAGTAATGGTTTGAATAGTAGTTTACTACGAAACTAGAGCTTACTCAAGGTTGGTGCTGACCGCCCTATGTGTTAGAATTTACTCTCGTGACTTGTTGGTGTAACTCACCTGTTGATTGAACTATAGTCATATTTGGAGGAAGATATTCTGACGTATTCATGAATTACTTAGACTACATCGAGGATTTCGAAGAAAACAACAGGAATATAATAGAGCATATAGTATGGGAAAAGTGATATCCCTATGATACTTATACAGAAATGGAGAGAGAGAGAAAGTGTGTGTTCAATGAATGTTGTGGTATTAGGAAAGCATCCTTTACATTCCTTTTGAACCCACTTGGAGAGCATTTACTACTAAACTCAGAAACGAATTCAGTTCTATCACCTAAATTGCAACTGTTGTACGCCCTGCAAGTGTTTCATACCAGAACATTTCAGACAGTTGCAGGCAATCTTATAAACGTTCACCGTAAGACTGCTTGCTGTATCTTTCTTTGCATTGTTACAGCACTTCTGAAGTTAACAGCACATTACAAAAATATGCCCACAAATGATTATGAGTGTTCAGAGAATAAAAGGCAATTCTTCACTTTTGCAAGTTTCCCACATATTGTAGGTGCAATTGACTACACATATGCCTGTGCCCATTGGATGAAAATGGTGAACATTTCCGAAATCAGAAAGGGTATTTCTCCATCAATGTGCAAGTTATTTATGACGCACATATGAAGATTAAGATAGTTGCTTCCAAAGAATTTTAAGCTGCTCTTCAGTATGTTTCCCATTGCTTGAAGCAATAAACTTGTCCATCATAACTTTCCAAGGATTTTATTTTTATTCAGCACCTTTACATCATGCTTCCCCCTCACTCTATACTGTTTACATAGGTTTTCAATATCACTACTAAAACAAACTTGTATCTCTTTTGCTGATATTTTTTCCGCTTTTACTATCATACTTAACCTTATCCATGATCACTTCAGGTAAATCACACAAAAAATTACACTGAGTTTTATTTATAGTTGTTCTTTAACTGCACTGGTCCTTAGCGTCTCATTCTACATTTGGCATGAAAGACTGGTGATTATGCTCAAACACTTTATCAGGCTTGAGGTTCTTTTCTGTGCCGTAAATCTACGACAGGGCACCACTGGCTTTACTTCCCTTCTGAAGGAAGCCATGCTAAGGATTTTTACGCCTGAAAAAAATCCATTGCCCTCCGCCAGGTTTGAACCTGCGACCTGGAGAATTAGAGGCTAGCATGGTAACCACTACACCACAGAAGATGACAAATCACACAAACAAAACAAAACTACACGAGTAATGAACTCTTACTTTCAGTGGTAACTAAAAGAATAAATTGGAGTTGAGCTCTTTGACGTTACTTCCAGAGTAAATTACTCCTTTAGTAACCTACTTGCATAGTATGGGCTTCTTTAGCAAATGTTAATTCTGAAGTAATGTAATCCAACATGGTGCAAGCTGCCCTTATGTTCTACCCACATTTCCACCCCTTACATATAAATCTATATGGCTTAGCAATCTGGACAAAATTTTTGATAGTTATGTTAGGCCAGTGCATATGTGTAGGGACTGGAGTATTTTGCAGCTGCAGATTTTGAAAACTTTGATAAAATCCCTTGGGGTGCATGTTTAAATTGCACCTCTGTAATATGCTATTACATTTTGATTAAAACAAGATCATAAAAAGCAAACAATAGCCAAATCTTAATGTTGCTGCAAAGCAACTGTAAGATCTTGTACTAAACAGCAGGGTAAACACGCAAGGTTTTAATTTATTAAAATTGTCATTGATACAGCTGTTGAGATGTAATGCCATTTGAAACAGCACTCAGTCAGCATTATTTTACAAATGTTTTGAAACACAAGGAACGATATTATATCCTCCGTGGCCTTTACTGTTCATACTAAGCTCTTCTTGATGGCTCATCTCTAATTACTGTGATGTACTGTGCCAGTGTTTGAGTATTAAAGAGTGCACTGATGATAAGTGCACCACAGCAATCATATAATGAAAGATGAAAAGATGTTATCACCACATTCAAGAAAGTGGATGTGACTGGGAGCACATACTATGGCTATAATGCAACTTCTCATATGCCAAGCAACAAACAGTTTTTTCACTGAACATACCATGGATCAGATGGTTTGAGTTGTTCAAGATTGACACACACTATGTGATCAAAAGTATCCGGACACCCCACAAACATACGTTTTTCATCTTAGGTGCCTTGTGCTGCCACCTACTGCCTGGTACTCATTATTCGCGACCCCAGTAGTCATTTGACATCGTGAAACAGCAGAATGGGATGCTCCGTGGAACTCATGGACTTCGAACGTGGTCAGGTGATTGGGTGTCACTTGGGCCAAAAGTCTGTACGCGAGATTTCCACACTCCTAAACATCTCTAGGTCCACTGTTTCTGATGTGATAGTGAAGTGGAAACGTGAAGGGACATATACAGCACAAAAGCATACAGGCCGACCTCGTCTGTTGACTGACAGAGACCGCCGACATCTGAAGAGGGTCGTAAAGAGTAATAGGCAGACATCTATCCAGACCATCACACAGGAATTCCAAACTGCATCAGGATCCACTCCAAGTACTATCACAGTTAGATGTGAGGTGAGAAACCTTGGATTCCATGGTCGAGGAGCTGCTCATAAGCCACACATCACACAGGAAAATGCCAAACAACACCTCGCTTGGTGTAAGGAGCATCATCATTACACGATTGAACAGTGGCTAAACATTGTGTGGAGTGACGAATCACGGTACACAAAGTGGCGATCTGATGGCAGGGTGTGGGTATGGCGAATGTCATCTGCCAGCGTGTGTAGTGCCAACAGTGAAATTCGGAGGTGGTGGTGTTACGGTGTGGTCATGTTTTTCCTGGAGGGAGCTTGCACCCCTTGTTGTTTTGCATGGCACGATCACAGCGCAGACCTATATGATATTTTAAGTACCTTCTTGCTTCCCACTGTTGAAGAGCAATTCAGGGATGGCGATTGCATCTTTCAACACGATCGAGCACCTGTTCATACTGCACAGGCTGTGGCAGAGTGGTTACACGACAATAACATCCCTGTAATGGACTGGGCCTGCACAGAGTCCTGACTTGAATCCTATATAAAACACCTTTGGGATGTTTTGGAATGCCGACTTCGTGCCAGGCCTTGCTGTCCTACATTGATACCTTTCCTCAGTTCCGCACTCCGTGAAGAATGGGCTGCCATTCCCCAAGAAACCTTTCAGCACATGATTGAAAGTATGCCTCCGAGAGTGAACGCTGTCATCAAGGTTAAGGGTGGGCCAACACCATATTGACTTCCAGCATTACTGATGGAGGGCGCCATGAACTTGTACGTCATTTTCAGCCAGGTGTCCGGCTACTTTTGATCACATAGTGTACATGCACTTTATGGTTTGAATGAATGAACTGAATGAATTATGAATGAATTTAATCTCCATAATTTGTACATTAAGTTTTACAATTTTCCTTATACATTATTTTGAGTTGCTTTTTTATCCCTTTCAACTCCATGGTTATTTATGTATAGTGGATCCTAATTTGGATCATGTTCTTGTTATTTTTCTGTAACATTTTTCTCTTGCTCTCCCCAGAAGCTCCCCTAGTATTTTTATATCTCCTTCCATGTTTACTTTCATTGTCTTAATTTTTATAACTTCTATATTAGTATTTTCTCCCATTTTTTTTTTTTTGGTGTGTACTGTTTCTTCACACTTTACAATATAATGCAGGTCATTCCTGCCCCCACCCCCAAATAAAGTGCATATATCTAAGTACATCCCCCTTCCTTTTTTCTCTTAGCCTATGCACTCCTAATTTAGCTCATGCTCAACCTTTTCTTCCTAATCCACTGTATACCTCTACATACTTCTCACTTTCCCAGACTATTTTCATTTGTCAATATATTCTTAAACTTTTCGTATCTCTAGGCTTTGAAATAGTTCTTATCAATTTCCATACTTTTCCATAATGTCTCCACTACCGCAAATATGTCCACAACATTTAACAGTTGATTGGTTTCATCACTGCTCATCTTATGCAACAGACCCTCAACATTCCAAAATACCACCACCAAAGGTTTGTCTTATACTGAACCTTTTCTTTCAAAGCAAAACTGGGCTAGCTTAGCCCTGCTACAAGTTATTCTTTTTTCTTCTTCACCTTCTAAAGTACCCTCCACTAGCATTATACTGCCATTCAAAACTGATACTACTCTAAAATCGCCTTGAACCAAACATCTAATCTGATCTCGCTGCTGCCCATGCTTGTATGTCACCCCTCTTCCCTCTCTACTTCTGACACAACACTCTATGCTTCATAGTCACCTGTCTCCCTCCTCTTCTCCCTTACATCATTTCCCATATCTCGGCAATTTTAATCCCTTCTTTCCCCACTTCCAATGTTACATGTACTTTCCTCCTATGCTTCCTGCACATGTGTCTCTTGTGTCTCTGCTGACCAATATCCTGCCTGACAAGTTTATCTATAGTGAGAGTCCTCTTACAAAAGTTTTTTTTCCTTGTTACCAGCTTCATCTCTCGTATTAAAGTGCTTCTAAATTTCCTTTCTTTTAGCCATAGTCATCCTCAATAAAAATTGTTAGCTCTCTCAACTTTGATGTATTTTCTAAAATTCTCCATTTGAAGTCGACTGTTATGAGCTTTACTATTATCGGTCTCATGGTTTGAAGTGCATCTATATCAAACTTTAATGATATTGTATTATTTTATGGACTGACCCAAAGAAGACAGTTGTTTACAGTATTTTAAATTATTCCTTCTATGCTTTTTTTTTTTTTTTGAGGAATAAAAGCTTACTTTGCAACTTTATTTTACATTGTTGTGTACTGCCACCATGGTGTAAACTATCTGCAAGAACCTTTGGCATTTGCATTTCACTTTTGCCTATGACAAAATATAAATTAATGTGCAACAGAATTTGCATCTGTTAATCACAATCATGCTAAGTTTGTAATAATCACATGGCTTTTTCTATCCATTATCATTTATTTTATAGCCATTCTGCAAATTATTTCCACTAAGTTCATTTTTTCATTCAATAAATGTTGTCTGCATTTTGACTAAAGCCGAGTTCTTGACAACAAAGCCACTAACTCTCTTGCTCTCCAGTACATCTTGCTCAAACAGGAGGATTGGGTGGAAGTGGCTAGACTTCGCTGAAAATGATCATCAATCAATTGAAAATCACATGATGGACAAAATGATGAAAGTATCCCAATTTTATTCAAATGTTTAGCTAACAGATCATGGCCTCTAATTGAAATGCTGCTCCTGCAGGCTTGGGTAGATATTCAGAAATTATATTTTGAGTTTCCATGATAATTTCCCCATCTTTTATTTTTTGAATTTCCAAGGAAATGTTGTATGGAGATATTTTGAAATTTTGACTGAATTAATTTTTTTACTGCATGAAAAGTGTTAACACTGGTTCCTATTGAATGTGGCTTCCTTTCTTGGCAAGATAGTCAACAGCTTCATTGCCAATTGCTCCACAGTATGATGGTATCCAATGGAAAGCTATCCCTTTCTTTAGTTTAATTAAATGATGCATCATTTTCCAGCACTTGGTGAGTGTTTCACTTTTAGATGTCAAATAAGGGTGGGTGAGTGGGTGGGTGCATGTGGAGGGAGGGGGGGCTCCTCCCTCCCTCTCTCTCTGCAATGCTCAGGGTTTAGCAACAAAAATAAAGCATTCTCCTACTTGCTTCCCAATATTTTAAGGTCAAGTCTGGATACAATTTAAGCTGTTCACTGACTAATAAATTATTTATATTAATTTCTCCTTTCTTATTGCATAATAGACAATTTGGAGATGGTATCAATCCAATTTTGTGTATGTGTTTGCTGAGGCAGTCATGACCAATGGTAAGTCTGAACATGGCAATGAAGGTTTCTCGAGGTAGTTAGGCATTTGTTTCAGGCTTTTTATGAATTTTTCTCCTTTAGAATTTAATATATTTGTAGTTAATTTACAGTTATAAACATTATTGATTTTCTTCTTAATGATTCGTTTAATTGATACCAGTAGTACTTTTGGTTATACTTTATTTTGAATTTTGGCTCCCCTTTATGCTAAGATGTTTACTTTCTCATTACTACTCAAACCACAATGTGTAGGAATCCACTGGAAGATTATGTTTTTTTTTTTAAAATGTTGTATCTGTTTAAGCAAACATGAATTTCTCTTATTTTTTTCCATTTTGGATCCCAAGTTAATGCTATTGCTTGGATTGCAGCACTAGAATATAATAAAATAGCAATGCTTTTACATTTTTGTAGCCAAACAGATATTTAAGAGCAGTATGGATTGAATCAATTTCTCTATCAAAATTTGTAGTGTTTTTTCCAACATTTTTGTAAAAGGAGAAAATCTGACATGCACCAGTTACATGTTATTTATGCTCCAGCTTCACCACTATCATTTAAAAGTGAGCCATCAGTATATACCAACATCCATTTTTCCTCTGGGCATTTAATTTGCTGTGATTGTAATGCTATCATATTTGCAATATTTGAATTTATTGTTTGTTTCTTGAAGATTTCACAAATTTTAAAATGTATTCTATTTCAAAGCTTTCTATTGGGTTAATGGGATGTGAGACTTTCTTTTAACCATTTTACTTCCTGTACAAATCCTTTTTGGGATTTTAGTATATGTTTAAAATCCTGAAGTTTGTCCAGTTTATTAAAATTTGTAATTCTTAGAAGTTTTGCATACATTATTACAGCCTGTTCTTCAAGCTCTAGGTTTATTGGCTTATTAATGTTGCAAAGAGAAGTGCTTCTATTGGGGTGATTGTAACTGTGCCTGTTATTAAGTGTAATGCCTGGTTTTGAGCTTTCTCTAGTTCTTTTTTACAATTGTTGTTAATAGCACATCACCACAGTATTTTACAGTAGGTTTTATATATTGTGATGCAGTGGCTATGGCACAAGTTTATCAGGAGCTAAGTGCCAGAGTAAACACCGGGCACGGTATTGACAGATAACCTAGAACTTTCTGGAAGCTTGTGTCGAAATAGTTCTAGAACATTCAAGCACCTCGTGGAAAGATTCCACTGACTATATAAGTGAGCGCTCTTGTGGAAGCCAGTCAGTGCAAGGTGAGAAGTTAGACAGAGAGTGAGCAAGTTAGCAAGTGTGTCTCTGGTGCAACATCAAGAGCAAGTTGGTGAGACTGTTGTGACGTACAGTGAGTGTTATTGTGGGACAACGGGTTATGGAGGTCTTGTGTTCAATTGCTGAGTGCAGTGAACTGTCCAGTGTGATGAGGCTATGCCATGAAGGAAGGTGAAGTGACAGAATTGAACTAGTTCACCTTAGTGAAGTGACAGTGTCAACTCCCTGTGAAATTAAACTAGAGAAAATCTACATAGTGACAGTGAGAACTGAGAGAAGCGACAGTTAAAGGAATAACTAGACCAAGTCACAATATGCGATGTACGTCGTATTTAGTGCTTTTCTGGGGCTGTCCCATTCATTTCCTGCTAGTCTTTTAAAAGACTTTGAACCCTGTTACGGGAAATAACAGGCTCTGCTTGAAATAGCCACACGAGTCTTTTGTCAAAATATACATAATTTGAAAATTCTGTTTTTTGGAGTTCATTGCCATTATAATACATTTTAATTTCTTTTGGTTTTATACCCAAGGAAAAATGTTGGAAACAAGTTTCTTCTATATTTACTGCCATTAAATTTTCTGAACATCTTTCTCAAGTTTTTCCACTGACATTTGTATGTTTTTGTTTTTTGTTTTTCCTTTTCTTTTTAAGTTGTCCTCTGTGGTCTAGGAGTACCATGCTAGCCCCTAGTTCCCAAGATCGTGGTTCAAATCCAGTGGAGGGCGATGGATTTTTTTTGGGCATAAAAATCCTTATCGTGGCTTCCTTTGGAAGAGAAGTAAACGGGTGGTTCTGTGTCGTAGATTTACAGCTTTAAAAGAACCTCAAACCTGATAAAGAGGCCTCTGAGCAAAATTTCCGGTATTTCACGCCCAATATAAAATAAGACGCTAAGAACCATAGCAGTTAAAAGAGTGCCCATAAATAAAAAGCTTAATTTAATTTCACATTTTTTATTTTGTTTGATTTTTCCGATTTTCAAATAACTAGGTCATTGTCATATTGGCCTGTTTTGCAGCCTCCTCCTTCCAACAGATTTGCTAGATCATTCACAAATATATTAAATAAAGTTGTGCTTAACACTTCTCCTTGAGGTAATCCAAGATGAGTTTGATTGTATCTGGAAGTTGCTGTGCCAAATTTTTTTGCTATATACCTTTGGATTATGAACTTAGAAATTTATCATAACATATTGTCTTTTATATCTAGTTGTTGGAGTTTCCTTATTAGTTTAGATTTAAATTAGATGATACACGTGCAATTACTACTCTGAAATCAGAATAACTTTCTTTTGAAAATGAATCTAATATGAAGGGTTTTGTAGTAATAGGTTCAATTTCTTCATTAAACTTTACAGAACCATATCCTAAAGATTTCCAGAATGAAAGAAGTCAACACATAGGACTGCACCTGCTTCATTTTGGTGGATTAGTAAATATTTGAAGCCACTCTTTCTTGAGAAATCGAATCTAATATTAAATGGTTCTAAAGCCAGTGTTTTCAATACATGTTTTGAGTTGCCCAATTTCTTCACTGTTTCTATTATAGCAAGATAATGTTTTAATTCTACTGTGTGTAACAGATTAACCTTAAGAATTAGATTTTCTCAATGTCATAAACTTTAAATATGACGTTTTCTTGATGTTTTAAATTAAGTTTGAAATTCAGTTTCTCCCAAGTGTTAAATATAAGTCTGATTAACTTTTCATACTGAATAATAGCTTCCTTTTCCAGTTCATATTTAATGGGGGAATTGGTGTACTAATATTAGCATAGCCGGTATTGGTGGGATTTCAAAGCTCCTGGACTGGACTTTCTATACACTGAAACTTTTTTAAGGTCTGCTGTAGTTAGCACTTTGCCACAATATGTAAGCACTGATGAAATTGTAGATCATTATTGCGCGGAAAAGCTATTGTAACATTTTGGTTGAAAATGAGTTATCCAGTGCAAAAGGAGCAGAATGCTGTTAGGGATTATCCCATATAATCCGGCATGTGAATGTCTAGTGGAATTGATTGTATAAAGAAAAATATAAAGTTCTTTGGATATCAGCTTCATGATTGATCCATTGAAACTGCATTAGGAGAACGCAGTACATAGCAGATTTTCATTATCACTATCATACATTTCCCATGAGATGGAATGCTCCTTTAAACCACTATGTGAAGAAAGAAAGCACATTGTAGATTTTCAATAGCAATGCGATACATCCCCATTTGGTAAGTGGAACACATACAAAGAGTTTGTGCCTTTTTGCGAGTGAGCTAAATAACATGTTTTACACCACTATAAATCTCCATTAACAGTGGACCATTTACATTTTTGCCAGTTCTAAACCAAGAACTAGATTTAACTTATCAGATTCAGTAATATATGTTCTTCAATGACATTACAGATACTGATAAATTGATATTTAATGTACAGAGTTTGCTCTGTTTATAATAATTATTTTGTTTCGCTCAATGACACCGGTCAACATTGATTCTGCAGTATAAAGGAAAATATGTGACTTTAATGGAAATCAGTGCCCTGATTTAAAAAATGAAGTCCGTTTTTGGCTACATCTAATTTTTATTACATGTGTATATATGTCTATGGTGCTAAATTCATTCAGCTTATACGGCTTACTGCTACGTTTCATTATGTTATTGTAAATCTGTTGTTGATTTTCTTCCTAATCGGCTCACTTCCATCATCCCGTATCACCCAGATGTTTATGTTTATATTCCCAGCACTTATCAGCTTTGTTCTGTGGGTCAGGTCTGTCTTCTTGTTAGGTATTTATGTTTACATTTACAGCTATCATAGATCTCAACTTCAGTTGACCTGAAAGCTTGTGTTAATATGCATGTTCATCTTCTATATATAACTGTATATGTGTAGCGCTAAATAAAAGATTGAGTATGACTTGTACATCAGGATTATGCAGGAAACAGTGTCTACAAGTCTTGTGGGTGTTACATATTTGACAAGAAGGTATGTAAAATAGACTCACAAAAAAAGAAACTATATTACTCATATTTCAAAGAGAAAGTTGCTCAGGATAAATCGTTTGCACCTCATACTGCAAGTAACAGTTGTGTTGAGGGATTAATTGGTATGAAGGAAAATGGAAGGCAATGACGTTTTCCAAACCAATGATATGGGGAGAGAAGCAGAATTACTATGATGATTGTTACTTTTGCATGTGCAAAGTTGCTGGCTACGCCAAAAAAAACCCACAAAAAAGGGGGGGCAGGAATTAAATATCCAAATCTGAACTCAGCTACACGGGCTATTCCTCATGGACCCAAACTAGCCATACCCACACCACCAGCAGACCTCAATTTTAGTGAATCTGAAAGCAGCTTCGTGACTTCTGACAATTAGTTTCTGATCCAGAAGAATTTGACAATTCCCACAACAGTTTAATCACTTTGCGTTAAATGATTTAGTGAGGGATTTAGGTCTCACAAAACAAAAAAGTGAATTACTGAGCTCAAGACTACAGGAGAAGAATTTATTATCACCTCGCATTATAATTTTCGTGGTATAGGAATTGTGAAATACAGTTCCACAAGAAGACCATCTTGTGTTTTGTGAGGATGTGTGTAATCTTATTCACCAGTTGGGCAAGGAATCATTTGAGCAAATATGTGGCGACTTGAAGGTCATTGGTCTGTTACTACGACAACAGGGAAGATACACAACATTCCCTTGTTTTCTTTACAAATAGGATAGCAGGGCAAGGGACAAATATTAGGAAACTGACCAACAGCCTGAAGGGCAGCGACTGGAACCTGGATAAAAAAATGTTACTTATGTGCCTCTTGTTGATCGTCAAAAAATTCTGCTCCCTCCATTACACATAAAACTTGGCATGATGAAACAATTCGTGAAAGCACTCGACAAAAGTTGCCCTTGCTTCTAGTACTTATGCACAAAGTTTCCATCATTGTCACAGGTTAAAATCAGAGAGGGAGTATTTGATGGACCACAAATAAGGAAATTGATGAAAGATGTTAATTTTACCAGCTCTATGAATGAAATTGAAAAAAGATGCGTGCAATGGATTCAAAGAGGTTGTTAAATTTCTGGGCAATGTGAAAGACCCTCAAAACAAAGAAGTTGGCAGAATTATAACTGGAACATTTCATATTGCTCAGCTGTAATATGATTTGAAGCTTCATTTCCTCAAGTCACATCTTGACTACTTCCTGTCAAATTTTGGAGCTGTCATTTGAGAGCAAGGTGAAAGGTTTCACCAGGATTTGAAAGATGTTTAACAATGTTATCGGGGATGTTGGGACGTACATATGATGGTTAATTACTGCTGGTGTCTAGCATGCAATGAACCTACCAGAGAACACTCGAGAAAATCACATACACTGAAGTTTCATGGGAAAAGAAAAAGGGGGTACACAAGATAACTAACATACGTTCTCAAATTCAGGTATGCTTTCATGTGGCTCTTCTTCTTTATTTTCTTTTAAAGTTGTATATGAGTGTGTAATATTTTTTGCAAATTTTACAATTATATTTTCATTGAACACTGTCATATTCTCAAAACAAGATGTGCTATGGAAAAACGGAATTAATTTTTTAATTAATGACGACCAAAAAGCACACTTGACACTTGATTTTTTTATTCTTTGTGACAAATAATTAATACAAATAGTCAAAAGTGTAGTGTTTAGAACTGCAGTGGGATAGCCATGAAAACATAGGTCCTTGTGTTTCTTGACAAATCATTTTTTAAGTAATCCACATACCACCCTTGGGCCTTTATAAAATTTCAATGAATCTTCAACAAATTTAACATTAGACTAGCTCCACAGAACAAATTAGGCTTGAAGAACTTGCTAAACACACCTCTCAAAAATACCATCCTAAACACATTAAAATCCAGAATTTACCAGATTAGTTGAGTTGAATGTGAGAAAAACTACATAGAAAAAACTAAAAGAAACTTGGAAACCAGACTTAAGGAATACCAAAGGAACATAAAACTAAAACAAATAGAGAAATCCGCTGTATCACACCATTTTTGGACAGAAAACCACAACATTGGCCAAAGTATAAAATTGTTAAAACCCCTTGCCACACCAATAGAATTGAACATCTGGGAAAAAATACACATCAAAAACGGCAACAACGTCATTAATTTTGAAATCCCGCCTGTGAGCAATGTGTTAAAACTTTGTGCCCCCAACACCAGATGGCAACACGTTCAGAATCCGCAGGAAGAGGAAGAAGAGGACATGGGAGAAAGCGACCCTTGTCACCCAGTCACTGACGATGAGGACGAATGCCCTCGAAAACGTTTCTGTTTTTGTATAATTTTTAATTAGTGAAGATGAGTGTAAAAAAGTGTGACTCAATCTACATCATAATACTGTTCTACTGATGGAATCATAAGCAGTGTGCAAATCAATGAAAACTATAAAACAAAATGTTTCTTATTAATACATTAGCATCTTATTTAAATACCCCCGTGGGTACTGCATAAATCGGCTTTAAGCCCCTGTGTGTTGTTGTTGTTGTTGTTATGTTTAAAAACAGTACAAAATCAAGCAATCTTCCATGAAATTTTGCTCGCATGATACTGGAAGCATAGACTCTCAGATTTGGATGACCCAATATGATTGTTGGGTGTGATAGCTTAAAAATAGTTCTCCAAATAAAGGGCAACAAAATACTTTTTGCATTGCCAAGCACTATTGCTATTTTTTCTCCTATGTAGCATACAATATATCTTTTCGTTCCTCTAAAATTTAACACTGGTAGTGTTACACTTTGAAGTAGCTGATGAGTGACATTGGTACTAAAGTTCATATAATTGACCTTTTTCTTATGAATCCTCTTGTGAAACACAATGAAATAATTGAATATATAGAAAATACAGCGGAATGCTGTAGTATGTTCCTCAGCAACAAGTTTTCCCATATATGACATCGAATAATGAAATTCCCAGTGCGAAATGCTATAAAAACATTTATTAGCATTTATTTAAAGGTGAGTCGGAATTGTTACACTAACATCACTTAAGTTTACTCACTTAACATGTTTCGGGAAACGGTTGTTCCCATCCTCAGAAGTTAATTCGACTGGCCCGTGTTGTTGGTGTTTCCGTTTTTTGGACTGGATCCTGTGGTGGCATCTTGTGGTGGAGAAATGTACTTACAGAGAGGATTTGGTGGCGGCAAATCAAAATTCATTAGATGTGTGTTGTGTTTTAGAATGGTGATCTTCTCCCATGCATCTAATTCGGCTGCAAATTTGGCTGGTTTGACTAATGTAATATTGGGTTTGATGTTGTGATTAGTGATCCAAAAATGGTGTGAAACTGCAGATTTGTCCATTTGTTTGTATTTAATACATCTCATGTGCTCCTTTAGCCTAGTTTCTAGGTTTCTCTTTGTCTTACCTATGTATACTTTATTGCAATCTGAACAATTGATTTTGTAGATTCCAGCTTTTTTGTCTTGTGGAATGGGGTCTTTTAACTTGTTACAAAGTAATTTCTCTATGTTAAATTTGTTCTGTGGAGCTAGGCTGATGTTATGTTTCATGAAAATCTTCTTAAATTTGTGAAATGTTCCTGGGTGGTATGTGAATTTCTTGAACTTTAGCTCTTTATCTTGCTGGCTGAGATTTGTTGTGTTTCTGATGTGCATCTGTCGTTTGAATTTTGCAATTTTTTTGTCAATAGTTGCTTTGTTGTACCCATTATGTATTGCTGTGTCTACTATATGCTGGTATTCTAACTGGTATTCTTTTTTTATTTAAGGGGGTATATAACCCAAATTCAAGAAGACCCATTAAAATTACATTTAAAAGCCTTCAATCAAACCATCCAGGAAAGCAAAACTATAACAGACACTGATAAATCTAGATTAAAACCAGACCACCCCACTTTACCAAGAATGTATGCTCTACCTAAAATACACAAACCGGGTAATAAGATGAGACCAATCGTCAGCAATATTGATTCTCCTACCTACAAACTGACAAAATGGTTAGTACAGATTCTCTTCACTACCAAATTATCACAAATTCAAGAAGACCCATTAAAATTACATTTAAAAGCCTTCAATCAAACCATCCAGGAAAGCAAAACTATAACAGACACTGATAAATCTAGATTAAAACCAGACCACCCCACTTTACCAAGAATGTATGCTCTACCTAAAATACACAAACCGGGTAATAAGATGAGACCAATCGTCAGCAATATTGATTCTCCTACCTACAAACTGGCAAAATGGTTAGTACAGAGATTCTCTTCACTACCAAAATTCAACAGCAAAAACATAATGAATTCAGAAGATTTAATACAGAAGATAAAATCCCTGGAACTCGAACCAGAAGACAGATTAGTTTCCTTTGATGTCACTGCACTATTTCCAAGTGTCCCTACAGATCAACTCCTGCGTCAATTAAAGAAATGGCTACAGCAGACTAACCTACTTGAAGAAGAAATAGAAGACCTCATACAACTTACCAATTTATGCATTGCACAAAATTGTTTTAGTTTCAATAAGAAGTTCTATCAACAACCAACTGGTCTAACCATGGGCAACCCACTTTCACCCTTCTTGGCAGATTTATTTATGAGCTACTTAGAAACGCACATAACAACTTCCTTTCCATACATGTTTAAAGTTTGGCACAGATATGTTGACGACATCTTCGCTGTTGTCCCTAATAGGTTCATACAAGACTCCTTAGCCTTACTAAACCTACAGAACCAATCAATAAAATTCACCATAGAAATAGAAAAAGAAGGCATGCTACCATTTTTAGACCTAAAAATCATCAGAGAACAAAAGAACCTAACCTTTGGCATATACAGGAAGCCAACACACTCTACTAATTACATAAAAAATAAGAGTTTCAATCCAACCACACACAAACATGCAGTACTAAACAGCCTAACACATAGACTGGTATATACCCCCTTAAATAAAAAAGAATACCAGTTAGAATACCAGCATATAGTAGACACAGCAATACATAATGGGTACAACAAAGCAACTATTGACAAAAAAATTGCAAAATTCAAACGACAGATGCACATCAGAAACACAACAAATCTCAGCCAGGAAGATAAAGAGCTAAAGTTCAAGAAATTCACATACCACCCAGGAACATTTCACAAATTTAAGAAGATTTTCATGAAACATAACATCAGCCTAGCTCCACAGAACAAATTTAACATAGAGAAATTACTTTGTAACAAGTTAAAAGACTCCATTCCACAAGACAAAAAAGCTGGAAACTATAAAATCAATTGTTCAGATTGCAATAAAGTATACATAGGTAAGACAAAAAGAAACCTAGAAACTAGGCTAAAGGAGCACATGAGATGTATTAAATACAAACAAATGGACAAATCTGCAGTTTCACACCATTTTTGGATCACTAATCACAACATCAAACCCAATATTACATTAGTCAAACCAGCCAAATTTGCAGCCGAATTAGATGCATGGGAGAAGATCACCATTCTAAAACACAACACACATCTAATGAATTTTGATTTGCCGCCACCAAATCCTCTCTGTAAGTACATTTCTCCACCACAAGATGCCACCACAGGATCCAGTCCAAAAAACGGAAACACCAACAACACGGGCCAGTCGAATTAACTTCTGAGGATGGGAACAACCGTTTCCCGAAACATGTTAAGTGAGTAAACTTAAGTGATGTTAGTGTAACAATTCCGACTCACCTTTAAATAAATTCAATACACATCACTGTTTCTAGCTTCTTTTCATTACAATATCAACGTAATTTATTAGCATGTTTTCCACTCCTGCTTACTACATGTAACGTCCTCATTTACTATTTTGGTCAATCCCTGGTCAATCCAAACGGCATGGGAACCGACAGCCAATTGCATACATCTGTGTGATGCAATTTGTATGGGTGGGATAAATGCTTTAGCCTGGTCTGGACCTGTCAACAATAGTTGCTAGTGTTAACTAAACATATGTACATCATATTTTAGCTTTGTACTATTTACGTTTGCGATGGAGAAAAAGAAAGTGAGGTAAATAAACAGTGAAAAACTGAAAATCCTTCAAGAAGTAGATTATAATTCAAATATGAAACATATAAATATAACGTGGACATGATTGTTTGCAATTTTGAAGAAGGGAAAAATGTTAAAAGAAAATGTAATTGCCATGATCAGTTTCCAGAATTAGAAGACATTCTATTTAAGTGGTTTACAAATCACAAGTTTCAAACTTGCCAATAAATGGTACTGTGGTTTGAGCCTCAGGGGACAGTTAGCACACAGATGGGACTAGATGATTTTAAAGTGTCCAATGACTGGTTTGAAAGTTTAAGAATCAACATGACTTAGTTTACAGATGTGTGCGGGTGAGGCTGCTGATCTAGATGACGACGCTACGCTGTGAAAAAATTTAGGAACGTGGAACGATACAATACTCCCGTCAATTTTGAAAAATTATAGCCCTAACAATGTTTATAATGCAGATGAAACAAGAAAATTTTTCAATCTTCTATTAGATAAAATCCTGGATATTAAGGGCACTAATGTGTCAGGGAGGGAAACTCAACAAGCAGAGGTTTGTAATATTGCTGTGCTGTAATGAAAGTGGAAGAGAGAAATTGGTACCGCTGGTTATTGGAAAACCATGCAGTCCATGATGCTTCAAGAATGTGCTATCTTTTCCATGTAAGTACAATTCCAGCAAAATCCTGGATAACCTGTGGTATGTGAAAATTTATTATACATATGGAATGGAAGACTGGGCATAAGAAACTGGAAAATTGCACTCTTCATTGATCAGTGTACCGTTCACCCATCAAATGTATCAAATTAAGAAACAAAGGTCATTTTCTTCCAAGCAAACTGCACGAGTGAACTCAAACATTAGATCAAAGTATAATACAATGCATGAAATTGAAATTGAGTTTTATTTATGGACGCTCTTTAACTGCTGTGGTTCTTAGCGTCCCATTCCATATTGGGCGTGAAAGACCGGTAATTTTGCTCAGAGGCCTTTTTATCAGGCTTGAGGTTCTTTTACGTGCCGTAAATCTACGACACAGGACCACCGGCTTTACTTCCCTTCCGAAGGAAGGCATGCTAAGGATTTTTGCGCCGGAAAAAATCCATCGCCCTGCGCCGGGTTTGAACCCGCGACCTTGGGAACTAGAGGCTAGCACAGTACTACTAGTCCATGGAGGACGACTACAGTGCATGAAGCAAATGTATTCTAAGAAGCTGATACTTCTGTATAAGATGTAAAAATAATGGAGTTACAGAAATGACGGAGCAAAAAATAGGATTAAGACAAGGGTGCAAATTGAGTCCTATACTATTTAATATATCTATAGATGACATTTTAGAAAGAGTGAAAGAAAAAAATCTGAACTGCCCCACAATGGCAAATACACAGATACCAGGTTTATTATATGTGGATGATCTTATGGTCGGGGCTATAACGGTAATTGGGTTACAGAAAGCAGTCAATGGAATACATGAATTCTGCGAAGAATGGGGAATAAAAGTAAATATAAATAAATCAAAAGTTATGGTATTTAAAAGAGGAAATAAACTACAAAGAGAAGAGAAATGGCAGATGGGGGGTTTAAAGTTAGAATTTGTCAAGGAGATGGATTATTTAGGGGTGAGGATGAGCAGTAATGGTGAATGGGAGGGGGGGCACATAGCAGGAAGGTTACGGCTAAAGGAAAGGCAGAAATGACAGGAGTAAGGATGTGCAAATAAAATTAAAAATGCCAACTAAATGAATAGAAAGAATGTACGAAGCATTGGTAGAAGCAAGAATGCTATATGCAGTAAAAATTTGGGGGGGATCTGAATTAAGCAGAAAAATAGACCAGAGCTACAGAATGTTCTATAAAGAGTTATTGGGGTTAACAAGATCAGCACCAGGGGAAGTAGCATTAGTGGAATTAGGAAGAACAAGAAGAAAGGGAGTGATACTGGAAAGGATATTAAAATTTGGTTTAGATGCTTGAGAAAAGATAAAGAGGAAATTTTAAAGATATGCATGGAACAACAAAAGAGTATGAAAAATAAAAATAGCTGGTGGACAGGGGTAGAAAAAATTATGGAGAAGATAGGAATGGGAGATATCTGGAGAATAGGAGAAAGAAATAGTAATGGTTTCTGGATAGCAGTAAGAAACAGGGTGGCGGACATAGAAAGACAAGAGATTTGGGGAAGCTTAGAGAATAAAAAGTCACTAGGATCCTATAGATTAGTAAAAAGGAAATGGGGAAGGGAAGGGTATGTGGATTATTGTAATAGGGCAGAAAAAGAAGTGTTTGCATGGATGAGAACAGGATCAATGTACCTGAGAGGGCTAAGAGGTAAAAAAAAAAAACAAAAACGGAATTTGTGAATTATGCGGAGGCAGTGAAAGCACAGAGCATTATATGACAGAATGCAAAGAATTAGCAGAATGGAGACAAGAAGTATGGGAAGAAAAATGGGAAAAAATGGATAGAAAAATAGTAGCAATTAAAATGCTAACAAGAAAAGAAGAAAAGCAAAACAAGAATATGGGGGAGTTCTTAAAGAAGGTAAAAGAGAAATGGATTAGAAAAGTAAGAGAGATAAGAAAAGTAGAAAGGCAAATGGAGGAAGGAGAAGACGGGCAATAGGGAATAAAGATAGCAAGGAATGAGTAGATGAGCCAGAAGGCCAGGGTGCCAGGCAAAAAGAGCAGCGCATAGCTGGCAAGAAATTTGTACATAGGTTAAGTTAAGTAGAACATTGTAAAAAGAGTTATGTAGAAAAATGTACAAATAAAGTATTTATCTAAGAAGCTGGTACAGAGGTTGGCTGCACTGGAATCGACAAGAAAAATCACCTTATATGCCATGCATTTCATTAAGGCTGCCTGGGATTCTGTTCTGTGACGTAAAATACGATTCAGAGCTGCTTCAATGAAGCTGGCTTTGTCTAGTTCTTGGTGATCATGTCATGCTAGAAGATGAGTTTTCAGAGTGTGAAGAATGGCACCAAATAGCAGATGGTGTCTCAAAGAAACATACGAAAACACTGTCAATGAAATTCCAGAGTGTGAAACTGTGATGATGTGTGGGACGAAGGTGACAATGAGTCAGATGCTCAGCCAATTCCTACAGTGTCACAAGCGATGCAGGCAATGGACATAGTGAAGAGATATGTGTGTAGTTTCGAAGTTGATAATAATGTAATGGCTTTGCTAAACAAGATGGACAGTAACATTTTGGCATTAAAACCAACTAAGCAACCAACCATAGTATCTATTTCAAACCAGTGCACAGTGGGAACAGAATGCTAATCCAGCTGGGAAAAAAAAATAGCAACTTCCTTCCTAATTACCAGATTTAAATGAAATTTTATTGCAGTTACAAGTAGCTTCTGCTATTTGTGCAAATCCAGACTATCTTTGATTTACAAAAACTTCTTGCCCACCTGTGGTGTGGGGGTAGCATGTCTGCCTCACATTCAAGAGGTCCTGATTCAAATCTCGGTTAGGTCGACTTATGCTCGGATAAGGTTATTTCCAGGGTTTTCCCTTATCCTGAGAAGGCGAATGTAGGCTAATTTCTAGCTCTATGGTCCCTGGGCCCATTTGAGCATCATTTCTTCCATTTTATTCATCGTCGGACATGACCTACCAGGCTAAAGGATGTTAAACCACAAAATAATAATAATAATAATAATAATAATAATAATAATAATAATAATAATAAATAAAAATAAAAAATACCACTATAATGGATGAATTCAAACAAAATTACTATCTTCTCCTGTTCTTAATATATTTTCATAAAACTTCGTATATGGGTTACAAGTAATATTCCAGTATTATGTATAAATGCGGGATACATTTGGATTACAGGGGCAAATTTAGGCAAACTTTAGTAGCTTATTTCATACCTACCATATTTGAACAAAACTTAATATGGGAGTTGCAAGTAGCATTCCACTATTATGTATAGATGTTGACTACATTTGGCTAAGAGGAACTACCCCTTTATAGGGATGAATTCAGATAAAATTAGTAACTTCTCTCACTGTAAATAGATTTTCACAAAACTTAGTACGTGGTTTACAAATTAATTGAGTCAACTTTATTACACAACTCCAATTACACTATTTAAAACTCCAATATGTTTTGAGAGCTATTGCTCTCATTCTCAGCTGAAAGTCGACTGGTGTTGGTAGCATCAGTAGGACTGCATCTGGTGGTAGTTGCCAAGAAGGAGGCATCTGTAGGGTTGGAGTAGGAAGTAGGCATGACGAATCTGCTGAAACTATTCTTTGGCAGGATTTCGAAATTCAAAATTTGGTATTTGTATTTAGTGATATAAATTTTCTCTCAAGCAGGTAGCTGTAATGGACAGCTGGCATGTTTTACTAGGACTGTATTTCCATCTATTTCATGACTGAAGTTCAAGAATGTGCAGCAACTGCAGATTTATCTACTTATTTATAAAGCTTTATATGCTCTCTCTCTCCCCCTCCCTCTCTCTCTCTCTCTCTCTCTCTCTCTCTCTCTCTCTCTCGTGCAATCTTTGCACTTGATTTTGATTATTCTCGATTTGTTACCTTGTAGTATCCATTCTCTTGGTGGGGCTTTTAGTAGGTTCCTTAGGTTGTATTTGTTCTGAGGCTAGAATGATGTATTTTTGAAAACGCTTTTGGAAACTGTTGTATAGCCATGGAAGGTAGGTGAATTTTCTGAATTTTTTCTTTCTCTCAGAGTTTCCATGGTGGTGGAGCTATTTATTTCTTTTTGCCTTTTCGTCAATTAATTGCAGATTGAAGCCTAAGATAAGAGCTGTATGGATAATGTGATAGCATTCCTTGTTATATATTCTTTGTCCATTGGTATGTTGATCAGACAATGGATCAATCTGTTAAAAATTGCATGCTGATGAAGTTTAGGGTCGTAGCTATTGTTATTATGTAGTTAATCAGTAAAATTTAAATTGAGTTTTATTTATTCTTTAACTACTATAGTCCTTAGCATACCATTCTATATTGGGCGTGAAAGGCCGGAAATTTTGCACAGAGGCATCTATTAGGCTTGAGGTTCTTTTACGTGGCATAAATCTATGACATGGGACCACCGGCTTCACTTCCTTTCCAAAAGAAGCCATGCTAAGGATTTTTATGCCCAAAAAAATCTGTCGCCCTTGACTGGGTTTAAAATGGTAACTTTCAGTGTGAGTTGGTTTTCTGAAGATGGTAAAAGAGAGCTGCTTGTTGTTTGTTCTGATGTTCATGTCTAAAAATGGGAGGCAAATATCTTTTCCATTTCTAGGGTGAAGTTTATGTTTCAGCCTTGATATTTAGCAGTGCTAAGGCATCTTAAGCAAGTTTCTTGGCTACTGTTATGGACTGTAATGTGTCCATGGTTGCATGTTGTGTCTACCAGAGGGTAAGCTTAAAGGATGTTTTACTTCACTGGGCAGAGAACGCATCACCTGCTTGCACCGAACCCTTCAAATGAAGTGGCTCAAAGTAATCGAGCCAGGTTCATCATCCCTGTATGATCAAGCGTAAGTGGCCTGCTAGGTCGGTCAAGGAAGGCTCCACTTAGTGAGTGTGAGGCACGCTAATGGGTAAAACCACCGAGCTCGAACACCGCCAGAATCGTCAGGCCGCCATAGCAAGGTCTCTATGGAAGGTTTGGGAGATGGCTAGTTCCAGGTAGGAAGGTTCTTCTTTGATTAATGAGTCGACTGTTTTCCTTTTCAGTAACCCACCATGGTAGCTGGTAACAGTGATTATATAGCAGTGTGGATCAGTTCTGACCGCCCACTCGCTGCGTCCTTGGGCCTATTCATTTCACATTCCTGGCCATTAAGGCATATTCCCTACACCATATACCCGTGGCGCCATCTGGTTTATTGAGTTTGAACTACTTATCCTTAGCGCTTTTGTTGCACATACCTTAACTGCTGCTTAGTGTGCGCAGGTTGCTTATATTCTAGCACCTTTGTGGCATGTGTCAAAAAGTTGTTTACTATGTACAATCTCTAGTGAACTAGTTGTTTTGTGGTGGGTTGCCACTACAGATATCCCCCCAGTTCATGGCGATTGGGTGTTGCTGAAGAGCTGTGCTTTCTTCTACAGCATCTACACCGTTGCTTCTTCAATGATGGTTTATTGCGTCCCGGCCAGCTGGGGGCTCTGGGGTGCTCTGGGTCATAGGGCAGATCATTCTTCCTCCCTGCAAGTTGCGCATAGTGCAGTGGTCTTCGTGGAAGAAGTGTAATTGATATCAGTGCCACATTATCCCTGCAGTACCTTTAGGTTCCCAGTGTTCTACTACTGGCAGTGTCCTGTAGAAAAGCCAGATCTCCTGTATCCAATTATCTTTGTCTGCTTCTATGGTGGAGTGTGGTGTGTGGTCATAGATAATCCTTATATAGTCCTGTTTGCTGTCTCACGGGAGCAATGCCTGGCAGGTTTATGTCACCTGGTGCTATCCGTTGCATGTTGGCAGAAGCAGCTTGGGCAAAGTAGTAGTTAGGGAGCTGTCCGTAGTAGTGCTGTTGGGCTGTGACTCCGGACTGTCCTCAGTCAATAGAGACCTTAGCAGTGCTGCCATTCTTGTAGCAAATCTCTACAGTTTTCCCATTGTTGGTAAGCACCGGAAATGGTGCCCTGTACAGTGGCAGTGCGGAGGTCTACCTGGAGGTGAATCTTCCAGCAGTTTTGCAGCCAGGCCTGTGCTTCCCTTGTTTCCTCCTCACATGCTATAGTGCTGGGCATGAATATGTCCATGCAAAGCCAGATAGGTTGCTGGAAGACTTTCTGCAGCGCTCTGGTTGTCTGTGACCCCTACAGCGGTGCATAATCCCAGGAGAATTATGGGTAGGTTCTCCACCAGGCCGCGGGATTGGGGGCTGCTCTAAGCGCAGTCTCCAGGCAGTGGTGCCATCGCTCAATTTTTCCCCTTGCTTGTGGGTGATACGGGTTGGTATGAAATTTTTCTATGCCAAGTATTCGCGTAAGCTCTGTAAATAGATCAGCTTTGAACTGTCGTCCCTGGTCCGCCGTTATCCTGGCCAGTGTGCCATAACAGCTAATACAGTGCTGGAGGAAGGTGTTGTGCCTCTCTACTTTTCAGAAGGATGCACTCCGGCCAATGGTTTACTCTGTCAATCATGGTTAGGCAAAAGGTGTGTCCCTTTGAAGGAGGTAGCGGTCTGACAACGTCTAAGTGGATGTGTTCGAACTTGGTTGCAGGGGAAATTCTTGTAGCGGTGTTCTAGTGTGGCGATAAACCTTGACTATCTAGTACTGGTGGCAGTCTTGATTTATGTGTTCATGGCGGGCCAGAAGTAGCTGGCTATGATGAGTTAGTGTGAATCCCTGGGTGGCTCATAATGTGTAACTTGTGAAATATAGTCCTCCTGTACTGTCATGGAGCGAACAGGCAGTTTCTGCCTGTATTTGTGTCACACATGATAACCATACCAGTGTCCTGAATATAGATAGTTGTGTGTTGGTGTGGAAAGTGCTGTATGCTGACATCTTCGTGTATGCTGCTTGGGCTTGAGCTAGGAAGTCGGCGGCCATGCAGTCTAAGGTTTCTGTGTGACAGTGTGTCTGTAACTGCATTCTTGTCCCCTTCACAGTATTGTATGTTGGTAGAGAGCTGCGAGATGAATCCTAGCTGGCGTACTCTCCTGGGTGTGCGGCTGCGATGGTCCTGTGTGATGGCATGTGTTGTTTTCTGCTGCCATTGTGATCTGTAAGGATTGTAATGTGTCGGCCTTCCACCTGGTCTCTAAAGTGCTTGATGGCTTCATAGATGGTTAGGAGTTCCTGGTCAAAGGCGGAGTATGCCCGTTGGTGCTGGCTCAGTCCTGTAGAGAAAGAAACCCAGTGGTTATAGATTTCCCTTTTTATATTGTTGTAGTACTGCACTGATACCAATCTCGCTGGCGTCTGCTGCCAATATAGAGTGGTGTCTTCTGAAGGGTGTGCCAGCAAGGCTGCGTTTGCTAGGGCTTGCTTCGTTCTGGTGAAAGCATCAGTGAGTGTCTTGGTCCATTGGATAGGAGTTCTGTCTTTCTTCTTGCTGTTGTGAAGCAGTTTGTTCAAGGGCTATTGGGATGTTTCAGCGGTGGAAATTTACCATGCCCAGGAACTGTTGAACCTCAATGATGTTTTTTGGTGACGGGTATTCCATGATAACTTTGATCTTGGCTGGTAACAACCGTGCTCCTTGGCCGGAGGCCAGGTGGCCTAGAAACTGTATTTCTGTTTGACCGAGAACGCACTTGGTGTTGTTCTGGTGATGTAGATGCTATTAAAATATCATCCAATTAGCAGAATATGAACAGTAGGTCATGGATTATGTGGTCTATGAATCTTTAGCAAGTTTGCACCACGCTGCATAATCCGAAGCCCATGCATGTGTATTCAAACAGCCCAAATGGGAAAATGATAGGCGTCTTGGTTATGTCTTCTGGGGCTATCGGCATGTGGTGGAACGCTCTTTGTATGTCTAGCATGGAGAAGATGGAGGTCCCACATAGGAGGGTGTTGAAATCCCGAATGTGTGGAACTGCATACTGATCCAGAATGATCTTCTTGTCAAGTTGATGGTAATCCCCGCAAGGGCGAATGGACCAATCAGGCTTCGTAATGATGTGAACAGATGAAGCACAGGGAGACTTCGATGGTTGCATGATGACATCTTTTAGGAGACTGGTGAACTCTCCTTTTGCGGCGGTGTAGATGGCCGGATGTAGACGTCGGCCTTGACTATGACTGGTGGCCCTGTAGGTTCTATGTGGTGATAGATACCGATGTCTTTGTATGGTTTGTCTGGGGTAGGCTTAGTGATCTTGATGTACTCTTCTAACA
The DNA here is from genome assembly GCA_030765065.1 of Deroplatys truncata. NCBI lineage: Eukaryota > Metazoa > Arthropoda > Insecta > Mantodea > Mantidae > Deroplatys > Deroplatys truncata. The sequence goes on from CM060982.1 coordinate 18,177,456, forward strand.
GATGTTTGAAGGGGACTTGCAGCGGGATTGAGGATACCTGGTGGTTAACAGTTTCGACCTGACCCAGAATCTTGTGGTCGAGTTTGTCCCTCAGACATCTTGCATTGAGGTCTACTGAGAGGCCGAAGTGCATGAGGAAGTCAGCACCTATGATGGCCTTCAGGAGGTCAGTGACCAGAAAATCCCTTGGGTACGTGGTGGTGCCTAGGTGCAGTGTTGCTTTCTGGTGCCGAACCTGTGGATCGGAGTTCTGTTCGCAGCATATATGAGGTATTCCATCTGGTGGGCTCTGTATATGATTTTGTTGGGCAAGAGGGAGATGCAGGCTCCCCTGTCTACTAGGAACGAAATATGGTTGTGCTGGCAACGAATGAAGTTGGAGTAATTGCTTAGAGTCGGTCCCACCATACTGGCTGTGTTGTCTCGTTTCCCTGTCGTCTGTTGATTGAGTTTTGGTAGGATGGTGCGCAGTTCTGTGCGGGGCAGCCCCAGTGCCTATGGTACCAACAGATACTGGTTGGTTGCCTGCTTTCTGCCAGTTGGCCTGGGATTGTGTGGAGTTCTTTCCTTTTAGGGTCTTGAGTCTATTGGATAGGACCTCAAGTTGGGGTGCCAGTCCGGTGGGTTTTGCTGGGATTGGACCTCTGGTGCTGTGGTCCAGGGTGTGATCCGCAATTCAGGTGACTTGGTACAGGGGTCCTTCTTCCCAAGTGGCTAGCAGGGCCTGCATCTGGGTTGGTAGCTTGCACAGCCAGAGTAGTCGAGTAGTTCCTCCAAGGTGCTGGCCCCTGCTTGGTGGCACATAACTCGTAATTGGGATGGCTTCTGGTCACCTAGTTGAGCATCTTCGAGTAGCTGCTGGAATTATTGTTGGCTTATCGGGGCGTAGATCTCCAGCAGACACTGTTTAAGGCCTACCCAGGTTGGTCATGAGGTATGCTACCTGGACCACTATCTACCATGGAAGCTGTCCTATGATACGGTTGAAGTGTATGCACTATGATTGGATGTTGTGTGCTGCAAAGACTGCCTCAACCTGTACAAATCAAGTTTAAGATCTTCTTTGTAGAAGGTCGGCAGGTTGGGGGTGGTAACGTGAACGGCCCCTAGTTGTTCTGTGAGAACCTCTGGGGTAGCTTCGCCGGTGGTCACCACTGTTGTGGACTGTGATGTGTCCATGATTGCATGTTGTTTCTACTGGGGGTAAGGTCAGAGGATGTTTTACTCCCACCGGGCAGAAATGGCACCACCTGCTTGCACCAAGCACTTCAAGTGAGGTGGCTCAAAGTAATCGAGCCAGTTTTGTCATCCCCGTATGATCGAGCATAAGTGGCCTGCTAGGCGGTCAAGGCTCCACATGGCGAGTGTGAGGCATGCTTGAACACCGCCCGGGATCATCAAGCCACCAAAGCAAGGTCCCTACGGAAGGTTTGGAGTAAGGAGATGGTTAATCTGGGTAGGAAGGTTCATTTTTGATTAATGAGTGGACTGTATTCCTTTTCAATAGCCCGCCATGGTAGTTGGTAACAGTGACCGTACGGTAGTGCGGATCAGTTCTGACTGCCATTCACTGTATCCTTGGACCTATTCATTTCACATCAGTGGTCATTAAGGCGTAGTTCCCTGCGCCAACTACCCGTGGCATCATCTGGCTTATTGAACTTGAACTACTTAACCCTTAGCACTGCTGTGTTGTGTAACTTAACTAACTGCTACTTACATTGTGTGCAGGTTGCTTATATTCTAGCGCCTTTGTGGCGTGTGTCAAAAAGTTGTTTACTATGTACAATCTGTGGTGAATTTAGTTGTTTTGTGGCAGGTTGCCACTACAGTTACTATTGCAAAAATATCATCTACATGGTACTAGGTTCTGAAAATGGTTAGAAAAGATTTTGTTAGGCGCGTTTCAAAGCTCCCATGAACAGGTCTACTAGAAAGGGAGAAAGTGGATTGCCCATAGCTAAACGAGATTTTTGTTGGTAGATCTTCCCACTGAAGCCAAAAGTTGTTGCTTAATGCTTAGTTCTGTTAGCTAGTTCTTCTATTTGTTCTGGAAGAATTTTGATTGATTGCAGCCAATTCTTGAGAAGCAGGAGGAGTTCGTTGATTGGAATGCTGCATACACATCGAAGGAGACTAATTGTCCGTTGAGCTCACTGTGGCTTTTTATCCTTTGATTTTATTTTTCAAGGCCATTGAATTAGTAAGAGGCCATTTTGCTAGTTCACAAGTGGGTGAACCAATTGATAGTTGTTCTCTATCGTTTGGTTTGTGGATTTTGGGGAGACCATATATTCTAGTACAGCTGGGTTGTCTGGTTTTATCTTGAGTTTGTCATTCTGTAAGATGTTGCTAACTTTTAAACTTGTCTTTATCAAGTTGCAGTACTGCTTGAGAGGATTCTTCTTTAACTCTGTGTATTCTTTGCTACTCAAAAAGTTGTCCATTTTGTTTAATAATTTCTTAACTATTATAACTATTTTATTGCCTTTATCTGCTTTTGTGCATATTACTTGTTTGTTGTTAAGGATTTTAGAGTCTGTTTGTCTGTATGGTGTTTTTGGGCTGAAGTCTTCATTTTATCCACTATCACTTCACACTGTTTTTAATTATAGTTTTATCTGTTTCTGGTATATCAAAGGTGGCTATTTCATTATCAATATGTAGTCCTCTACTTTGTTGGAGAAATCAGCACATGTTTTTAATTTGTTGTTCAGAAATTCCATTTCTTTTGGCATGAAAATGCAGGTAGATAGGTTTACAACTTCCTCAGATTTTAGCAGGGGAAGCTTGAAAATTGTAATGGCTCTTTTGTTGGCTAATCGATTCACAGTGGAAGTTATCTATTTCTTTTTAGTTTCAAGATTTTCTTGCGCATATTATGGTTAGGAAGATTTTGCCACATGCAGGGTTCAAGGATTCAGAAAGTTTTAAGTACAACTTTTACATTTTACATCACTCAATAAATTGCAATGCATTTTTTTTCTATTTCCGTCTTTCTGCTGCTTTTTGCTGTTTACTGTTGTTACTGTATTTTACAATCTTTCTTACATAATTTGGGATTATTTTGTTCTTTAGGCATGTGCCCCAGAAATGAATATCCGCAAAAATCTTCCTTTTGTTCTATGCTAGTTTCTGGAATGTTTTCACGAAATAAATGGAAATATAACCCTAATAAAATGTGCCAGATGTCCATTAGAACTAGCTGCTTGGCAGAAAATCTATCACCAAATACAAACAACCAAATTGTAAATTTTGAGATCCCCTGTCAATGATAGTTTCAGCATTCATTTTGGCTACTTTCTACTCCAACTCTACAGATGCGCCATCTTGACACCTGTCTCTGGATCCAAATGATTCACTAACACCAGTCGACCTTCATCTGAGGAGGAGAGCTCTTGAAACATGTCCAAGTTTTAAAAAGTGTAAGTGAAGTTGTGTGACAAAATTGATTCTACTAATTTGTAAATTATTATAAAGCTTCACCGTTACCAACTTCTTTCAGTTTAAAATAATTGAATTTTTTTTATATAGGTTACAAATAACATTATGTACAATCCCTGACCACATTTGAATAAAAGAAACTACCCCTTTATAGGAGTCAATTCAGACAAAACTGGTAGCTTCTTTCCTAATTAATAGCTCATCATGGAATGCTGTGTAAAAGCTACAGAGCAGAATTATATATTGTGGCATGTGCACAGATTATAGTAATAGTAATACGTCCTCTGGTTACCCAAGTCGAAGGTTGGCAGTTTATCTGAGGAGGGGCGATTGAGGGGAAACAGTCTCATTGGTGGGGATATGGCGTTAGTGACGCCAAGCTTAGCGGGGTTTTCTGAGCATTCTGTGGCTAGTGTTCGCGAGAGCTGGACGGATAACTGTCTACGACATGGCGTCCTCGCCCGGCAGACACATGGGGTAAGCATTTGTTAAATAAATCTATTAGTCATCCTTTCTTTCAACTTTAATTATGGTAGCATAGAATCCTTGCCTCTCCCTTCAGCCAGGAATTATGTTAGTGTAAGAATATTTTTGAGATAACTTTAGCTGCGTCCCTCGTCGTTGCCTCTCAAATTAACGTTCTTTGTTTGATTAACGATCCCTCTCACAAGCGAGTTGCCCTCCTCTGAAGTTAAGTAATTACAAAATATTGAGGTACACGACAAATTGGTGTGAGGCGCCGAGGAATTGGTTTGATTTGTTTTGAGATTTTAAGTGCAAAATTTTTTTTCCCTCCAAATTTAACGTTTTCTGCTCCACGTGGTCGTGAAAAATGTAAAGTTCTTTCTGGCTGAAGGGTAAGGATTTTTATACTTTAATTTGTGATTCTCTTCTTCTAAATTTTGTTTCCATCATTTCTGAAAGTCTGGTGTCGAAATTTCAATTTTGAGTTCATTTTTGCATTTTTTCCCATTGTCTGCCGGGTGACGCTAAAACTTCTGACTCCATTTTCCCCTTGTTTTGGCTTCATTTCCTTTAAATTATATCACTGTGTTCCGTTCTTCGTGCTGGTTATTTTCCAAAAAATGTTTTTGTGAAAGTTGAGAAGAAACGAGCGATATAGTTGTAGTTTCAAAATGTGCTTGTCACGTGTTGGCTATCTGTTTGCAAATCTTGTTTTTTGTGCTTATTAGCAGTGGTTTGGAAATGTATAACTTTATATTCCAGTGATTGTGATTTCTAGCTATTTACTGCACTTTTCTGGATCATTTTTCGTGTAACTTTTATGTACGCACGTGTGTTGTGTAATTCCCGCGTGGTCGTGCATTTCAGCAATAATTTTAGCTTGTGAAACCAGTCTTCCTCAGCACGTGTTTTGGCGCGTTTCTTTGCGTGTGCATATCAGATTATATACATTTGATTTAAGAAAAAAAAAAAGAGAAGTTTTGTGTGCTAGTTTAAATTACAAGTCTGTATTCTGTTCCTTTTTGAGAATATTAGCGGTGGTCACAGTAAGTGTGACGTGGTTTTTTTAACTTCCAGTTCGAGGTTTCTCACTGAAGCTATCATTTTGTTTTCTTCCATGTGTTCATTCTGATTAAAAATCTTGGTATTGTGTCCAAGTGGCTTGTGTAGCCGTGTGTTCGTATAATTTTCTGATATTTCGCCGCGGGCGCTTACTTGTATTCTTTCTGCAACTGTTTTATTTGGCTATGTTCTACTCTTGCTACTTACATTCATGTGATGCTATAAGTGTTTAGTTTGGTGTAATCTGTATTGCTTGGTCCTACTGTTTGTTTATTGGTTGCGTTATCTTTTGTGCTGCAATCATGCCTAAGCGACGTACTGCACAGAAATCTGATATAGTAATTGCTCCTGTTAGCGAGCACAGTGACGTAGACTCTTTGTCCAGTGTTAGTACGCCTGTTGTTGCAAAGCAATCAGCTGTCTGCCGCCCGGTCATTGACCCCTCTCACGTGAAGAATCCCAGTAGGATGTCGGCGTATGAGTTACTTTAGAATTTTGAAATGTTCGCTACTACTGCTAATGGCCGCTCTGAGAAAATCATAATGATGATAATTTTGCTTTACCGTTGCCAAGTTTGGTTTATTTAATTCCGCAATGCATATTTTTAAGGGAAAATCTTTCGCAGTTACTCATGTAAGTAAAAGTTTCAGGAGCTACCAACCTTGCCAGTATCTGCACCTAATTAGGTTTGATGTGCTTCTGATATGGACCAGTACGATGTGGATGTTGATGAACCAGCTGTACGTGTGTTACCAGATTTTGGACAATTTGCACGGGAATTTTGTGGTAAACGAGTAAGAGAAAAGAAACAAATCACCTGTAAGTATGTAATCATTGTGAGTGCTAAAGTTTGGATGAATGAAACAGTTTTACGACTCACACAGGTATGCTAAATTTATTGTTTCACTGACTGATGCTTAATTAAGCTTTGTTTTTCAGGAATACTGTGCTATGAATGTCTCTGCTAAATTACAAGTATATTATTATTGTGGGTGTAATTTAAATTTTGAATTATGTTTTGGTAACTGCAAATCATTTGTTTTGTTTGTTGTATTATGCTGCAGGAATGTGTTTCAGGTGTACTATATGCTTAATTGAGCTTTCATTTTCAGGAATGTTATGTGACAATATTGTTTTGAATAATGATGTGATGTTGTTTTGTTGCATTCGATTTGATTTGATATGATATGATTTGATTTTGGGTTTCATAATGATGCTGTGATCTTTATTTGCAGAAAATTGTTGCATGAATAGTGTTTTGTAAGAACGTAGGTTTTCACGGCCGGTGTCACAATTATAAGTAATATGATTTTCCGGGCTGTTATGCCGTGGTCTGCTGAAGAAAGATTTCCCAGACGTTTCGTCCACAACTGCGGTGGACATCTTCAGTGGCGCGGACGAAGTCTTCTCGGTGAAAGTATCGCAGCGTCTGATGCGTTGGCCGTTAGTGCCGCTCTCTTTATAGTGTGGGCGCTCTCTGCTGATTGGCCCGCTGGTATGAGGGGGCTGGCGCCGGCTGTGTTGTTGCTCTCTTCTGATTGGCTCGCAGTGTTTTTCGGTTTTGTATGACCTTTCTTGTTTTTGATGACTAGATGCCAGTTACTGTTGAGTTTCAATGCTTCTTCTTTCCTATTGAAATTATTGGGATGTTTATAAATCTCTATTGCTTCGCGTTGTAGCCGGGTATGGTAATGCTTTATGGAGGAAAGAATGTTGGTGTCCTGAAATCTAATAATGTGTTCGCCCTCGGCTTCAATGGCATGTTCGGCGACTGCCGATTTTTCTGTATGGCCCAGGCGGCAGTTTCTTTTGTGTTCGCTCAGTCTGGTGTTAGCGCTCTGCTGTGTGGTACCAATGTACACTGAACCACACGAACAAGGAATACGGTAAACACGGTATGGTAAAAACCGAAAAACACTGCGAGCCAATCAGAAGAGAGCAACAACACAGCCGGCGCCAGCCCCCTCATACCAGCGGGCCAATCAGCAGAGAGCGCCCACACTATAAAGAGAGCGGCACTAACGGCCAACGCATCGGACGCTGCGATACTTTCACCGAGAAGACTTCGTCTGCGCCACTGAAGATGTCCACCGCAGTTGTGGACGAAACGTCTGAGAAATCTTTCTTCAGCAGACCACGGCATAACAGCCCGGAAAATCATATTACTTATAATTGTGACACCGGCCGTGAAAACCTACGTTCTTACATGACTCGCCTCTACGGGGAGGAGGCATACCGTCTGATCCGTCGACTAGAAGTGCTACGCAAACAAAAATCTTCTTTGCTGTGTTCACTTGCCTTTCTTCTACGCTGCCGAGACTCGGGAATTATTCCTAAATTCCTACGACAGAAACGACATTTCACCACCGCTGCCGCCAACCGCATTTACAATCGCTCTGAATGGGCCTTGCTCCGAGAACGCATCCATCTGACCAGACGACAACTCTCTGCCAACAATAGTCAACTACTCATCTTACACCTTCAAGTAAGTAACTCACTACACAGTTTTGATTGGGACAACACTGACAGAATCACCTACAGCTCTATGACATACAATCACAACAGCATGACCACTCGTCACAAGAAGAAGTTTGATGGCCTTACTGCCTCCATCAAACCGCCGACTACTCTCAACCACTGCCGCACGGTAGTGAACTTATCTGATCACCAGCTGTCACCTGCTGAAACGTCACTCCTTGCTAAAGGAGGTAACTATGCTGTTGTCACTCCCACGTTGCCAGTTGAAGACATCATTTCTCACATTGAAGCAGGAATACGAGTTCTGCCAAGGCTTGCAGCTGATGAAATTCGCCGGGAATCTGCCAGGGTTCTCGAGAAGGCCAAACCTCCTACCAGTAATTTAACCAATCAAGAGAGAACTGCATTAAAGAAGCTGAACTCCAACCGAGACATCATTGTTTGCTCAGCGGACAAGGGTAATGCCACAGTTATTCTTAACCAACAAGACTATCAACAGAAAATCTCTGAACTCCTGCAACCAGCAACCTACCATAAGATTAAACGTGATCCGACAGCCCGTATTCTACGGAAAACCAATCTTTTGATCAAGAACTCCTCGCTTTCGAAGGAAGACAAACGCCGCCTTACCAAGTCCGAAGCTCAGCCGCCTAGACTTTACGGGCTACCCAAGATCCATAAACCAGATGTTCCGCTCAGGCCCATTGTTAGTGGTATTGGTTCTCCCATATACGACATAGCTAAATACCTAACCGGTCTTCTACAACCCCATGTCGGCTTGTCCGACTCTTTCATCAAAGACTCTACGCATTTCATTCAAATTCTCCGCAACCTCAAATTGCTACCTAAGGATTTACTAATTAGTTTTGACGTTGTGTCCCTATTCACCATGGTTCCAGTACAAGAAACTCTGAAGTTGTTACAACCCATCTTCTCTGATGATATCATTACACTTTTTCACCATGTCCTGACTACGACTTATTTCCAGTGGAACCGGTCATTCTACGAGCAAATAGACGGTGTTGCCATGGGCAGCCCCCTTAGCCCTGTTGTGGCCAATTTCTTCATGGAGGCATTTGAGTCAAAGGCACTAAACTCAGCTCCACTCAAACCAACAGCCTGGTTCCGCTATGTGGATGACACCTTCGTCATCTGGCCCCATGGTGAACAAACTCTTCAAGATTTTTTGTTACATCTAAATAGCATCAATCAGCGTATACAGTTCACAATGGAACAAGAAAAGGATGGCCAACTAGCCTTTCTAAATGTACTCGTTAGCAGGAAGGCTGACGGCACGCTGGGTCATACTGTCTACCGCAAACCCACACACACGGACCGTTACCTTAACAAGAACTCCAACCACCATCCTAGACAAAAACGTGCTATGATTAAGACACTCGCAAACCGTGCTTCCCGTATTTGTGAACCACACTTACTTCCACAAGAAATCCGACACCTAGAAACAGCTCTACAATCAAATGGTTATTCAGTCCAAGAGGTGAGAAGAGCCTGCCGTCCGGCCAAGCCCCGACCGGCTACTCAGGACCAACCCAAAAGCAAGTCCATTGTCTTTCTGCCATATTTCAGAAATGTCACTGACCGTATTGAACATATACTTCAACGTCATAACGTCAAAACAGTATTCAAACCTACAAGACAATTAAACAGCCTACTGCACTCTTCCAAAGACCCCCGAGACCCCCTGTCATCGGCCGGTGTTTACCGTATTCCTTGTTCGTGTGGTTCAGTGTACATTGGTACCACACAGCGGAGCGCTAACACCAGACTGAGCGAACACAAAAGAAACTGCCGCCTGGGCCATACAGAAAAATCGGCAGTCGCCGAACATGCCATTGAAGCCGAGGGCGAACACATTATTAGATTTCAGGACACCAACATTCTTTCCTCCATAAAGCATTACCATACCCGGCTACAACGCGAAGCAATAGAGATTTATAAACATCCCAATAATTTCAATAGGAAAGAAGAAGCATTGAAACTCAACAGTAACTGGCATCTAGTCATCAAAAACAAGAAAGGTCATACAAAACCGAAAAACACTGCGAGCCAATCAGAAGAGAGCAACAACACAGCCGGCGCCAGCCCCCTCATACCAGCGGGCCAATCAGCAGAGAGCGCCCACACTATAAAGAGAGCGGCACTAACGGCCAACGCATCAGACGCTGCGATACTTTCACCGAGAAGACTTCGTCCGCGCCACTGAAGATGTCCACCGCAGTTGTGGACGAAACGTCTGGGAAATCTTTCTTCAGCAGACCACGGCATAACAGCCCGGAAAATCATATTACTTATAATTATGAATAGTGTTTGTATGTATGTGTGTATTTGAGGTTATGTGATATAGGTGAGATTTGCCTCGGTGGGAGTGCCAAAGTGTAACCCCGATGGCGTAGTGTGAGGTTATGTGAGAAATAAGAGTTGAGATTTGCCTCGGTGGAAGTGCCAAAGAGTAACCCCGATGGTGTTGATGTGAGATGAGGAGAGATGAGATGAGACGAGATGTCAGCTTCGGTGGAAGTGCCACAGTGTAACCCCGACAGTTGTTGTCTGATTTCAGAGATTTTGCTTATTGGTGTTGCTGTAACGTGCCCAGTATAGCGTGTGTGATGAATTCACACGAGAGATTAAATGGATGGAAGTGAATGTAATGAAAATAATTTTTTTTTTCTCTGTTTATGCAACAAGTTTATTACCATCTTAGATAGCAAATGTTAATACCACCTGTTTTCCAGCTTAAATTTTCATTTTGAGGATGTAGATGCAACATTATAGTGTCATGTTATTTGTGTAATTCCTGAATTGTTAATGTGATTTCTTGAAGGTTATGCCTATGTCAAATGTTTTGAATTTACAGCATGTTAAATGAGACACGTAAGTGCAGATGTTTTGTTTTGGAGAGAAAATTGAAAGATGATGATGCTTGAAGTAATGATCGAGATTGCACTATTACTGCTGATGATGATGATTATGAAAGATGATGGTAAAACTGCGATGAAGAAGATAGTACTGTGGACGAGTAGTTGTATTGGTGACAAGAGTAGGACACTAGTAGTTGAAAGCATGTCACGTGGCGTAGTTTAGAAATGTATTGTGGATGTAGCTTGTAGTGATGTATACACTAGTTTGAGTAGATAGTTAAGTCAGTGTTGTGTGTAATTTGGGGCCATGGTCAGTGTGAATGAGTTCATTTCATCGTCATGTGTGATTGTCTTGTAAGTGCACTTACTTTCTTTTGTTTGTGATACCAGCTGGTTATTGAGATGTAATATTGGGATCCCAAAACAAGGTTATGTTTCATTTCTGTCATGTTCATGTATTTTGATTCTGTTTTACTGTTATTTGGATTGTAAAGCATTGTAAGTTACACTTTGGATGGCAACTCTGTAAAATTTCTTTCTTATGCCAATTTGTACTAATTTTTTTTTTTCTCTTTCTTTGCCCCATGTCATAAGAATTTTTTTTTTTAGTGTACACTGTTCAAACTTTAAAATCTTTAATTGTAAATGACATACCCTTCTTTTATGTGTGATTCTTTGTGGGAGCATCCTGTTTATTGTGTGGTGGTTTTGTTTTAGTCTTTCGCTGTGGCAGAGAGCGAGAAAGTGCATCAGCACCCCCAGGGCACACCAGAAGTCCAGAAACACCACAGGGAAGCTGTCGGGCAGCCACTACACTGCCGTGGCATTAGGAGCCACCATGTCAGGGGGCAGTCCAAGCCAGCGACTGCCCACCCTGTTGTCAATCACCAGAGACCTGCGGTGCTAATTCTACACCAGGACAAATTGTCGTTGTGGGCACTGTCTAAATCCACCCACAAACAGTTACGGCAGACCATCACCATTTTGCGCAGTGTAGTGTGCCTGTGAACTAAGGCAGCGTGGTGTGTGCGTGTGCGGGATGCTAAACATCAGTGCATTAACAATACTAAGTCTACAGCACTTACGTCGCTCGTCTCTCCACATCACCCAGCACCATTGTTTCGTCGGCTGGGTGCTTACCACACACATGTCTATTGTTATATTTTACTTCACACATTTGTATGTCATTTTTGGTATGTCTTTGTCTTGTTTTTTTCATGTTCATTGTATTTATTTCTTTCTGTCGATGAGGACGTCGACTTCGGTGGCCAGGGGGAGATGTGGCATGTGCACAGATTATAGTAATAGTAATACGTCCTCTGGTTACCCAAGTCGAAGGTTGGCAGTTTATCTGAGGAGGGGCGATTGAGGGGAAACAGTCTCATTGGTGGGGATATGGCGTTAGTGACGCCAAGCTTAGCGGGGTTTTCTGAGCATTCTGTGGCTAGTGTTCGCGAGAGCTGGACGGATAACTGTCTACGACATGGCGTCCTCGCCCGGCAGACACATGGGGTAAGCATTTGTTAAATAAATCTATTAGTCATCCTTTCTTTCAACTTTAATTATGGTAGCATAGAATCCTTGCCTCTCCCTTCAGCCAGGAATTATGTTAGTGTAAGAATATTTTTGAGATAACTTTAGCTGCGTCCCTCGTCGTTGCCTCTCAAATTAACGTTCTTTGTTTGATTAACGATCCCTCTCACAAGCGAGTTGCCCTCCTATGAAGTTAAGTAATTACAAAATATTGAGGTACACGACAATATAATGTAGTTTTAAAGAGGTAAAAGATTTTGTAGTTTTTAAAATAGATAAAACAGGTGTTTTAATTTTTACCAAAATCAGTCGGCTAGAAATTCCAAATTACTTGAGTCGATTTTGACAAATCAGTGCTAATTATCTCTTCGTATAACTTGTGACAGGTAATGATAGGCCCGTGACAAGAAACTGGAAAAAATTGAGTATCTCAAAACTGTGCAGAAATGAACACTTGGTAATTTAACATAGCTTACATTAGTTCCTCTTTTATTGAAAGAAGCTAGACCATCTTCTGCCGCAAAACTTGTAGGCCCAAGTGAACTTGAAATATAGTTAAGAATTTCATTGTCCATAAATGCATACAATAAACCAATTATAAAAAAAAAAAACATAGCTCCACTAAATGACTGAATTACGTTTAACTGTAGCACATAACTGAAATACAAATATCCATTATGATTTTTCACTCTCCTTACACAACACATGTGAATATCACTCTAAAACTAGATTACAACTGCAGCCCTTGTCCACCTGCAGCCTAATCTCCCAATTTTGGCTGTGCACCAGAGATGAGATGAGTGTTCACAGAAAAAGATATAAGATAGGCACTAAAGGATGTCCCAACTATCCAATTATCAAGGGATAATAAATATTTTAAAAGTTAAGCTGGTCAGCCAGTTTTATCCAGCCAGATTCTAGATTTGCCCCACTGTGCAGTGTAAACATTGTACATATTTTGTATTTGATTGTGAGATAAGATGTATTACTAGATTCCTATTATGAATTATTAAGTTCTTAAATTGCATATTATGTCTTTTCATTAACACATTTTCCTGTCTGTTACATCCAAATCCTTGGGTCCCTGCAAAAACGTACTAACGAGATTCTACTGCAGCCCTGTCCAACATGGCACAATGTGTTTCCTGGCACCCTTCATATGCAAATTTTTATTCCACCAATTTCTAATATTAAATCAAATTTCAGGACAAAACTATTTCCTTCCAAACATCTTTTCAGTACACATCCATGAAGCTTGATTTTGTAAACACAAAGCCCTGCTCATTATTTCCCTGAACAAATAGTAGACCTCAATTGTTGGGAACTGGAGACAGAGTCACTTTAATCCTAACAATAAGTTTGCTCTTTTGAACATTGTTGTTTGTACTGATAGTGAGCAAATGAGTCAGTTTTTGAACCAAACATTCGGTATAACGTGAGAGCTTGTGAGTGTAGATTCAATTACGTGTCTTGTGTTGTGATTGATTATTCTTATTACAATACGGCTAAAAGACAAAGAACTTACAATTTTAACAGTGATTGGGAGGAGCAGTATTGTTTTGTATAATTCAGAGGAAAATCTGTGTGTTTACTGTCTAACAGTAGTGTGTCTGTTCCCAAGAAAAGTAATGTAGAATGTCATTGTTTGACAAATCTCACACACTTTAATAGTGCATTTCCTGTTAATTCTGAATTATAAATTAACAAAGTTACAGACTAAAAATCTAAATTTACATTACAGCAGTGTGTTTACAAAGTCAGTTCAGCAAAATAGTAACGTGAAATTAAATTGAGTTTTATTTACACACACACTCTTTAACTACTATGGTTCTTAGTGTCCCATTCTACATTGGAAATACAACATTGGGAACCGGAAATTTTGTTCAGAGGCCTCCTTATCAGGCTTGAGTCATCCTCCATGGTCTATGGGGTACCATCATAATCTCTAGTTCCCAAGGTTGCGGGGTCAAACCCGGTGGAGGGCGAATGGATTTTTTCTGGCGTACAAATTCTTAGCATGGCTTCCTTCAGAAGCGAAGTTTAAAGCCGGTGGTCCCGAGTTGTAGATTTACAGCGAGCAAAAAAAATAGTAATGTGACAATGGCCTCTTACAAAGACTATTATATTTTAGTGAAAGGAATAAACCTTTCAGAGACAGGGAAGTAGTTAAAGAAGCAATAATCAGTGCCATGGAATCTCTTTTTGATGGTCACACATATCTTCTATAATAGGACTTCAACTGTCTCACCAAACTGTTGCTACCATGATTTAGATTGAGTCACACTTTTTTTACACTCGCCTTCACCAATTAAAGTTACATAAAACAGGAAACGTTTTCGAGGGCATTCGTCCTCATTGTCAGCGACTGGGTGACTAAGGGTCGCTTTCTCCCGTGTCCTCTTCTTCCTCATCCTGCGAATTCTGACCCTGTTGCCATCTGGTGTTGGGGGCACAAAGTTTTAACGCATTGCTTACAGGCGGGATTTCAAAATTAATGACGTTGTTGCTATTTTTGACGATGTGTATTTTTTCCCAGATGTTCAATTCTATTGGTGTGGTGAGGGGTTTTAACAACTTTATACTTTGGCCAACGTTGTGGTTTTCAGTCCAAAACTGGTGTGATACAGCGGATTTCTCTATTTGTTTTAGTTTTATGTTTCTTTGGTGTTCCTTAAGTCTGGTTTCCAAGTTTCTTTTAGTTTTTTCTATGTAGTATTTCTCACATTCCTCACAACTGATCTGCTAAATTCTGGATTTTAGTGTGTTTGGGATGGTATTTTTGAGAGGTGTGTTTAGTAAGTTCTTCAAGCTGAATTTGTTCTGTGGAGCTAGTCTAATGTTAAATTTGTTGAAGATTTATTCAAATTTTCTAAAGGCCCAAGGGTGGTATGTGAATTTCTTGTATTTCCAATTTGTGTTTGAGGGAGGCGTTAGAGTGGTGGAATGTGAAATTGCCTGAGTTTTTTCTTCTTGTATATCATGTTGCTTATGAGATCTGAGTTGAATCCATTAGTTATTGCTATTTTTTCTATATGTTATTGTTCTTTTAAAAATTCTTCTTTACTACCCAAGGGGACGCTATGCAACCGGTGGATTAAAATTCTAAAGACGGCTAGTTGGTGCGAAGTTGGGTTGCAACCATTTTTCTTTATGTAGTTGTCCACATGTGTGGGTTTTCTATGTATGCCGAATTTAAAGCTATTTTGATCTCTGGTTATAATAAGGTCCAGGAAGGGTAAGGTGTTGTTCTCTTCAATTTCGATTGTGAATTTAATGCTGTTGTCCTGAAGGTTCAACAGTTTCAAAGCATCTTCTGTTAGCATTAAATTCACAATCGAAATTGAAGAGAACAATACCTTACCCTTCCTGGACCTTATTATAACCAGAGATCAAAATAGCTTTAAATTCAGCATACATAGAAAACCCACACATGTGGACAACTACATAAAGAAAAATGGTTGCAACCCAACTTCGCACCAACTAGCCATCTTTAGAATTTTAATCCACCGGTTGCATAGCGTCCCCTTGGGTAGTAAAGAAGAATTTTTAAAAGAACAATAACATATAGAAAAAATAGCAATAACTAATGGATTCAACTCAGATCTCATAAGCAACATGATATACAAGAAGAAAAAACTCAGGCAATTTCACATTCCACCACTCTAACGCCTCCCTCAAACACAAATTGGAAATACAAGAAATTCACATACCACCCTTGGGCCTTTAGAAAATTTGAATAAATCTTCAACAAATTTAACATTAGACTAGCTCTACAGAACAAATTCAGCTTGAAGAACTTACTAAACACACCTCTCAAAAATACCATCCCAAACACACTAAAATCCAGAATTTAGCAGATCAGTTGTGAGGAATGTGAGAAATACTACATAGGAAAAACTAAAAGAAACTTGGAAACCAGACTTAAGGAACACCAAAGAAACATAAAACTAAAACAAATAGAGAAATCCGCTGTATCACACCATTTTTTGACTGAAAACCACAACATTGGCCAAAGTATAAAGTTGTTAAAACCCCTCACCACACCAATAGAATTGAACATCTGGGAAAAAATACACATCGTCAAAAATAGCAACAACGTCATTAATTTTGAAATCCCGCCTGTAAGCAATGTGTTAAAACTTTGTGCCCTCAACACCAGATGGCAACAGGGCCAGAATTCGCAGGATGAGGAAGAAGAGGACTCAGGAGAAAGCGACCCTTAGTCACCCAGTTGCTGACGATGAGGACAAATGCCCTTGAAAACGTTTCCTATTTTATGTAACTTTAATTAGTGAAGGTGAGAGTAAAAAAAGTGTGACTCAATCTAAATCATGATGAATACTTCACTGTTAATAACGCTTCTGTTTTTAATCTTTAATGTTGCTACCATGTTGAACAGATTTCTAAGAATTTAGATTCTCAACTATATTACAACGTGCGACCATGTGAATACTTTTCGCTTCAGTTTGACGAAAGTACTGATGTTTCAGATAATGGACAGGTGTGTTTATAAGAATGGTCTTTCATGATTTTACGGTTGAGGAGGAGTTCATAAAAGTGCTGCCACTTCATTAATGTACTAGGGGAAAAGGCATATTTAATGCATTCCTGAAATTTGTGAAAGGAAGTAACATTCCACTGAATAATTTTGAAGATTTAGATGATAGTAACAGTGATGTGTCATAATTTAAAATAAAGAGAGTTGAGGGTTGTTACACTACATCACTATAATATTCTTACTTGAACGCGTTTCGGGAGACGGCTTGTTCCCATCGTCAGCATGTTCTCAACTGATATTGCCGGTCATGGTCTGGGGGATGTGTGTGGCTAGTGGTGTTTTCTGGTGCTGGGCTGAAGAACCTCCAAAGGCTGCTGGGTGGCGGCAGTTCGAAATTCATTAGGTGATTCTTGTGTTTGACAATATGTATTTTTTCCCAGATGTCCAATTCATTGCTGCTATTGATTGGTTTTAAGAGTTTTATGTTCGGAGTGATATCATGGTTTGAAGACCAGAAATGATGTGCTACTGCTGATTTATCTGGCTGCTTTTGGTAAATGCATCTCATATGCTCTTTAAGTCTTATTTCAAGATTCCTTTTGGTTCTTCCTATGTATACCAGGTTACATTCATTACAATCAATTTGATATAAACCAGCTGATTTATCGTTGGGGATAGGATCTTTTGTTCTGTTACATAGTAGTTTCTGTATATTGTGGTTATTCTGTGGAGACAGGGTGATGTTGTATTTTTTGAAAATCCTTTGAAATTTATGATGTGTCCAAGGGTGATAAGTGAATTTTCTATATGCTTGTGGTTTTTGTTGTCTGAGTAACGTAGTCAATTGTTGGATGTATTTCTGTCTTTCAAACCTTTTTATCTTCTTATCTATTGTTTTTTTCTGGTATCCATTTATAGTGACTATGTTGATAATGTGTTGGTATTCTTCTTTTTCCATTGGTATATGTACTAACCTGTTTGTAATACTATTTAAAATTGCATGTTTGTGGCTTGCAGGATTGTAGCTATTGTTTTTAATATACTCTCTGGAATACCCGGAAAAATCCCCTAGACATAACCAAAAATGGAAAGCAACATATAAACATAACCTAAACAATGAACCTACAACAGGCCAATATGCAGTTAACCTCTCAAAAGAACCATTCACCAGCACTGAGCTATCTGTCTTGAACAATGGCCTAAAATCCTTCAACTTCACAAAAAATACAGAAAACTTTGTTGCTGATATCGAAATAGCCTCCAACCACCTTACAGATAAGGATAAAAGTTGAATAAAATCACAGTGTGAACCAATATTGGACCAGATACAAGCCCAAAAACACCACTACATACCACATCAAAAAATTATCAAATCTCTAAAGTCAAAGCCTGTAGTATACACCAAAGCAGACAAAGGAAACACATTAGTGATATTAGACCAAGAAGATTATGAATCTAGAGTTATGCAATTACTACATAGCCCAGAGTACATAGAAATCAGCAAAAATCCATTAAAAGAATGCACCACGTCACTCCAGAACACATTGATAGAAACCAAAACATTAACAAAAGCCGAAAAATCCACAATTAAACCGGATTTTCCCACCATACCTAGGTTATATGCAGTACCAAAAATACACAAAATCGGCAACAAAATGAGGCCCATAGTGAATAACATGAACTCTCCCACATATAAACTAGCAAAATGGCTTTCAGATACCTTCAGCTCCATGCCTATGTTCAAAAGTCTTAGTATAAAAAATTCATTAGAATTAACCAGTCACCTTTCAAATATAAATATATCACCCACAGACATGATGGTATCATTTGATGTCACTGCACTCTTCCCAAGCATACCAAAAGAAGAATTATTACCACTCCTAGAAAATTGGATATTAAACAGTGGCACACCTAGAGCACAAACAGAAGATTACCTAAAACTAACAAAATTATGTCTGGACCAGAATTTCTTCTCATTCCATCACAAAATCTTTAAACAAACCACAGGCCTAACTATGGAAAACCCTCTTTCACCATTTTTAGCAGAACTATATATGAGCATTTTGAATGCCATATTACTAAATCTTTCCCACATCTATTCAAAACCTGGTATAGGTATGTAGATGATATTTTTGCTATTGTTCCAAAAAAACTTTCAGAAGATGCTTTGAAATTATTAAATTTACAAAAAAGATCTATTAAATTCACAATAGAAAAAGAAGAAAATGGCCAATTACCTTACCTAGACATCAGAAATAATGCACAACAAACTAACGTTTGGCATTTACAGAAAACCAATGCACACAGAAAATTATATTAAAAACAATAGCTACAATCCTACAAGCCACAAACATGCAATTTTAAATAGTATTACAAACAGGTTAGTACATATACCAATGGAAAAAGAAGAATACCAGAAAGAATACCAACACATTATCAACATAGCCACTATAAATGGATACCAGAAAAAAACAATAGATAAGAAGATAAAAGGGTTTGAAAGACAGAAATACATCCAACAATTGACTACGTTACTCAGACAACAAAAACCACAAGCATATAGAAAATTCACTTATCACCCTTGGACACATCATAAATTTCAAAGGATTTTCAAAACATACAACATCACCCTGTCTCCACAGAATAACCACAATATACAGAAACTACTATGTAACAGAACAAAAGATCCTATCCCCAACGATAAATCAGCTGGTTTATATCAAATTGATTGTAATGAATGTAACCTGGTATACATAGGAAGAACCAAAAGGAATCTTGAAATAAGACTTAAAGAGCATATGAGATGCATTTACCAAAAGCAGCCAGATAAATCAGCAGTAGCACATCATTTCTGGTCTTCAAACCATGATATCACTCCAAACATAAAACTCTTAAAACCGATCAACAGCAGCAATGAATTGGACATCTGGGAAAAAATACATATTGTCAAGCACAGGAATCACCTAATGAATTTTGAACTGCCGCCACCCAGCAGCCTTTGGAGGTTCATCAGCCCAGCACCAGAGAACACCACTAGTCACACACATCCCCCAGACGATGACCGGCAATATCAGTTGAGAACATGCTGACGATGGGAACAAGCCGTCTCCCGAAATGTGTTCAAGTAAGAATATTATAGTGATGTAGTGTAACAACCCTCAACTCTCTTTATTTTAAATAATGTTCCACTCTTTAAACTTGTTGCTATAACAACAGATGCAGCACTTTAATGGCTGGAAAGAATAATGGGTTTCTTGCTCTTTGTGCTAAGGATGATTCATTTCCAAAATGTTTTTCTTATCACCATATTATCCAATAGGAAGCATCATGCACAAAAATTCTGAAGTTCGACCACGTCAAGAAATTTGTAACTCGTGTAGTAAATTACATCAAATCATCTGATTACATCACACCACTGATTGTTCAGAAATCTTATGAAAGAAATAGATTCTGAGTATGGAGAGAAAAAATCAGATTCTGAGTTTGGTGACATAATTCTTCCTGCGGATGTAAGGTGACTTAGTAAGATTCTACAGTTTTATGGATCAGAAGAGATTTTCTGAAATCATCACCCGGGCAATATTGTCAAGAATTTGACGAGATACCATAGCTCCTAGATTAAGGTTTCTTGGCAGATATTACTGTACAATTAAATGAGTTAAACCTTGAATTGCAAGGGAAAAACTACAACATTTCAGTCGTGATAAGTACTGTAAACGCTTTTCAGAGGAAACAAAAATTATGGACTATCACAATTTCCAACTTTGATATCAATTATGGAAACTATAAATGTCGGCAAATGTATGTTCTATCTTTTGCCCAGCATCTTGAAATCCTATTAACAGAATTTAAAAACAGGTTTATCCAGTTTTCAACACTCGAACCAGTGATTATGTTTACCAATAATCCATTTGCTTCAGTTGACATTACTGAACTTGGAGGTAGGATATGTGAGATCTTCGGAAGTTGTAATCTTGAAGAATTAGAAATGGAAATTTTAAATATTCAAGAAGATATATCTTTGAAATCATGTTTAGCAACTTCAAGCTGTTTCAGGATTCTAGTGGACAGGGAAAAATATAACATGACGGTAGTGTTGCTTTGAAAACTGATTCTTTTTTTTTTGGCTTGACATATCTTTGCGATCATATCTATGAGCATCATCAAGAATAAATACTGATCCAGCCTGACTGACTCACATTTAGACGATGCATTAAGAGCAGCTTGTTCTGGTGGTGGCGGTAGTAGTAATAACAAAATAGTGGTTGCAATGGTGGCAGCACCTGCACCTCCTAAGACATGAGTTAAATTTGCATAAGAAAGTTGGACAGCAGTGCTGTAGTTCCTTGTAATCTTTAGCTGTGTATTGTATTATAGGAAAATAAGCTGTTACCTTATCTTACAAATTGACAACTCCCATTTGCTTCTGGTACTCAAGGGCAACTTTGGTTTCTTTACCTCCTCTGTGTGCCTGACCTTTCCTTCTTCTAAGATGGCCGGTTGCTATAATGTAAGCAACTTCTTGCTGCATCGATAGGAAATAAACCTTTTATTATTTCCATTTCACACACAGCATATTCATTGCAAACCAAGATTCATGCTCGCCACATTTCACATTATTATGAGACATATCAGGAGACATAGCCTTCTTATTTGCTCTCACAGTACCAACAGCATAGTTTTTCTCTTCATTAGTTTTCTAAAGAGATACGGAGATACTTTGAATGCCACCTGCTAGTTAAAAATGCAAATATATGCAGTATTATTGGCCAGCAGCACACACTTGCGAGCTGTGCTCATAATGCAATTTAAACACCATTACTAACTTATGCAAGTACAGCTTGTCATGTGAAGAGAATGCTTTAAAGGGATCTTTATTTCTTGACTCATTGGTCAAACCAAATTCTGTAAACCCAGCCTGACATGGAGAGAACAAGTTCTGTGAATCTAAACACCAATCTAGTCTATTTGATAAAATTTTTTCCTTAACTTTTGCAATTATGCTCATAAGTGATAGAAGTATAAAAGTTTTAACCTCAGAAGCCACTTTATACAATTTCAGGACAGGTATTACTATTGCCTTCATCCATTCAGAACAGGATGTAGTTTTCCATGATAAATTATAGAGAGATGTTGCTTAGCATTTCTTCAAAGTTTTTTTTAAAAAATCTGGTATTTGTAATTGTACCAGGAGACTTCTTGTTGTGTAAATTATTTAATGGAATATTTAATTCTTTTATGTTAAAATGCTGAGAGAAAGTTAAGCTCTTGATATAATTGAATACCGTATAAGAGTTTCTTATTGTGTACGATAAGGTATTTAATGTTGTTTCTATTTATTTTAATATTATTAATAAATCTGTAAGTCTTTTTTCATCTTTTCAGAAATCCAGTTTTACTTTCTCTACTATTACCTACTGTAAGTAGAGAAAATATTGCATTTCACCCAAAAATCTGATACCCACATTGCACCGGAAATGTCCATTTTGATACTCCCTGAATACAAAAAAGGGCATTTATAGAAAAAGATTCATCCGTGCATGCGTGTGTGTGTGTGAGAGAGAGAGAGAAAGAGAGCATAATTCAAGAACGAAGAGTTGGTTGAATACCAAACTTCATATTTAAGTTCAGTATCTTCCAGGATGTGACACAAAGGTTTTCAAGAAAATACCCCCATCCTAAATTACCCTTTACATGAAAAACATTCTTGATATTTATTTAAAGGTGAGTCGGAATTGTTACACTAACATCACTTAAGTTTACTCACTTAACATGTTTCGGGAAACCATTGTTCCCATCCTCAGAAGGTTAATTCGACTGGCCCGTGTTGTTGGTGTTTCCGTTTTTTGGACTGGATCCTGTGGTGGCATCTTGTGGTGGAGAAATGTACTTCCAGAGAGGATTTGGTGGCGGCAAATCAAAATTCATTAGATGTGTGTTGTGTTTTAGAATGGTGATCTTCTCCCATGCATCTAATTCGGCTGCAAATTTGGCTGGTTTGACTAATGTAATATTGGGTTTGATGTGATTAGTGATCCAAAAATGGTGTGAAACTGCAGATTTGTCCATTTGTTTGTATTTAATACATCTCATGTGCTCCTTTAGCCTAGTTTCTAGGTTAGTGTAACAATTCCGACTCACCTTTAAATAAATTCAATACACATCACTGTTTCTAGCTTCTTTTCATTACAATATCAACGTAATTCTTGATATTTTTGATTTTGTCAAAAAAATGGTTCTAATGATTTTGATTAAAATACATGTTAAAGATATTTGCTGGATAAATAAAACTATATTTTGAATTTTCTGGGAACAGCCTGTGAAGTCCTCTTTTCTGAATGATTTTTGTGTAACTGGTAAATCACAAGAGATACACAAAATTTTACTGCACAAAAAAATGTAGATCTCTTTAAAGCACAGAATTTATATCAAATGTTTTGTAGAATTTCTGAGATATTCTTTGTTATTGCTTTGAATTTTCAGATGCTTCTATGTTTTGCTAGAGGCGAGCCACAATTTGTTTTTCTTGTAGTCATACAAAGAGGATGGAAATACAAATATATCACATAGTGACAAGCTTATTAAAACAAGGATGGAATTTCAAATCCATCATATAGTGACATGCCTATTACATATCTGACCTTTGCTTTACCTGCAATATTCTTACACCTAACACAAAAAGTGTAAATGTTTAACAAAGTTTGTCTTGATCAACAAGAAGTAGATAGAAGAGCAAGCTTTTATAAAAATAGTTTGTGGAATAATGAACAGAGAGAGTCATGTGAATGCGGCACATAAGTTTTTTTTTTTTTTTTTTAATTCATCCAAGCAATTTTTCTTTGCTGAGTTAATTCCTTTTCTTAAGTTGCGCACCTCTTTTACACCTATTTTGAGCACCTAAGAAGATTGTCCAAATGAATATCTATTAGAAAGTGTCAACAAAGGCAATTTCAAGTTTCTCCACACTTACAGGAAAGTACAGTCATGACCATAAAGGAGATTTTGCATTCAATTTCAATGCCATGTGCAAATAAAGATTATGAGTGCTTTTTAAAACATACAATAATATTCATACCATTAAGCATCACAGTTTAAATCAGGAAAATGCTTGTCAATTTTCAGAAATTTACTTGTGCTGTAACATTTTGTGTCACCTGTACAAAAGTGTGCTCATTTTAAACATGTTTTGTTAAAACCTTTTTCAATTGAACTTGCATTCGCAAACATTAATGAAATTCAGTTGATTTTTTTTATTTAATTTTAAATGAAATTCACCTGAACATATATTTTTGGCATCACCTACCACTTTGGTTTTAAATTTTGAAGACAATTATTTTTATATTTGAAGATACGTACTCTTTATCCCACTTATCAGTCACACAAAACTTATAATCCTTATTTATGAGGCCCAATTTTATGGTTGTTACACTTACTAATACATGTATGCACCATAAAGAATGTAATAAACGTAAAAAAAATACCTAATCTACAGATGACTAAGATAAATATTTTAATATAATTTTATGTTTTATTTTAAGTTTATTTTATGCAAAACACCTTCATCTTGGGCTACTTGTGTTATTACTGTTTGGGCATGTATGACAGCCGTTATACTTCCTTATATATATATTTTTTAAAAATAAATGTGCACTAGCGCAACACTGCTAACCTCTACAAATTACTAAATTAAAATTTTCAATAAATAGAATTTATGGGAGCTAATATTTCGGTAGATATTTTCAATGACACGTTTTTTCATGTAAAGTTAAATATACACAAACTGAGATTAAAAACAGCCATATTTATACCTTTAATTCTTTATCCAATTTCTCCACCTCAGTAGAAGTATCCTTTTCAGGCATCTCATCCTCTCCTTTCTCTTCACCTTCCAGCCGGCTTGTGGTATAAAACACACTAGCCCCAACAATACTTCCTCCATCATGGGTGCGTCCACCCTGTAAGTTAACTCCAGCAGCGCACCATATCTGAAACGTTACCACCAACAGTTATTATAAACAGGGGCAAGAAAATACTCCAACTACAATAAGCACAATGAAATATAACAGGCATTTGCAGCATTTTTCATTCTTCTTTTAATTGGAGGCCCTTAGCACCAATTTCGCTACTGTAAATTAATGCTAAAAATGTACATTATGGTGATAAACTGAATTTTCTATGAATCATGCAATTGCAAAGAGAGCATAAGCTATGTTTATTTAAATGTGAAGGAAAGGAAAAACAAAAAAGAGCTCCTCCTCAGACTGCTTTTTTCTTTAAACATGACATGGCAGCAAGCAAACAATGAATCAATCAGCTGAGAATTGTAACTTTGCCCAGTTTTCACTGTGACTTTATTAATATGATCTAGTTCAACTTTCACTTTCACCTAACTTAGTTCACACAGTCACTTCACTAATGTGATCAGTTCATTTTTCTTCGCGACGTAGCCATGTAATGAAATACATCAAAACAACCTCTTCTTTGGATGATTCACTCGCTGGAGAATCAAATACAAAATATCTCTAATCTCTCACAGAAGCAGCCAGTTGTTGATAATGAAACATGATGTGCAGCTGTGTTATACTAGAAAGCATGTTCCTATAATGAACGGGACATACTGTTTTTCAACCTGTTGTATCGGTGTCCTGATAGATTTTGTAGGGATGCTTTTTTGTCCTGTTTTATTCAGAAATAACATTTATTCTCTATGTTATGCTACATAACACTGAATGCAGAATTATTTTAAATGTTCACTATTGCTAAGAAGGAATGTTATGTTATCGATGGTCAAAATACATTACCAACAACAAACAATATAATAGCTACACTGCCGGCATTTCTTTTGTTTTCCGTGCTTCACATTGACAATTACATAGGAAAAACTAAAAGAAACTTGGAAACCAGACTTAAGGAACACCAAAGAAACATAAAACTAAAACAAATACAAATATCCACTGTATCACACCATTTTTGGACAGAAAACCACAACATTGGTCAAAGTATAAAGTTGTTAAAACCCCTCACCACACCAATAGAATTGAACATCTGGGAAAAAATACACATCGTCAAAAACAGCAACGTCATTAATTTTGAAATCCCGCCTGTAAGCAATGTGTTAAAACTTTGTACCCCCAACACCAGATGGCAACAGGGTCAGAATCCGCAGGATGAGGAAGAAGAGGACACGGGAGAAAGCGACCCTTAGTCATCCAGTCGCTGACGATGAGGACGAATGCCCTCAAAAACGGTTCTGTTTTATGTAACTTTAATTAGTGAAGGCGAGTGTAAAAAAGTGTGATTCAATCTACATCATGATGAATACTTCACTGTTAATAATGCTTCTGTTTTTAATCTTTAACAATTGGGACTGCTGCAGATTGTTTACCTATTGATGTAGAAATGACTATTCACAAAAGTTACTACCACTTTCACACATACACTGTGAGAATAGAATCACTAAAGGATTTTTGCAGCTTTGCTGAGATTGAGTACAGGATAATTGTTAGGTTATATTAACACAAGATGGTTAGCATTAATTCCAGCACTTGGAAGAATTCTTGCACTTTTTGAAGGATTGAGGTACTATTTTCTTAGTCAGGAAACATGTCCAGTGATAAGAAAATCCTTTTTTGAAAACTCGCTGGCGAAAGTAGCTGCTCTTTTTCTCCACAACCAAGCCACAACTTTCCACCAGGCAGGTAGAAGTGAGCTAACAACAGTATTGAAGTAGCTATGGCTCTTTCTAAGTTGAAAGTAAATATGACTGAGAAAAAGGAGAAGGATTTTATCCCACATGTTGTAAAATGTGCTTTACAAGAATTACAAGATAACCTTATAGTAGAAAAATTAGCAACATACTATAAAACTGGTACTACATTAAAAAATCTGATGTGTTACACTCACATGACTTTCTCTAGTCTTGTACAAACTATTTTTACAAACGCTTATTCTCCATAAGCTTCATGTTAATCGAAATGTTAATCTTATTGCTAATTTTCTTGTAGATGCAAGGGGAATTGGTAGCTTTAAATGATAGTCAAATATTTTAAGAGCTGGTTGCTAGGTGGAGTATGCCATTCTCTTTGCATTACCAGGACAAAAAACAAAACAAAATGAATAACAAATTCCCATCTGAGAAAAAGTATATGTATTGGAAAATTTAAGGGAATAACAAGCAATATCTCGAAAATGGTTCATTCAGTAAAAAAAAAAAATGTATAAGACATAAATTGTGTATTTTAACGCGAACTACATTTTTTGTTTAGTAAAATTTTGTCTATCTCTTATGGTTTACTAGTTATGCAAAAGTCGTTCATAATGAAGAATACTTTTGGAGACATTCCCAGAAAAGTCAAGATATACATTTTATTTGTCATGAAAATATCTTAAATATATGATATTTTAATCAAAATAGTTAGAGCCATTTTTGAGAAAAGTAAAATTTTCTAAAAATGTTCGATGTAAAGGGTAATCTGGGGTGGGGGGATTTTCTTGAAAACCTTCATGTCGCATCTCTGGAAGATACTGAACCTAAATACCAAGTTTGGTTTTATTTAAAGGTGAGTCGGAATTGTAACACTAACATCACTTAAGTTTGGTGTTTATCCGACTTCGTTTCCGAGTTATGCTGTTCACAGACAGACACACACACGGACATGTTTCCAAAAATGCTTTTTTTTTGGATTCAGGAGGCCTTAAAACATGTATTTCCGGTGAAATCTTGGTATCGAATTTTTGGGTGCAATGCAGTACTTCCCCTACTTACTATACGTACTAGAGAAAGTACAAAATAAAAACAAAAAACAGAATAAATACTTAAGAAATAGCAACTTCGAATATACGTCTAACTTTCAAAACATGTTCAATGAGCCATTCACACTCCCAGAAATAAAGCAAGCAATAAGGACACTAAAAAATAAAAGGAGCCCAGGTCCTGATAGCATACATCCAGAGCCGCTCAAGAATTTAGGATATCAATAACATCTGGACAACCAGAAATAACATACCAATACTGTGGAAAAAAGCAAAAATTATACCCATTAAGAAGAAAGGAAAACCAACTCAAATGATGAATAGCTATAGACCGATATCCTTAACATTAAATATCGCAAAACTCTAAGAAAGAATGGTAGCTACCAGACTGACATAATATCTAGAAACACAAAATCTATTAGTCCCTGAACAAGCTGGATTTGGGAAGGACAGCTCAGCAATACACCAGGTTGTAAGACTCACACAGGACATTAAAGAAAATTTCAATAATTATAATACTCTAGCACTGTTTGTCAACTTCAAAGATGCGTTTAACACAGTATGGCGAGAAATGCAACTATACAAAATGAAGACATATGGCATATTAAGCCACATGTTAAACTGGTTTCAAACCTTCCTATCCCAAAGATGGTTTGTAGTGCAATACAAATCAGCCACATCTAAATGGAAACAAACAAGAGTTGGATTACCTCAAGGTCTGTTACAAGTGCTATTCTGTTCAATATATATAAACAACCTAGTAGATGTACTTAAGAAAATAGGTAACATACAAGTAGGAATGTTTGCTGACGATGTGGTAATATGGACTTCAGAAAAAAACATAAGATCTGGGAAACATTACAAAAAACTACAAACAACAATGGAGAATACAATCATAACCCTAGAACAGTGAACTAATAATAACAATATGGAAATAAATACAAGAAAAACTGAATATCAAATATTCACAATGCAGCATAAAACAGAAAATATATGCGTGCAAATCAACAATAAAAAACTACAAGAAGCAACTACAACAACGTATCTAGGGATAGAATTAGATCAAAAACTATCAATGAAAGAACATGTAAACAATGTAATAAATAATATCAACAAAAAGAACAACATTTTAAAATGTTTAGCAGGAATAAAATAGGGTGGAAACATGGACCTCCTTAATAATACATATAAAACATGCATAAAACCTAACCTATTGTATGGAGGAGAACTACTAGCAACAGTAAACAAGAGACTTAAAAGTAAAGTATAAATTTCACAAAATAATTCACTAAGAATAATAACAGGAGCTGTAAAAACAACACCAATTACAGTACTACAAAGCTTCACAAAAAACATGGCTATAGAATTGGAACATGAGTTGAAAGCAATTACTCTAACAAGTCAATAGAAACAGATACAAGTGTTATCACACAGCAGATACTATAAGTAATTTAAAAACTCAAATAAGCTTCAAAACATATATTAATAACTTAAAATACAAGAATATAATTACAACAAATATAATTGCAACAGAGGAAATGAGTCTAATAGAATATATTGATATACAATATCAGAATGACCTGATATATACAATACACAAACAAAACAATATACCAGATGAAATGAGAACCACAACTATAGCTACGGAAAATAAAAGGTACCCAGAAAAAGAATGGCTCCGAATATATACAGTTAGATACCTCATCAATAAAAGAAATGCTGGTGCAAGAGTATACTGTAAACATTTTGCACAGTATTTAACATTAGATGAAATGTCAAACCACTATGATGGAGAATTAACAGCTATAAAAGCAGCATTACAGAACATTTTATATAGACCACACATAAAACAAAAAATAGTATCTTATCAGACTCAAAATCAGGCATAGATGGAATAATAAATTACAATAATAAAACAACAATAAACATTAAAGAAATAAGAAGTCCAATTAAAGCAGTTGAAACTAGAAATCATGTCACTCTACAATGGATTCCAGCACATGTTGGACTTTTGGGCAATGAACATGCGGATCAATTAGCAAAGAAAGGTGCAATACAACAAATAAAACCTGTAGGACAAATAGAAATAAATAAACAATTAAATAACATTAAACAACATTTCAAAAGACAGCAGAAACTTGATGAAGATAAATTAAAGGATAAAGATTATAAGAATATTAAAGATAGAGTTGATATACAAAAAATGCCAAGGAAGACTGCAGTGGCCTTATTTAGGATGGCAACTGGCCACGATTGCCTCGCAGAACATCTCTACAAGATACGATGACTACCTACACCCAAGTGCATTCTCTGTGAAGAAGATGTCCTGAACAAACAACATCTCACCAAATGCAAAGGCCTTAAGAGTGATAACTTACAGACTTTATATTGGGAAGCCAGAGGGAAAATGATGCAGATCAATTAATCCCCAGTGCCATTGGTGAACAACAACAGAATTACAAGATGAAGATGAGGTGAAAGAGGATTTCCAAAAAGCAGCAAATGCTTTCTATGATTCATGTATTCAATACCTAACAGTCTGGACTGACAGATTTGAAGTGTGTGAGAAATTTGTATGGATTTTGCTTAGCAATGTCCTAAAATGGAATAATGTTTAAATATGTATACCAATGATTATAAATGTGTCTGATGAATCAACAAATGTTGATAATAGAGCCATTTCTAGCAAATTTGTTTAAGATAAAGAGAGTTGAGGGTTGTTACACTACATCACTAAAATATTCAACCCTCAACTCTCTTTATCTTAAATTATGACACATCACTGTTACTAGCTTCTATATCTTCAAAATTAGTCAAAAATTTGTTTATGTTAAGCAATTTGCTACTATAGACAAAATTAATCAGCGGAATAAGGCGGAAAAGAAGTCCATAGATGTGTAGAAATGTTTGTGTTTCTCCTCTCAAAGTTATAATTCTGTAACTTTTCTAAGATTGTAGAATTGGGATTATCATTCCTGGTACTAATGCACCTGTAGAGAGAGCTTTTGCAAGCATGAACAAAATATCGACATTAGAAAAAATGCAATTGAAAGTTGAAACACTGAAAGCACTGTTGCTTACCAAAGTGAATTTAAAACACAGTTGCCTTGAGTTTTTCAATTACTTGAAGCAAAATGAGAAACTTTTTAAGAAAATCCATTCTTCAGGAAAATATGTCCAGTAACAAACAGTTTTATGAGTTATATAAAATGATAATTTTTTTGTGTGTTTATATTTTTAGTAATAGTAATGTTATATGTTGTGTACTGTAACTGCATTGCCTTTAATTATTATAATGTAATATTTTTAATATAGAGTCAACTGAAAAATTCAACGCCACAGCTGGGATTTGAATATGGTTCTCCTGCTCTCCGTGCGGTTGCTCTAATCTCAAGTTGTTTCCCAGACAGACCACAAAGGCATCTCACTCAAGATGACAGTCTCAGCGGCGACCTGCTTATCGCAAGTACTTCAGTGCTGGGTAAATGGATTTTTAAGGTTTTTAGGGTATTGGAAAATTTAAGGGAATAACAAGCAATATCTTGAAAATGGTTCACTCGATAAAAAAAATGTATATGACATAAATTGTGTATTTTAATGCTATCTACATTTTTTGTGTAGTAAAATTTTGTCTATCTCTTATGGTTTACCAGTTCACAATGAAGTTCACAATGTAGAATACTTTTGGAGACATTCCCAGAAAATTCAAGATATACATTTTGTCATGAGAGTATCTTAAATATATGATATTTTAATCAAAATTATTACAGCCTTTTCTGAGAAAATTAAAATTTTTGAAAAATGTTCCACATAAAGGGTAATCTGGGGTGGGAGGATTTTCTTGAAAACCTTCATGTCGCATCTCTGGAAGATACTGAACCTAAATACCAAGTTTGGTGTTTATCTGACTGTTCGTTTCTGAGTTATGCTGTTCACAAACAAACACACACACGGACATGTTTCCAAAAATGCTTTTTTTGGATTCAGGGGGCCTCAAAACATATATTTCCAGTGAAATCTTTGTATCGAATTTTTGGGTAGAATAAATTACTTCCCCTACTTACTATAAGTAGTAGAGAAAGTAAAAAAGATAGTTGAGAAGTGTCCCATTTACAGCTTCAAAAAATATGGTCACATTAGATAATGGCTTGTCCCAAAATTAACAGTACATATAACAGACATAAATTGTATGTAGTGATAGCAACATTTTGATGTGTGTAATATTAGCCTTGAGTGAGAAAAGAAAGACACGATACAAGAAAATATTAAAGGTACATTCCACTTTAAGATAAAGGAACAGTTAGGCAAGGAAAGTGAGCAAGGTGAGGCTTCAAAGATCCCAACAACTTTATTGAACAACAAAAACTTAAAAGACAAAAACTCGGAAACATGAGTTTGTTAGCGACACAGCTTCAATGTGTCAACATTCCTCTACATAATTTGGATTACTCTGCAGGTTAGTCATTACAATGCTGTGTTATCAGATAGACACACATAAATGAAGAAACTGTTCAAACTGATGCAGTAATTTGTATCACAAATTACTTAAATGTAAATAATGATTGTAATATGAATATGCATTTTTATGTGACATTGATTTGAGATGTTTATTGATTGTAATTATTGTTGAAAAGAAGTTTATACCGCCTTACTGAAACTGACAATAATAGCGTGCAATAATGCAGCGAGGGGGTGAGCTGTTTATCATTATTGGAAACGAGGAAGCTACGTAATGTTGGCGCGTTTTTTTTTTTTTTAGAATCTTCTGGAACATTTCCCTAGAGCATATGTATTCATAATTCTCATTGGATATTAAAATAGACGCTAATGTTGGCACGTTTTATTAGCCATATGCAGTTCAGTTATAATCTTTAGGCATATCTGGGTGAAGGAGTATAAAAAGGTAAGTCAGAGGTAGATCGCCCGCAGTTCATCGAAAATATTTGTAAAGTACACGTCGCCTTCAGTCAGTCAGTTCGTCGAAAATATTTTGTATGATACACGTCGCCTTCAGTCCAGCAGAAATATTACACATCGGCTATAGATTCACAAGTTACGCGTAGCAGAATTATGAAAAATCTAAAGTGTTGTAAAGTTAATTATACAAAAGGTTGAAGTACGTGGATTAAAAGTGATCAGTAAGAAGTTATTATAACAGTTTCAGTTTGGCGAGTGTCAAGATCAATGTGTAAATGTGATAGTTAACGTGTTCGACAATAAAAGTGTAAAACAAATTTCTTTCATCAGTGTTATCTTTGGATAAAAGATTCCTTTCCGTTTACACAACCTGTATAAAGAGAAGTGCTCGACCCAAGAAAAAGATAATAGCTAGCCGGAGGACAGAGAACCAAATTTAAATAAAATAACAGTAGCATTCTTTCAAACGAACATTAATATTGCCGCAAATTGCTAACACCAGATGGAGCTAACAAGCCTAACAAATGAATCACGTCACAAGATGGCTTCAACGCGTGAAGTAAACACAAATACAAATAACATTACAAGTTAAACACTCTCAAATTGGCTTCATCATGTTGAACAAACAAATAAAAATATAACAAATAAAATTACTTCAAAACTTGCACATTTAATTCAAATATATGAAAAATAAGTTTAATTTGTGGCTAAGAATCAATTTTGTTGTTTGCAATATTGTGGTTTTAGTTTCTTTCTGTCTTCTTTTTCTAACATCATTGGAACTAACAGAAGTATAAAAGTATACCTAACTGTAAAAGCAAAACTGACTCAATATTATAATATTGATTAGGTTTTCTATATCCATTTATATAAACCCCTATCAAATAGGTTAAATAAAACCACAAAAAAGGTTTTTAACTAATAGATGATATTTCTTAAAACAATTAATGCTACTTTTAATACCTTTTGATATAAATAGAAAACAAATTAATGCTCTAATTTCACACACTTAATTATAAGCAATTATATGTTTCTTGGCTACATAGATAAAAATCTGATGTGTTACACTCACATGACTTTCTCTACTCTTGTACAAACTATTTTTACTAACGCTTATTCTCCATCTACTTCATGTTAATCGAGATAAACATTTGCAGAGTCTATCTTATTGCTAATTTTCTTGTAGATGTAAGGGGATAATATATTTACAAGAGCAATTTGGAAATACAGTAGCCTTTAAGCACATGTATATCTCTTAATAACTGGTTGCTAGGTGCAGCACCATTCCCTTTGCCACAGATTATAACTCTTTGCATATCCAAGACAAAAAAATGAATAACGAATTCCCATTTGAGAAAATAAGTATTGAAAAATTTAAGGGAATAACAAGCAATATCTTGAAAATGGTTCACTCAACAACAAAAATGTATATGACATAAATTGTGTATTTTAATGCGATCTACATTTTTTGTGTAGTAAAATTTTGTCTATCTCTTATGGTTTACCAGTTATGCAAAAGTCGTTCACAATGGAGAATACTTTTGGAGACATTCCCAGAAAATTCAAGATATACATTTTATTTGTGATGAAAATATCTTAAACATATGATATTTTAATCAAAATCGTTAGAGCCATTTTTGAGAAAATTAAACGTTTTGAAAAATGTTCCATGTAAAGGGTACTCTGGGGTGGGGGGATTTTCTTGAAAACCTTCGTGTCGCATCCTTGGAAGATAGTGAACCTAAATACCAAGTTTGGTGTTTATCCGACTGTTCATTTCTGAGTTATGCTGTTCACAGACAGACACACACACGGACATGTTTCCAAAAATGCTTTTTTGGATTCAGGGGGTCTCAAAACATTTATTTCTGGTGAAATCTCGGTATCGAATTTTTGGGTGGAATACAATACTTCCCCTACTTACTATACGTAGTAGAGAAAGTAAAAACAGACAGCAAATAATAGTCATTCTGACACACGCTGATAATGTTTTTCAATACAGTCATGTAACTCATTACTGCTGATAAATATAAATGCTATTTCCCCAATTATTATGGTGTGCTTTATATCATTAACCACTTATGCTCTGAGAAGTGGTAAAAATACACTTTTTTGGGGGTTTCTTATCACTGATTATTACTTAGGTGTTATTTGTAGGAATCAGGTTTAAAAACATGCAACAATGTGTTGAAAAAACAGGATTTTAATGCCTGTTATCTGGAGTATTCTTGGGTTTCTTAGATTTTACTTTGTGTTAATATATATATAAAAAGTTATGGCACTTCTGGGAAGGTGTTTCATAAACAACGTTTCACTTGAATGTTAGCTACAGTGTGATGGAAAACGGAATGTTGCAGTCTGGACAACAATAGCGGTTCTCTCTTCTTGCCTCTTGCATCATTCACATAGCTACACATAGCACACTGCCTTCTCCATTGGTAGGAAGACTTCAGGAAAATGCCGTTGTTAAATGCAATGAATGTGGTGTTTTTCCTGGCCAATTGCTTTAGGGATGTTACACTTGGGCAATGGTTTTTGAATGTCCCAAGAATGACAGACATGCCATACTGAAGAGAGTTTCTTTACCTCCTGATTTTACATATAGGACATATGAATTCCACAATGCCAATTCAACTAAGTGGAAGAAAATTTTCTTGTAGTATCTCTTTCCTTATTTTTGTGATTTAGGATATGCTGATAAGTATTGATCCATTCTGTCGACACCACCCATGTGTAGTTGTAATGTATAACTAGAGGATTCTCTTTGTCGCTTTTCTTCATATTTGGATTATGAATCATGCTGAGAAGTACTACATTCTCGTCTTTCCATCTTAGGGCTATTACTTTACCCCTCTGATAGGCAACTGTTTCTCCTTTCCTTAGCTTTTTGGTTTTCACAAGCTAAGGCATTTCCTTTCTTGACATTTGCACTGTACCATAGGTATTAGTTCTGTTGTGTAAGTGAGGGTGATGTGTAGAAGTTGTTGGTTGTTAGACAATGCCCATTCCCCAGCAATGGTTTCATCAAAGTCTTAACAACCTGGGATGACATCGGCAAGTCCTTGTATTACTGGTCTTTAACTGTTCCCTTTCCAGTATAAATAATACCGGACCATACATGTCCACTCTTTGATTCACACAGCATGTATGTCTTTATACAAAACCTAGCACTTTTCAATGGCAAATACTGCACCTATCCCAATCATTCTTTATCCATCATCCCCTCCCCCTCCCCCTCTCTCTCTGCTAGTGTACACAACTGTCGAAACTTTGGCATTTCAAAGCTAGAGCCGTTCCTTTAAATGACCCCACAGAAAGAAATCCAGTGGGGTAAGATAAGGTGATCTAGGTGGCCATGTGATTGGGCCCCCTTGGCCAATCCATTTTTGCGGATATGTTCTATGTAAGTGATTTCTGACAATCAGTGACCAGTGTAGTGGAGCTCTATCCTGCTGGAACCACATTTCTGTCTGTTTCACTAGTGGCACATCTTCTAGAAACAATGACAATTCTTCTTGCAGAAATGCAAGGTACTGTGGTCCTGTGAGGTTGCCTTCAAAAAAAGTACAGTTCAATTAGCTGGTCTCCTATTATTCCGCATCAGACATTAATGCTCCACTGTACCTGGAATGCAACTTATCTCATCCAGTGAGGATTGTCTATACTCCAGTAGTGCACATTATGGTGGTTAACATTTCCGTTATTGTGGAATGTGGCTTCATCACTGAAGAGAACACTTCCTAAAAACTCTGCATCCATTTGCGCTCGCTGCTGTAGCCATTGTGCATATATCACTCACGCTTAAAGTCGCGTCCGTGGAGAGCCTGGTGTAATTGTAAATGGTACGGATGACATTTATTATGATGTAATGTGAACATCACGGAGACTGACTTATGTACAGATCTTTTGCTATGCCTCTTGAACTGGTATGTGGATTGTTTTCTATTGCATTTCACACAGCTTCTTCATTGCCTCCAGAGGTTACTGGAGCTTCGTGAGCAGGCGGTGCTCTTCCAAATTATCCTGTTTCACGAAGGCGTCTTTCAACCTTCCGAAAAGTGTCTGCAGTAGGTGCCCTCCTTCCTGGAAACCGTTCATACAGGTACTTTGCTGACAGTGCATTACACCTTGTTTCTCCATAGATTAACAGCATGTCAACATACTCATCGTTTGTATACATTATGACAGCAGCCGTGTCTCGTAGAAAGGTTTTAGATACTGAGTAGACAATGGAGACAGACTTATTTTTGACGCCAAGTGTTGACGCAGGCGCAAATAGCTAAAGCCATTTTGTGTGTGGGAAGTGTTTTAAACTTGGTTGAGTGGGTCAAGCTAATACTGACCACAATAAAACACTTACTACGAAGTACAAATTATCTACCTGCCAGTGGAAAACATATGACGATTATTCTATTTTGTACACACTTATAATGTTCTTAAAAATGCTATGTATATCATAATATCAAATTATATGCCCAAAGAGATAAAACAAAAGGTAATAAAAAGTTTGAACTTAACCCGAAGGATTTGAACCCGAATTAAAGTGGCACAGCGTTAAAGCAACCATGATAATACCATTTGGCCAATGCTACCTTGCGAGCAGAGGTTCCTATAGGAATTAGTAATCACAGAACTAGACCCCACCTCAAATCTTTACACGCGTTTTGCAGCGCCATACAGTGTTTTGAGCTTGGTTTGGTAGTTTTAATTCAAACAAATAAACTGCATCTGTCATTACAATTACTGTATGATCTGAAATACACCATAGTTTTTGAAATAAGAGAAATTGTCTACCTAATACTTAGCCTTTTTTGACAAGGCTGTACAATGACTAACAGCATAAATCCAATTGGTCGCACTGCGTAGATCTGCCATTTTGTTTTCAAATGGTTTTGTCAACGATGCATGTGATAGGTTGTTCCTTCAGGGGCATTTTCAAAGGGGTGCATGGATGTATGCTAAAGAATAAAAGTTTCTAAAATTGCCTAAATGTGCTACTGAAGTTCTCAGTGTTGGGGTGGGATGTTTCTTGCATTGACATACATAATGATTGCATTCTGTCCTATAAAACACTTATGCACTGAGTTAATGTATCCCTCCTCTATAAAGTGTTATGCAAATCAGCCATTAAAAGGCATTCAAGAAAGGCGCAAGTCACATATGTCGCTTGGCACATTGCATAAATTCAAAAATAAATAGGTGCAGTTGACTCACCTGGTATATGCGCACACAGTTTCTTTTTTTTCACAGCACCTCAAAACATAAATTTCTAATAAAATTCTAATATCAAATTGTTGTATGGAATACAATAGTTCCTCTAGTACAGGTAAGCCATAAGAAAAGTAAACATTTAATTTGTAATCTGCAAATGCTATCCTACCCACAACATCAAAGTAATGCCAAAACATTCTATTGGAAGTGAAACAGAGTAAAATTTTAAAATCACCAAACAACGTGTAAAAAACGGTAGGAAACTAATGCAGTAGATATAACCATTGCAAATACAAATATTTTCATATCCTATTAAGTGGTGCAGACAGAAAGCCACAAAAATATCCATACAACTGAAGCATAAGAGCTGAAGCTTGTAACGGTATTACTTATAATGTTTGTTTATTTGTGTTTACTTCACGCGTTGAAGCCATCTTGTGACGTCATTCATTTGTTAGGTTTGCTAGCTCCATCTGGTGTTAGCAATTTGCGGCAGTATTAGTGTTCGTTTGAAAGAATTTTACTTTTATTTTTTATTTAATTCTGTTTCACTGTCCTCCGGGTAGCTATTATCTTATTTTGGGTCGAGTACTTCTCTTTATACAGGTTGTGTAAACGGAAAGGAATCTTTTATCCAAATATAACACTGATGAAGAAATTTGTTTTACACTTTTATTGTCGAACACGTTAACTATCACATTTATACATTGATCTTAACACTCGCCAAACTGAAACTGTTATAATAACTTCATTACTGATAATTCTTAATTCGCGTACTTCAACTTTTTGTATAATTAACTTTATAACACTTGAGATTTCATAACTCTGTTACACGTAACCTGCAAATTGATATCCGAAGTGTGCCGTACAAATACTTTCGACGAACTGACGGGAATGCGACGTGTAGTGTACAAAGAATTTTGATGAACTGACGGGCTCTACCTCTAACCTACTCTTTTTATACTCCTACACCCAGATATGCCTAAAGATTATAACTGAGCTGCAATTGGCTAATAAAACGCGCCAACATTAGCGTCTATTTTTATATCCAATGAAAATTATGAATACATATGCTCTATGGAAACGTTCCAGAATATTCTAAACACGCCAACATTACGTAACTTCCTCGTTTCCAATAATGATAAACAGCTCACCCCCTCGCTGCATTATTGCGTGCTATTATTGTCAGTTTCAGTAAGGCGGTATAAACTTCTTTTCAACAATAATTACAATCAATAAACATCTCAAATCAATGTCACATAAAAATGCATATTCATATTACAATCATTATTTACATTTAAGTTGTGATACAAATTACTGCATCAAGCTTTCATGGTTCTGATAACTAATCACTGCTTCAGGGAGGTTAGCCTAATATTAACAAAGGTTGATCAGGATGTATAGAAATGATTCTGATCACATACTGAAATGCTCTTGCATTAAGTGGCAATAAAGGTCATCACGTGATACATTGGTCTGTTTGTTGATGTTGCAGGATGTAAAGCAAAGTGTCTCTGAAATGAAACTAGAACTCAGCCAGTATTCTGAAGGGCACATAATGGCCTTTTTCATGCATATTTTAGGTATGAAAGAATTGTAAAATAGTAGCAGGGCAATATGTTAACTATTAAAAAAGAAAGAAAGTACAAGAAACAAAGGCATCTGGTGAAATTACATCACCCAAAGGTATGAGAGATAGTAAAATGACAGCTTATGTCAGATGGCTGTGAATGAAAACCCACCAACAAATTTGGTGATTTCCAAAAGTCACTGTGATTCAGTTAACATTCAAAATTACAATTCATTAATGTTTGCAGATGAAATTCAGCATTAACACCAATGTACATGATGTACGAACATTGCACACTCTAGAATGGAAGATCAATAAAGTGAACTGTATGAATACCACTTGTCAGGGGAAAAGTGAACACTGGTGACACTGGATGAAACTGTTTGCTTGTCAAATTGGGCAAAATTAATGTCATTATCTATTCAGAAAACATAGCAACTGCAGGAAAAGTTTATCTAAGGAATTTATGGTTCTAGCAGCATTCTGTAATTCTGGGAAACTAGTGATGTGCAGTGGGGGGGGGAATGTTACATTCATATGTAGGTTTCTGATGAGAAAATGTTTGTGGGGTGAATGAGGAGCGGACAGCACCACGTGGCAGCTCACGATGTCATAAATAGTTATACTAT
Source organism: Deroplatys truncata (assembly GCA_030765065.1). Classification (NCBI taxonomy): domain Eukaryota; kingdom Metazoa; phylum Arthropoda; class Insecta; order Mantodea; family Mantidae; genus Deroplatys; species Deroplatys truncata. Next base: position 18,216,894 of record CM060982.1, read on the forward strand.
TTACATTAGAAACATTGCGCAAGGTTAGTATTCCAGCATGTTTCACTTAGAGCAGTATGTAAGCGTTTTCTAGTGCTTTATAAAATTACTTACAATGCCCAGTAAGAAAGGAAGAACTCTACACAGTCATGCCCAAGAAATGGTTGCTAGCATTGTTAAAATCTGTGATGAAGCAAACAAAACCAATTGACCATTTCTCGTGTCCAAGCAACACTAATTACAAATCTTAAGAAGAGAATTAAACAAAAAGAATGACCAAGGATCCTCTTATCCTCTACACATGCCAGGTAAACATCACATGAGGCCACAAGAAAGAAATGTGTGCTTAGATGATTTCGATCTAAGCACAATATGGTAAACACTGCAAGAATTTTACAGTTTAAAGTTGTGCCTATGCATTCCAAACTATTGCCGGTGATTAGAGAAAAACATGCTCTTTCCTTGGGGACAAGGGGCACTCAAAAGTTCTATACCAGCTAGACTTTAAATGGAGGAAAAGTGGAAGTGGGAAATTTTGATTGAAAAACCAGAAATTCTTAGTTGACATAGCAGGTAGCTAAGAGTCTTCAGAATGAAGGAAAGCCAATTTCTTAATAGATGAAAGCTTGGTAGACAGCAATTTAACTTACAAACAAGGTTGGTAAAGTTTGGAAATAAAAACCATTTGTGCAGATAGAAACACTGCTAAGAGGTTAATTATGGCACATGATGGTTCTTGGACTGAATTCCTGCAGAAAGCCATTTTAGTATATAAGGCTAGCACCACAATTGGACACTATCATGGACAAATGAATAGTACTAACTTTGGAAAGTGGGTTAGGGAAAAGCTATTAACCAGTCTGCCCTCCAATGCTGTCGTGGTTCTAAATAACATCTTTTATCACACTATACAATTGCACAAATCTCCTTCCAAGCATGAGTTAAGTCAGAAATCGTGTCATGGTTGCATCAAGAAGGGGTGCAATGTGATACACAAATGAAGAAAGAAATGCTTTATGAACTAGTGCTGGCGAAAAAAGCGACAGAGCAGATCTTTAAAACAGATACCCTCCTAAAAGAACATGGCCACATGGTAGTTGAACTTCATCCATACACGTGTGATCTTACTCCTATTGAACCGGTGTGGGCTAAACTTAAAAACTTTGTGAGGGAATATAATGTATCAGGAGAGATGTTATTGGCATGGCTTCTGGACTTAACAACACGGGGTATTGATACTGTGACTTTGGAAGACTGGGAAGGCTACTGTTGTCATGTGGAGAAGCTGAAAAACAAATACTGGGAATGATGTCTTATGTGATTGACTCCATTATCATTCTGGTTGCTGATAGTGATGATTCATCTTCCGATAACAAAAGCAGTGAATCTGAAGAAGCTCTTTTTGACTCGGATCTTGCACAACCGTTATAAGATGTGGTTATATATTACTATTGTTTAATATAGTCATAATGCATGCTTTATATGGGAATTGACAAAAGTATTTTAAATTTATTTACTATATGCGATTGGACCCTACTTTCCAGAACTGGTTTAAGTATGTTAGCTTATTTTTGAAAGTCTAAAGCGATCCTGTTTGTTTGTCTCATTTAAATCTGCTTAATACAAAGTAATCTCTGTTTATTCGTTTGCTTTATGAATTTTCATCTTGTATTCAGCATTACTAGCACAAGAGCATATGTTTTCTAAGAGGCCTTAAGCCGTATTGATATATTGAAAGTACAGCCAAAATGTTTTCAGCTAATGCTAGAATTGTTGATGCCAAGATATTCCTTATAGCCAATTTTCGTGAGAGGAACACAGTAGTTTCTATTCACTATTGTTTGTTTTGTTATAGCTTCTACAAACTATTCCTGCAAATGGTTATTACAGGTCCCATAAATAAAAATCACATAGGTATAATTTTTGAAATCCCCAATGATGGTGTAAGACATCGAAGAGACATTTTACAGCCTTTCTTCGAGCAACCGACAGACATTGAATGTCAGCAGCCATTCTTTCAGCAAGACTCAGCTATTCCACAAACTGCTTATGAAACACTTGATTTGGTCACAGGAAGTTTTGAGGACAGAATTATCAGTACTGGGTTGTAGCCCACTCTTAGCCTCGATTTGACGCTTGTGTTTTTTTATTTATGGGGAAACTTAAAGAACAAGGTGTATCAGAATAACCTCCATACAATTTAGGGTCTAAAAGCAAGTGCTACACATCAAATTGCTGCAATCACACTTCAGGAGCTGATGGAAGTAAATGGTAATTAAATATGCACATGTTGTCGATGTATTACTGTTGAGGGACAACATTTTCAATATTGCTTATAACACAGTTAGTTGTTATTATCATCACTTTCAGTAACGCATTCCGTAAACATTTTATGCCTGATGATTTGGTGTCTCTTTCTCACGTAACCTACTGTGCTCTGCTGGCCACTAATTGTACAGTCCCATGCAAATTAATTGGAACAAGGTAAATTTTGCTGCATTTTCCCAAACAATTGTCAGCACTGTGCTTGCAATGAAATCAAATACTCTCTGGCCACTGTTGCTTGTTGTTTCACGTGTCAATTGTTGTGTGGCAGTTGGTTTTTGTCAAATGTGCATTTATTTGGATGTGGTTGAGTTTTATAGTTCTGTTGTAATATTTGTAAATTTTGGTCTTCGATGGATATGACTCCCAGGAAGTGAAGTGCGATTCTGGCATTAGCACAAAATACTTCTATGACGCAAAGAGAGATAGCAACAAAGTTTGGTGTTGGTGTAACCACTGTACATAGAATTATTCATCAGTACAAAGAGACTGGCTCCATTACACCAAAGGGGTGAATCTATATGCATTTAATTTCTGTTGTAGACTTTTAACAGTTGAAAGAAAAGCCCAAAAATCTGTGAAGAAACAACTTCTTACACAAGCAATGCATAAGAAACGCCTCTTATAAGCATGTGCTCATCGGAATTGGACACTGCAACACTGGAAAAAAGTTCTTTTCCCTGATGAGACTCATTTCGAAGTGCAAGGTCAGAGGGTTCAGTATGTGTGCCAAGCAAATAATGAACCTGCAAATTCAGCACATTTTCAATAGAATGAGAAGAAAATGTTTTGGGGCTGTTTCACCTATGAAGGACTAGCACCTTTAATTCCAGTTGAAGGCATGATGAAAAGCGATCAGTACATCACAGTACTGGTGAGAGTTGTTTGTGAACTCCAGAAAACTTTTCCGGAAGGTGATGGAATTTTTCAGCAAGATTTAGCTACCTGCCACACTTCTAAGAAAGTGAAGAAATTCTTCAAAGATAACAATGTTCGTGTGCTTGACTGGCCAGGCCTGACATTAATCCCATAGAAAATGTGTGGGCTATTTGCAAAAAGAGACTTGCAAATTTTGACTTTTCCACAAAAGAACGTTTGATATTAGGTTTAATTCAAGTATGGTTTCATGATGATCTCAAAAATGTGTGTTCCAATCTTGTGGAGTCAATGCCTAATAGTGTAATGGAACTTATGAGGACATATTAAGTATTAAGGAATGTAAATTGGAAGTAATTTATGATTAAATTCATGAAAGCATGTAAAATGTTCTGTTTGTTCTGTTCCAATTAATATGCATGAGACTGTAGTAACAACATTGTACTTTCTCTACTACTTACTTACGAAAGTAGCATTGCACTCCACTCAAAATTTCACTGTTGAGATTCTACCCAAAATGCATGTTTTGAGGTACCTGAATATATTTTTTTAAAAAGTAGCTGTGTGAGTGTGTGTAGGGGGGTGTGTGTGTGCAAGCATGTCAAAAACAAAAAGTTGTTTAAATACCATATTGTGTACTAAAGTTCAACATATTCCAGGGATGCCATACAAAGATTTTCAAGTAAATGTGCTACCCTCAAATACCATTTCCATGGAACATTCTAGTTACTTTTTGATTTTCTCAAAAATGGCTATAATGATTTTGAATAAAATACCATATTTTTAAGATATTTACATGAAAAATAAAATATGTATCTTGAATTTTTTTAGGAATAGCCTCTGAAGTACCTGTTTAGATCATGACAGTTGGGACTAATTTACAGCAGTGAATCAGCTAACTCTGATATAAAGCTCTAAATTTGCTTGCTTTTATGCATATAAAGCTGGAGTTGGATAATATTTCACATATTATATTACACGCTAGAATGGTAAGCTTAATAGAATTAGGTATGGTGAGTACCAGAAACATAGTTCAGAGAATTTTAATTCAAACTTATTTTAAATAATAATATATATGGCCCATAAAAGGAATGCATTAACACCCGTGTCATATCCACATTCATAAAGGATCTTACCTCATACAAGTTCTGTTATACATTTTGTTTCATCCAAATACGAAACAGATTAACATAATATTTTATGTGCACTCTGCAATTATATATCTAAGAACAGATTTAAATGGTAAATAGGTAAGCTCCATGTAGCAAGGAACATTTAAATTACCATACCTGAAGAGTTAGCTCCAAGCAAGCAGTACTTTTAAATACTACAAAATACACTCATGTTGCCTCTGTGGTCTGGAGCTTAGCATGCTAACCTTTAAATCCAGAGGTCCTGGGTTCGACGGATGGAGGGTGGGAATTTTTCTTTCGCCAGGGTAATTCCCTATTATCCTGAGAGTGTGGAAGTACAAATGGAGGTATAAATGTGTGTGTGTGACTTTAATGTAATAACCAAAAGTAATGCCAAACAAAAAAATAATTCCACTGTAAACAAGTAAGCATCACTGCCGCTGTGCAATTGTTTCTAAGGTAAAAAGTTGCCAATATGACCCAAAATGTTAAAGGCGGCATATAAAGCACCCCCCCACACACATAAAAGAAAAAAAAACTAGCTCTTGCAGCAAGAGCTAGAGCAACAGAATTCAACCTACTGCACTCTATTAAATGTTTACATTCTGAGGAGTACAATTTAACTATTTCCATGAGACTTCCCCATAGAACATGTTTCAGAACAAGAGCCTTCAAAACATTTTCTGTGAGGTAAATGTATCTAATAATGAGATTGGGAAGAAATATTAAATACTTAGTGTCTCCAACTACACTTTGATCACACCTGCATTACAGCACTATAACTTTTACTTTGGTAAAAGCTGATTTCTACAGAGTGCACCATAGAGTTTGCTTTACTGTTATATTTTCAAGCAAAAGAAGCTTAATATACCTTCATTCCTGGTTCTTTCTCCATTAAAGGACGACAGTAAACAGGAACTGGAACTGGTACTTGACTAGAGCTAGAGCTTAATTGCCTTGATGAATTTGTTGAGTGTTGTGATTGTGTGGTTGAGCCAGTTGATGCAGGAACTTTGGCAGGCAAACTCCATCCATATGCTTGTAGTCGTCCATCATCCTTTCGAACATGAGCTCTAACTTGTCGATACTGCTCTCGTCTTTCTGTTGCACGCCGTGCAGCAAGTTTTTCAGATGAACTGCAATTTTTCATCATAATAATATCTACAGTTTTGTAGTACTTTTCATCTTTTCTATGAAAAGTATTACCCACACAATTTTTCACAATTGACACATGTACTAGCTTCATAGGGACTGGTACTGCACTTTTTATTCAATCACACAAATTCAAAAACTCAAAAAAGTATTAACCATTTCCTTTGAGTCTTACACAGCTTATGCGGGGGTCATTTTAGAAGTCATGGCAACTATGGTATATCATCCAGATATATTTATTTTAAAACAGTTTTATACTGTATGGGATGTTGCCACCAGATGATTACTGTATCCTTTGGTGACTAGCTGATGACAAATGCAAAAACAAAGTTGGTATGCTAGAGGCTGTGCTCCAAGATGGATGTAAATAAATAGAGTTGACAGTGGCTATTGCTGAATATTACAGATCTTCATAGTAGAACCACTCATCATTGTTATGCTCAGCTACAAGAAGCATTGGGTGATGCCGCACTGCATTATTGAACCTGCTCATACAGTGCACTTGGTGTTATCAAAGAGTGCTTAACATATGAAAGACAATGGAGGAATTGTTCTCACACACAGATAGATATTTATGCATCAACAATGATCCACATTTTAAAGGATGATTTGCATATGCTTAAGGTCTCTACAAATTTGATGCCATATCAGTTGAAGGAGTGCAGAAATGGACTCGATACATGACATGCCATATCCTTCTCGAGTGATTCCAACATGAAGGAATCCCATAATTGCAATTGATGGGATCTGGACATGAGCATATGAACCTCAACTAAAGCACCAGTCAAATGATGGGCATCATCCTGGTTTACCACAAAGATACTAGTTTCAACACAAGTCCAATGCACAAAGGTTGATGCAGTAATTTGTATCACAAATTACTTAAATGTAAATAATGATTGTAATATGAATATGCATTTTTATGTGACATTGATTTCAGATGTTTATTGATTGTAAATATTGTTGGAAAGTAAATTTATAAGGCTTTAATGAAACTGTCAATAATAGCGCAATAATGTAGCGAGGGGGTGAGCTGTTTATCATTATTGGAAACGAGGAAGTTACGTAATGTTGGCGCGTTTTCGGTAGAAACTTCTGGAATATGTTCTCCCTAAAGCATATGTATTCATAATTTTCATTGGATATTAAAATAGACGCTAATGTTGGCGCGTTTTATTAGCCAATTGCAGTTCAGTTATAATCTTTAGGCGTATCTGGATGAAGGCGTATAAATAAGGTAGGTTGGAAGTAAAGTCAGTCAGTCCTTCAGTTCGCCGAAAGCATTCATACATTACACGTCGTATTTAGCGTCAGTTCATCAAAAATCTGTGTACACTACACGTCGTTTTCAGTTCGTCGAAAGTATTAGTTCGTCATACATCGGATATAGATTCACAAGTTACGCGCAGCAGAATTATGAAAGATCTAAAATATGGTAAAGTTAATTATATAAAAGGTTGAAGTACGTTGATTAAAAGTGATCAGTAAGAAGTTATTATAACAGTTTCAGTTTGGCGAATATCTAGATCAATATGTAAAAGTGATAGTGAACGTGTTCGACAATAAAAATTATAAAACAAATTTCTTCATCAGTGTTCTTTTTGGATAAAAGATTCCTTTCCGTTTACACAACCCTGATCAAGACACATGTTCGACCCAAGATAAGATAATAGCTAGCCGGAGGACATTTGAAATGAAATCAAACAGAAGCTAACACTGATGCAAATTGCTAACACAAGATGGAGCTACAAACCGAACAAATGAATGACGTCGCAAGATGGCTTCAACACACGTGATGTAAACTAACATTATAAGTAATATCGTCGCAAATTGGCTACCATAACGTGGGGCTACAATAATGTTAAATAAATACAAAATTAATACCGCATCAAATTGGCGCCCAACGTGGGGCACGATGACCAGGAAAGGATCAGAATAACCAGGAAGGGGCAGAGTGACCAGGAAAGGAACACGATGACCAGGAAAGAAGCAAAGTAACCAGGAAAGTAGCAGAGTGACCAGGAAAGGAACCAGGACGTGGAACGAATGCAGCAGTGAAATGATCTACAAGACGCAGATTCCAAACTACAGGACAACAAAACGACATGGACTCATCATAACACAACGCAGAAGCGATATACAAATCTAGGAGAGAGGGGCAGGAAGCTGGACATCAAAGCTACATCAGCAGATAGCATCAGAAAGGTTAGAAACGTGTGATTTTTATTCTAAAAAAAAAAAAAGAAGGTGTAAAATTTTAAATGTACCTTAGGAGCGGTAGGATAAAGAAAACAATGGCTACTAATAATACAGAAGAAATAATTATGGAGGGAGATAATGTAACAGTTAGCTGTAATTCAATACAGGTTACAGAAAACAGCCCAGACTTTTTAGGATTTGAGGGTGAAAATGTTAGTGCAGAAAGTGAGAATAGAATAGCAGGAAATGTTAATTTTGATGCTGGTATGATGATGGAAATGTTTAGAAATTTTGGTGAAAAATTAGATCAGATTAAGAAGGAATTGAAGGGAGATATGCAAAAGAATAATGAGAAATTGAGGGAAGATATTGGTAAGAGCATTACAGATCAATTAAGGGAAGATATGCAAAAGAATAATAGGGAATTGAGGGAAGATATTGGTAAGAGCTTAGAACAAAACAGGAAATCAATTGAAAATATTGGTAGGAGTAATGAGATATTAGAGCAAAAAGTAGATCAAAGCAGTGGAGAAATTGAAAAGAAAGTTATGAAGCTAGATAGTAGTATGCCAAAACTGAGAGATGAGAATGAGGAAGTAATAGCAAGTGAGATAGGAGAAGTTTCAAAGAAAATGTTAGACATGAGCAGTGGAATAGGTAACAAAAAAAGTGAGGTTAACACTAAAAGTAAACATGTTGACGTAGAATGTACAGAGTCAGATAGTAGAATGAGTAACATTTCAAGTGAGATAAGAGAGAGGAAAGAGGTTATGAATGTAGATGTGAATAAGGCGCAAGTTAATTTCAGAGGGGAAATATCAGAAATACAGAAGGAGTCAATAATGCAAAGAAAGAAATTGTACCAAGATGTTCAAAATGAAAACTCCAGTCCAGTACAGTTTGGTACAGATTTGTCAGAGTATTCTCAAGTTAAAAAGATAGTAGAAGAATTGAAAATGACAGTTGTTAAAAGATTTGTTGTACAAGAAACTTTAGATTGTTTTCAAATGTTATCAAGGGACGAAATTTCATATGAATACAAGAGGTTATTCATGAACAAAAATTTGAAGGTTAGGATACGGCTACGAGTAATGTTTAGCCAAACACAATTTGATCCAGGAGGGTAAATAGCAATGATATGTAAAGTAAATGCTGGATAGTTAAAGATGACTTGCAGAGAAATGTATTGGAACGTAAGAGGGTTAATTATTTATATGTCATTTGAAAAGAGAAATAAATTATAAAAAAAAAAAAAAGAGAGAGAGAGAGAAATGTTTAAAAAAAAAAAAAAAAATTAAATTTTTTGTAACTGTAACAGTATTTGAAATTAAGAATGTAAAGATTGAAACTTAATATGATATTAAAGTAAAAGTACGTAAATACAATTCCAAGAGTATTGTTAAAATAAAGTACAAAATAACAAAAATGGGTAAAAATAATAATAAAAAAAACAAAAACAAATACTTATGTAGCAAACAGAAAAAGTGAAACATTGTCTAGATTTAAGAGATATCAATATATATGTGTAGAGGGTGAATATTTTTGGTAAATATGTTTAATAATAATAATAAAAAAAAAAATTCTTAAATGTATAAATTTTTGTCAACAACTTAAGAAAGTAAGCAATTTTGAAACAGTCATTAAATAATTTAGGGTACAGTATTTGCTATAAAAAAATTTTGTAATGTCAGATTAATATCTAAATTAATTAAACCAGAGCCAGTAAGTAGTGGCGAGATAAAAAAAAAAAAAAAAAAATGTCGTGTGTTAAATACGTGTGAAGTGTTAAGTGAAAGTGATAGCGTGTGTTCCAAGATTTAGGAGACTAAAAACACAATTATAAAATTTCCAAACAAGTTGTAAATATTTATAATTATGTTTCTAGTGGGGCATATGATGCAGTAATTTGTATCACAAATTACTTAAATGTAAATAATGATTGTAATATGAATATGCATTTTTATGTGACATTGATTTCAGATGTTTATTGATTGTAAATATTGTTGGAAAGTAAATTTATAAGGCTTTACTGAAACTGTCAATAATAGCGCAATAATGCAGCGAGGGGGTGAGCTGTTTATCATTATTGGAAACGAGGAAGTTACGTAATGTTGGCGCGTTTTCGGTAGAAACTTCTGGAATATGTTCTCCCTAAAGCATATGTATTCATAATTTTCATTGGATATTAAAATAGACGCTAATGTTGGCGCGTTTTATTAGCCAATTGCAGTTCAGTTATAATCTTTAGGCGTATCTGGATGAAGGCGTATAAATAAGGTAGGTTGGAAGTAAAGTCAGTCAGTCCTTCAGTTCGCCGAAAGCATTCATACATTACACGTCGTATTTAGCGTCAGTTCATCAAAAATCTGTGTACACTACACGTCGTTTTCAGTTCGTCGAAAGTATTAGTTCGTCATACATCGGATATAGATTCACAAGTTACGCGCAGCAGAATTATGAAAGATCTAAAATATGGTAAAGTTAATTATATAAAAGGTTGAAGTACGTTGATTAAAAGTGATCAGTAAGAAGTTATTATAACAGTTTCAGTTTGGCGAGTATCTAGATCAATATGTAAAAGTGATAGTGAACGTGTTCGACAATAAAAATTATAAAACAAATTTCTTCATCAGTGTTCTTTTTGGATAAAAGATTCCTTTCCGTTTACACAACCCTGATCAAGACACATGTTCGACCCAAGATAAGATAATAGCTAGCCGGAGGACATTTGAAATGAAATCAAACAGAAGCTAACACTGATGCAAATTGCTAACACAAGATGGAGCTACAAACCGAACAAATGAATGACGTCGCAAGATGGCTTCAACACACGTGATGTAAACTAACATTATAAGTAATATCGTCGCAAATTGGCTACCATAACGTGGGGCTACAATAATGTTAAATAAATACAAAATTAATACCGCATCAAGGTTCATGATCATTCAGGCATATGACAGCCAAGATATTCTGCAATATCATCTTGTTTGAGAGGACCACATTGTCAATGGCCAATACTACAGATCACCCTTGATCTGCATTGTAAAATTTGATGAAATGTCCAGCAGTTCTGAAAAGAGATCAAAGGTGCATGGACTGCAAACATTTATTTACTTAGTCAAATGCTCAAATATTTGGTACACTGCCATTTGCCATCTGGCTTCCCAGTGGAGCTGTCTGTTGGTTTTATTCCAATGATTGTGAAGTGCTAAAAACTCCCTGAGATGTTCTCAATTCATTATAGCAGCATTCTCCTTACACAACAAATATACTAGCGAGCTGATGATGTGCAGTTAAGACAATGTGGTATGTAATAATATGGACTCCTGCTACAGTTTCATTTCTTGGTGGCTCTGGAATATTGTTCTTCATTTTTATGACATTACCCCATATTTTCTACTAGCTATCTGATTCAGGAATTTGCTTCTTTGGACCCTGAAGCTAGATTTGATACTGTTTTTCTCAGAATGAAAGGATAGTTTTGTTTGGTTGGTGATTATTATTTCTGTTCCTTTTCCTTTTTGCCAAATAGCCAGTTTATTAACTTCCTTTAATACCAATATGAGATGAAATCCACTGAGTTACAATATTCTATCTGTTTCATTTTGAAACTGGATGATTTGCCTAATTTCTAATATTCTTGATGTATACATAGAGCTTTAAGTTTGTTATAGGCTGAATAAGTGAGGTTGAGACATAAAAGATAAGTACTGTCTGAAATATGTGTATTCTAATACATAATTGGGAGAGAGCATTCCATATTGTTTCTATTCCACCATAAAAATTTGTTTTGTTTTCCTACTGAAGAACAAAATTTAAACAGGTTACTGTAAATTTCAGCACCAAAATTTTCACCTTGGACTATGTGTGATTCTATATATATGTGCAATCACTTGTCTTCTGGACACACAGAAATTGTTTCCAAAGCCAATTGTTCTAGGATTTCTTTATTGTGCAGCCTTTCTTTACTTTTCCAATCTGCAGTTTGCCTTTGTATAAAACAGAGATTTTCTATTTCCAATTCAGAAAAATAATTGTTTCTAATTTCATGTATGCACTGATTGAACCCTTTTGAGTCTTTCTTGATTTTCTTTTGTATTTTATCCAGGATTTATAATCAGGCAATTAATCAATTTTTCATACTGTATTAGTGCTGCTTATTTATTCCATCACATAAAGCAATATTATCCACTGTGATAGGTGTAGTTTTCACAGCACTTATCATTATCCTCATTTTCTGATTTTGGGCTAGTTTCATTTCATTTATATTTGTACTTATGAATGGCTCACATCCACATAACAAAACTGGTTTTATATATATTTAAAAGGTGTCTTTTTGTATTGATAATGAACCCCCCCCCCCACCCACAGTAAGACATTTTAAGATGCTGCATCTACTCCTAACCTTTTCAGCTGTTGTTTTTTTTTTTTTATTATTATTTTTTTATATTTTTATATTTTTTTAGCATGTCCTCCAACTCAATTTAGAGTCTTGTCACCATTATATTGAAGGTTATAGTTTGGTATACTTTTAGCGAGAAGAGAGAAGATTTGGAAGATTGCAAAGGAGGACATCTTATCAGCATTTTGATGTGAAGTGGTATACACAAGAATCATTCACAGCCAATGATATTCAACATCTTTCTTATTATTGGCAAAGAAGAGTGGAAGCTTTGGGGGATTATTTTGAGGGATGTTACTTGTGAGTAATGTACTTTGTTTCTTTTTGTGCATAATAGAACAATGACTTCTATTTACACATCTTCCAAGCTCCTTTCCCATTGGCTCCAGTACATGCAATTTAGTACTGGCATTGTGAAGCACATTCCAGTGATCTTCAACTGTGTTTAGTGAATTTCTACTCCTGTGACTTTATAGACTGATATACTATAGTTGCCATTACTTATGAAATGACCCTTACATATTCCAATCACTGAGAATTATATATTTCTGTTGTTCACAAGCTGTTAAAAAGTAGGTTGTATACCAGTTGAACTGTTTTATATCTTTGTTATGTAGGCTCACTTAAAGTGGTATTTAAAAGCATTTCATTGCACTGTTGTTTGCAAAAATACCAATGAACAGACTGGAACAAAGTTTTAAAACTACCAAGTTTTACAAATAAAAGGCATTTAAGCTCCTCATATTTATTTCAAAATTTACTTACAGAGCTTCTGAAACCTAAATTTCATTTCAGTTATATATGTTTGGTTTTTATAGTTACTACTAAGTGACTGTATGATAGCAGTGGCCATTATTTAAAACAACATTTTGCTTAGCACAGCAGAATGTGAAATTATAATATTATTTTCCTAAACCAATATTTCTAAAGTATGTCTTTTAATAATTTAACCTACATTTTAAATTCTTCACTAGTTCACCAACCTGACAACCAGGATCTAGGGGGTCATAACATACAGCTGCCATTTTTGGGTCCTGGGTTTTATTCTCAGATTTAACAAGGGCTCAGTTTTGTTTATTTACATTTAAGGTCTTTCCTAATATATCACTCATACATTTATCTTTAATTTCATCACTAGTGGTGAAATTCCAACTATGGTTTTGCAATGTCAGGGAAGAGCACTCTTAAGTCAATTTGCAGTACACTGGTTTAATATAAACTAAATATACTAATTAATTCATTCATAAACACATAAAAGTAGCTGAACAAATTTTATTGCTAAAAGTCACTTCTCAGTATGTTTATATATTGTTGTTTCTAATGGTATGCATTTGGCAATGAAACCATTGGTATTCTTGAGTATCTTTCAGTGATAGTTGAAGCAGGTAGAGCTTTGCACATTTGAAGATGCTTTTATCAGTCACCATGCCCTGTGACATAATCACTCTGGTCAAATTAGTCAAAGAATGAAAGATGACAGCAATGTGGGCACTGGCTTATCGTGATTCTCAACATGACTGATAAACATAGAGATCTTTACAGTGTTGGGACTCTCACATCTGAGCTATACATTCTCTATTGTTCCATGAATCACTAAATACTTAGGATAGCTAGTATAAAGAAACAACAGAGGATGTTCAATTATTAATGTGAATACCATCACTGTTAATGGAAATGAACTTTATTGCACACTAAGTAGACATCTGTACTACTACTACTACTAATAATCGCATAAATACATTTCATTTACAAAACAATAAAAAAAAATCTACAATCTATACTTCTTATAAATAATGATCAAATACTGATGAGGATATTAAACAAAATCTTTCCTCTTTCCTGCTGGAAGTGAGGTTCTTATTTTACAATGCATACTTCGTTAATTTAATCAGAGTATAAATTTACTGTGAGGCGGTACTATTTTGACGAGAACTGTTAATCCTTCTTATTGTATTTCAATAGTTTTTCAATACTGGGAGTCATGCTCTGACTAGCACATGAAGCACATGGAGAAGAAAACATTTTAAGTTATGGTCTGATAGTTCGCTTCTATGTTGTGGTTTACCATTCTTCATCAGTGAAAACAACTATTCACATAAATACGTAGAAGCAAACACACTAAGATAGTGGACAGCAAAACAATGTAGAAATTGTGATCAAGCGAAAGTGCTGTTGAACTAAGCCAGGCTCTTTCTGATTTGAAATTTATCTCCGAGTTTATGTCATTCTGCAAATCTATTACTTCTAGTTGCAGTGTTTTAAGAAAAGTATCAATTACAACTGACAAAGGTGTAGCAAATAATTGTATGTCAGTTCCAGGCCTATCATTTCTTTAAATCTAAGATCAATACTTTAATAATTTCTCTTATGATGTGTGCATACTGCTAAAACTCAAAGATATGATGGGGTGGAATACACTAACAAGTTTTGGAAAATGTGTTGCATCCTTATTGGTTAACTGGCATTCTCACAATGCCAGCTTCACTTTAAATGCTTTCTCAGCTTGCCAAAGAGATGACTTATTATCTGATTTCTCCCCCAGTAGTGAAAGATTCAATGTATTTATGTGGGTTGTTAAGTCTGCCAAGAATGCCAAGTTAGTCATACAATTTGTCACCGAGTTCATTACAAGTTTATCTTGCAGCTCAAGAAAAAGCTTTTATCTTTCCTCAATTTGAAGAACCTATCTAATAATTTTCCTTGGCACAGCCAATGCACTTCACGATGGTCTGCAAGATCATATTGTCACTGGTTTGACAATACCTATGTACAAAACACTTTTTTCAGGAAATGGAAAAAAGTTTTTTAAAATGTGATGATTGAGATTTAATATAGAAAATGCTTTTTTGTAATGATGATTATAGTAAACAAATTGGAGAGATTTATCTGCACACGGTTGGTATTTCTTAGTTCTGAGCTAGTCACATAGGTGATATTTCATATGAGATTTATCAGTAATGTAATGAATACAAACACATAATTCAATGAAAATATTGACAAAAGCCTGAAATTTTAATGAATTTCTTTTTTTAAAAAAAATATCCTTTTCTCAGGAAAAATACTTGCCATCGAATCTTGCAGACATACATATAGAAATGCTTGTTTCTTGAAACTGTATTCACAAGATAGACAGAATATTACACTGCAAACTACCCTAAATCTAAGGTAAATGGGGATCCATGGTAACTCAAAAAACAAAATTAACTTAGCGTAACGGTCCTTTCACAATCATTTTACTTTCTAACTGTGGATTTCATTGCCCTCTTGAATGGTAAATTATCATAGAATGGGTTATAATTACGTTCAATCACTTTTTCTTGAGTTCTTGCAGATGGAAATGTTTAAATTCCAAAATTTGCATTTGTTCTCAATAAAGGAATTGTGGGATGCACTGGCCTGATTTATGTCTCCGAAGTAGTGGTTCCCAGTTCCCAAAATTGTCCAAAATAAAAGTTATGCTGCTAATTTCTGTTACAGTTGAGTCACCAAGTTTTCTTCCCGGTCTTGAGGGTAAACTGGTTTCAAGTTCATCATACTTCAAGAAGAAATCATGGTTGATCACATGAATGTTATATGGATGTTTTGGTCTTGCCAATCTCATTCTTGAAACGTAATCTGAAGAAAAATTAAACTGAGCTTTATTTATGAATGCTCTTTATCTTAGCATCCCATTCTATATTGGGCATGAAAGAAGGGAAAGTTTGCCCAGGACCCTCTTTTACCAGGCTTGATGTTCTTTTACATGCCATAAATTATGACATGGGACCACCGGCTTTACTTCTCTTCTGAAGAAAACCATGCTAAAGATTTTTACGCCCGAAAAAATCCATCAGCCTCCACCTGGTTTAACCCGTGATCTCAGCAACTAGAATCTAGGAGCATTAATAGGTGGCTTAAAGAGATGTTCACGAACTGAATGAACACTGTCGGCCTCTATTATCGTTCGACCTTTCTCCAAATATAACTGTTCAATTTTCATTGATCTCTTCAAAGGAAAGTCACTCAATGCACTTGCCAGGATTTTATTTCTATTCTGAAAACAACCATCAGATTTTAATATGATTTCTTTGTAATTTCCATCTACTTTAGATAAGTAGTCAATGGCACAGGAAGCAAATTCACTTGAAGTTACACCACCTTCCACCTCATACCATACATAAAAGTGCATGTCTGCAGAATTTAACTCATAGAGTGTGAAGTTATGAAGCTGTAATGTTTGCTTGTAGTACATTGATGAATCTAAGGTCCTGGGGCAAAGAAGAACAGTTTACATGTCCATAGTGACAATGAGTTTTTCAGGAGATGCACTTTCTTTAGCAGCAAATTTCGCTTCTTGACTTCTATTCAACATGAGCATTGTAGACTTGGTCACTTACGTTTCCTGTTTATGAGAAGAGCAAGATCACACTGATCTTTTCGGGAGGCATTTATTGCTATATTTTCTTTGTCTAGTATTTCTTGGAAAAGTTTCCGTCCCACTGGTTGAATTCCTTTGTCTTTACACCACTCTGAAAAGACACTGAACATGTGCAGATATGACCTGAAAGTTGATTCAACATACAATTTATTTGTTGATTTTCTACAATAATAACTAGCACTCTAGGGAGCAAATCAAGCCAGTCCATTACAAACTTCCGTTTTCTGCTGTTTTCTTCATTTTGTGATCGAATCCTCCTCTCCTTTTTCAGTTGCACCTCTTTTCTTTCATTATGTATTTCTTTAGCTAGTTTCCTTCTTTTGAAGTTTGTGTCATCAGTACAATTGTTATGAATATCAAGCTGTGCAAAGGTATTACTATTTTCCATTTCTTCAGGTTCATCTTCCTTTTCACTACTGGAATAGCTATCTCTATGGCCCATTCTCCTGACCCAACGTTTATACATATCTTCACATACATTTACAGTATTTAAAAAGAATTTGCAACACACTCTCACCTTTCACTGCTGTCCTTTGGGAGATATATGTCACGTCCTTCCTGTTTCAAATGTTTGTATGCAACACTCTCCCATCTTCTCCTAACAATTTTTGTAATCACCAATCCCTTCACATATGCTCTTTTTTCTGCCCATATTGGTAACCCTTTCCGGAAATTGCCAAAAAAAATAATTTGCATGGCACACATAATAGCTCCACAAACGTAAGGTTTTCCACCTTTACTTGGCTCTGTTTTTGTATGAGAGTAACATACTTTCATGCAATCTAGAGATAACTTTTTCCCATGAGATCTCTTATACCCCATATACTTGTTTCCTAGTGCCCTTGTTAAACATGTTTTCTTTCTTTTCTTACTTAATGACTCTTTAACACTATTTTGTTTTATACCATGGCTCTCTGAGGCTATCATTTCATTACTGGTGACACCAATGCCACCCACATCAATTGGCTTGTCTTTTCAAAGGCGTCATTGTGTGTAGCAGATGATACCTCAAGTGTAGTATTGTTTGAGAAAACATCCCCCAGGACATCATTCACAGCATTACTGACAGGGTTACAGATAGGTTTAAATAGGTCTAGCAACTTTCCATAAGGCATTGGTACAGTCTATTACTTCCAACAAAACTTGTATTCAATATTGCACTGGTATTTAATATTTCTCCAGGGGTAGATACAGCATCCCTGTTATGAGGATTAGTGGGTATTCTGATTTCAGTGTTAGATTCCAACACACTGTAACCTAATGTTTCTACTTCATCTTCGACTTCTCCCATAAGGTTTCTGGATTTGGGCGACACATAGCAAGTAGTCGGTGACCTTGGGATGTGGAGTCTCTGTAGCCCATCTGTTAGAAATATAATCATTGATAAATTAATATCTTAGTATGCAGGCGGAATTGAGATTGTTTCTTAGTTTGCATGATTTCATGCATTTTAAATTGTACTTAAAAACTAGAAATAAACTCTTTCTGCATGCCAAAAAAAATGGTACGTGATAGGAAAAAACGGAAAGCAGATTTGGATTCAGCACACCAAAATTAGGCTTAGAGACCTGTTTAACCCTGTGACGCAAAAAAAATATTTTAAATTTGCAGCCTGAGTTATTTATGTGACATGATTCAGTTTATTTCAAGTAGGCTTTAATGTGTGTCATTTTATCTATAATACTTGTGATGTGGTAAGCCTTAAGACATTAGTATTGAATTTCTGATCCAGCCATTACACAAAAACAAAATAAACAGACCTAAGCATCCTACTGGCACATTGTTTTCAACCAAGCTATTTTGTGTCAAGTGCAATTGGATTTAATGTCTCACATTTAAGTGCTGAACATAATATGCATACTTGCCAACTTTCTGAAACCAAAACCAGTAAAACCTTTTCCTCATTCAGTAAATATAATAATTTTGTGATGATATGGAATTTAGGAAACCTAAAATCTTCAATGCAATAAACGTACAAAAATTACATTCAATATAAGCCACAATTCTGAAATAAGCTCAAAACACATTCAGTAACCTTTTTCAAGCCGAAGACTAGCAAATTTAGATTGCGCACTTCCAGTTAAGGCAGCACTATTCACAAAACTAGCTAAACTAATCTGGAAGTGTTGTTTGCAGAGATCATCCTGCATCATGACACACAGTAGATGAAGAAAATTTTAGGTTTTCTACTGTAGCTTTGTTAGAGTCTTTACTGCTCTGTGCATAGCACACGGTATTGGTGCTGCACATCAATTGGGAAACTAATGTCAATGTCGGTTCTATTCTTTCTCACAAGACATGTCCACATTGCGGCATTACTGTGAGGAATAGTTAAAATTGGTAACATAATTGATACTAATATTTTAACATTTGCATCTGACCCCAAAAATATGTTAATCTTCCCCATTTATTATCTTCCCAACTGAGCAGGATGGCTCAGGCAGAAGCATCCAAGGTTGAAATTCAGGAGCTCCCAGGTTATATTCTGGCCACCCTGACTTTGGTATTTTTCATGATAGGCAAATACTCTGTGGATTTTATAATACCACGTATTTTCCTGTCCTCATTTTCTCTCATGGGCTACTGGTCTGGCATGGTGCTTGGTGGTGTGCTTTAAGCAGAAAATTGTTTCTTCCCCAGAACAGAATTTTTTACCGGAACCTGTCCATCCATTCTCACAGATAGGGCGGAGTTCAAAGAGGCACCCAGGGATGCACTGTCTGAAAATTATATAAACCCCACTGTGCCACCCTTCACACTCTTCTGCCTTATCCCTTCCACCCGCAAGTTTCTGCTTAACTGTAACATCATAATGCAAATTTCAGCCACTTATCTGATTTTAAAATAAAAACAAATTCCATTTTATAAGGTTCTTTGAAGGCCTGGTAGTATGCTTCTTCCTGTCACACATCATGAAATTCTTCCTGATACCACATATAAACATGCATTGAACAGTAGCAAAAACACCACTTCCAAGGCTAT
Source organism: Deroplatys truncata (assembly GCA_030765065.1). NCBI lineage: Eukaryota > Metazoa > Arthropoda > Insecta > Mantodea > Mantidae > Deroplatys > Deroplatys truncata. Next base: position 18,236,359 of record CM060982.1, read on the forward strand.
GTGGTGGTGGTGGTGGTGGTGGTGGCGGCGGCGGCGGTGGTGGTGGCGGTGGTGGTGGCGGTGGTGGTGGCGGCGGTGGTGGTATAAAAAGAAAATATCCTGTGGCATGCACACCCGCTGGCCTCATGTGCTCACTTACATATGAATCTGCCATTCGCAATCCACCACTTATTGATGGTATGCACAGTTTACCTCGATGATGGAGACCAAGCAGGACAGCCGGCAGAAGCAACAAGTGATGAAATGTTGTGAATGCAGAGTGCATGTTGCAGGAAGATCATCGTTACACATATGGTCAGATTCAATAAGCCCTAAATATTGGATTGGAAGTAGTGAAACCAATCCTGAAAGAAAAACTTGACGTCAGGAAGCTCTGCAGTCCTGGGTCCCCTACCACCCCACAAATGAGCAGAAGTAAGCATGTGTGCAATGGGCTAGGAAATGATTGAAAAATTCAATGGAGGAAAGTCCAAAAACATATTTAACATTCTAACAGGTGATGTAAGCTGGATTTACCAGTATGATCCAGAAACTAAATGACAGTCATCAGTATGGATCTTCCCAGGAGAAGATACCCCAGCAAAAGTGAAGTGAACGAGAAGTGTTGGCACAATGATAATCTGTTCCTTCTTCTCAGCAAGTGGCCATATTGTGACGATTCCACTTGAGGGACAAAAGACTGTTACTGTCATGTGGTACACCACAAATGTCTGCCACAAGCATTCAATGAACTGAGAAAAAAGCTTCCTAAAATTGGTCTGCTTGGAATTTTGTTGCACCATGACAATGCCTCTGCCCACACTGCACAAGAAATAATCCAATTTCTTCAGGAGTTAGATAGTTGTCCCATTCTCCTTACAGTCCAGATCTGGCCTCGTGCAACTTTTTTCCATTTCCACAAAATGAAAGAAAAAAATGTTAGGTCAATAATTAGAGTCTCCTGAAGCCACAGTAGCTGCTTATGAAGAATGTAGCTGCACTCTCTCCAAAGAAGAATGGCGTTCAGCATTTGAAAAATGGTTTGAAAAGATAAGATGGCAAATAGAATGCAATGTCGTATATTTTGAAAAGATTCAATGATCAAATCTTAAGTTTTAATATTTTATTGCATCCATTCTCAATACTTTTGGAGTGACCCTATGTTATCATATTATAATTATTGTTGCAATTCAATGCCAGGAAGGATTTAAGAAAAACATGAGCACAGAACAAACCCCATGAAAAGTAGGTCATACAGCACATTATCTAAAGCATATAAAAAATGTAATATTCAATTTATGTTATCCAGGCAGAAAAATTACCACAAAAAAATAATAAATAAAAAAAAACGTAATGCAAAAATAAGCTATTTTGAATTATGACAAATATTTTATGGGTCAATAAGTTCTTATTCTTTTATCACTATTTTAGTGTAGTTCAGAATTTTACAATATGCACACTTAAAGTATTAATCAGAGATTTGCCTATTATTGAATAATGTAATCATGAAAAATCTTACTTGAGCGTTATATTAACAGCCTTTCTTGGCTGAAAAAGAAGCATTTACAAAGAGGGCACATATTCATTTTTCAAATTCAAACTGTGCAACATATGCACCAACATCTGATGCTTATTTTGATATTTCCATTACATACTAAATCTAAGTATACCCAATGCTCACAGTTCTCCATCCAGGAAGTCAAAGCCACGTTTGCGGTCATTGAGGGTGCGCTTTCTCATAGTGTCAAGTGCAGGACTCACATGGTGAGTTGGTGCATTATACCGAACATTCAGGTATGGCAAAGGCTTACGTTGTGGCCTTTCTGCTGTGCTGAACAAGTTGCTGAAACTGAAAGAAGACCACAGGTTAAGGAACAACACTAGTAGAAAATGACCCTTCCTTAATGCAATCAAAACTATATTTAGTTTATATGAATAGAGTTTAAATTTAATCTTCTGAGAAAGGAATAGACTGAGAATAGTGCACCAACACCATTATTCAGTAAGCTTGATCCGTCAGTGAAAATATGTAACCATTCATTAGCAGAGTATTTTAATGTTATTATTTCTAGTGACACTTGTTTCAAAACACTGGGAGAAGTTTAGGTTTATGTTTTAAATTCTTCTGCCAGCTGTAGAAAATGCTCAATGTCCAATAAGTCCAAGGAATTGCTTTTGTTTGTAAGTTTTCTTTTAAGCAGGTAAGTTTAAATTTCTATTTCACTTCTTGATCTTTAATAAGAAGCTTTGTTGGGTTTTTAAGTTCGCTCGTGGTTTTCTTTTTTTAACAGTTATTATGGGGTAACCTTATGTATTTTTCATACTGTAGACAGCCACTTTTTCAATGTCAAAATTCAACTTTGAATTATTTCTTAAAATCTGTAGAGCAAGTACTAGAGCAGTTTTAACAGTCCTTGTTGTTGAACAAAATATTTGGTTTTGTAGAATATTAAGTTTTTCCAAATTTGCAGTTATCTCTTCACATATTTGAAAGTTGGTTTAATCCACATGTTGTAAAAGACATTCAACTTTGTGTAGTACTTTCCCATTTTTTCCCCTGCTAGTCTTTTTTAATAGTGCTAGTTTTTATGATAGCCAATAGCACAATGGGCAAAAGTTTTAAATGTCACAGAACGTCACAAAGCTATAAAAGCATTAATTTAAACAAAATATAATGTTTCAATGGATATCAAAACACCGTGGAGTAGAAGGTAACAAACCAGGCAATTTTCTGACCAAGAAAGGTAGCAAAATTACACCAAAATAATCTGGTTCTCTGTCCTGCTCTATCGAAAGTGATACTCTAAAACAATGATTACATTAACATATAACAATACGCTTGAAAAACACGTATCCCAATTAAAAGGAAAATATGGGAAAATCCGTGTAATAACATGATTAGAATTACTGCACCTAAAAGAATGTTTACATAACTAAACAGATAGCTATGGCACCTTCAACAGACATCTGCACAGGATTGGATAGCAATATCTTCTATATTCCTTTTCTGTGAATTCGATGATGTGGAGCAAGACCATCTACTTCAATGTCCAGCCTTTGATCAAAATACTGAAGCGCAATTAGAGCAAATGGTTTTTTTTATTCACAACTACCAAACATTAGAAACCAAACAACCAATCACTTTACATGAGCAAATGTGAATTTATTTTTGCCACAAGCTTCACACACTATCAGGTATGTGTGTCAGAGATCTTTTAAATGTTGAAATCATTAAAAAATAATCTTAATATCCGAGTATATTTATCATAGGAATTATGCTTATTTGAATACTTAATGTATTTTGACTTTTGCTTACTTAAAATGACCATTTTTATAACCAAAACTTGCCTGTAATCATATTTTTGTGATGCTGTAAATATAAAGTCAAGCAATTGCTAATGCATCCTTTTGACAAAGATGGAGCTATTATCAACATGAAGCTATCATGAGGAATAACCAAACATAGCTTAAACACTAGAAGAATAACAGCAGAAATCTATTCCACTTCTATGGAACTCCTAAAGAGAGCATGCAATCAAGTACATTGTCAATGAAGTACATGTTAAGAAAACTTACGGTAGGTGTACAAAGCTCGCCTAATATTTTCAAAATCTGTAATTCTTATCTTTTTTTTTTTTTTTAAAAAAGACTAGTATAGGGATAGCTCTGTGTTTAGTGTCCATTGGAAATAAATATATGTCCATTGTTTGTAATACTCTGTAAACAGTACATAGTACAGGTACTCTAGAACACAGGTCACCTGAAATCACCTGTCTCTCTCCCATCAGTGTCAAGTTTTGCTGTCTGATCATGGGGTAATATATACATTATATACAAGAATAACCTTTAGGTAATACGAGGGTAATCCCAAAAGTAAGGTCTCCAAAGCGCTGGGATCGCAGGGAAACTGTTTGTGTGGATGTTGGCCATGGTACTTTTTTCCTTCCTTCCTCTACTCTCTTCAGAAAGCACCGCACATCCCTTAGTGCCCTCAGTCTTGGCTTGGCAGCCAGTTATAATGGAGCTCCCATTAGCCACTACCGCCAGGTGCAAAGTTCGTGCAGTTATTCACTTTTTGAGTGCAAAAGGGGTTAAACCCGTCAAAATTCATCGACAATTAATGGAAGTGTATGGAGAGTCTTGTATGGATGTCAAAAATGTCTGCAAGTGGTGTAGAGAATTTGCAAATGGTCGCACGGAAATTCATGACGAGGAAAGAAGCGGGAGACCGTCCATTCTGACGAAACAATCGCAAAGGTTGAACAAATCATGCTTCAAGATCGGCAGATCACTCTCAATGAGCTCTGCATTGTTGTTCCTGAGATTTCTCGAAGCACTATTCATCGGACTGTGATTGAAGAGTTGAAATTTCGGAAGGTATGCGCAAGATGGGTCCCAAGAATGCTGATAGAAGATCACAAAAAGCAATGCGCTGAAACTTCCCGCCAATTTCTTCAACGCTATGCAGATGAAACGGACAACCTTTTGGATTCAATAGTCACGGGTGATGAAACCTGGGCTTTCCACTTCACACCTGAGACCAAACAACAATCACGTGAGTGGCGGCATTCCGGTTCACCCAAGCCGCGAAAATTCAAGAGACACAGTCTGCCGGTAAAGTCATGGCAACTGTGTTTTGGGATCGAAAGGGGATATTGTTGGTCAACATTATGGATCCTGGGACAACAATAAGTGCCAACAGGTAATGTCAGACATTAAAAAAACTCAGATGGGCAATTCAGAACCGTAGAAGAGGAATGTTGAGCAAGGGCATAAGCCTTCTCCATGACAATGCTCGCCCCCACACCGCCCATCAAACCATGAATCTTCTGCAACAGTTTGGATGGAAACCATAACTCATCCACCCTATAGTCCGGACTTAGCACCCAGTGACTACCACTTGTTTCCCAAGTTGAAAGAACACTTGGCTGGAAGGTGCTTTGGTGACGACGAAGTAAAAAATGAGGTCCATCACTTTTTCAAGAGCATGGTGGTAAGCTGGTATGACATGGGCATACAAAAACTGCCACAGCGTCTACAAAAATCTGATGTGTTTCACTCACATAACTTTCCCTACTCTTGTACAACCTAATTTTACAAACGCCTATTCTCCATATGCTTCATGTTAATCGAGATATCGAGATGTCAATCTTATTGGTAATTTTCTTGTAGATGCAAGGGAAATATGGTAGCTTTTAAGCGATAGTCAAATATTTTAACGCTGGTTGCTATGTGCCGCATTCCATTCTCTTTGCATGTCCAGGACATAAAAAAATGAATAACGCATTTGAGAAAAAGTATAAGTATTGGAAAATTTAAGGAAATAACAAACAATATCTCGAAAACGGTTCACTCTACAAAAGAAATGTTGTGTATTTTAACGCGATCTACATTCCTTGTGTAGTAAAATTTTGTCTATCTCTTATGGTTTACCAGTTATGCAAAAGTCGTTCACAATGAAGAATACTTTTGGAGACATTCCCAGAAAATTCGAGATATACATTTCATTTCTCATGACATTGTCTTAAACATATGATATTTTCATCAAAATCGTTAGAGCCATTTTTGAGAAAATTCTATACGTAGTAGAGAAAGTAAAAATGCATCGACCGAAATGGCGATTATGTGGAAAAATAGACAAATGTTAAAGCTTCAAAACTATGTACCATTTGTTGTCAATAAAAGTTTCTTTGTATTTTAAAAAAAATTGGAGACCTTACTTTTGGGATTCCCTCGTACATTCAAATGCTATTTACAATCATTTAATAAAGTGACAGTTTGTGTGCTAGACTATTTAGTATATAAAAACAGCAGTACAATTCGACTACAATTAAATGTTATTTAGATTTAAGTAACTTCAATAAGAGTAAGTTGGATTAGTTATTCACTACAGAATAAATACTTTATTAAGAATTGCCTTCTAATATGTCATTTATAGAGTAATATTTATGTTTCATTAAAATATTTTCTAATTTCCTTTCTAAGTTTGTATGTACTGAGATCCGTCAGTCCTGCACTTAATTTGATATATAATTTTATACCTAGATGGTCAATTGATTTTAAACTTTTTGATGTTCTTTGAGCAGAGAGATGGATGTAATTTGTTGTTCTTAGGAATTAAACATGATATTCCATATTTATTTTAAAATCCCTTATGTTATTATGTATAAAGAAAACAGCTTGTAAGAGATACAAACATGATAGAGGTAAAACGTTTAATTTTTTAAAAAAGTGGACATCTGGAGTGTAGTGTGGTGTGGTACATTAAGTATAATTCATATGATCTTCTTTTGCAGTTTAAATATGTTTTGTAGACTATTGAAGGAGACTTTCAGACAAGTGTGGCATAGCTGAGAATTGACTGCACGTAGCCATGATAGATAGCTTTTGGGTCAGTAATGGTGATAATGTTACTTAAGCACTAAAGGCAAATACTAATTTACATAGTTTTGAAGATAAACAGTGTATATGAACCTTCCAGTTCAGCTCTGAATCAATCATTACTGCTAAGAACTTTGAGTTATTGACTTCATTAAGGGGATTATTGTAAATATAGATGCTGGATGTTGCCTAACAAAGGAAAAACTGAAATTTATGAATGAAGTTTTGTTGGAATTTAGGGATAGTATGCTAGAATTTAGCCATTTTTTTAAGTTTGCTTATCATGGTGCTTACCTGATCATTTAATTGTGCCAAGCTGTTGTGTGAGAAAAGTACATCTGTATCGTCAGCAAATAGCACTGTGTTGCATAGATTAAGGGCTTTAGGGAGTTCATTAATAAATAATAGAAAAAGTAAGAGCCCCACGACTGAGCCTTGTGGGATTCTACATGTTATGACATGTTCTTTAGATCTGGTGGAGCATATTTCAACACACTGCTTTCAGTTAGTTAGTTAGATAGAAGTGATCCAGTTCTTGGCAACACAGTATAAACCATAATTATTAAGCCTGCTAATTAGTATCTGATGATTTACAATGTCATAAGCTATGGTAAGATCAATGAAAACTAACTAATTGTGTGTTGTTGTTGTTGTTGTTGTTGTTGTTAGGAGCGTTATTTCGTTTATGAAACAATACAAAGCATTACAGACTGATATGCCTTTTCAAAACCCAAACTGGCTATTGGCAAGATTGCTATAACTGTCCAAGAAGTTGTTAATTCTATTATAGACTATATATTCTAGCACTTCTGACAATGCATATAACAGGCATATAACACCCATAACACTAGGTTACAAATGAAAACTTTTTTTCTGTGATATGATTAAAAATAAGTAACTTTACTAATTTCAATGTGCACAATTCAAAAAAATGTTCCATTTTTCCATAGCACATCTTGTTTTGGCAATATGACAATGTTTAATGAAAATATAATCGTAAAATTTGCAAAAATGTTCCACACTTGTACACAACTTTTTAAAAAAAAAAGTATAACAATAAACTGAAAGTGTAGCTAAATTTGAGAATGTATGTTAGTTATTTTATGCACCCCTTTTTTCTTTTCCCATGGAACTTCAGTGTACATGATTTTCTCGAGTGTTCTCAGGTAGGTTCGTCACATGCAAGACACCAGCAGTAATTGGCCATCATATGTATGCCCCAATGTCCTTGATAATGCCGTTCAACATCTTTCAAGTCCTGATGAAACCTTTCACCTTGCTCTTCACTGAAGGCTCCTAAATTCAGCAGGAAGTAGTCAAGATGTGATTTGAGGAAACGAAGCTTCAAACTCATATTACAGCTGAACCGTCTGAAATTTTCCAACATATTTCTGACAATTCCTTTGCAATGAGGGTCTTTCACACTGGCCAGAAATTTCTTAACAACCTCTTTGAATCCGCTGCATGCATCTTTTTCAATTTCATTTCAGAGCTGGTAAAATTAACATCTTTCATCAATTTCCTTACCTGTGGTCCATCAAATACTACCTCACTGATTTTAGACTGCGACAATGTGGAAACTTTGTGGATGAGTACTGGAAGCAAGGGCAACTTTTGTCAAGTGCTTTCACGAATTGTTTCATTATGCCACGTTTTATGTGTAATGGAGGGAGCAGAATTTTTTGACGATCAACAAGAGGCACACAAGTAACATTTTTTGATCCAGGTTACAGTTGCTGCCTCTCAGGCCATTGGTCAGTTTCCTAATGCTTGTCCCTTGCCCTGCTATTCCATTTGTAAAGAAAACAAGAGAATTTTGTGTATCTTCCCTGTTGTCATAGTAACAGACCAATGACCTTCAAGTGACGACATATTCGCCACTCATGATCGCAGTACTTAATTTTCTCAAGAACACGCTTCAGAGTTTCATAAGACTCTCTTAGGTTTGTAGAATGTGCAAGTGGTATTGAAACTAACTTGCTGCCATTATGAAGTAACACTGCCTTAAGACTTCGTTTTGGAAGAATCAATAAAAAGACACCAATTACTTGGCTCATATGCTTCCCTACCCAACTGGTGAATAACATTACACACATCAACACAAAACACAAGTTGATCTTCTGCGTAATACTTGTGGAACTGTATTTCGTGATTCCTATACCATCAAAATTGTAATGCCAGATGATGATAAACTCTTCTCCTGTAGTCTTGAGCCCAATAATTGATTCACTTTTATGTTTTGTGAGACCTAAATCCCTCACTAAATCATTTAACTCAAATTGATTAAACTGTTGCGGTGAATTGTCAAATTCTTCTGGATCAAAAACCAACTCATTGTCGGAAGTCACAGAGCTGCTTTAGATTCACTAAAATTGAGGTTGGTGGCATAGGTATGGGTAGTTCGGGTCCATAAGGAATAGGCCATGTAGCCGAGTTCAGATTTGGATATTTAATTCCTGTCTTATTTTTTTGTTGTTGCAGTCAGCAACTTTGCACAAGCAAAAGTAACAATCATCATGGTGACTGCTGCTCTCTCCATATCATTGGTTTGGCAAATGTCACTGCCTTCTGTTTTCCTTCATACCAATAACCTTAATCCCTCAACACAACTGTTACATGCAATATGAGGCACGAACAATTTATCCTGATCATCTTTCTCTTTGTAATATGAGTAATATGGTTTCTTTGTGAGTCTATTTTACATACTGTCCCGTAAACATGTAACAAAACTTCTGAGGACTTTGTAGACCTTGTCTCCTGCCTAATCCTGATTTAGAAGTCATACTCAAACTTTTATTTTAGCACTATACATATAGAAGATGAATGTGCATATTAACACAAGTTTTCAGCTCAATTGAAGTGCTGGGAATATAAACATAAACATCTGGGTGACAAGGGAGGACAGAAGTGAGCCAATTAGGAGGAAAATCAAAAACAGATTTACAATAAAGTAATGAAACATAGCAGTAAGCTGTATAAGCTGAATGAATTTAGCACCATAGGCATATATGCACATATCATTAAAACTAGATTTGATAGCCAAAAACAGAGCTCATTTTTAAAATCAGGGAACTGATTTCCATATATTTTCCTTTATACTCCAGAATCAATGTTGACCAGTGTAATTGTTTAAAGATGTGGAAAGTTTTCATCAGAAAGTTAAACTACCATTATGTGCCACCCCAGAATGTCATGGTTGGAAGCTTTACCCATCATGCTGTTGGGGATACGCACTGCCTAACGAGGATTTGGGGCCTCTTCCACAGAGCTCTTATATAGCAAATCACTTCGCCTAACCAGGCATGACAAACAACCAGCATTCCGAAGATGCCTCGAGAACTTCGTAGCTGAGGCAACAGTACTCACTGCGTACCATGACCAGAACAGAACTTTCATCTTTATAGATTTATCTCGATGCTCCCACACATTCCTGAGAAATGACTGCATCCGTGGAGCCCTTCAGCCTCCATACACTGGTCCCCATCCATTGAAGACAATCACAATGCTAATCCACAACAACTTGTTCAGGTTAGCATAGACAGAATGTAACCTGCATTCACCTTGGCAGAGGAACAAACCTCACACCCCTCAGGAGGCACTTCTGCTGCTAACCAACCCAGGGTGTCAGCACTGTCACTACAACTACAAGAGATGCCCCAGAGTTCATAACTCACTCCGAAAGACATGTGAGATTCAGACTTCCTGACATATAGGTTCTCGAGAGCTTCCACTGTGGTGGAAATTGCTACAACATGTTCAGCCATCTGGTTGCTATGGCAACATTCATTTGATTTATTCAGTTGATTTTCTTCTCTGTAAAATGGAAGATCAATAAAACTTTGCATTGCATAAAGTATTTGTGTTTATTTAAATGAATATCCTTAACTCCATTAACTTATAAATATACTTGGTAAAGTTATTACTGCTAAAGATTCAAAGAATGTTAAGTTTTATTACCTCAGCAAAGAAAGGAGAAACTGTGACAGCTATTGCATGCAAAAATGCCAAGGAAGATTCCTTCTAGCTGTTCAAACAAGAAGAGGGAATCCCTTGATGTTATACCACCAGGATCAGATGATTGTATGAACCCAGAATCATAATATATAAACACAGAACTCTTCATTAAATGGTCAAAAGAGATATTACTGATGAAGAAATCTCTTGGTGTAAGCTTGCTTATTGTTAATGGACATGGTTCCTACTGTATATCTTTGTAACTTTTGGACGTTGCTGATCAAAATGTTGTGGCCAATTTGTCAATTGCTTTTTTAATTTAAGATTTTAATAGACTCAGATTATTTGCAAATAAATTTGGAACCTTTCAACTTGATTAGATGCATACATTTTCATTTAATCTCAATACTGAATAAGTTACACCAAGTAGGAATAATTATGAATGGTAATGATTTTCACACTGTTCCTCATTGATATTTATTTATTAAATCATATTGACGACATTGAGTGTGCTGTGAATCACTTTTCTGTTACCAGCATATTATGAGAACTATGTTGGATTTAGATTATGCTTTATTCAAAATTAAAGGAATTTCCATAGCCTTCATTAATATACGAGTTACATACTATGGAAAACATGTTTATTTTGTCTCACCTTCTAGGAGAATAAACAAGCCACCAATTTAATTGCTCAATGCCATAGCAGTATAGCAGAAAATTGATACAAAAATTTTCATCACTTTAATCAAGTCTTTCATAGCAGGCAGATGTGCTGATGCACTTATAAATATTATGTCAGAGGGAGGAAAATTAAGATTTTGACATAGTGGGTGAAGAGCCAATACACAAGCAAATGCAACACAAATTATCATTTATTTGATTATTGGAATTACTGAAAATATATTGAATTATTTAATGAAAGTTATACATAAATTCCTGAAATCTAAACTCTGTTAAACTTATTGCTGTTCTCTTATGATCACATTCCTAAGATAAAGAACTCATGTCTTCAGAGTGAGACTAGATAAAAAGACTCACAACTCATCCATTTTCATAAAATCTTGCTACAGCATAGTTATTAAAGGAGATCATTGCCCCTTTGAATCTCTGAAATGATGATTTTCATAAAAATGTTTCTTTTAAATTGTGTATTGGTTTTCTAAAAAGATATCCTTCTACTGTTTCCTAGCAATTACTCCCTTTTCACTTTCCTGAAAAGGAATGTATCTTGCCTGGTTAGATACTTTTCTGGGGTTACCCTCAAATGCTATTTAGCTTATGACACATATCGTTAATTAGATTGAAACACACAATAAAATGTACAAATTCACAAAATTGCTATTTAAGAATGTGAAAACATTAATATATAATTCTGGTACCATGAGAAACAACAGATCAAGTTTCCATTAACTGTCACTACTAGTACAGATCCCTCAAACTCATTGTTTCATTAATGTTCACCCTTAAAATAAAAGGCACAAGGACATATCTTACATCCCTCATATCAAAAATGTTCAGCTACAATTGAATATAGGTATTTTTGAATAAATATCTCACTCAAGCTGCATTTAAACAATTTCTGCACTTTCTTCAACTTCTTCACTTTTCCTTGCTATACTTAAGTTACCTTTTATTTCATTAGCTCTTTCTGCTACCTAGCAATTTTAAGACTTCAAAACTTCCATACATTAAGAAATAATTATAAATATTTTTCACTTACAACTTCCAAATGCTCTGTTTGCTCTTCTTATCCAGAGTTGGATCATTTCTGCTTGCTCTAATCATTTCAGTCCAACGCACTGCTTCTTGTAATTCCATAAACCTTTCTTTGTATTGGTTTCTCTCCATTAGAACGCGTGCCATTTCAACTCTAGTAAATCTCTTCCTTTGTGCCATTGGAACATCCTCCTAAAGCAGATATTGTATCACATTAAACATACTTTCTGTTTCTCAGGCTGTAACAATTGAAAACAAATGCAGGGTTGTTTAATACAACTAGCAGCTGACAGAGCAGCATGAAACAATAACATCTCCTTCGCAAGTGCCGGTGCCGGGCATGCGGTTATCTAGTCAGTTGGAGTGCATAATTCTCAAGGACTGGTTTAGTTATATGCACTTCTCTGTTTACATTGTGTATTAGTTTATGTGCTACTTATCATTATTATTGTTCTTTGTTAATTATGCCACCATTCAGTGTTGAACAAAGAGAGTTTATATATGATAACTACGTGAAAACTGATTTTGCAGAGAAATGATAAGGCACTTTGCGAGAAACCTTGGTAATCATATTCGAAGTAGAGAAATTGTTCGACAACTGTTACAAAGTTCTGAGAGATAGGAAATGGGTTACAAATCACAGTGTTCTTACTGAAGAGAAGTTAGATACAATAGGGGAAAATCTGGAAAATTTGCCGAAAAATATCACTCTGCCGTCTTGCTCAGGAGACAGGAGTGTCAATATCTTGTGCCAGAAATCCAACTAAATTACTTAAATTAAAACTGTATAAATTTCATACGCAGATGTCATCAATGTATTGCTCCTAAGGGTAAATGTTTTTAACATTGCTTATAACACAGATTAGAGTTATTATTATTATTATTATTATTATTATTATTATTATTATTATTTTGTTTTTCAGTTAACATTTTACGTCTGACAATTCAGTTCTCCCTTTCTTGCATAATCTACCGGCAAGTTCACTGGCCACTTCACCAGCACTAGTTGTATTAACATCTCTGTATTTACTGAACCAAATGGGGTTTTAATAAAATTGCTTCAGAATATCAACATTCCAGAGCATAAGAACATATAGTATCTGAAGTAAGGATTTTACTCCTGTTCCAATATGAAAGAGCATCCTCAGTTTGTTTACATGCTATGTAATTTACCCATGCACTACATCCACTATGTTGATTAGAAAGCTGTTTTGATATGACCCTGCAGATGAGGAATAGCTGCAGACACAACTTCATTCTTATGCATAATCAAAGGAGAAAAAAAAGTGTAGGATGTAAAGTTTGGTGAAAGAGATGGCCACAATACAGCAGCAAAACAAATTCACTTTATCTTTCATTTATATAAGTACTCTATGTTCACAAATTGTGCATACAATTTGCATAGAGGATTTGTTGCCTATGATTCCTTCCAGATTACACGGAGAAGTGCCACTAGACTTACGAGGGCGGATTGATAAGTCCATACTTGGATGAGAGATAGCGTTGTAATCACAGGTTTCTTGTTTGCACCAAGTCTTACATCTACTCTGGGTATAATCACAGAAATTTGTCATCATTTGTTTGTTAGAACATTGTTGACAGCATCTAAAATAAGCAGATATGTGTTGCTTCATAGAAAATAGAGAAAAGTGAATTTCGTGTTCTGATAAAGCACTACTTTTTGCATGGTAAGACAGTGAAGGAAATGGAAGAAAAGCTGAACAAGTATTATGGGGACTCTGCTCCATCACATGGCATGGTTCACAGAATTTTGATGTGGATGTTCGAGCATAAGAGATGCCATGCACACAGGATGGCTGGTTGAGGCCACAACAGAAGAAATGGTGAACAAAATTCACGATATTGTGTTGGAAGACCGCCGAGTGAAAATCCGTGAGATAGCCAAGACCGTAAATGTCTATATAACATTCTGCACAAATTGTTGGGTATGAGAAAGCTGTCAGCAAGATGGGTGCCGTGATTGCTCACAGTTGAGAACAAGTGGAATTGTGTGACCATTTCACAGGGATGTTTGAACATGTTCCAGTGCAACCCAAATGAGTTTCTGCGGCATTATATCACATTTGATGAAACTTGGATCCATTACTATCAACCTGAAACCAAACAACAATCAAAGCAGTGGATTTCCTTTGGCGAACCTGCTCCAAAGAAAGCGAAAACCATTCAATCGGCAGGAAAAATCATGGCAACTATCTTTTGGGATTATCAAGGGGTGATAGACATCTGCTACCTGGAAAAGGTTAAAACAATCACAGATTCATATTATGCCGCAATGCTGGATCAGTTTCACAAGGAATTGTTAAAGAAACAACACTATTTGGTGAAGAAAACGGTTCTCTTTCACCACGATAATACACCTGCACACAAGTCAGCCATTGCCATCGCAAAATTTGTGGAATTGAGCTACAAACTGCTATCTCATCCACCATATTCTCCAGATTTGGCTCCGGGCGACTTCTTCCTCTTCACAAACCTGAAAAACTGGCTGGCTGGGAAGAAATTCACATCCAGTGAATGCATCATGGCAGAAACTACCTCATATTTTGCAGACTTTGAAAAATCATATTTTTTTTTGGAAGGGTTAACAAAATTGGACAACGTATATTGAATTGAAAAGAGACCATGTTGGTAAATAAAACGGATTTCTTGGAAAAAATTATTTTCTTTAAAAAGTAAATTTAAATTTAAATTGAGGTTTATTTATGGACGCTCTTTAACTACTATGGTTCTTAGCGTCCCATTCCATATTGGGCGTGAAAGACCGGTAATTTTGCTCAGAGGCCTCTTTATCAGGCTTGAGGTTCTTTTACGTGCCGTAAATCTACGACACGGGACCACCAGCTTTACTTCCCTTCTAAAGGAAGCCATGCTAAGGATTTTTACGCCCGAAAAAATTGATCGCCCTCCACCGGGTTTGAACCCGCGACCTTGGGAACTAGAGGCTAGCATATTTAAAAAGTAACTCCATTACTAGTATTAGTTACCATTTTTCAAACAGCAATACCAGGAGCATCATTTTGGTTTCTACTTGGGGGAGGGGGCCAAGACTGCCTGAAGCAGTTTCCCAAATTTTTATATGAATTTTAATGACACATTCAGCTTAAAAGAAAATCTTTTACTTCTCAAATGTAAAATAATTATATTAAAAGTATGGTTGTGTAATTTTTCTTTTGGTAGAGCAATAATAATCATTATCCTAATCATTTCTCGTAACTTGGGGGAGGCGATTGACCCCCCCTGCACCCCTAAATGATGCCCCTGAGTGATACCTTATGACCAAAAGTGTAACCTCTGTAGTACAATAGTACAGAATAAAATTTCATACCAACTCTATCTTCACAATGGTAAGTCACATAACAAATGATTACAAACCTATGAACTGCACAAAACCATGACAATCATTTTTAACAACTATATATTTAGCTTCAAGAATTTGGTTACCTAATGAAGCTTTTACTTCACAACAGACGAAAGCATGATGCTTACCTCATCATCGGACTTGCTGGCTTTGGCTGCACGCTCTGCATCTTCACGAACTCTCTTTATTTCTTCTTCTAGTTCCTGAATTCTTAGTCCCAGTCGAGACTTCAGGGCATGCAGGGATTTTATCTCTTCACGCAGTATTTCTTGCTCACTGCATTTAAAGAGCAATGTAATTATATAGTTTGGAATTTTAAGAAACTGAGGGGGCACAAAATAAGCTTACAGAACTTTAATTGAAATTGTGAGTGGATTGGTGACACTCCAATTTCACTTACTAAGTTTTTGCTTATAACTTGATTGTACTACTGTCTAGTGGAGAATTTAACTATGTCATTTACTGCCAGAATTTAAAAATTATAACTCTGTTTGCGTTTTTGGCAATGTGATATTTTTTCTCATACTGTGAATTCTGCTGCTGTTTTGGTATGTTTTAAAATCTTTATTTCCTGTTTAAAGTGTTGTTCTGTTAACCAAAAGTAATGAGCTATTTTAAACTTGTCTATTTGCTTAAGTTTTAAAATTCTTAAGAGTTCCTTGTGACTGGTTTGTAGATTTTTCTGTTGGTTTTTGCTATGTACATTTCACGACAGTCTTCACAATCAATCTGGTAAATCCCAGATTTCTTAATGTTCGGTATAGTGTCCTATAGCAGGTGATGAAGCAAGCTCTCTGCAAAAAGACACTTTACGGAACACTAAGAAATCAGTGATTATAAGGTTGATTGTAAAGACTGCCAGAAAATTGAAGCAGAAATTGTTTTTGCATAATTGCTAATGCTAAATTACAGAGAACACATTTCTTTTATTTATCACAGAATGAAAATTATACGCCATACCACCACCTAACCCATAACCATTAATTTCCAGTATTATTTGTGTTACTCATTTACAATTTTCAATAATGGTTACATCATTTGTAAACAATGCCACTATTGGTCAAACAGCATTAGCCAATTAGTGGCAATCTACACAACTTAAGTAGCCGTGAAGTGATGCTCATTTATTTGGTGCAAACAGAAGTGAAATATGGAAGCTACGATCATTTGAATTTCTCTTTTACACATTTCCCATCCTTTGTGATCCTCTGCATTCTGTTATGCTTCCTGAGATAGAGCATCCTCAGGTCCAAATTGGCGCACAATGCACTAAAAACATAATTAATTCTTCTGCTGTAAATTGACATCAAACACATCTGCCTCAAATTACACATAGGAAAAACCAAGAGAAACTTACAAATCAGACTAAAGGTACATCTTAAAATTTAAAAATTAGGCAAATTTGCAGTACCTTACCATTTTTTGTCATCAGAACACAAAATTAAATGGGAAATAACACTTTTAAAACATGTCGAAACCCCAGCAGAACTCCAGCATGGGAAAAAATCCATGAAACAAAAATTTACATTGAGTAATGAATTTTGAAACCCCGCCATTATATGACAGGAAAGTTCTCTACAACACAACTAGATAGCAGTACAACTGACAAAGAGGTAGTGGATGCCAGTGGACATACAGCTGACTATGGAGGCAAACATCTTCAAAACATGTTCTGAGTGCAAACTTAGTGACACTAAAGTGTCACCAATCCACTCACAATTTCAATTATTATTAAAAGTTTCACTGTTTATAATAACTTATAATACCTATAATTTAGCATGTGATATAGAATTTTATTTTGAAGATCTACTTACCTATAATAATCAGAGGCACATATTTATGAAGATTGTAACAATTGTACATTTTTGTTTGCAATATTCGGGAAATGAGGGCCTCTGATTAGGTTTAAAAAAAAAACCTTTAAGTGGATAAGTAATTTTGGATGATGAATAAGACGCTGAAGGTATTAGTAAATGTATTAATAAAACAATTGTGACAATTTATGGAATGTGATTCTACAGGAAAAATATGAACACTGTCAGAAACTATCAATATTAGTGAGAGGAGTGGGGAAAAAGCCAGTTACAGTATGCTAAGATTTTTCTACCAGTCATAACTTACCATGAAAGAGGAGTATTTCCTTTAACTATTTATACATGTCAGTATTGTTGTACAATGAAGTATAAAACAACTTATAGTAAGAATAACTAGGCTAATTCATGGATGGAATTCTCGGTGTGAGTGTGTGTGTATCACAAACCATGATTAACTTTCTGTACCGGTCTCTGTTACAGCATCCTCTGATGACCATCCATCATGAGCAGCACCATCCCCAAACTGTCGCTTCATCCATGACAAATGAGGCTTAAAAGCTTTGCTGCCATCTGCTCAACTGTTATGTCAATGGTTATTCTACTTAGCGTGAACTAAATGTTTCACTATGCTAATTTTTTAATTATGGCAACTATATCAAACCTAATTCTCCAACTCCTTGGGAAATGCCTCCTTTCAAGTCTTAAAACTTCTATGTATTTCACTTTTGCATTTATTCTCATCAGATTTTAATAAATCAGTTTCAGTGTTACAAATCTGGTCCATTTGTCTTCTTGTTCTCTTCCTTGCAACATTCACATTGTTCACTTGTCCTAAATTTTTCCAAATCTCTTAGATTTTCTCTGCAGCAATTTTATTTAGCAAGGGAATAAATAATTGATAATCCAATTGGTTATAAAATATTCCGTAAGTCAATCTAAACTATAGTTTTAAAATAAAATAAATATAACATGATATTCTTATTCTTCTTCGACCTCAAGCACACTGCAAATTAAGGGGGGGAAGGGGTGAGTATTTCCTGGCTCATAAAATTGATTCCCTGGCTCACAATTGCATTATTGCTTCCTTGCATGGAAAAATATTTCCACTTCTGGAATGACATTTGTTACATAGCTTCTCACGTGATGAACAGTACACGGTCTACGGACACGACAGGCCGATGACAAGAACAAACTACAATACAGTGGACTAACAAGGTAGCACCTAATGCATCAATGAAACAGAACTTTATAAAATCTTAAAATTGTCTCTAACTGTTTTGTTTTTCAACATTCTGTAAATAGTATCACATGTATATTGAAATTTAGATAATTTTTTCTGTAAACTATAATCTTCATCATATGAAATTGAACATCCCAGGTAATTAAATTTAACCTGCACAATTTTACTGCCATTTAGATCCATATTTTGTTCTAATAGGGTATTTTCATCTAAAAGCTATTACTTTGGTTTTTACTGTGGATATTTTTGTCAAATTTGTTAGCTGTTGTAATTTATGTACTGAATCCTGCAGACCTTCTTCAGAATCTGAGAAGATAACCTGGTCATCAGCAAACAGAATAGTATCCAAATTACAACAATCTAATTTAAAAAGTTCATTTAACTGTCACTGCCACTTATCTATGGCTGCATCAGTATAAATATTAAATAATCTAGTGATGGTGGGCATCCCTGTCTAATGCTCAATTTACTATTTCTTTTTTCATGATATTTTGTTTATACAAATTATTGTCTTTGTATAACATTACCAGAGTTCTTTTAAATGCTGCGGATATCCCTTTTCAATCATGATTTCCCAAAATTTTCTTCCCTGCACCATATCAAAAGCTTTAATGTAATTAGTAAACAGAATATGAGTTGAAACATTAATTTCCTGTCTTTTTTTTAATTATCTGTTTAAGTATGAACAGATCAGGCTTTCCTGAACCCACATTATTCTTCTCTTAATGAAATTCTTGATATTGAATTAAGTCTTCTAGCTAACATCTTTACATATATTTTATATATTTGTTTAAGTCATTGAGGCATATGAGTTTATGAAATTTCCTCTCAAATGAATAACCAGCCCGCTGGAGGGAAAGCTTGAGTGTGGAGTTACCATTTTCCCATCTCCAAGCATATGGATATTTGTTTGCTACCCTTAGGGCCGGTTTCACCAACAACAATAATCTTATTTAACTCGGGTAAAAGGTGTTAAAACAGCAATTTAGTATTAAAAAAAAAGTTTCACCAACCAGCTAATGGTTGCAGTGGCCTGCAAATCCGGTTAAAGCTTTACCGGCAATTTTCCACCATTTACAGACAGAAATCAGAGCTAGAGAAGCAAAAAGAGAGGTGGTGCCACAATGAGTAATGCATTTGGTTATGGAGAGCAACGGATATGAAAGTGTGCAGTATGAGAGAAATAGAAGGTGATCATGGTGGATCAGAGAACAAAGCAAATATTATTTCAATGTACCTACCTGTATTATAGAGTAGATTTAGCGCCGTGGTTTCGTCTACATAACAACCTACAGAGCACTTGTATTAGTCTGTCTCCGTAGATGAATGGTTTAGCATTTTGGCTTCGCAATCTCAAGGTCACAGGTTCAAGTCCCAGCTGGGATAGGAGAACCTTTTTTTTTATTATTATTTATTTGAATTTCCCCTTTCCCTCCTCAGAGCCTGGAGGTATGCATATGAGTGTGAATGTAAGAGTGTTTTAAGATAGAAATTGTTAAAACCTAACGTTAAATAACCTACAGTTGAGTTGTTTCTCGCATCAATGCTCCCAATATGACTATAAAAGTTATAGGGGCCTACAAAAATGAAACTAAAAATATTATACTCTATTTTAGAACAAAAGGAGCAACAACTGGAATTCCTGTCCAATATATAAGCAGTTAAGGAATAGAAATTTCAAAAATAAATTAAAGATTTGTGCTTGCAGGATTAATAATTATAATTTTTTGCGTCAACACACCTAACCTCTATTTCTCCACTGCATTGTCTGCTGTCACTCTTGGTACACATTCTACTGCTCTTTACAGACTGCAAATCTTTGTATATTGTTTCATTCTCGACACATTTTATGGCACAATAAAATATAAGCATACTTTCAGTTTACACCTCCTCTCTTCCTTCTTTCCTTGCTACAGCCTACATATTTTGTATCATTGTCTCTAAGAAACATCTGTGTGACCATGCAATTAAGTGCATCAATTATTCACATGTGATAGGCTTAAATTTTTAGACCCAAACACATTATTTTATTCTAACGAGTGCACAGTAGTTTGCAAACTGCAGAGCTTCAAAAGCAGAATACGTTTGCCTGTGCTTCAATCAAACACAATTTTGATCTTGGACATGCACAGAAAAAGGCACCAATATAAGCAGCAGTCAGTGTTTCTTGCTTGTTATGTATAGAAATTGCTGACTCATATAACACGCATAAACCAAATCTAAGATTTCTTTACTTGGGTTTGCAAACTCATGGTGAAACTTGCTTGTATGTTCCAGCAATAAAGATGTACAATTGGGATTACATAAACTAAAATAAGACGAAAAATTATCACTGTTGGTGAAACCGGCCCATAGAAGGATTGCCTTAATTGGGTTACAAGCTCCCTCTACCCATTTGATTGCTGTCAGGGACCAACCCTTAACCTTTGAAAACTTGATTTCTGCCCAAAATGCAGTGGGCAGGAATCTTATTTTATGGTGGTGCTTCCTCACCATGTCACAATGTCATCATCGAGCTTTGTGGTGTTTAGTAAGTGAAGTCTCACCACAGACTAACCTTCCACATGCTGCTGGCATTATGCTACCTTTTAGTCAGTTTTTGCAACAAGCAGGTATTACTGCAGGCCTATTCTAACCCCGAACCTGCAGGGGATATTATTTGATTAATGTGTAAAACAATTATCATTCAAAAGAGTTGGGATTCAATTTCATAACAATTATATTATAAACAACTACCATTAATCTCTGTTAAAAGATGCTCAGAAACATAAATAATAAAATTGTCATATCTAATGCTTCCCATATATGGCCTATGACCTTCGGGGATTACCTCATTCCACCAAGTGATGACTGGACCTATTTCTGAGGTGGAAGCACCCAGAGGACAGTGTGTGTTACCTCTGATGCTAGAGTGATGTTGAGGATGGCAGTGAGATGATAGGACCTACAGCTTTTACTGTGGAATCCGAACCAAATTGGGTCTTGGGAATACTTCACATGAGCAAGTCAGAGGTGAAGGCATAGATAGCGCTGACTTAGAATCGTCACACTAGAGCCGGGAATCAAACCTTGGACCTTCAGAACAGGAGCTGGAAGTGGTTTTACTGAAACCAATGTGCTACCCGGTGCCATACTAAAATTAATATCCATAAATATCTGTCACTACTTATATAACATTTGTGTTTATAAGTTACAAAAACGAAAAAAGTTACAAACTTTCACTGACCTTGTAAGCTCATCCACTTTGACAATGAGATCATCTTTTACAATGTTTAGGGCATTCCTAGAGACAGAAAAAGTTTCACTTTAATCACTGTACACATTTAAATAAAATGTAACACTTATAACATTTCATTTTCTACACCATTTGTTAATAAGCTTCTATGCTCCTTAAAAAATGATCTCTCTATTATCAATTGCCAAATTTTCGAAGTGACTAATTGGTCACTATGAACCTATCATATAATTTAAATATTACATAAAAAACCAAATCTTATATTAACTCCTTAAGAATTTATTTACATTCTGAACCTGACAAAGAGAAAAATTTAGTTCAACCAGTTGGAGAACCACTGCAAGAGATTTTTAAAATTAACTGTGGTCACCTTTTAAAAATATCAGGAATCTTAGTACCAATCATTTGTCTTGTGAAATCAACACAAGTGCACATTTTTTTCCAGCAAGCAATCTTAAAATTACTGGTTTAACATGTCCTCTGTTAGGAACCTGATATGTATTTTTTTGAAACCATACATTCTTGATAGAAAGAAGTTCAGAGCTAAAATAAGGAAATAAAGAATCATTGTGTTTCCTTTTCTTTGACTAAGATACAGATATTAATTTATACAGATCTTTCAAGATAACAAAATATATTAAATATTCAAGAAATTTATTAGATATTTAAATAATAGCATACAGATTAAAATAAGGATTCTTTTAATTAAAATATTGTGCATATAGCTTCCGATTCAAATGAAATAATTTTACTGAAATATGACCTGCTATAAGAACTTACTTTGTGGCAAGTAATTCATTGTTTTCCATGATGAGATTTTCTACTTCTTTACCCATCCCTGGAACACCAAAAGATTTATTAATTTTAAATCGGAAGACATAGTGAAAAGATTAAGTATGATATATAGAAATGGTTGCAAACATACAATTTCACTACAATAGGTTCAATACCTCAGAACTAGTTTCGAGGAATCACTTGGTCAACTGATTGCAACTGGTTGGCTTTCCTCTGATGGTTATAGATGTCTCGTGCCTCTAGTGGTAGTTCTACAAGTTCCATAATCAAATTTTTGTCCATAGGGATGTCGAAATTCATTAACCTTGCACAAAATTTCCAAAGAAATATTTTCTCCCAAATGTTTAATTCCCTAGGTTTTTGTGCCTGCTTGATAAGTGATACTGTGTCCTCAATTTCATGTCCCTGTATCCAAAAATGTGCTGCAACTGCTGATTTTTCTTCTTCCCTGGATTTGATGTTTCGAAAATGTTCCTTAAGCCTCGTTTCTATGTTACGCTTAGTTTGACCAATATAGATTTGTTCACAATCCTTGCAATCTATTCTGTAAATCCCCGATTTTTTATGAACTGGCATTTTTTCTTTTTGGTTTGCATTTATGAGGAATTTTATGCTGAATTTATTTTCGGGGATGAGTGCCACATTGATATCATTGAAAATTTTCTTGAATTTGTTATGTGCCCATTGGTGAAATGTGACTTTTTTGTATGTCGGCTTTTGTTTGTGTGGTTTGAGGGTTGTATTTTCTTTTATCATTTTTTGTTGCCTGAATTTTTTGATTAACCTACCCACCATATCTGCTTTGTAGCCATTTTTTCTAGTTGTTTTTAAGATTTCTTGGTATTCTAAGTTATATTCCTTTTCATTGAGGGGGATGTTCACTAATCTATGGGTCAAACTGTTAAAAACTGCAACTTTGTGTGATGGGGGGTTGTAACTATTGTTTTCTATATAGTTATCCGTATAGGTGTGTTTTCTGCATATTCCAAAAGTTAATCTATTGTTCTTCTTCATGATTTTTAACTCCAGGTAGGGGAGCTGGTTATCCAATTCAGTTTCCATGGTAAATTTAATATTACTGTCTTGCAAATTCAATAATTTGAGAGCATCTTGTACATGTTTCTTGTTAACTATTGTGAATACGTCGTCGACATATCTGGCCCAAGATTTAAATAACCAAGGAAAGGCTTTTACTACTCTTGTCTCAAGAGCACTCGTGAATAAATCAGCCAGAAAGGGTGACATTGGATTTCCCATGGCTAGGCCTGTGTGTTGTTCAAAATATTTTCCTTCAAAGCTGAAGAAGGTTTGCTCTATGCCCAGTTTTGTCAGATTAATGAGTTCTTCAATTTCTGTTGGGTTTCTATTGATGGCAGTTAACCAATTTTTTAATATGTCTTGCACCCTATCTTTAGGTAGGCTTGGAAACGGTGAAACAACATCGAAAGACACTAAAGTATTCCCATCTCCAAGTTGAAAATCCTTTATCTTAGTGATTAACTCAAATGAATTCCTGATGCTTAAGGACTCAAATTTTGTGAATTCTTGAAATTTGTGGATTAGCCATTTTGCAAGATTATAAGTTGGGGCTCCAATGCATGAGATAATTGGTCTGATTTTGTTTCCAGGTTTGTGTATTTTTGGTAAACCATACATTTTTGGAGTTGAGGGGTTGGCTACTTTTAATCTATTTTTATCTTTGTTGCCCATAATGTATTGGACAGTCGCTAGGCTTTTATTTGTGTGCTGAATGCATTTGTTTAAGTGATCTTTCTTTAATAGGGTGTATTCAGGAGCTGTTAGAAGAGTTTCCATGTTTTGTATGTAATTTTACCTGTCCAAGATTACCAATTTATTACCTTTATCCGCTTTATGCAATGTTACATCTTTCAAATTTAAGCTTTTTACGACTTTTCCGAAAGGGTACACGCCACACCAGCAAGCCTAGCGACTGTCCAATACATTATGGGCAACAAAGATAAAAATAGATTAAAAGTAGCCAACCCCTCAACTCCAAAAATGTATGGTTTACCAAAAATACACAAACCTGGAAACAAAATCAGACCAATTATCTCATGCATTGGAGCCCCAACTTATAATCTTGCAAAATGGCTAATCCACAAATTTCAAGAATTCACAAAATTTGAGTCCTTAAGCATCAGGAATTCATTTGAGTTAATCACTAAGATAAAGGATTTTCAACTTGGAGATGGGGATACTTTAGTGTCTTTCGATGTTGTTTCACCGTTTCCAAGCCTACTTAAAGTTAGGGTACTAGACGTATTAAAAAATTGGTTAACTGCCATCAATAGAAACCCAACAGAAATTGAAGAACTCATTAATCTGACAAAACTGGGCACAGAGCAAACCTTCTTCAGCTTTGAAGGAAAATATTTTGAACAACACACAGGCCTAGCCATGGGAAATCCAATGTCACCCTTTCTGGCTGATTTATTCACGAGTGCTCTTGAGACAAGAGTAGTAAAAGCCTTTCCTTGGTTATTTAAATCTTGGGCCAGATATGTCGACGACGTATTCACAATAGTTAACAAGAAACATGTACAAGATGCTCTCAAATTATTGAATTTGCAAGACAGTAATATTAAATTTACCATGGAAACTGAATTGGATAACCAGCTCCCCTACCTGGAGTTAAAAATCATGAAGAAGAACAATAGATTAACTTTTGGAATATGCAGAAAACACACCTATACGGATAACTATATAAAAAACAATAGTTACAACCCCCCATCACACAAAGTTGCAGTTTTTAACAGTTTGACCCATAGATTAGTGAACATCCCCCTCAATGAAAAGGAATATAACTTAGAATACCAAGAAATCTTAAAAACAGCTAGAAAAAATGGCTACAAAGCAGATATGGTGGATAGGTTAATCAAAAAATTCAGGCAACAAAAAATGATAAAAGAAAATACAACCCTCAAACCACACAAACAAAAGCCGACATACAAAAAAGTCACATTTCACCAATGGGCACATAACAAATTCAAGAAAATTTTCAATGATATCAATGTGGCACTCATCCCCGAAAATAAATTCAGCATAAAATTCCTCATAAATGCAAACCAAAAAGAAAAAATGCCAGTTCATAAAAAATCCGGGATTTACAGAATAGATTGCAAGGATTGTGAACAAATCTATATTGGTCAAACTAAGCGTAACATAGAAACGAGGCTTAAGGAACATTTTCGAAACATCAAATCCAGGGAAGAAGAAAAATCAGCAGTTGCAGCACATTTTTGGATACAGGGACATGAAATTGAGGACACAGTATCACTTATCAAGCAGGCACAAAAACCTAGGGAATTAAACATTTGGGAGAAAATATTTCTTTGGAAATTTTGTGCAAGGTTAATGAATTTCGACATCCCTATGGACAAAAATTTGATTACGGAACTTGTAGAACTACCACTAGAGGCACGAGACATCTATAACCATCAGAGGAAAGCCAACCAGTTGCAATCAGTTGACGAAGTGATTCCTCGAAACTAGTTCTGAGGTATTGAACCTATTTTAGTGAAATTGTATATTTGCAACCATTTCTATATATCATACCAAAAGATTTGCTTACAATATGATACAATACTTTATAACAAATTACTTTACAGTTTTTCTTTGTAACAATCAACTTAAGTTTTATGTATGGTTATAAATTAATATTTTTATATGTGAGTGTCAATTGATTCTGTAATAATACAAGTCTTAGCACTAAAATAAATAATGAAATAGATATTAATATTTCAAAACTTAGTTTCCACAAACTGCAAGGAGCATCTAATAAACACATAGTCAAACTGAAATATTCCACAGGAAACAAGATCCATGTAACTTTTTTCAGGAACAAATTATTTGAAATTACTATTGAAATTGTGAGTGAAACTAAAGTGTCACCAATCCACTCACAATTTCACTGTTAACATCACTTCTAATAATATAGCATGTGAAAATATTTGAGGTCTGTAAATTAATAACTAATTTCAAAACTATTTCATTGAAGTCCTAAAGTGAGCTGCCTAAAACTTAGCTAAGCTAATAGAGCATGCTGAATACAAAATCACAATAAGCATTGTGAAATTTACCATGTAGCTTTTACCTAATGCTTCTGGCAGTTTGGATGAGAAGAAACTGCATATTTCCTTAAAACAATACATTGGATGCAATAGGAAACAGGGAAAACATCTAGGACAGAAGAAGATGGAAAGGATAAACAACATTACCATCAATGGTTCATATGTGGAAACAAAGAGGAAAACGAAAAAAAGGATTTGTATTGAAGTACTTGCCCTTAAATGCAAAACTGTGACTGATTGATCAATTGATTGACTGATGCATCAAAATAAGGTGATATTCTCTGTGATTAATTAAAAGTATGTTTTAAATAATTTTGTAACTTAAAATTCTTTAGCATATTTTGTCTATTTATTTGGGAAGCTGAAAGAAAAATAAATTTTTCCATTATTAGGTATCTGAATCTTAAATGTTACTGACTTATTCCATTGCAGCCTAATAAAAGTGCATATTCTTTTCTGACTGCTAATGTTGTTGAAATTGAAATTGAGTTTTATTTATGGACGCTCTTTAACTGCTGTGGTTCTTAGCGTCCCATTCTATATTGGGCGTGAAATACCGATAATTTTGCTCAGAGGCCTCTTTATCAGGCTTGAGGTTCTTTTACGTGCCATAAATCTACGACACGGGACCACTGGCTATACTTCCCTTTCAAAGGAAGCCATGCTAAGGATTTTTACGCCCGAAAAAATCCATCGTCCTCCGCCGGGTTTGAACCTGCAACCTTGGAAACTAGAGGCTAGCACGGTACCACTAGTCCATGGAGGACGACATTCTAATGTTGTTGATGCAATAACTAAAATACACACCTTTTTAATGTGACTTGCGATTATGAATACTACAGTTGAACATTAAATGCAGCTGACTACTCTAATTGCTATTATTCAGGGGTTTGTGTTACATGAATAGGATACTAGGGGAAAACACATAATACCTACCATAGAAACTGATCTAAGCATGAACAATTTCCTATGGAAACAAAAATTGTCTATTTAAAGGTAAAACTTGCCATGTGGACCCTCTCTAGTAACTCATACATTTGAGAGGAAATAAAAGAATTAACTGTTATAGAATAGAAGAATTAACCTTTGCAGTTTAATAGAGCAGGTCTCTAATGGCTTTTTGTGAGAGAAACACTTAGCCAAAAAATTTAATTTAAAATGATATAACAAAGTTTACCCGAAAAACAAATTATTTAACAGTGGCATTTTGTGCATTTGAAAAATTTCTCTGGAATATATATAAATGAGAAAAGAAAATTTAACAATGGATGAAATGAAGGTTCTTGCAATGAAATGTATGTGCAGTCTTTTTACCACTGATCATCAGAAGCAATTCACAGCATTACAAATAATGGTGTGCAGCATCATATGTAATGGCTTAATTGTATAGGAACTTTTAAAATATACTCCATGTGCTATTCTTGCTACAGAAAACATTTAATAGTTAAGAGCTACAGCTTTATATGTGGCTTAGATTGCACTTTGAATTTAGAAACAAGAATCACTCACTTATTACTATAATTATTTGCTTGCTTTCTTGAACACACTGCTATTAGCAAATCTGATACAGAAATGGTTCTTACCAAAGAAGTTGTCATTAACTGTAGGTTGATAAGCCAGTTCGCCAGTGAAGATGCCAAAACAGCCAAAACAAACAAAAAAGAAAAGGACATGTTAGGATTTATTTGCACAATAAAAGCATAGCTTTGAACATCCCTTGTCAACTAGCTGCATGCCACTGGGATTATACAATTACAATATAAGAATACTTAATACTTAACTTTGTATATCCTAATTAACCTTATATTATGCAAGTTAAAGCCTAGTAATTACACTTTCAGCTTACCCATCCACTTGTAATTTCTCTCTTTTCTACAGTGAAAATAAGAATTATATTTTAAAAAATTTTGTGTGTCTCAAACCATATTATTAAATAATCGTGAAATTATCTCAAAATATTTACCCAAATTACTATCTCACAAGCATTCTGTGTAGCTTTCAATTTTCAAATAATATTTTTACTCTCAAGTGTGAAGAATGCATTAGTTTATTTCTTGACAAATTTAATCATACTAACCTCTTCATTCATCTTAGAGAGGTAAATTTGCATTCAGCACTCTTGCCAATTTCCAAGCTAAAAGATGGGTTAAGAACAAAACCCTGAGATACCACAAAGTGAATGTGGTCCAGCTATTCTCCCCCCCCCCCTTTCCTTCTTTCATTCATCCTTCAAAAACTGTGATGCCCTGAGTAAATATCTTATAAGTATATGGTAATGGTGGTTAACAAAATGACACATTCTATGTGAAGTGACATATGAATTTATTAGTACTTGCAATGTCATTGGCTGCATATAGTACCAGAAGTCTGCTATTAGTAACCATTTTACATGGTGATTAGGCCTTATGATTGCATCATTTCACTTATTAAATTATTTTTACAGCCACACAGATTAATAATCTCTCTTCCCCCCACACTCTTGCTCAAAAAAATTCCTGACTTTTACCGAAAAAATGTTAGATTTCCCTGACCAATCCCTGATCCTTCCACATGTTAGCTGAATATCGATGATGAAAACTTTGAGTGCAGTTGA
Organism: Deroplatys truncata; assembly: GCA_030765065.1. Classification (NCBI taxonomy): domain Eukaryota; kingdom Metazoa; phylum Arthropoda; class Insecta; order Mantodea; family Mantidae; genus Deroplatys; species Deroplatys truncata. The sequence continues at coordinate 18,265,536 of CM060982.1, forward strand.
AAAAATTCCCTTGATTAATAATAATAATAATAATAATAATAATAATAATAATAATAATAATAATAATAATAATAATAATAATAATTATATTATTATTATTATTATTATTATTATTATTATTATTATTATTATTATTATTATTATTATTATTATTACACTCTGTGACTTTCTCCACCTTATACAGTTTCTACTATTTTTATATAGCTTTTACAAACTATTCATAAGAAAGTTTATTTTTTTTATATACTTCACTTTAATCTAGTTAAACCTTTGCAGAATTAGTTTCATTATACATTTCATTGTAGACATAAGGGAGCTTTAGGAAATAAAATCAATATCAAGTTGTTTAAAAGCTGGTTGCTACATGCTCTCTCTATGGCATCACGAGAAACAACTGAATAGTGACAGCACTTTAGAAAAATGGCGAAGAATTAAAAAATTCCAGCCAATAATGATGGATATTTCAGAAATGGCTGATGCTACAAAAAGTTAATTTGACTTAAGTTTTGCGAGAGCTACAGTTCTTGTACAGTAAGTTTTTATCTTTCATTATGGATAACTGTTATACAAAATTATATAAAATGTCTTCCAGATGATGAATGGCTTCATGAGCTATTCCCAGAAAATTCAAGATATACATTTTATTTGTCATGTAAACATCTTAAATATATGGTATTTTAGATTTTCTTGAAAATCTTTCTGTCACATCTTTGGAAGATATTGAACTTAAAACACCAATTTTGGAAGTTATTAGACATTTTGTTTTTGAACACATACACACAAGAGTTTTGTTTCTAAAAATGCTCTTTTTTTTGGATCCAGGGGCCTCCAAACATGGTTCCATCTTTGGTGAAATCTCAACATCAAATTCTTGGGTGGAATGCAATACTTCCTCTACCTACTAGGTATCCTAGAGGATACCTGGCTGAGTAAGTAAAAGATTGGCTGCAAAGATTTAGCAAAACAGAGTCATCAAATGTTTTCTGTCCCTTGTAATCTGAAACATCAGGTTGCTTCCCATTATTGATAAACTTAAATGCTTTAAAAGTATTTGGCAAAATGGCAAGCAAAATCTTTCACATAATCTAAGCCTGTTGCAAATCTGAATATATCTCACTATAACATCACTGTTTGGAAACCGTACAATGATAATTGATAAACATGAAAAATTAGCACCTGATGAAACAATCATGGAAGTTCTGGGCAAACATGGGTGTCTTCATACACTAAAACTGCATTAGTATGTTGAACTTAAATTCTTTGGAAGAGTCAATACTGAATTTCAAGAGGTGCAATATAGTGCTACAGAATGTAGATGTAAGCCTCTAAATTATCAGGCTTGAGGATATTTTGCGTGCCATAAATCTATAACACAGAACCACCCTTTACTTCCCTTCTGAAGCAAGCCATGCTAAGGATTTTCATGTCCGAAAAAATCCATCATCCTCCGCCAGGTTTGAACGCATAACCTCGGGAACTACAGTTATAATACAAGATAAATTTTAACTGCTCAATATTTTCATTCAAAACATAGATTTTGTTATTTGTTTGGTTAAATACAGATTAACCTCAATTGATTTAAACAATTATTCTTGTGTACACTAAATTCATACACGTGTCCCCATCTTTGCATGTAATAACAAGTTTACCACAATGATGGATGGATGTAAAGTGCTCTCAATTTTCATTTCTTCTTAGTTATGCCAAAATTTATTTACATACTTCTGTAGTATTCAGAATAACAAAACGTCAAAATCTATTTACTTTGAACACCTACATAACAAATTGAAAGTATTCATTACGGTGAAAAAGTTTCATACACAGAAGGTTGTGAAAATATAGGGTAGTTGAATTATATTCGAACCCACTCGCGGCCTCTTTCTACTGCGTGAGCCGCGGAAATTATGTCAGCAGAGGTGGACTAAAATCCTTACCTTATAATAGATGCTGGAAATGTAGACCACCTGGTCTCAAACAGGAATAAATATTCTCATTCACTCTACGAAGCTCAGCAGCAGGAATTCTTGTGATTTCTTGCACAATGTTTTCTCTAAGTTCCTGTAGTGTGCGAGGATTGGAATGATACACTTTGTCTTTTAAAGAACCCCATAAATAAAACTCAAAACTTGTTAGGTCAGGAGAACGAGGGGGCCACAAATCAACACTAATTATTCTATTTAAAGGTGAGTCGGAATTGTTAAACTAACATCACTTAAGTTTACTCACTTAACATGTTTCGGGAAACCGTTGTTCCCATCCTCAGAAGGTTAATTCGACTGGCCCGTGTTGTTGGTGTTTCCGTTTTTTGGACTGGATCCTGTGGTGGCATCTTGTGGTGGAGAAATGTACTTCCAGAGAGGATTTGGTGGCGGCAAATCAAATTCATTAGATGTGTGTTGTGTTTTAGAATGGTGATCTTCTCCCATGCATCTAATTCGGCTGCAAATTTGGCTGGTTTGACTAATGTAATATTGGGTTTGATGTTGTGATTAGTGATCCAAAAATGGTGTGAAACTGCAGATTTGTCCATTTGTTTGTATTTAATACATCTCATGTGCTCCTTTAGCCTAGTTTCTAGGTTTCTTTTTGTCTTACCTATGTATACTTTATTGCAATCTGAACAATTGATTTTATAGATTCCAGCTTTTTTGTCTTGTGGAATGGGGTCTTTTAACTTGTTACAAAGTAATTTCTCTATGTTAAATTTGTTCTGTGGAGCTAGGCTGATGTTATGTTTCATGAAAATCTTCTTAAATTTGTGAAAAGTTCCTGGGTGGTATGTGAATTTCTTGAACTTTAGCTCTTTATCTTGCTGGCTGAGATTTGTTGTGTTTCTGATGTGCATCTGTCGTTTGAATTTTGCAATTTTTTTGTCAATAGTTGTTTTGTTGTACCCATTATGTATTGCTGTGTCTACTATATGCTGGTATTCTAACTGGTATTCTTTTTTATTTAAGGGGGTATATACCAGTCTATGTGTTAGGCTGTTTAGTACTGCATGTTTGTGTGTGGTTGGATTGAAACTCTTATTTTTTATGTAATTAGTAGAGTGTGTTGGCTTCCTGTATATGCCAAAGGTTAGGTTCTTTTGTTCTCTGATGATTTTTAGGTCTAAAAATGGTAGCATGCCTTCTTTTTCTATTTCTATGGTGAATTTTATTGATTGGTTCTGTAGGTTTAGTAAGGCTAAGGAGTCTTGTATGAACCTGTTAGGGACAACAGCGAAGATGTCGTCAACATATCTGTGCCAAACTTTAAACATGTATGGAAAGGAAGTTGTTATGTGTGTTTCTAAGTACCTCATAAATAAATCTGCCAAGAAGGGTGAAAGTGGGTTGCCCATGGTTAAACCAGTTGGTTGTTGATAGAACTTCTTATTGAAACTAAAACAATTTTGTGCAATGCATAAATTGGTAAGTTGTATGAGGTCTTCTATTTCTTCTTCAAGTAGGTTAGTCTACTGTAGCCATTTCTTTAATTGACGCAGGAGTTGATCTGTAGGAACACTTGGAAATAGTGCAGTGACATCAAAGGAAACTAATCTGTCTTCTGGTTCGAGTTCCAGGGATTTTATCTTCTGTATTAAATCTTCTGAATTCATTATGTTTTTGCTATTGAATTTTGGTAGTGAAGAGAATCTCTGTACTAACCATTTTGCCAGTTTGTAGGTAGGAGAATCAATATTGCTGACGATTGGTCTCATCTTATTACCCGGTTTGTGTATTTTAGGTAGAGCATACATTCTTGGTAAAGTGGGGTGATCTGGTTTTAATCTAGATTTATCAGTGTCTGTTATAGTTTTGCTTTCCTGGATGGTTTGATTGAAGGCTTTTAAATGTAATTTTAATGGGTCTTCTTGAATTTGTATGTAATTTTCTTGTTGCAGCATATTTTCTACTCTGGCAGTATAATCATCTTTTTGCAGTACAACTAGTTTATTTCCCTTGTCAGCTTTTGTGTATACTACTGGTTTTGATTTTAATGTTTTGATCACATGTTTGGTTGGGAAATTGTTATGTTTATCTGCTTGTATTTCTTGGAGAACCATTTCACATTCTTTTTTTATAGTGGTTTTACTATTTTCATTTAGGTTGTAAGTAGCAATCTCAATGTCTGCGACTATTTCATCGGTTGTTTTTGTGTAGCCAACACATGTTTTTAGGCCAAGGTTTAATACCGATAATTCTGCTTTGGTGAAAGTTACATTTGAAAGATTAATTACGTCTGGGTATGACGTCGTTTTTTCATTTTTAAGGTTAGGTTTATATGAATGTTGCTTCCGGCATAGTATGTCTAGTTTTTTCTTTAATTTCAGCGTTTTTGTTTTCATCCTGTAGCTAAGAATAGTGAGGAATTTTGATTGCATGTTTTGCCAAAGTGGGTAGCCGAGTGTGTCCGTTAATTTAAGGTGAAGAGCATATAATTCCAGTTCCAATTTTTGTAATTTTGTGTAGTGGTTGTTTCTCTCAATTATTATTACTTTTTTTTGAGAGAACACGACACACTCGGCTACCCACTTTGGCAAAACATGCAATCAAAATTCCTCACTATTCTTAGCTACAGGATGAAAACAAAAACGCTGAAATTAAAGAAAAAACTAGACATACTACGCCGGAAGCAACATTCATATAAACCTAACCTAAAAAATGAAAAAACGACGTCATACCCAGACGTAATTAATCTTTCAAATGTAACTTTCACCAAAGCAGAATTATCGGTATTAAACCTTGGCCTAAAAACATGTGTTGGCTACACAAAAACAACCGATGAAATAGTCGCAGACATTGAGATTGCTACTTACAACCTAAATGAAAATAGTAAAACCACTATAAAAAAAGAATGTGAAATGGTTCTCCAAGAAATACAAGCAGATAAACATAACAATTTCCCAACCAAACATGTGATCAAAACATTAAAATCAAAACCAGTAGTATACACAAAAGCTGACAAGGGATATAAACTAGTTGTACTGCAAAAAGATGATTATATTGCCAGAGTAGAAAATATGCTGCAACAAGAAAATTACATACAAATTCAAGAAGACCCATTAAAATTACATTTAAAAGCCTTCAATCAAACCATCCAGGAAAGCAAAACTATAACAGACACTGATAAATCTAGATTAAAACCAGATCACCCCACTTTACCAAGAATGTATGCTCTACCTAAAATACACAAACCGGTAATAAGATGAGACCAATCGTCAGCAATATTGATTCTCCTACCTACAAACTGGCAAAATGGTTAGTACAGAGATTCTCTTCACTACCAAAATTCAATAGCAAAAACATAATGAATTCAGAAGATTTAATACAGAAGATAAAATCCCTGGAACTCGAACCAGAAGACAGATTAGTTTCCTTTGATGTCACTGCACTATTTCCAAGTGTTCCTACAGATCAACTCCTGCGTCAATTAAAGAAATGGCTACAGCAGACTAACCTACTTGAAGAAGAAATAGAAGACCTCATACAACTTACCAATTTATGCATTGCACAAAATTGTTTTAGTTTCAATAAGAAGTTCTATCAACCAACTGGTTTAACCATGGGCAACCCACTTTCACCCTTCTTGGCAGATTTATTTATGAGGTACTTAGAAACACACATAACAACTTCCTTTCCATACATGTTTAAAGTTTGGCACAGATATGTTGACGACATCTTCGCTGTTGTCCCTAACAGGTTCATACAAGACTCCTTAGCCTTACTAAACCTACAGAACCAATCAATAAAATTCACCATAGAAATAGAAAAAGAAGGCATGCTACCATTTTTAGACCTAAAAATCATCAGAGAACAAAAGAACCTAACCTTTGGCATATACAGGAAGCCAACACACTCTACTAATTACATAAAAAATAAGAGTTTCAATCCAACCACACACAAACATGCAGTACTAAACAGCCTAACACATTGACTGGTATATACCCCCTTAAATAAAAAAGAATACCAGTTAGAATACCAGCATATAGTAGACACAGCAATACATAATGGGTACAACAAAACAACTATTGACAAAAAAATTGCAAAATTCAAACGACAGATGCACATCAGAAACACAACAAATCTCAGCCAGCAAGATAAAGAGCTAAAGTTCAAGAAATTCACATACCACCCAGGAACTTTTCACAAATTTAAGAAGATTTTCATGAAACATAACATCAGCCTAGCTCCACAGAACAAATTTAACATAGAGAAATTACTTTGTAACAAGTTAAAAGACCCCATTCCACAAGACAAAAAAGCTGGAATCTATAAAATCAATTGTTCAGATTGCAATAAAGTATACATAGGTAAGACAAAAAGAAACCTAGAAACTAGGCTAAAGGAGCACATGAGATGTATTAAATACAAACAAATGGACAAATCTGCAGTTTCACACCATTTTTGGATCACTAATCACAACATCAAACCCAATATTACATTAGTCAAACCAGCCAAATTTGCAGCCGAATTAGATGCATGGGAGAAGATCACCATTCTAAAACACAACACACATATAATGAATTTTGATTTGCCGCCACCAAATCCTCTCTGGAAGTACATTTCACCACCACAAGATGCCACCACAGGATCCAGTCCAAAAAACGGAAACACCAACAACACGGGCCAGTCGAATTAACCTTCTGAGGATGGGAACAACGGTTTCCCGAAACATGTTAAGTGAGTAAACTTAAGTGATGTTAGTGTAACAATTCCGACTCACCTTTAAATAAATTCAATACACATCACTGTTTCTAGCTTCTTTTCATTACAATATCAATTAATTATTCTGTCATCAAACACCTCTCTTATTGCATGTAATGATTCGGCAGCCATATGTGCTGTTGCAGAATCTTGCTGGACCAACCATGCAATTTCTCTTCTGTCAAGCGATTGCAAAATGGCCTTAGAATTAACCTCTGATATCGTTCTGCATTTATTGTTTCATGAATGAATATGGGCCCTATTATTCCTCTAGCATTTATCGCACACCACACTCCAATTTTATGATCATAATGAGGCGTTTCATCACAAGAATTCCTGCTGCTAAACTTCGGAGAGTGAGCGAGAATATTTACACAAGATATGCTGCCTGTTTGAGAGTAGAAGGTCAACATTTCCAGTACCTATTATAAGGTAAGGATTTTAATCCGCCTCTGCCAGTGTAATTTCCCCAGTGACAGCCAGCTATCTCGCGCAGTAGAGAGAGGCCGCAAGTGGGTTCGAATATAATTTAACTACTCTATATAAGGTGATTTTAAATTATACTGAATTTAAATTCAATGTAATTTATATTTAAGACATCAACGAACATGAGCAATTCATAAATTAATTCAATTACACAGATCAAATATATAAAAATTGATGTATGTGACAATTACACAGATGTCTGGATACACGAGGGTCACTCTAAAAGTTTAGAGAACGGATATAATAAAATTTTAAAAATGTAGATATTATCATTGCAGCTTTTCAAAATATTCTCCATTGCATTTTATACCACGTCTCATCCTTTCAAACTACTTTTCAAATGCAGAATGCCATTCTTCTTTCGAGAGAGTGCAAATACACTTCAGGTGATTAAAGTTTTTCTTTTATTTTGGAGAAAAGAAAAAAGTCACATGGGCCAGATATGGACGGTAGGGAGGATGGGACAAATACTTTACTCCTGCAGAAATTGGGTTGTTTTTAGTGCAGTGTGAGCAGAGACATTGTCTGGTGCAACAAAATTCCATGCAGATCAATCTTAGTACACTTTGTTCTCAGTTCATTGAAGATTGTGGCAGACATTTTGTGGTGTACCATCTGATATTGATAGTCTTTTGTCCCTCAAGCAGAACTGTAACAATATGGCTAATAGAAGAACGAACATATCATAATCTTGGCAATACTTCTTGCTCACCTCAATTTTGTTGGGAGATCCTCTCTGTAAAGACTTAGACTGATGACTGTCAGTTTCTGAATCATACTGGTATATCCAGCTTTATTCACATGTTGCAATGTTAAATCTGTTTTGAGATCTTCTCACATCAAATTTTTCTATCATTTCCAGGCACCATTGCATACATGCCATTTCTGCTCATTTGTGAGGTGATGGTGGATCCAATGACTGCAGAGCTTCCTGATGTGAAGTTTTTCTTTAAGGATGGTGTTCACTGCTGCCGATCCAATATTCAATGATTATTGAATCTGATATGTGCAACATCACCTTCTTGCAACATGTGTATTTTCATCTGTTGTTGCTGTAGTCAACCAATTCTGCGTGGTTTTCATCTTCGAGGAAATCCCTTCCTCTTCTAAATTGTGCAAACCATCAAAAAATCATGGATATGAAGGACAAAAACCCCTAAATGCCTGATGCAGACTTTCAAGGCATTCTCTTTCCTTTAAACCGAATTTAAAGTCATAGAAAATCATTGCACAGAAATACTCTTGCTTGAGATCCATAGTAGCATATGGCATAGTAACACCTACATGCACAGAAGTGCTGCTGATGCTCCACATTGTTGGAGCACACCCAGAAAAGGTTTGCACTCATTACTATGTGAACTTCAATCTAAAGCTGGACTGCCTTGGGCTTCCCACAACTAGTTGTTGCCCATTCTCAAAACTTTCAGTGATCCTCTTACAATCTTACTTGAAATGTCTCTTTCAGAACAAGAATCATATTGAAAACAATTACATTGTCAATATATTTACAATGCTGAAAATCCCTCCCCTAGTATAATATTGCAATGCTTATATTTATTGTTATTTTGAGTTTTAGTATTAACGTAGTGTAATGCCGTTTGTGTTATGCAAGACATTTATATGTTACCATTATGTGCTTCCTTATGAGGTATTAAAATTTGTTTATGATATTTTTGTATGGTGTACCCCTGTATATCTTGCAGTTCATACACATGCTCCTGAAATTGTTTCACGGATATAAGTGATTCCTTAAATATTAATTTCATGTTTTTGCTTCCTTTAAAAGACACTTTTGAAACATTGTGCTTTTGCAATAAAACCTTCTCTCATAATTTGGGGGACCATCTTTTTGTGATGTTTTTTGACTTTGTTTTTTCTGTTTTCTGCCCTTTCCTGTAACCTCTTAAGAGCTAAATGGCATTTCTCCACTTCAGTTAATTCTTTATCTGTGATAATTGTCAATGAAATGTTGACAAATGACTTACCTTTCCTACTGCTTACCTGAAGTAAATAAAGGAAGTGATATTTTCCAACCAAAAATTTGATACAGACATTTCAACAGAATTACACATTTTGAGACTCCTTGGATAAAAAGAAAGGTCCATGTATGTGTGTTTGTCTGTGTCTATGAACAGACATAACTCAAAATCAGAAAGTAGGCTAAATGCCAAAATTGGTATACTTCCAAGTATGCAATACAAAGATTTTCAAGAAACCTCCCCACCCAAAACTACCTTTAAATTGAGAAATTTTATATAACTTTAATTCTCTCAAAAATGGCTTGATTAAAATACAATATGTTTAAGATATTTTCATGACAAATGAAATGCATATCTTCAATTTTCTTTAAGTCCTCTTCATTCTGAATGACCTTTGATGATTTGTAAACCATAAAAGATATATAAAAAAAATCCTACTTCAGCAAAAAAAAATGTAAAAACACATAATTTATGTCAAACATATATATATATATATATATATATATGCAGTAGAGCCCCAGTAATTTGAGCTAATTGGGGCTGAGGCTACCTAGAATTACAAAAAACTTGGATTATATGGAAATATCACAAAATCAATGGGTAAATCATGAATAAATGTTTAATGAGCACAATAATGGTTAAAAAATAAATACACAATGTAGTACATATCTGTGTTATATGTAGATATATGGGACACATTTCCAAGTTACAAAAATATGTAACATGTTACATAAATTGTCCAAAGTCCTTTGTTTTAAAATAGAACCTCGTTTTTTAGCACTAATGTCACGGCATCTTCTAAGAAGCATGGTGTCAGTTGGAGTAGCTACCGCTTGCTGTTCGATATAACACAATGCCATATCTAGCGCTGCTGAACCCTCAGTGTGAGTGATCACTAGTACAATTTCTTCAGGCAATTCCTCGTCACCACTGTCTTCAGCGGGCTCACTAACCATTTCAACAATTACAAGATCAGTCACTTCAAACTGTTCATCCTGTTCATCCATTCTGAAACCTCACTCGCATTTGCATTTTCACATACAACAAGCTTTTTCATCAGTTCTGTCAATGGTAGATCATCTTCATCTGTATTGTTGGTATCCGTTTCATTCCGTAAAATCTCTTTCCATAACTTTTTTAGTGTCTCCGTCTTTATTTCAGACCATGAATTGGCTATCCAGTAAACTACGTCTTTTATCATAGTTTTTTTTAGAAATTCTTTGATGGTTCCTTCACCTTCTGCTGTTTGTAGAAGGTCTGAAGCAAACGACAATGATATTTTTTTTTTTTTCAAGCACTGTAAAATGCCTTGGTCCATAGGCTGCATTAAACTTGTCACATTAGGGGGTAAGAACAATGTGCGAATACCGTCACATTGTACTTCTTCCTCATCAGCATTGTCAAGCATTAAGATTGATTTGGAAGGCAATCACTTTTTCTTTAGATATCTGGAACAAAATCTCCAAAAAACCACTTCTGAAAAATATTTTTGTCCACATAAGCAGATTTTTGGTGGACATATATAACAGGCAGTGCAGAAGAAGTGAGTTTTTTAAAGCTCTAGGCTTAGTAGACTTTCCTATTACCAGCATCTTCAGTTTATGGTCTCCACTTACAATTTATGTAGCAAGAACTGCTAAACCCTCTTTACGTTTTTGTAGTCAGGGACAGCCTTTTCTTCTTTTGAGGCTAGAGTTTTAGATGGGAGCATTTTATAATTTAGTCCTGTTTCATTACAATTATGCAGTTGATCAGGAGTAAGATTTTCTTCTTGTATAATTTTTCTTAATTTCTCAGAAAATTGAGTAAGTTTGAGAACCCGCAAAAAGTTTTTCATTGCAAATTTCAAGCTACCTTATGCCGTATCGCTTCTTCCACCTATCCAACCATCCTGAACCTGCAGTAAAATCATGCTCACCTTTCTTTAACTTATTCCTAAAAAATAAAGCTTTTTCTTGCAGTATAGGCCCTAAAATTGGATTTCCTTTTTGTCTTTTTCGAATAAACCAAATGAACAAACCTTCACTCATTTTTTCATACTCAAGAGTTCTTCATTGGCTTCCATTCAAATAATGAAACGGAACACTTGTTAGATGAAAACTTCTCAATTTTGTGTCTGTTTCTAAACCAATTTCCAACTGCCACTTCATTGACTCCATACTAGCAGCAAGTCTTTTTAATGTTTCTCCTTTCTAATCTTTTCAAAGTCTCCAGTTTCACATTCAATGGCACAAATTTTCTCTTACTCCTACCACTCATTGTAATGTATGAATTAAAACACAGTTACATATGTACATCATTTTAAAATTAATGTGACACAGGTGGGCTCACTACAGTACAGATGTTAGTACACAACCATCTACTTACAACAACGGTCAGCTTAAGCCGTAAAATGTGTATTTTTACCTAAGCAAATTTTAATGACCACTGTCGCTGAATAGGAACAATAGGGGTAAAAATAAGGATGGTATGCACCGTAAAACTGATTGTCAGGCAGTCCCAATTAGTGAAGGGTCAACAAAGAAAGAGCAAGCGCACTCCTCGAAACCTAATGGTACCTGTCCATCTGTAATAGAAATGCATTAGCAGTCTGAGGCCAAGGTTATTTCTGTGCATTATGAACAAAAACCCTAAGTGGGACAGTTTTACCTGTACTGTATATGGAAAATTGACAGAAAGTTCAAAACATAACACATTCGGAAGTGCGTAAAACGTACATGCGGACAACGTATAAAAGCAGGATTTTACTCTTGTTTTATGTAAAATTTTAATTTTCTTAAGACCAGCTTGAATTACATGGAACCTCGAAATACCAGGGCTCTCCCTCTCTTAACATTTCTGAGATGTTTCTTTTATTGGTTTGAATTTTCAAATACTCATACTTTTCTCAAATGGTAACCTAACAACGAAATGTGTAACTGTGACTTGGAAGTTTATCTGGATTAACAAGAAACAGCTAGAATAATAAGCTTTTGTAAGAATAGTTTGTAGAAGAGTGAAAATCATGCAAATATAACACATCAATATTCTTTTGTTTTTGTTTTATGTTCACAGCAACTCCAATGGTAAAATTTTTGTACTTCAATCAAATGATTAAGCAAATCTTCTATGAATACACATTTATTAATCCGGTTTAATGGATGTGGAAATAAATAGATATAACCCTTAAACTTTTTCATGCAGGATTCACCTGAGGATAGAATGATGAATCATGAACAGGCACGAAAATGTAATTATGCTCACATATGAGCGATTCTGATTGAAAATGTCACATAGAATATGTAAAAAATATCATTAGGCACAAAAAAAAAAAACCCTGTAAATGATCATTAAATTACAATTTATTCTGCAAAGAGGTCACTTAAGGCAATAACACATCCTCACTGGTCTGACATTGTCATCTATGTTAGCTCTTTCTAACAGTAAGAAATGAATACGTTGTGCATATGAAACCGAGATAGTGTGTTTATTTCCCCTTTTATGTAGTGTATGGTGTAGCTACGTGCAGTTTTTGTGTAGCATATGTAACAGAATATTTTCATTTCAGTATGAACACAAATTAGGCAACGCTATGGCTGAGTGATTAGAGCACTTGCCTCTCATCAGGGCAGTCCAGGCTCGATCCCAGGGACCCACATGTGGGATTTATAGTGGACAAAGACATTTGATCCCCGGGCCCACATGTGGGATTTGTGCTGGACAAAGAGGTTCAATCCCAGGGGGATTTGTGGTGGGCAAAGTGGCACTTGGGTGTGTTTTCCCCGAGTTCTCTGGTTTCTTGGTTCCCCCGCCATTCATTCTACCAACTGCTCCATCATCACCCTTTCTTTCATCCATTTGACTGTCATTTCATATCATCTACTTCCTCGCTCTCATACCAGGCATAGGCTGATCACCCATTCTGAATATTTTATCTGATCCAAAATGTCTGCTCCTTGATAGCATTCTGCCCCAGACACCCCCTTGTAAATCCTACATGCAAGGAGGGTAAACAGAGAAAGAAGATGCTTTTCATGAATTCTGAACAGGCATTAAAGCAGAAATGGTACAAATCGTGTTTAATTTTTCTGTGCACCAATACATTGCATACCTTCAGCAAACTGTTCATTCACAAGCACCCTCCCCCTCACAAAAAAAAAAAAAAAAAAAAAACTGAAACCATTATGAAATGGATTCTGCCATGACAAATGACAAATAAATGCCAACAATATGTTGGAGAATCTACAATGTAATGCTCCAAGAATCATTCCCATGCAAGTTAAACATATTGTGACATCTTTATGCCTAACGTTTTTTTTTTTTCTTTCAAGTCGTTGAAAACCATACATTTGCCACCTTTTAATCTCTTTAAGAAGTGCACTGACTTTGGTACATATTCAAAAAACATAGTAATGAATACAATATTATCCAAACATAACCTTTATTGAAGATTTCCCGGCATTGGTTACTGACGATAGTTTTTTGTTATTGACCTGGCTGCTAGCCCGAGAAACTATCGTCAATAACCTATATTTTCTCAAACCAAATTATGAAATGATAGGTTAAAAATCCAAACATCTGATTAATGTATGCTAAGCAATTAATGTTTGACATTATTACCTCTATCATAATCACTGAACCTCATTTAACGAAATAAAAATTAATTATTTTGCTCTTTATTTGAACTTATCCATAAAGCATAATTACAGATGCCTTCAAGCTTTTTAAGCATTACATTTGTGTTTCATGTCAACATTATGAAACTCAAAGGTAATTTTCATTCTCCCCCATTATCCCTATGACATTCTATGATTATGTAATTAAAATTAATGGGCAACAAATCTGCTAGGCTAATGAGACAGTTTTAAGCCAGACAGAATTAACATTTTGAGCAGATTTTTAACATTTATACAGAGGGTTGCCCCACTTAAGCTTGGACGACTTTGAATCACCCTCCCACTCTGTCATTGGTCAAACTGCTTATGCTTATTATTGCATCAACTCACTGCGAGTGCCAGCTGTCTGCTGGGCCAGTCTGAGGCATTGTTTACTCGTAATGGCTTCAACAATCGCTGACTTGTGGCAGGGGTACATTGTTGGGCTTTCCGATGCTGGTTACAGCCTTTCACTGATAGTGGAGAGGTGCAAACAAAAAGATATTACCATAAGTAAGTTGTGTGTGTAGTTTATAACACAGCTGCATAAAAATGGATCCCCATCTGAGGCTCAGCGTGAAAAAAAAACTAGCAAGAAAAAGGTCACAACCAACACGACCTAAAGCAGTAGTAGCCAAGGTGAGAGCAACAGTGACTCAAGAAAACCCACCAAACCAAAGAAGCATTTCCAGCTGCTTTGGAATATCCAAAGGGACCGTCTATTGGATAATACACAACAATTTGGGTTTAGAACGGCAACATAAAGCACATGGACACGCGTTGAAAGAGCACCACATTAGAGAACACTTCACCAACGCAAGAACACTCTATGAACACCACCTGGCAGGTGAAAAGTGGCAATGGGTGGTTTCTTTAGATGAAGCATGGGTTTAACTAGGAGACACAAAAAAACCTGAGCCATTTATTACCATCAAATGGGGCAAAAGGAGGCTCCAACTTTACTTGGGAGAACAAAGAAAAGTTTTCCAAGGGATATGGTGGTTGCAGGTTATTGCTCTCGGGGGAAACTCGCATTCACAGTTGATAACAATGTAAAAATTAATGCAGCCTACTATCAAAGGAATATTATGGACCCAACTTTTTATGAAGAGATCCGTCGGTTTATAGTGAGAATGCCCCAAATATTTGTATGCACATGGATAAAGCATCCAGTCACACCTCTTGATCTTCCCAGCATTACTACCACTGGAAAGCTATGGAAACAGGTGTCAATGTGATACCATTTAAAAGGATCCTTGTGAAGTCACCAGATGCCTCACCAATGGATATTTGCAGATTTGGTCTGCTGAAACAGCGCCTTGCTTCTCAGCATCCCACCACAATTGAAGGATTCTGGAAAGTCTGCCAGGAGCAGTGGGCTAACATCCCCCTTCCTGTTCTTAGACGCAGCTCTCTTCAATAGAGATTGAGCTGCAGAGCCATAGTTAAAGCCTGTGGAAATCACATTGAACACAATAGGTGATGGCGAAAGGGAATCTCGCCATGAAAAAACATAAGCAAAATCGTCTGAGCTTAAGTGGGGCATCCCTCTGTACATTACTTACTTCACATTCATTTAGAACATGTTTCGAAAGCCATTGCTTTCTTTGTCAGCTTTTTGTCAACTGCCAGTATTGCTCTAAGTAGAACACACTTCTACCTGGTGGTGGACGGATGAATCTTCTACGATGTCACAAGGCAAGATTTCAAAGTTCATAATTCTGTCTTTGTTCTTCCACATACATATATTTTCTCATGTGGCTAGTTCTGTTGGACCTGTTGTATGTTTTAATACCTTTGGATTTCAATGTTGTGGTGCAACTGGCAAAAATATCATGCTATTGCCAATTTCTCTTCCTGTCTCATTCTTATATTTCTTAAGTGTTCATTCCTTTGTTCTGGTTAGTAGGTTTCCTTTTATCTTTCCTATGTAAATCTTGTTACGTCCTAACATTCAATTTGGTATATTTCTGATCTGTTAACTGCTACAATTTTATCTTTTAGTTTTGAGTTTATTAGGTATTTTATGGAATGGTTGTTCCTTGTTGCTAGGATGAAGTTATGTTCTTTAAGCATTTTTTTTAACTTGTTGAAAGCCGTGGGGTGGTATGTGAACTTTGTTAATGTCTTATTTTCTCCTTTAATTGTGGAAATGTTGCTGGTCTCTTTGATTAGTTTATTTATTCTGACTTTATTCACTTTCTTATGGACTAGTTGATGGTTGAAGCTGTTTGTTTCTGCAATCTCTATAATTGCTTTTAGTTCTTTGTTGGATTCCTGCTTGCTTAATGGTATGTTTTGTGTGAGACTTGATTACTGCACGTTTGTGTGTTACTGAGTTATAGTTTTATATAATTATTGGAGAGTTGGTTTTTGTGTATTGCAAATTGCAGTTTTTTGTCGCTTTTGATAACTTTTTAAGTCCAAGAAAGGTAACTGTCCATTGTATTTTTTCTCTAATGTAAGTCTGATGGTCTTCTTCTGAAGGTTTAAAAGTTTTGTGTGTCTGCTTGGAACTTAATAGAGATTTCGTCAATATTGTAGCAAGCCATAGGTGAAGCTGGAACCACAGGCCTGGGATTGTGTTAGATTTGGAAAAATGTTGCAAGATGTTGAAATATGGGGAGTGAGGCAGTATTTTAATACCTGAATAATTTTAATTGTTACTTATAATAGGTAAATTCAATAACAGCCCGCCTTGAAATAATATGTATAAAATAATTATTTAAATTGTATGTAACAGTCATTTCAAATGCTTATTTTTATTGTAAATATGTTTTATTAATGTTAAATGAATACTTTATATACTCTAATAATGCAAGAACTGTGAGAATAGTAAATTTTAGATTGCTAACAATGAGTAATAATGAGATAATTGTGGCAATAATGTGTTTGGAATTTAAAAGTGTACTGGTCATGATTAAAGCGATGATGACGTAGTTTCAGTGACAGTTTTAAAATTAGCCAATCAACAGCAAAGAAAAGTTTTAAGTTAAATACAGAAATTCTATTGGACTAGAATTAGCCAATCAGAGACTTGCATTGCATTACCGAAGCTTATGAATTTTACCGTTGAAGTTATTCAGTTCCTGGCAAGACGTGGTAGTGTGTAGATGGAAAAATGTGTTCTCTACGGGTGATTAGTAAAAACAGATATATGCGTTAAGTGAGTGTATAAAAGTTTCACACAGTTCTTTAAAAAGTGTAGTGATTTATAAATATGTGCAAGAAGTTAAAATAAAAGTGAAAAATTTAAAAGTTTAATTCTGTTATGTCTGCAGTAATTGTCATTACCACATCCTGTATAAGAATCCTGACTCTAAATTAAGACTGATGCAGGTGAGGCAAATTCAAAGAATAATATTACATAAGCATTAAATTCAAACTGACGCTCAAAGCAACTATTAATATACCACTCTTCAAGTTTTTGTGTAAACATTTATTGTGCAACATTACGTAACAGCAGCAAATCATCTTCAAATTAGCACACATACATGGGGCTAACTCAAAACAGCATCCATTCAAAAAGCAGCTAAAAATAATGTGAGCCAACTCCGGAACCAACCCACATACTTCAAAGTTGAAGAACATAACTTCTTCAAATTGGCTCCCATACGTGGGGCAAACTCCTCCAAACAACTACCAACAAAGAACCAGCTAATCTGCTTCTTCAGGAGCTTGGTCTTGTAGGACAGAAGGTCGTATGGTCAGTGTGCAGAAATACATATAATGGTCTTGAAATTGGGCCGTCTCTCTCAATTGTTTTTCAATCGTCTCCACCATGCCGAAGCTACGGTCAGCAGGATGCCCTCCGTCTAATTCAGTTAATATTTTAAACAGTGACTTCTCAAGACATACCTGAGGGTTTCAGGTAAGAGATGTGCTATATGTTAGTTTTTGCAGGTACCTCCCCCCTCTTGTCTTGGGCCCCCAGTATCCATGTAAATGAATTGTAAATATAGTTATTGGCTTTTTTATACAACCCCTGGGTACTTATTTGATGCCTCTTCCTCTAGCTTCCCTGCTATCCTCGCACCCTGGTACCCACCATGCCTACCATCTAAAACTACTCCCCCCTGTTGTATGCATCACTTGGAGCTAACTATCCCAAGGAGTGCTACAATATACTGGTACCACACTTTAAAGATCCACAGAAATGCTTTGGTATTCCTGGTTTCAAGCTTAATCATGAAAAGGTTTGCCAAGAATGGTGAGTGGATTTCACATTGCTAGGCCTGTTTTTGTTTGTAGAATTTTCCATTGAAACTGAAGAAGCTCTTTTACATGTATAAGTCGGTAATTTGATGTATTCCTATGTCTGTGCTGGTTCTTTTTTTGTGGATGTAAGCCATTTCCTAATGAGGTTATACAGGGTGGACCATTTAAGCTGAGACTGTACAATATCTCCTAAACTAAGTGTTGTAGAAACAAATGTCATGAATAAAAGTTGCTTGATATTATGGGGGAAAGTAAATGCCATTAGTTATGTTTTATTTGTAGAACGTTGTGATGGTCGTTTTAGGGTCAATTTAAATTGGCCCTAATTGCAGGTTCCCATTTTAAAATATTAAATTGACCCTAAAATGACCATCATAACGTCCTCCAAACAAAACATGACTAATGGCATTTATTTTCCCCCATAATATCAATCAACTTTTATTAAAAGCATTTCTTTCTACAACACTTAGTTTTGGAGATATTGTACAGTCTCAACTTAAATGGTCCAGCCTATATAATTTGTGTGTTCAAATACTCGGAAAAAATGCAGTCACATCAAAAGATACTATGTGTCAGTTTCTTCAATTTCTACATCTTTTATATTTTTTGTACTAAGTCAAAAGAGTCTTTTATATTCAGACTATAAATTTGGGAAGGAAACATATCTGTTAACAAACCATTTAGCTAGTCTGTAGATTGGCATCTACGTTATTTGTGATTGGTCTCACGGATTTTGTCGGTTTATGGACTTTTGGTACGCATAGATCCTAAGTAATGCTGGGATTGTAACTTTTATTTTGTGCCATTCTTTTTTGTCTATGATTTTGCATTCTTTGGCTAATTTCTTTAGTTCAGTGACAAAGAAATTTAAGGAATTTTTTTTCTCTCACTGTGATGTACTTATCACTTTTCAGCAAATTCTTTATCCGCTCTATATAGTCTATCCTATCTAAAATTACTATATTATTATCATTGTCTGCCTTGGTATAAACAACTTGGGTAAATAACCAAAGTTCACCAAGGCAGAACTCACTATTCTGAACAAGCACCTACAGACAGGCGCAGGTTTTACAGAAAATGTAGAACATGTACAAATAGCTACAAACGCCTTGATGAACTGGAAAAGCCCATTGCTAAAAATAAATGCTACAAAATAATAGTGCAGATGCAGAAAAAAAAAAAAAAACACTATTCCAACACATAAATCACAAAAGCACTTAACAGCAAAGCTGTTATTTACAAACAAAAAATAGGCCTAACAATGGAAAATCACTATTACCATTCTTGGCAAATGTTTTCATGGGCGAACTTGTAACCAGGATTATCAAAGCATTTCCTTGGATCTTTAACCCTTTGCGACACATAGTGTAGTAAAGCGTAGTGAAATGATAAACGCCCTGCTGCGCATAGTGTAGTAGAACGTAGCAAATGTGTTTATCGTTTCATATAGGTTCTGCTTCTGCTGATCTCAGCTTTTAGGAGCTGTGTCGATGTAAATGTACTCTTGCTGCATTGTTCCAGCGATTTCGCAAGCCAGAATGTAATAGCAAACCATAAATAGCACTGTTTACAGCAGGGTGCAGTTGTGTAAGTAAGCAGTTTCCTGTCGCATTTATAGCCATATCAGTACCATGGAGGCTGTTCCAAGTTCATCACGGTCTAGAAAACGCTGTAGTGAAAAGGTATTGGTAATAGACGAGCAAATACTTGCAGCAGTTTACGAGGAATTAGATCGCCAAGGTAGCTCCGACGAATCTTGGTTTGGTGAGTTAGTGGAAGACAGTGATAAGGAACAAAGTGACAGTGAGAGTGCTGAGTGTCAGGTAGCAGAACAGGGGGCTAAAGCTAGTGAAAGACAAATTAAAACTAAGGCAGTACCGGCACAGTGGACCTCTAATTTGACTTTCAATAAGTTAGAAACATTTTCATCCCCTACAGGTGCAAATCATTCTATTCCTACAGGAAGTCCAGAAATAGATTATCTTGAACTTTTTATAGATTCCAATTTTTGCGGAAAAATCGCGGAGGAAACCAACAGATATGCAGCTCAGATTCAAGCTAAAAAGGCGGATCCAAAATGGGAAGTTACAAATTCAAGGGAGATACAGGTTTATTTAGATATTTTGATACATATAGGGATGATGTATTTACCTGAAACCAGAGATTACTTTTTGGGGGATTTTTGCATTTGTCCAATTGTAAGACAAGCAATGATGTTGCTCCGCTTTCAAAAGATATCGCAGTACCTTCACCTGAATGACGAATCTGCAAGGCCATGATTAGGGGTAGATTCTTGCAATTATCTGTATAAAGTATGACCTGTTTTAGACATAATCAAAAAGTTTGCGAATGTCTACAAACCAAATCGTGAACTTTCTGTTGACGAAGCGATGATAGGCTTCAAACGAAGCGTCTTTCTAAAACAGTATATGCCTGCTAAATGTACAAAATGGGGGATAAAGGCATGAGGTATTGCAGACAGTAAAAGTGGGTATTTATTGAAATGTAAAATCTATCTGGGAAAAAAGGAGGCGAGAAACAGCGATCTTCTACTTGGGGGAACAGATTATTTTAGACATGTGTTAAAAATATACAGGGTTTTGGCATCACGTATATTTTTATAATTTTTTTACTTTGACGCGGCTAATGAAATTACTTTTGGACAGTAAAATGTATGCATGTGGTACAACTCGTGCTGGAAGGAAAGACTGGCCAAAACAATTTTCAAAGCCAAAACAACTGAAATTGAAAAGGGGCTAATCTCACAAGCTGCAACATGAAGGCGTAACTGCGGTTGTTTGGCATGATAACAGGGACGTTCTTTTATTATCTACAAACTCATAATATGGCAGGGATTGATCTGGCAGACCAAAGGAGGGAGTATTACGGTATCGGCCGACCCTAAAAAAGGGTGGAAATATCTGTTCAATTTTGTAGTGAATGTTGCTAATCGTTAATAGTTTTATTATATACGACATTTCGAACAGACCTACTTCTACAGCTCATGGCAATAGGCTTCTTTACTACAGGCAAAACTTAGTGCAACAGTTAATTGCAGACTTCACGTCGCATAAGCGAGTGGGATTTCAGCGTAGCCTACCTTCTGCTACTCCTGTACCAAGTTCTCTTCACACCCTCGTAAAAATTCAAGGCAGGGTGAAATCGTGTGCTCAGTGCATAGTGAAGAAAAGGAAAACACCATCAGGTCGTGGCATACAGTCACAACACAAGTGCAAACAGTGTGACATTGCGTTGTGTAGAATTGGGTGCTTCCTCAATTATCATGAGGCAAAGGGGATGGAAATTCAAAACTAATACAAGGGTGTACATACGCAACCATTAATAATCTTAATTGTATATATAACATTTGTATAGTGCAAGAGAATAGTCTAGCTAACATGTTATGGACATGCTGCAGCATCTTCGCTGCAATGGTGGCAGGGATGTAAATATTTTAAGGGTGAGTACCATAATAATTTTGCAGAAATTATTGTATTTATTTTACTTAAGTATAGCAGATTTTATTCTGGTTTTTAATACCCTAAAGTAACGAATTCCATTGCCATTAATATTGCGGAGTTATAAAGATGCATTGCAAAGGGGTGCATGTATATAAGTGTTGTTTGTCTACAAAGGGGTTGATGTTTGCAGTTTTAAATTATTGAAATAATATTTAATCTTATTTACTTCAAACCAATTTTAAATGAGTTATTAATTAATCAATTTCATTTAGCTACTAAAATATATAATTAGGCATGTATATAGGCCACTTTTAGTTTAACATCTGTAGTAACAGCTCAGAATTTAAATGGACACAATTCTGCTTGGAGAACAACTAGCTAATACTCTATGCGCAGCAAAGGGTTAAAGTTGGTACCAGTATATTGAAAACATCTTTGCTAAATTTCAGGCAGACACACAGAGGATACATTCAAACTTTTAAATCTGCAGAAAAACACCATCAGATTTTTTTAAAATAGAGAGTTGAGGGTTGTTACACTACATCACTATGATAATCTTACTTGAACGCGTTTCGGGAGACGGCTTGTCCCCATCGTCAGCATTCTCTCTCAACTGGTAAAAAAAAAAATGCTGACGATGGGGACAAGCCGTCTCCCGAAACGCGTTCAAGTAAGATTATCATAGTGATGTAGTGTAACAACCCTCAACTCTCTATTTTAAATTATGACACATCACTGTTACAAGCTTCTAAATCTTCAAAAATTGAACCATCAGATTTACATTAGACAAAGAACACAATGAACATTTACCTTTCCTAGCCTTAAAAATCATATTAAAAAAATGGTTTGCATTACACAGAAAACCAACTCACTCTAATAATTATATAAAACAAAACAGTTATAACCCACTAACATGCAGTAATAAACCTTCTCACACACAGATTAGGAAACATACCGTGCACAAACAGGAATGCAACAAAGAACTAAAAACAATTATAGAGATTACAGAAATAAATGGTTTCAACCATCAACTACTCCACAAGAAAGTGCAGAAGGCCAAAATAAATAAACTAATCAAAGAGGCCAGCAACCTCTACACAATTAAAGAAGAAAATAAGATGTTCAAAAAACTCACATACCACCTCACAGCTTTCAAAACATTAAAAACAAATGTGGAAGAACATAACTTCATCCTGGCACCAAAAAAAAAACTGTTCCATAAAAAATCTAATGAACTAAAAATTAAAAATAAAATTGCAGCAGTTAACAGATCAGGTTTTGATTTTGTTTTGTTTAAGGGCGTTCAACTGCTAGGTCATTAGTGCTCTATCAGATCAGGAATATACCTGAATATACCTAATTGAAAGCAAGGGCTGTAATAACATTTACATAAGAGATAAACAGAAACTGCAAACCAGAACAAAAAGCATTTCAGAAACATAAGAATGAAACAGGGAGACAAATTGGGAATAGCATGGCATTTTTGGCAGGAACACCACGACATCCAAGAAAATCCAAAGCTACTAAAACATAAAACAGGTGCAACAGAACTAGTAACATGATAAAATATACACATATGGAAGAAGTAAAACAGAATTATGAACTTCAAAATCCTGCCTTGTGACATTGTACTAAGAGGATTTATCCATCCACCATCAGATATAGAAGTGTGTCCACTTCGAGCAACACTGGCAGTCGACAAAACACTCACAAAGAAACCGATGGCTTTCAAAACATGTTCTGAATGAATGTGAAATAAATGGGGTATAAGTGTTACAAATTGACTCAAAATATTACTTCTATCTTTAGTGACATCACTGTAACCAAGTCCCCATCACAATCTAATTTTTAAGCCTGATGTTTGACCTAATACTTCATTGTGAATGAGAAATATGATTACCATGCTTCACAACGAATGAGTAAGACAACTTAGTTTTTCAACATAAGCATTAGATTAGCAAACTTGCATAACCAGGCATATAACAGGTGGATATGCTATTTAACGATATGCTTTTATTCCACAAATTTCGGAGGCCACAAAATAGCCATTATTTCTGAAAAACAATGCTACCTTAATGCATCCACACATGGCAGATTAATTATTGTCCCTTTTTAAAACCTTTCCATCATTAATAAAGCTTTTACCAACAATATACATCCACCATCTATGTAAGCATATGGCACAACCTCAGGCAGTACTAGATGGTGATGTCACAACTCAGTTGCTTACATCGACAGCATTTGAGAGCCTTGTAAAATGGGACTCTCAAATATTTTTTCCATGCTTTCTAAAGAACATAACATCACAATATAATGTCATTTTCTGTTAATGTGAGGATGAAACATTCATAATAAATGCTTTTAGTCCTAGAGCATGTTCCCAACTATAGAATTCCATTTCTATTACTTGCAACATTTCTTGAATCAATTTACTTTTGCTGTACCATAGTGCTATCTGACAAAATTGCTTGCATCTTTTCATATTTTGGAATAAAATCATTTGTTATTTTACTTAAGCAATTATGGCTGTTGATACCTCTAATAACTGGATATATTCTAAAAAATGTAGTAACAGTGACTAGCAGTAGTTTAACAAAACTAAATGTATGAGGGCAATTCAGAAACAAACCTCTGTTTGGATATAAATAAAAAATCTGAACAGAAAACAATATTTTATTTTCTACATCTTAAAACTACAGCTTTGTACTATTTTTTACTACAGTCACCACTTAAATTCACACATTTGTCATAGCATTTCATTAATTTATAAATACCTTCTGCTTAAACTTCAGTCACCTGTACCTAGCCAAAGAGCATTTTGAAAGTCATCGTCAATATCAAAGTGCTGCGACACAAGCCACTTCTTCATGTGATTGAAGAGATGAAAATAACTCAGCGCCAAGTTCAAGCTGTAAGGCAGATGTATTAAACTATCCCGTTTAATGTTATTAAAAAGTTCCCAAGTTTTTTAAGCACCGTGAGGTTGAGCACCATGCAAAAGCACAAACTGGATGCCAACCTACTATGTTTGTTTTAAATGGCTCCTCAAGTTTTTTAAAGAAATCTTATAATACCACACACCTCGCATTTGGTGAGATTTTTTTGATAGCACTCCTATTGTAAGGTTATTGTGAACAAACGCGTAGCAGTGTGGTGTTCATGTTAACCCAGATGGGCACGCCAGAATTACACTGCACAGCAATGTAAAAATGTGGTGCTATCCCGACTACTTCCTGTGCTACATGACAACCTCCTAATTTTTTAATTGTACATGTATTACCTGAACCTTTGTAAAGCAAAATGTATGGCCCCAATTTCTTGTTCTGTAATACAAGGGTTGGCTTCTATTTTAGATAGTGATTTAGATGCGGTTGAGATTAAATTTTAATATTCCATTTCATCGATTTAATATGAATATAGCTTGCATGTGTATATATGTGAAAAGGTAAATCCAGTTTGGAATGTCTCAATAATACAGCATTTTCGAGGAATTTCTTTGTGTTTCAAGTGCTGTTTGGTGTTTATGAGTTCTTCTTTAACAGTTCTCTTAAAGTGGCTAATTCCTTCACATAGCTGACTAGAAATTTTTATTCATACTTGAAAAGTATTTGCCACTATTGCTACTTGATCCACACCCTCTGGTCAGAAACGATCAGATAGTGTACATGACTACTTTTCTAGCATTAATAGTTATCCTGGGTCTCCTTAGCTTTTTATTTGCTGCATTTATATATGTTGATATTGATACCTCAATAATTCCATCTTTAAGCATATTTTGCACTACCTTGTCTGCCTGTTTCTTGACTGCATTTGGGATGGATCTAAACTTGTATGTATGTGGTGGTCTATTTTCCACTGTAAACGTGTGCACATATTTATTACATAAACCAGGTTCCTTACTGGATATTTTTAATTCTTTCATTAAAATATCTCTTAATTAGTGCTTTTGGGTTTTGTTTAAGTTACAAGTTCTTCTACTTCAGTATTAAATAACTTTAATATTTATTTACTCCGTTCCATTGTTTCTATCTCAAAGATACCAATGTTGTGAAAACTAGATTTGTTTATTTGATCATGGCAGCCTATGCAAAAAAATGATTTATAAAACTCTGTAACTTCTTTGACATTTTTATCTATTTTATTTTCGTAACACATACTTAATAATTATATTAAATACAACATCATCATATGACACAATATTTTCAATAAAATATCTCCCATTTACATTCATGCCACTGAAGCTTCTGTCATTATGAACACTTTCATGTTCTTCAATAAGCTTAACATTACTTTTATCTATGCATTATTTATAATCATTTAGTTGCGAGTGAGAGGCCAGTGGAGACGGACATGCCAAGTAGTAGTTCTGTACACATACTTAGTAAGAGTAAATGGGGATAGCGGCTGAAATATTTCAAGAGAGAATCAGAGCAATTAAAGCTAGATGATTCAACTATCAGCAGCAAAAAAATGGAAGGACTAAGTGTGATGATATAGTTTTTATTAGTAGTGACTATACTATTTTATAGTGATTATTATAATAGGAGTAGAAATGAATACATGGCCAGGAATGGCAGAAACAAAATATCATGGGAGTTCTGAAAAAAATGAACAAGGAAGTAAGCAAACTTACAAAAAAAATCTGATGTGTTACACTCACATGACTTTCTCTACTCTTGTACAAGCTATTATTACAAACGCTTATTCTCCATATGCTTCATGTTAATCGAGATATCGAGATGTCAATCTTGTTGCTAATTTTCTTGTAGATGCAAGGGGAATAT
The DNA here is from genome assembly GCA_030765065.1 of Deroplatys truncata. Classification (NCBI taxonomy): domain Eukaryota; kingdom Metazoa; phylum Arthropoda; class Insecta; order Mantodea; family Mantidae; genus Deroplatys; species Deroplatys truncata. Next base: position 18,291,787 of record CM060982.1, read on the forward strand.
GGTAGGTTTTAAGCGATAGTCAAATATTTAAGCGTTGGTTGCTATGTGGCGCATTCCATTCTCTTTGCAAGTCCAGGACATAAAAAAATGAGTAACGAATTTGAGAAAAAGTTTTAAGTATTGGAAAATTTAAGGGAATAACAAGCAATATCTCGAAAACGGTTCACTCAACAAAAAAAATGTATATGACATAAATTGTGTATTGTAACGCGATCTACATTTTGTGTGCAGTAAAATTTTGTCTATCTCTTATGGTTTACCAGTTATGCAAAAGTCGTTCAGAATGAAGAACACTTTTGGAGACATTCCCAGAAAATTCGAGATATACATTTCATTTGCCATGAAAATCCCTAAAACATATGATATTTTAATCAAAATCGTTAGAGCCATTTTTGAGAAAATTAAAATTTTCGAAAAATGTTCCATGTAAAGGGTAGTCTGGGGTTGGGGGATTTCCTTGAAAACCTTCATGTCGCATCTCTGGAAGATACTGAACCTAAATACCAAGTTTGATGTTTATCCGACTGTTCGTTTTTGAGTTATGCTGTTCACAGACACACAGACATACACACACACACATGGACATGTTTCCAAAAATGCTTTTTTTGGATTCAGGGAGTCTCAAAACATGTATTTCCAGTGAAATCTCAGTATCGAATTTTTGGGTGGAATGCAATACTTCCCCTACGTAGTAGAGAAAGTAAAAAAGAAAAAAAGAACAGCCGTGAAAGTGACAGAAAGAACAGATGAGCTGAAAGGAGTAATAACAGGCTTCGAAGAAGAATTAAAAACAAAGCACGGAATCCTGAACTAGAGAATCTAGAATTTGGAGAGAGCAGAGAAAGAGGATAGGAAACTAAACATCATGTTTGGAGTGCCAAAAAAATGAGAAAGGAGTACATGGCAACAAATAAAGGAAATAATTTAGAGCTACAGGTGCAAGTTTGGGAAATAGTGGATTCATTTCAAATAGGGAGAAGAGGATCAAATGACAGACTAATACTCATGAAATTTAGTACGCGGAAAAACAAAATATTAGTGCTTTCAAATGCAAACAAAACTCAAAATAACTAGAATGTTTATTGAACAAGATTTTGGGGAAAAAGAGGACAAAGAATGATTTAATAAACAAAATTAAGAAAGTCAGGAAGAAGGAAAGAAATGTACAGAGTGAATCACCTAAAACTTGCACCGCAAATATTTCGGAAATGAAAAGTGCTATTGATATGCAGTTTTCACAGCATTGATTGGTAGTCAAGGGCTCATACATTTAGCCTATAAACAGATTTTAATAATACTGAGAAAGTGTATTTTTTGAGCAAACATACAATTTTTGAAATGGAACAATGCCTAGTTACATCAACAGAATAAAGGTAGGGTAAATTAGATTGTCAGCATTTGTTGCAACAGTCTAGTGCTAGTGGTTTGCAAGAAATCTCATTTTGAAACTTTTACGCACCGACACTTGTACAACCTGTGATAGCACATACTAAAGAAAAATAAAAGGGAATTACAATACTTCTGTGGATTCTTACAAGTAAAGAGAACATAGCCCTTCAAAGGTTGTGTTCAAAATGACCACTGGCAGCTTCAATACATGCTTCCAGTTGGCTATGGAAAGACTGCTGCACATGTTCTAGCATTTCAGCGGAAATTACAGAGCAGGCAGCAGTAATACGTCGTTTCATATCGTCTGGTGTAGTTGGTACATCCTTGTAGAAAGTGTCTTCCAACCTTCCCCACAGAAAAAAGTCTAAAGGGGTCAGGTACAGGTCCTCTTCATCGAATCCAACAATTTGGAAACAATCTGTTAAGACAAGCTGTAGTACTTTGTGCACTATGGGCTGGACAGCCATCATGGTGGTGCCACAGGTTCCTCCTAGTCTGCAAAGGAACGTCTTCTAGTATCTGTGGCAGATGGTCTGTCAGGAGGCTGTGACACTTGTGCGAGTTCATTGTTCCTTCTATGAACAAAGGGCCTATGAGCTGGTGGTTCACTATCCCACACTACATGTTTAAACTCCATGGACGCTGACGGTGACGCTTACTGTGGTTTATCTGGCCATGATCAGTGAATGTTGCCTCATCACTAAACACGATCTGGAGTATCATGTCTTAATGCCCATGTACAAAAGTTAACACGATTCTCAAAATCATTTCCATGCAGTTCATGATGGAGAGAGATGTGATAGGGATGGAACTAATGTCGATGGAGAATGCGCAGTACACTTGCCTGACTTATGCCACTTCCATGTGTGGGAACTAATTTGCGGATCTACTGCAACGGCAGCCAAAACATTAATTTCTGCCTTTTCTCCAGTCACTTGTTTATTTCTGTTACGTTTTCTAGGTGTTATAGTACCACTTTCATGTAATTGTTTGAAGAAGTTGATAAATAATTGCCGAGATGGTTCACGTCTATTGGGATACATTTCCGCATACACCGTACAGGAACGAACTGCATTCTCCATACATCATGAACATGTCGACTTTTTCCGCATTAGTAAACCCCATCTTCCACTCACGACTTACTGTTTGAACTGTCACCAACTAACTGATTAGAAAGTAGTGATGCAATCAATGAACAGAAAACACAATGCAAACAAACATAACATCATCATACCAGCAACTATGCAGGTTGAATGGGACAAACAATTGTCGGGGTGGAAACTTTTCAAAATACGATTTCTCGTAAATCACTTGCACTAGAATCCTGCAACAAAGACCATTGGCATTCTAATTTACCCTACCTTTATTCTGTTGATATAACTAGACATTGTTCCATTTAAAAAATTGTATGTTTGCTAAAAAAACACACTTTCTCAGTATTATTAAAATCTGTTTATAGGCTAAGTGTACTAGCCTCTGACTACCAATCAATGCTGTGAAAACTGCAGATCAATAGCACTTTCCATTTCCGAAATATTTGCGCTGCAAGTTTTAGGTGATTCACCCCATATACGAGAGATCTAACTTTATGGATTGATGGTAAAAAATACGCAAGGTCTCAACTGGAAAAAGATGTTGACGAGAGACATGAAAACAGAGATTGGCAAATGCCAAAAAGGAGAGTGCATCAACCCGTCACTACCCATGCATATATTTTAAAACAGTTATTTGTTTACATTAAGAGAAATGTGGCAAGTCTAACCACCAATGCTGAAGTAGTAATCACAACACCAGAAATAAAAATAATCTGTATGCTAGTTTTCATAAAACCAGCCTATTTGAGAAATCATTTAAATATACTGGCATTAAGTTGTATAATCAGCTTCCTATATACTTGAAAAATTTAAATTCTGAATTAAGATTCAAAAAAGAAATCTTAAACTTTTTATTACTTCATCAGCTTTATTCAACCAATGAATTCAGTAATCGCTGCATAGGAATGATTTTAAATGATGTGAATGTGGTCATCTCTTCCCCTTATTTAACTACTGTAACATTATAACTATGAAAATTCTAATGCCAATTTTATGTCCTCTGTTTCATGTGACCGAGAACTGTGATCTTAAATCAGTGGACAGGAAGGCAGAAGGCCCGCCTCCAATGGTAGAAAACACTGGAAAATTATTCAAACTATGCCAAGAATGTTACTAATATTTAATAATAATTAAAAACTGTTATATGTTTTAATGATTGCATTGTAAACTCATTGATCTTTGTGTATACTACTGTAAATAATATTTGACGTTTCCCACATTAAGATGTCTTGAGGATGAAATACATTACAATTACAAGAGAAGTGTCAGGAAGAAGAGAGAGGGGACCAATGGCAACAAACGTCAACACAGATACATGTCACACCAAAAGTAAGGCACAGAGATGAGACAAGGAACAACAGCTGGTCTACAGATGCATGACGAAGCAACCAGTCTGACTGCAGGTGGTAGCATCTGATGCAGTAATTTGTATCACAAATTACTTTAATGTAAATAATGATTGTAGTATGAATATGCATTTTTATGAGACATTGATTTCAGATGTTTATTAATTGTAATTATTATTGGGAAATAAGTTTATACGGCTTTACTGAAACTGTCAATAATAGCGCAATAATGCAGAAAGGGGGGTGAGCTGTTTATCATTATTGGGAACAAGGAAGTTACGTAATGTTCGCGCGTTTTTTCCGTTGAGAACCTTCTGGAATGTTTCCCTAAAAGCATATGTATTCGTGGTTTTCATTGGATATTAAGATAGACGCTAATGTTGGCGCGTTTTATTAGCCAATAGTAATTCATTTATAATCTTTAGGCGTATCTTGATGAAGGCGTATAAATAAGGTAGGTTGGAGGTAAAGTCAGTCAGTCCTTCAGTTCGCGGAAAGTATTCATACATTACACGTCGTATTTTGTGCAGTTCATCAAAATTCTTTGTGCAATACACGTCGTCTTAAGTTCGTCAGTTCGTCAAAATATTTGTATGAGATACGTCGGCTATAGATTCACAAGTTATGAAAATCTAAAGTATTATAAAGTTAATTATACACAAAGTTGAAGTACGTGAATTAAAAGTGATCAGTAAGAAGTATTATAACAGTTTCAGTTTGGCGAGTATCTAAATCAATATGTAAAAGTGATAGTGAACGTGTTCAACAATAAAAATTATAAAACAAATTTCTTCATCAGTGTAATTTTTGGATAAAAGATTCCTTTCCGCTTCACAACCTGTATAGAGACACATGTTCGACCCAAGATAAGATAATAGCTAGCCGGAGGACATTTGAAATGAATTATTTAAAAAACTGATACTAGGAACCGCAAATTGCTAACGCCAGATGGAGCTACAAACCAAACAAATGAATGACGTCACAAGATGGCAACGCGTGAAATAAAGACACATACATAAACATCACAAGCATCAACATTATAAGTAATACCGTCGCACATCATGCAAACAGAAGAACAGTCATGGGAAGGAGGAGATTCAAGACATACAAGAAGTCAGTCAAATCTGGAATATTTTAGGTTTAATAACACAGGTACTGTATAGGGAACAGTGTTTTCAGTAGTTTTATGGAATGTGGAAAGACTATTAAGTAAAATCAGTAATGGTGAAATCTATTAAATGTTAAAAAAAAGTGGACATGTTAGCAGTAGTGGAATCATGATTAAAGTGTTGAATTTTGGGATTATGATTATCATGGAAAAGAAGGAATTAGAGAAAAAGGCAAGGCATATATCTGGAGGAGTTGGTATTTTTGTGAGGAAGAATGGAAAAATAAAAGCCAAACTTCTTTAAGGTATAGGAAATGGTATGAGTTTGTGGTGTTTATTGGATGTAACGAGTATAAACAACAGAAAAGTTTGTGTAGGCATAGTGTATAACCCACAAGTGTGTCAAAATTTTATGACCAAATGTTTAAAAAGAGCAACAGGATATGGAAGTGATACAAACCAAATATATAGGAAAAGATGTTATAATTGCAGAGGTGCAATCATGAACACTGCTTTCACAAGATGCCACATCCCTTTGAAAGTAAGTTTCAATATAGCAAGTGAGGTTATAAGAGTAGCATCAGAAAACAACAGTAGGAAATTGAAAGTGTATAAATGGCACAAAGAAATGAGATAATTTACAATGAACTCAAACTAAGGTTAGAAATCCAGTAATTATGCATTTGGATGGTTTGATGCAAAATAGAAAGATTGTATAAGTAATGGGGAGACTGCAACAGTATGTTAAAAAGGTAGAGAACAAAATGGAGTTGAAAAGCACAATATAAAAAAGGTGGAAAGTTGGTATGACCAAGAATGTTATGAGGATAAAAAGAAAGTAGCAAGTGAATTAAAAGAATAGAAGTATACAGGAGAAAATGATAGGGAAAACCTTCTAATATAAAGATGGGTTACAAATGTCTTATGGAGGCAAAAAAGAAATAGTGGGTGTGCAATTGAGCTGGAAAATGAATGAAGTAGCAAAAAACAATGATAGTGGGGCAATATGGATGATTTAAAACAGCTATACAGAAACAAATGGTTGAATAATAATATACAGGCTAAAACATAATTAATTTAGTTTATTTGGAGTACGGAGTGCAATTAAAATAGGAAGAAGATTCCAGAAGCACATCTAGTATATGGAGGAATAGAAATACAAATCTTACTGACATTTATAAACTCATTTATTGTCTCACAAACTTCAAAGAAGCGATAAAGCATTTTAGCCCATCTGAGCCATGTGAAATCAATATAATATATTAGATCATCATAATCAGACCCCAAATCTTTCAGAAGCTTTCGAAAGTGTTGGTGCTTTAGGGCTTTTGACCTTGTTTTATTAATGTTATTTACAACCACATCATTACACATGACATATTTGCCACCTTAGCAGCCAATGCTTCCTAGAGAATAATGCAGTGAATACTAAACCACCTGGTGTGCATAACCAAATAATATCAAATGTGACCTTAGTCTCCCAACTAATCCATTTTGCTCTCCTATTAGTGCTGGAGTGCCATCAGTTGCAGCAGAAACCAACCTTTGCCAATCAAGCTTCTTAGACTCAACACATAGACAAACACCGTTAAAAATTCTTGTACTGATAACTCTGCATCCACGCCACGAATGAAAATTGCTGTGTAGTCATTTGTCTCCACTTTCATCCAAGAGAGCAGCAAATAAACTCTTTGCACATTTCATCTATTGTTTTGATAATATACAAAGAAATGTCTTTATATGCCGGGAAATTATATGCCTGGACTGCTTGATATTTTTAAAATCATCTAACATTGTGGACAAACTTTTTCTGTTACTTTTACCATGCATGTCATTATAAATTCCCCATCACTAAAAGGATGTGAGCAATTTCCCAAGCTAGGACTAATAAGCAGTACATTTTGTTTTGTCGATCGGCCTCTGTGACTGTTGCCTCCTCCAAATGAATTTTCAAATAAAGCAGCAGTTTGGTGCATCCAGGACCTAAAATGGAGTATTCATTGAAATCAAAAATAAACTTTTGCAATTTTACTTCATTTGACACAACATAATTATTCTTATAAGCTAAATGACCACCACCAGCACCATAACCATGTTTGTCACGATGGTGATAATAATGTATGCATTCATACCTGCAATGTAATTGTGTCCTTCATGGTTGGTCAAATGCCTTTGTGGAAACCCAGCATTTTTAAACATAAAAGGCTTTATCTTCTTTTGGAATGAAGAAAAGCTGTTCTTCACATTCAACATGAAATTTGCACTTATACACAGGCTTAGAATCTGCCAATGACGACTTTCCAATTAGAACTCTGTTGCGGTCCGACACTGCTTGCTAATACGATGATGATATTTTATTCAGTGCTAAGATCAATACATTGGTGGCTACCACTTTTGGCCCTGGCCATTATTGGTTATACCACCATAATCCATTTGATAAGTACACTTATTTACTAGAGGACCTCTACATTTATTTATTTGGACTAAGACACCATACACAGAATATGGCTATCATCAGCCAGGCTGTTATCTTAACCATACTCAAAACCTGCCGCCACACCACCACCTATTATTATTATTATTATTATTATTATTATTATTATTATTATTATTATTATTATTGCTTAATATTCCTATCCCTGATAATTTCTCCTCTTCCTTTTGTCTTATTTTCATTTTTACCATCAACGGAAGGTGGCAACTATTTGAAATAAAACTCAATATCTTAAAATTATTCAATGTATACCTCATATTAACTCACCAAAGTACATAGTCCATAACACTTTGTCCATTCTTGTCAATACAGTGCAAGCCTTCATAAATCTTCCCTATATTTGCCAATCAGGATGTCTAGCCCATTCACTTCACAAGATTCAATAAACTTTTCACTTTCCTTTCTATGAACTTGTCTCCACTATGTCTTACAGCAGAGGTGGCGAAAACGTGACTCGCAGGCGCATGTTCCCTCTCTGCAACCGTCCCTTTGTTTTTCACATGCTGCTGAGTGACGCCGTGCGTGTTGCATATTTGGTGACTTGCGGAAGAAAGTCATTTTCGCCACCCTTGTCTTACAGTATCCCTTTTAGTTCTTATGTCATTTCCAAATATTGTGTCACTCTGTATGTTCACATGTCCCTTGCCTATTCTAATGTTAAAGTTCCCTATTATTGGAACTTCCATTTCTCCACATTTCTCTCTTGCCCTCTCCATATCTCTTTTGTATTCCCTATTGCGACCAAGTTCTGCTCCTAAATTTATCTAATATCTTCTGGCTTCTTAGTTCAATACCCCTCCCTTTTTTTGATGTTCCCATCCTATTACTGTCTAGGACCAATAGACTTCCGTTCTTTGTTGAAACAATACTTTTTCCCCCTCTTCTGTCCCATTGCTCTATGACCACGCCTCCGCTCCTCCTCCTGCTAGTTCATGTGCTGCTTGGATCTCCTCCTTCCTTGGTAAAATAAGCTTCCTAGTTGTAATCTTCCTTTGTTTCGTTCCTGATGTATACTTTCTGTCATCAGCATGACTATCTCCTGACGTAATTATTTCTCTGTTATCACTCTTCCGTGTTAATGACGTATGTTTGCTCCGTCTAGCCCACAAATTTGTGTCGGCTGGTGTTAAAGTACCCTTTGGACTTCCTGTGCGTGCTTGCTCCATTTCTCTGGCCTTCGATGAATCAAGCTGAGTACTTTCCTGCTCCCGCGGTTGGTGTTTCTTTGTCACTTTCTTGCGAATCCACTACTTTACCATCAATCCACAACCTTAAATTCCATATATATGCCTGTTTCCCTTCCATTTTCGCTTTCTTAATTTGTTGTATAAGTTCCTTCTTCCTAGCACATTGTTCCACCGATAAATCCGTGTTTATAAAAGTGTCTGTTCCTTTTAACATCTTCATCTTCAACACTTTATACACAAACTGCACAGAAGTAAATCGCACACTATCAATCTTGTTCCTCTTTGCTTTCCGACCCTAAAGGCTTTGGCAATCTCCCAACCCTGCAATTCCACTTTCAGTCTTCCTTCCAAAATTTCCTTGACCTCTTGTGCGGGTCATATACCCCTCCTTTCCTTAACTCCAGCAATGACTGGGTTGAACCTTCTATATCTCTCTTCCAGAAACTCTACTCTCCTTTTAACGTTCTGTACCTCTATTCTCATATCTTGCACCTCAGGTTTTATTTCTTCCTTAATTTCCAGTAGTTCTTTCTCCACTCTGTTCAGTTTAGCACCGTTTTTCTCATCCATGTTCTTTATTCTATCCAAAATTTCCTCCATGAGAGCCTGATTCTCATTAGGTCCAGGGTTAATTTCGACTCTGCCAATTATCAATAAAAAGTTATTACACTAAGCAGAAAAAATATATTTACCATCTCTTCTAAGCCTTACTTCATTTTATTCTCACTTCACTTTGTATTACTGAAAACTCCAATTCTTCCCCTGCGTACTTCAATGCTTACTCCCATTGTCTCTTATTCCCATTTTCCTTCCACACCAGGAGCTAACTACTCACACATCCTCTCTCTTCAACAGCTAGCTTAGCACTCCACTTGCTAATAGATATGTCATGGGCATATACCCGTCGCAAACACCAAACTTCCACAACGACATCTTCTGTATTATGCGGTAAAGTCCAGAACCACTTGTGATTCCTGAACCAGTAAGTGCCCATGCTTGCTGTAATGCAACTGTAAAATCAATCTTTCCAATTCAAAATAATGATTTTAAAGAACTGGAAAGTAACTAATATTTTTATTACAAGACATTAAGAAATGGTTTTCTGTGAATGGATTTAAAATTAGTGATGACAAACCACAAAAATTAATATTTATTCTTATATAGCGCACTTGGTGAAATGTTAGGTATGTATGTAGATGTAGACATTTAACTGAAATCACCACAATAAGTAAGAAAATATGTAAGAATTGCCACTTTTTCTAATTAGACACTCAATCTACAACATTCCCTGATTTTTGCATAATTGCATTAATAGTCCTAGTGGATCACTCATTCGAAAATGTCACTTCTTTTGAAGTATTAGTCTCAATCATGCCTTTGAAACATGTTTGAGGTAAATACTAAAAATGTAGTAAAGTTTTTGGGTGACTGTCCACTGCAATTATTACTGTAGCAATTACTGCATTTAACTGTGTCTTCTCTAAAAGTAATTTATCTACATTTTGTTTTATTTCAAAGTATTTTATATATAACTCAGAGCTGCCTTAAGGTAACGGCAAACCCAGGAGTCACCAGGGTCCATTACTCTTTAGGGAGCCCTGAATTCAAGTTTTTAAAATGTAGAAGTCATTAGTTTCTGACCAACACTTTGTTGATAATGCTTTTGTTTGAAAGTTTTGTGTATCAAAGCTAATATAACGCAAGTTGAAGTTTTAAGGAATGTTTTAACTTCTTTATTTTTGTTTGGAGCACTTCAAAACATATAACACGTAAACACATAGAAAGGCTGCAAAGTTGCAACAATGAAAAACTTTTCATTGTGGTCTGGCACTGCATGCAGGATGCAATGATTGCTGAATACCAACTGTAATTTGTACTATACTGTGCTATTTTAGCTTTCTTATTTGTAAGGTTGTATTGTGTGTGTGTCTAAGTCTGGTGTGCAATAATAATGTACTTAATAGAAGTACTTATAGCTGTACTTAATAAAAGTACTGAAAAAAAAACTGCACTTGCAAAATGTCTAGGAGACAACCAAACCATGAGCTAGCCTAGAAATGGCAATTATTTTGGAATAGATCAGACAATCTGATCCATTTTAATGTTAACATAAAAACAAGTGTGGTAAGGCAGAAATGCAGCCCTGTCATATGTGTTAGTTAAAATTGTGAAGAATTCATACAGATCATGGGAGTTTAAAGAGTTGGAAACAATGTTGCTGATGTACACAAAGCTAAGTATTATTCCGTATATTGGATTAACACCTGACATCATACACGCAAACTTGACATGATAAGATACATTTCTGGAGGTATTCCTAAAGAGAGCTTTTACAGTTTATTTATATTTATACACATAAGGCTAGTTGGTTTTCGATCAAAATAATATACTACTAGGGATCCATCCTATGATAATGCGCGGCATTATTCAGGATTACAAGCTGAAATTAACCCTTAGGCTGTCAAGATCTGATGTGAGCTGATGCAATTTGCATAAGTAAATTGATAAGAGCAGATCCGATCTGTTCCGCAGAGGTTGGCTTTTATGTTCAAATAATTTACAATTTGTGCAACAAAGGCTATAAGTGCCTACCTCCAGCTAATCTACGAAGTTTAAACAGAGTGGTAGCATTATCTGTCAATGTGTATATTTCCTGTTTGTTTAATTTTTCTTTCTGAGGTTGTCATTGTAGTACGCCAGCAATAGTTAGCGGTAAACACGTGGTGGTGGTGTTTATGCTGGGCTTGTTTGTTTCATGTATTTACAAAGATTGCTTGTGGTTTTTGCTTACTCTACATCACAGAATGGCATGATGGGCCAATGCTCAAATTGCACTTCACAGTGTCAATAATAGAAGCTTTTGCTAATGACACTAAAGGAAAAAGCAGTTGTACCAGGGACTCTGAACTACAATGCAAAATAACTGGACCAAATTTGCTAAAATTAAATGCAAACAAAGAAAGAGAGAGTTGTATGTGTTGTAGGAGAGATGAGAATAGGAAAAGATCTAGAATAGTGTGTAAAAATTGTGAAAAGGAACTGCATTCCGATTGCTTTTTATATAGATCTGGGGTGCTCAATGGTGTTCACCAAGAAAAAATTATACTGTAAACAAACCACCATCTCCATTTCCAATTTTAAACACAGAAAGTTCAAAATTTCAAAATTATAACAACAAAAACTAAATTGAGCAGTAACAACAAAATCAAATTTGATAATACTTATAGTGCCAAAAGTGAGCTCAAAATTGAAATACACATTTTAAAAATTCAAAATCAGCAACTTAAATTTTTTTAATGCTTGATGATTCAAGTAACATTCTTGAAAGTGTGTGGAAATGTTATATATAAACAATATATCAAGAGCCACTCCAAAAAATACTCAACTCAACAGCTTCAAAATTAGGGTGAAAGGAAACTTCTGTGCAAAACTCTACATTTCACTTTGCCTAGGGCTCGCATTTTAAGCAGCAGTATAGCATTTTAGCTTGGCAGTAAACAGGTTCAGGAACAAAATAAAATATGCATAGTTTATACCAGTTAGTATATTCCTTGAATCTTGTAGCCGTTCACAAGTAAATAGCACCTCAGAAGGCATGTATTTTAATTTTGCTCAAAATCTTTACAATTTCTTTTCATTTTCTCCTTATTGCTGGGGAGTAATAGATTTGTATTTGGGATCTTGCCTTAAGGTACTAAGGAAACACTAAAAAATTCAGTGGTCTCCACATGCATATGCAAGAAGTGCTCTATATGAAGGTTACAAAGTTTGGATTATTTAGGAGGGAGCCAGGAATCATCAGAAACTAGCTAGTAGCTCAGGATTTAAGAGAGAAACTAGACACACTGAAAACAATGTTCCTATTTTTTTGGAATGAAGCAGTGTGAGCCAAGTCCTCCAGAGGGAAATAATTAACTTACTCACTCTATAAAATTGCTGAAGTCCTTAGTCATTTGTAATTAAAAAGAAAACGTGTTTTGAAGAGCATGAATTACAAGGACCCCCCCCCCCCCCAAAAAAACACAGTTAGGACCTACGAGGCTTCACATAAATGAACAAAACAATGCAGCAGAACTCTTACATTAATTGTACAGGCAATTCAGATAACCAAGCAACTGGGCAGTAGGAAATTATAACAGTAAAAGAAATAATTAACGTAGTTAGTTTTTTAAAAAGTCTTCATACTTTAAATATGATCATGACATACAATTTCATCGTCATGGCCTAGCCAACTTCTATAGTGAAGACCTTACCTCTACACACTATTCATGGAATGTTCACACTTGAGGTTACATATGCTTATGGATATAGAATCAGTAAAGAATGTCAGCGTAGGAGATAGGACTTAAAGAAGAACTATGCTGACATTAACATGTACTCTTATATGCATAATGAACAGGCTTCGGGAGCTAAAGGCCTATAAATTGTCTAAAAAGAGCTAAAATAGTCTAAAAATCACCTAAGTATTGGAAAAAAAAAACAAAAATGTAATGCAAATTAATTGATATTTTTAAACATTTTAGTTTTAATTACATATTTAAATAATGAAAATAATGCTTTACATTTGGCATCAACATTATTACATCAGCCATTGTTAAAAGGCAAACTGTGCTATTTTACCCCTTTGTGTTATTTATGGACTCTTGATATACATCAATACATGCATATTGTAGTGAGAGATTGATGCACAATTTATCATGTAACACCCAAATATTAGTGGTTCCATGTTGGAAGTTTAACTAGATCACATTAGTGAAGTGACAGTTGAAAATTGGAGAAGTCACATTGCTGTCAGGAGTGGGATATAAATGACAAGATGGAGGAAATGCTTAAAAAATTATTCGCTGGAATGGAGTAAATGAACATGGAGATGAAATATGGAATGGAGAAGATGGGAAATGAGGAGTGTTAAGAATGAAATGGAGAAAATAAAATACGAGTTTGGCCATGACATTGAGAAGAAAACTTAAATTTTCCTCCCCTGCTCCTTTTTCGCCTCCTTTAGACATTTACACCCCCATCTTTGTGTTAAAAACTTTTCTTTATTTCTTTTTCTCCTGTCTGCCCCCATTTCTTTAGTTCTCTTCCCACTTTTTTCTTTGTCCCGTAACATTCGTGAACATACCATCCTTCTCCATTTTGTGTATAACTAATGTTCTCCTTCATTTTTCACCCTGCATCTTTTATTGCCTGCTTCATTCTCAACATAGCTCCCCTACCTCACCCTTTTGTATCAACCTTTCCAAATATGCTAACCCTATTATTTCCACCTCCTTCTCTAACTCTTTGCAAAATATTTTCCTAACTTTATCCCTCCATCTATATGCCCTGAATTCCTTACTGCTTTTATCTGATTCTATTCTTTTCATCCCACTTTTAATGTTAAAGCTTATTTTTAATGGGAAATGACAACTAATAAAAACATTCTTCATGACTTCAAAATCTGAAGTATGCATCTAACTCTGTTGAATATAGTATACAGGGTGGATCATTTAAGTTGAGATTGTACAATATTTCTGAAACTAAGTGTTGTAGAAAGAAATCTCTTGAATAAAAGTTGCTTGATATTATGGGGGAAAGTAAATGCTATAGTCCTGTTTTATTTGGAGGACATTGTGATGGTCATTTTAGGTCAATTTAAATTTACCTTAATTGTAGGTTCCCAATTATTCATAACTTCACAAAAGTCTATTAACTTCATTCCCTTGCAATTGCATATTTTACCCCTACTCTTCCTAGTTTCTACATCTGCTATTCTTTATATCATTTTGTACTTCATATATTCTGCTTTGCTCTTCCCCTATCATTGTATCCTTGCATTTAAGTCTCCTACAACTATTGTATCATTTCTACATACTTGCCCTGTATTTCTTCTATGTCCGTTGCACTTTCTTGAACATATTTTAATCATAAAATTTTGAAACACTAGGTGGGTTGTACACTACTCCAAAGTACAGCTTTCTTTTACTCATCTCTCCTGCTACCATTATGCACCACAATACCATTTCCCTTCCTATTCCATCTAGAACTTTCTCTTTTATTTTCCGATTCTTCTTCTCGAGTATACCTACTCTTCCCAACATCTGCCCCCTCTCTTTCTCCCTCACTATTCCTTTACCATAGAAATCATAATCACTAATAGCCATTTTTGCCTCTTTATTTAACCAAGTTTCCACCACTGCCAATACATCAACCACTTTTAATGCTTGGGATATTTCATCGTTGCCAATTTTATTCCACAGCCCCTCCATGTTCCATATACCCTGAGAACATGCATTTGTAAAGACCCAGTATGTTTGAGATCATCTTCTGCAAATCAGTAATGGTCATGGAACCTCTCTGTAGCTTTTTCACAATGGAAGCATTGCTGTTATTTTGGTAATAAAGCTTGATGAGCAAAGCACGATCACGTGAGCAGAGCATTGCATACACAAGTGTATCCTAATGGCTGTATCCAAAGAACACCATTTCATCCTCTGGTGGCTATTTCTGTTTTTTCTCAGAATGGCATTCCCATTGTCCAAAATGTATGTACACCAAATTTCAATTTATTTGGTCGCACTGCTGTTTACTTATGATCCCTCCAACATCACCTCTTTAATTATGGCCACCTTTTACTTTGTGAATATAATTTCAAAAACAACATTAACCCTTTATTACCAAATTAATTGTGTACCTAATTTCCAGCATATCATTTTTAAATTTACTTACATTAATATAATTCAAAATAATTACAAAAGAGTTTAATGACTGCTTCCCAACATTATGAGAGCTCCTGAATGCCATTTAATTCACCTTTGAAATTTAACTACTGGATGTGTTGAACAAAAACTGCATTCAGGTAACTGGGATTATAAAATACTAACTACTACGTGGATTCTCCAATTAGGGAAAAAGGCCAAAAGCAGACTGACTCATGTCTGGACTGTTGCTAGGTGAGGAAGTGTTTCCAGTTGCAATTATTGATCAACATCTTGCATTATTATGTAGAAACAGGAAAGAGATTCTACAAACTGTGATCAATCAAAATTCTGTGTGACAATGTGAAATGACTGATGTGCCAACAGGAACACTGTCAGTAGCAATAACATGTTGATAGTTAATAATCACAGTCTATAAATGACACTGGTCTTCTGCAGCAATGTAAACTATGTGAAAAAACTTTTGAACAGCAGGAAACTGTAGTTAACACATATTTATTTCTCAATGCAATTCTTAATTTCTAGCACTCTATGTCCAATATAAGTTCCAAGTACACTGATACCAAGCAACAGAGGCATGCTGAACAATCCTTGGAGGCTCTACTCAGCATTTCCAAATCTGTGAGTACAAAACAGTCACTTCATAATCAAATTTAAAAGAAAAAGAGGTGCAGGGGAGAAAGGAATTGAACTGTGATGAAGTGATATTTAAAGTTTAATTATGAACCAAATATATGAAGATATAACTCTGTTGCACATATTTTATGAACTAGTGATTCTATAAACATATTATGTTCTGGTGTAAACATTTAATTAAAGGAAATCTACAACACTATTTTTAAACACACATTAAAATGTCTACAGTACAGCAAAAAATGTATTATATACATTTAATCACTTATATGTTAACCACCAACACTATGAAAAAAGAGTCACAACTAACTACAGTTCAAAGTTCATAGCGATTTCATCTACATATTAATTCAACCATGCTATAAAAAATATGCATATAAATTTGCAGAATTCATGGTTTTAAGAGGAATTTTTCATTATTCCTTTGGTTAAAAGAGGGATAATTCATGCTGCATCATTTAAGCAAAATGCTTATCCTTGGTTTTTAATTAGTGAACAGACCACCCCTATAGGAAAACAAAGCACCATTTTATAAATATAGGTAAAACGTTAATATATATTGCGCCTTTAATTATATTCAGTTAATATCAGACAACTTGATTAAAAAAGAAATAGCACAATTCAAAATAAAATGTATATAATAGTATGTATTTAATACATTCACTTCAAAACTGACTAAAAGCATGAATGCATTAGTGCAACTTCTATGGCAAGACTTTTTGTTAGAACTTGTTCCCATTTGAATTGTATTACACCATATACTACATTTACATGCATAATTAAGGAGCAACTGCTATAATGCATTGTGCAAAGCTAAGTGCATGCAATAATATTACCACCACAAAACTACTTTTAAAAAGGAGCAATGATTGCTACGAACCCGAAGAGGCATATTCTCCTGGGTGAACCCAGCTGCCTGTAGTGACAGATTAAATGAAAACATAATACCATAAGTATCACAAACAATTTTATATTTTTCCACTGAGGAAAAACCATTTCAGGTCAATAACTATACTTTTCATAACATATCAGATAAGCAAATACATTAATTTATAAATACAAACAAACTCTCACTTTACTTGCACAGTAAACTTCAGTTTTGATAGATAAGCTTATTGATCCAGTAATTATTAGTTGGTTTATCCACTTCAGTATCTGAATCACATTCAAGGCATCTAAAGCCCCATTAAAGTAGACTCTCAATTATCTGCAGGCAGATTAACCATTTTGCTGACTATCTGGACTGTTTCAGGATTTTTTTTTCTTTCTAATTCCATAAAGAGTTTGTATCATTTGCATTCCAAAGTAATTTCTATGTCTCTCGAAGTGTTTCGGTGCATTATGATTTGCTAGGGACTGTACATTACCTCTCACTGAGTATGCGTTCACTTTTACAGCACTTTATTGTTCTCTGTTCATTTACCACTCAAACAGCAATCCCTTGGTCCCTTGGTCAATATATTATGTAAAAAGAAGAGAAAATTGTGATTTCAGCTTTTGCATTAAAAGTTGCACCCAGCTGGAAAAAACGTGAAGAGTGAGAACACTGAAGAATAGTTTGTGGTTAACAGATGCTGCTAGTCATGTGGTGTTGACTGACAAAGAAATTCTGATGTGTGCACAGGGCGAGAAGAATGGTTTACACAAATTTGATTATCATTCCAGTCACCCCAGAAACATGTATATCTGTCATTCAATAGCTCTTAAATTTACTAAATTACCTTGCTATCTGATAAATGATTTATAAATTAAAAAGAGTGATATGGAAAAGAGAACAAAAGTTGATTAAAGGCTTTTTCAAAAAGATTTGAAAGAACTTACTGGCATCTTTGTGTGTAAATAGAGCAGAATACATAGCATAGGTTTTGTGAAGTGTAATAAGCTTATTTGTGGTAAGAAAGTACAACAATATTATTAAAAAATAGCTGACATGCAAAACGGATCAACGATGGGTGTTTGCTAAATATATTGCACTTACAGAGACATCTTATACAAAATGTTAAGTTAAATACTAATTTCTGCATTGTAACCATCTTTATATGTATAAACATTCTATAGGGATTATAACAATTTTTGGATTAACTTGTTGAATTTTATCTACTGTAGTGTTCCTCTCCATTACTGCAGATAATCAAGAGTCTGCTATTTAATATTGCTTTTGCTTCCTTACCATTTATACCTTGATGCAGTAATTTGTATCACAAATTACTTAAATGTAAATAATGATTGTAATATGAATATGCATTTTTATGTGACATTGATTTGAGATGTTTATTGATTGTAATTATTGTTGAGAAGTAAGTTTATACGGCCTTACTGAAACTGTCAATAATAGCGCGCAATAATGCAGCGAGGGGGTGAGCTGTTTATCATTATTGGAAACGAGGAAGTTACGTAATGTTGGCGCGTTTTTCCTTGAGAATCTTCTGGAACGTTTCCCTAGAGCATATGTATTCATAATTTTCATTGGATATTAAAATAGACGCTAATGTTGGCGCGTTTTATTAGCCAATTGCAGTTCAGTTATAATCTTTAGGCATATCGGGGAGTGGGAGTATAAATAGAGGCTAGGTTAGAGGTAAACTTCTTCAGTCGTCCAGTTCATCAAAAATCTGTGTACACTACACGTCGTCTTCAGTCAGTCAGTTCGTCGAAAGTATTAGTACGGCATACATCGGATATAGATTCACAAGTTACGCGCAGCAGAATTATGAAAGATCTAAAGTATGGTAAAGTTAATTATACAAAAGATTGAAGTACGTGGATTAAAAGAATTATCAGTAAGAAGTTGTTATAACAGTTTCAGTTTGGCGAGTGTTAAGATCAATGTATAAATGTGATAGTTAACGTGTTCGACAATAAATGTGTAAAACAAATTTCTTCATCAGTGTTATATTTGGATAAAAGATTCCTTTCCGTTTACACACCCTGATCAAGAGACATGTTCGACCGAGAAATAATAGCTAGCCGGAGGACAGTAAACAAAAATTAAATCAAATAACAGTCGCATTCTTTCGAACACTAATACTGCCGCAAATTGCTAACACCAGATGGAGCTACAAACCGAACAAATGAATGACGTCACAAGATGGCTTCAACACATGAAGTAAACAAACACATATACACAAACATCACAAGTAATAACATTATTTGTAACCACCGTTACAAATTGGCACCCAGAATGTGGGGCAAAGTGACCAGGAAAGGGGCAAAGTAACCAGGAAAGTAGCAGAATTAACCAGGAAAGTAGCAGAATTAACCAGGATGTGGAACGAATGGAGCAGTGAATTGATCTACAAGACGCAGATTCCAGAAACAACAAAAGGGGACGACAGACTACGCGGATGATTGGACATCGTAATTCCGAGATTACAAGGCAACAGGGGAATTCAACTAAAAAAACATCGAGAAGACGCAGATTCCAGAAACAACTATAGGAATGACAGACTACACGGATGAGTGGACACAAAAACATCGAGACGACGTAGATTCATCATAACACAACGCAGAAGCAACATATAACCTAGGAGAGAGGGGCAGGAAGCTGGACATCAAAGTAACAGCAACAGACAGCATCACAAAAGGTTGGTCAGAGTATAGTAATTTTTTTTTTGAAAATAAAATTATAACATTCAAATGTACTTGAGGAGTGGTAGGATAAAGAAAACAATGGCTACTAATAATACAGAAGAAATAATTATGGAGGGAGATAATGTAACAGTTAGCTGTAATTCAATACAGGATACAGAAAATAGCTTAAACAATGTAGTATTTGATGGAGGAAATGTTAGTGCAGAAAGTCAGAATAGAATAGCAGGAAATGTTAATCTTGATGCTAGAATGATGATGGAAATGATAAGAAATTTTTTTGAAACGTTAAGGGAAGATGTGAAAAAGTATAATGAGAATATGCAAAAGAGTTTTGAGGAATTGAGAGAAGCTATAAAAAAAGATCATAGGAAATCAATTGAAGATATTGGTAGGAGGAATGAGATATTAGAGCAAAAAGTAGATCAAAGCAGGGAAGAAATTGAAAAGAAAGTTACGAAGCTAGATAGTAGTATGCCAAAAATGAGTGATGAAAATCAGGAAGTAATAGCAAGTGAGATAGGAGAAGTTTCAAAGAAAATGCTAGACATGAGCAGGGAAATAGGTAACAAAGAAAGTGAGGTTAATACTAAAAGTGAACATGTTGATGTAAAATGTACAGAGTTAGGAAGTAGAATGAGTAGCATTTCAAGTGAGATAATAGAGATGAAAGAGGTTATGAATGTAGATGTGAATCAGGCGCAAGTTAATTTCAGAGGGGAGATATCTGAAATTCAGAAAGAGTCAGTAATGCAAAGAAATAAATTGTACGAAGAAGTTAAAGTTTTGCCTGTAAATAATCAAAAGCTAACTTCTGAAATTAACAAGTACCAAGCTTTTCAAAATGAAAACTCCAATCCAGTACAGCTTATGACAGATTTGTCAGAGTACTCTCAGATTAAAGAGATAGTAGAAGAATTGAAAATGACAGTTGTTAAAAGATGTGTTGTTCAGGAAACTTTAGATTGTTTTCAAATGTTATCATGGGACGAAATTTCATATGAATACAAGAGGTTATTCATGAACAAAAATTTGAAGGTTAGGATACAGCTACGAGTAATGTTTAGCCACACACAATTTGATCCAGGAGGGTAAATAGCAATGAGATGTAAAGTAAATGCTAGATAGTTAAAGATGACTTGCAGAGAAATGTATTGGAACGTAAGAGGGTTAAATAAATATGTACGTCATGTGAAAGGAGAAATAAAATTTTGGACATAATTAAATTTTTTTTTAAAGGAAAATAAACATTTTTTTTGTAACTGTAACAGTATTTGAAATTAAGAATGCAAAGATTGAAACTTAATATGATATTAAAATAAAAAAAGTACATAAATACAATTCCAAGAGTATTGTTAAAATAAAGTACAAAATAACAAAAATGGGTAAAAATAATTAAAAACAAATACTTATGTAGCAAACAGAAAATGTGAAACAGTACTTAGATTTAAGAGATGTAAATATATTTATGTAAAGGTTGAATATTTTTGGTAAATATGTATAGTAATTACAAAAATTTGATACGGTAATTTGTATCACAAATTACTCAAATGTAAATAATTATTTTAATATGAATATGTATTTTTATGTAACATTGATTTCAGAGGTTTAATAATTGTAATTATTATTGGTAAATAATAATATATGGCTTTACTGAAACTGTTAACAATAACGCAAGAATGCAGCAAGGGGATGAGTTGTTTATCGTTACCGGGAACCAGGAAGTTACGTAATGTTTCGCGCCTTTTCGGTAAAAAAGCTTCCAGAATGTTCTCTAAAAGAAATATGTATTAGTGGTTTTCATTGGATGTTAAAATAGACGCTAATGTTGGCGCGTTTTATAAGCCAATAGCATTTCATTTATAATCTTTCGGCGTATCTTAAGGCTAGCCTATAAATAAGCCAGGTCGAGGTAGCGGGTCCCCCAGTGTTCAACAAGATTCTCAACACATAACACGTCAGCTCCCAGTTCAACAAGATTCTCATGTCGGTCTCTCAATTCGTAAAGTTACGCGCAGCAGAAGTACGAGAAATTTTATAAAGTATTATACAGTTGAATATATAAAGTTGAAGTACGTGAGTTAAAAGTGATAAGCAGTTATTACAAACAGTTTCAGTATGGCGATTATCTAGATAAATATGTGAAAGTGTTCGTGAACGTGTTCTGCAATAAAGATTATAAAACCAATTTCTTCGTCAATATCATTTCTAGACAAAAGATTCCTTTCCGCTTCACACCCTGCAAGAGAAACATGTTCGATTCCAAACAGCTAGCCGGCGGACATTTAAAATAAATTATTTCAAAAAACTGATACAAATTGCTACGCCAGAGGGAACTATGGACCAGACCAACGAATGACGTCACACAAGATGGCTTCGCGTGAAGTAAACACATATTTGCTCTCGTAAATTGGCTTCCACAACGTGGTGCTACAAACATATAAACACGTAAAATTGCTATTGCAAATTGGCTCCCATACGTGGGGCAGTTAAAGTTATGTAAACAAACATTTATTTGCAACAAACAATTAGCTCTCGCAAATTGGCGCCATCAACGTGGGGCGAAGCGACCAGGAAAGGAACTCGAGTAACCAGGAAAGGATCAGAAATAACCAAGAAGAATTGAGAGGGCCAAAGGAGGAATGCAGCGGTGAAATCATCTACAAGACCCAGATTCAAGGAACAACAGGGACGACAGACTTCGATCGTAATTCCGAGATTACGAGGCAACAGGGAATTCAACGCAAAAACATCGAAACGACGTAGATTCATCACAAAACAACGCAGAAGCGACATCAAATCTAGGAGAATGGGGCAGAACGCTGGACATCAAAGCTACAGCATCAAACAGCATCAAAAAGGTAATTAAATGATACTTAGGAGCGGTAGGATAATAAAAACAATGGCTGCTAGCAATACAGAAGAAATAATTATGGAGGGAGATAGTGTAACAGTTAGCTGTGATCCAATACAAAGTACAGGAAATAGCCCAGACTTTTTGGGATTCGAAGACGAAAATGTTAGTGTAGAAAGTGAGAATAGAATAGCAGGAAATGTTAATTCTGATGTTAGTATGATTATGGAAATGTTGAGAAAATTTGGTGAAAAATTAGATCAAAACAGGGAAGATATGCAAAAGACTAGTGAGAAATTAGAGCAAAAATTAACTCAGAGTATAAGGGAAGAAATTAGTAAGAATAATGAGAAATTAGAAAAGAAAATAGATCAAAACAGGGAAGATATTGATAGGAATTTAGAACAAAAACTAACTCAGAATAATGAGAAATTGAGGGAAGATATTGGTAAAAGCTTAGAACAAAACAGGGAAGAGATTGAAAAGAAATTCATGGAGCTAGATAGTAGTATGATTAAAATGAAAAATGAAAATCAGGAAATGATAGCAAATGAAATAGGTAAAGTTTCACAGAAAATGTTAGATATGAGCAGGGAAATATCCAACCAAAAAAGTGAGGTTAACAATAAAATAGAGCATGTTAATGTAAAATGTACAGAGCTAGGTAGCCGAATGAGTAGCATTTCAAGTGAGTTAAAAGAGATGATGGAGGCTACAAATGCAGATTTAGTACAGGTGCAAGTTAATTTCAGAGGGGAAATATCTGAAGTTCAGAAGGAGTCAGAAAAACAGAGAAATAAATTGTCTGATGAAGTTAAAGATTTGTCTAAAGATTTGAATCAAAAGCTAACTTCTGAAATTAACAAACACCAAACTGTTCAAAATGAGAATAATAAAAAATTGGAACAGACAATAGAAAATCTGCAGGGTACTGTAAATAGATTAGAATTGAATTCAAGGGCAAATATATGTGATGTGCATGTGTCAGATGTACAAAATAATGATAGAGGTAGTTCCTCAGGTATGACAAATAATGTGAGTGATGCGGCAGCTTCATCCATAGCTAATGCTGAAACTCAGAGTGCACAAGTTACACTAGAGAATTTAAATATGGGAATAGGGAATTTGCAAAATTACAATCATATCTTAAGTGATTTTCCACTTCCAAAATTTAATGAAAACTCCAGTCCAGTACAGTTCATCGCAGAATTATCAGAGTATTTTCAAATTAAAAAGATACCTGAAGCATTGAAAATGATAGTTGTCAAAAGATGTT
This sequence comes from Deroplatys truncata, assembly GCA_030765065.1. NCBI lineage: Eukaryota > Metazoa > Arthropoda > Insecta > Mantodea > Mantidae > Deroplatys > Deroplatys truncata. The sequence goes on from CM060982.1 coordinate 18,315,457, forward strand.
TGGACCAGAAAACCTTAGATTGGTTACAAATGGTATCAGGGGGTGAAATTTCATATGAATCTTTTAAGAGATTATTCATGAACAGATTTTGGAATGTTACGGTACAGCAAAGAATACGAGCAATGCTTAGTCATGGTCAATTTAATCCACGAGGGGGAATATCGATGACTGATTACTTACTAAAACATGCAAGTCAGGTTAGAAACTTGTCACCTCCAATCAGTGAGGAAGATTTTGTGAGTTTGCTCGCAAGGCATTATCCTATAAGGATACAAAATTACTTATTAATTGCAAAACCACGGAACATCTATGAGATGACAGAATTAATAACAGCTTTGGAACAACAGGAAGAAGATATGTCTCGGGAGTGGGAACACAGATTTTTAGATGTACAAGATAGAAGAAATTACCAAGGTGGTTATCAACAAATAAGAGGACAAGACAGACATCATGAAATTAATACCAGACAACGGTATCAATCATATGTTCCACAATTTGAAAGATCAAGGATAGATAGGAGACCAGGCCGGCAGGAACAAATAAATTATGTCAGGACAGAAAGATTGCCTGAAAGAGGGCAAAATTATGGAAGGAGGTACACTAGACAGAGGGGAAATTTCACTCACTGGAGGGAAAATAATAACCGAGAAAGATCTGAGGAACGGCAAGAAAATTACGTGCCAAGGGGACAAAGTGTCAGAAATCGAGGATTTCGAACTCGAGGAAGGGGAACTCAAAACAATGGTAGCGACACGGAGATAGATTTAGCGCCTGTTAGGAATGGCAGTCCCGTACGTGAACATGGAAATAACCAGGAAAACTGTTAACAGACTCCTGTGCAGTAGGTTCTCAGGACGTCTTTAATAATTCAGTATCCATTACCAATACAAATCATACGCCTACATATACACCCTGTAATAAGATTACAGCAACAAAAGATAAGGGAGAAAATTTTGAGTCACCTCATGTTAGAATGGAAATTGCGAAGAAAGAAATCATTGCAACTATAGATTCTGGTTCATCAGCTTCAATTTGCTCACAGAAATTTTACATAAATTTGATTAATGAAGGTAACAAGATTATGGCTCTCCCCACTAGTAATTTAGTTTGTCGTGTTGCAATTGGAAGAACTACACAGGTCATAAAAACACAAGCTCTACTTAGCATACTTATTGGCGGAGAGAATTTTGAGGTTATGTTTCTAATTGTAAACCATCTGATTTGTGACATAATTATAGGATGTGACTTCCTACATGAATATGAAGCATGTATAGATTTTAAACATGAAGAGTTAAAAATAACAAAAGAAGATAGAGAAATAAGGGTACCATTTATAAAAGAAAAAGTTTCTGTAATCGATATGACAAAGGATGAGAAAAATATTTGTGACCAAGAGTTTTTTGTGCAAATAACAGAAACTGATAGAAATAGTCAGATAAAGCAGGTAGTCACAGAATATGAAGGAAATACCACGCCATATTTTCAACAGCTAGCAGAAATGCCAGAGAAAGTAGAGGAATTTACAATCCAAACAAAAGACGACCATGTGAGCGAGACAAACAACAGCAGGAAAGAGAAGAGAAATGAGGAAATAATACACAAGTGTGAAGAAGCTTATAATCTTACGATAATGCAAAAACAAATCCTTCATGATGTTTTGATGAACAATAGTTCAGTATTTAGTAATATCCCAGGCAGATGTAATGTATATCAGCATACATTTCAAGTAGAAGACGTACCACCATATAGGCACAAGTATGACAATTTACCTATAAGTCTTCGAGACAAAGCTAGACAATTAATAAATAGCATGTTAGAAAATGGGATTATTGAGCAAAGTAATTCTCAATACATAAATTCAACCTGCTGGAGTATTAAACGAGATGGTAGTTTGAGATTAACTTTAGACGGTAGATATGTCAATAAGTATATGAAACCAGATCATTTTCAAAGTGAGGGAATTGAACAACTAATTACAAAACTTTCAAGAGGAAGATTTTTGACATCCATTGACCTCACTGCATCATATTGGCAAGTGGAATTAGATCCGCAAGTGCGTGATTACACTTCATTTCAGTACTCAGGGATTCAGTATCGCTTTTGTGTAAATCCTTTTGGTTTAAAAAACTCGGGAAGTGGATTTTTGAGAGCCATTCACAGTATCTTTGGAAATTCTGCAGATGACTTTTTAATAAAGTATATTGACGACTTCTTAATCATTAGTCAAACATTTGAAGAACACATGAATAATGTCCATTATGTGTTAAATAAACTACAACAACATGGTATGACTGTGAACATACTAAAATCAAAATTTTGTGTCAAGGAAATAAATTTTCTGGGTTATGTAGTGGATGAACGAGGTATAAGACCTGATCAGAAAAGAATAGAAGCAATAATGAAAATTCCACCACCCAGGAACGTAAAACAAATTAGACGTCTCTTAGGGGTATTGAACTTTCAGAGTAAGTTCGTACCAAGATATTCGGCGGAAATAGAACCACTGCGGCAGCTACTCCGAAAGAACAATAAGTGGAGATGGACAGAGGATCATCAAAAATGTTTTGAGAGAGTAAAGGAACTATTTGCTAAGTCCATATTACTTGAGAGGCCCAGAGAAGATTTGGAATATGAGATTTATGTCGACGCATCAATGCAAGGATATGCCGGAATTTTAGGACAGCGAGACATCAACAATGACTTTCACGTCATTAGTACAGCTTCAAGAGGACTTACAAATATTGAGAGGAATTCTTCAGTGACTCAGTTAGAAATTGGAGCACTATATTTCTCATTAATTCGTTTTAAAACCTATATTTACCAGAAAAAGGTGAAGGTGTATTCAGACCACATAAGCTTAACTTTCATACAACGGTGTAGATTATGTAGTGGAAAACTTGCTAGATACATTCATGCAATATCTGCATTCGATATTGAGATTATCCACATTCCTGGCAAAAACAATACCTTCAGTGATTTACTATCAAGATTGAACTACAACCCACAAATTCCCGAAAATATTGAAAGGCCTAGAAATGAAGTCAAAATATTGACAATTGAAATTCCTTTAAGCAAAGAAATGATTAAAAAATTGAAAAATATGGGGGAAATTCAAAATGAGGATGCAAAATTATTTGAACTTAAAAAAAATGCACCATTGATTGAGGAGGCAAAGAAAGAAATTATAGCAATTCGAGATGGGACATTATACAAAAAGCATGGAAAAGAAATGCCTAGTTGGAAGGTAATGGTTCCGAAAAGCATGGAAAAGGAACTAATTAAGAATTTTCATGAAGGGTTAGCACACTCAGGGACGGACCGAACAACTTCTATGATTTTAGAGAATTTATACATATCCAAATTGCGTCAGAAAGTTCGAAAATTTATATCCTGCTGCAACCTGTGTCAGAAGGCAAAGCAAATAAATGCAGCATATGCATTTGAAACTAATTCGGTTATAAGGGATAAGCCGAGATGTGTAATTAGTATTGATATTCATGGTCCGATGCCTCCAAGTCAATTTGGAAATAAATATATATTTGTCTGTTATGATATATTCAGCAAATATGTAAGAATTTACCCTTTGAGAAAACCTACAGGTTTAGCATGTTTGAATAGATTACTTAAGTCATATGTGATAGAAGAAGGACCTATTCAATCTGTATTGAGCGATAATGCTTCGTACTTCACAGGAAAAAAATTTATGGATGGGCTGAAAGAAAATGGCATTAAACAATATTTTTCGTCAAGATACAGACCGAACTCCAACCCAGTGGAGAGGGAAATTAAGGAAATTTCAAATTATTTAAGGGTGTTATGTCATCGAAAACACACCCAATGGTATGGATACGTGAACTTTGTTCAGAACCTACTAAATGAAACCATAAACAATGTGACAGGATATAAACCATGTGAACTTAAGTTGGGAAAGAAGATCAATACAATGTGTAAAAAAATTCCAGGAGCCATTCCAGATGCGCATTCGATACCACCAACAGAAGAAGAGATGTTCCGAAAAGCATTTGAGAGGATGAACAAAAAGGCCATAAAAAGAAAAATTAAACATGAAGAAAAGAAGAGAAAGGAATGGAGGATCAAAATAGGAGATTTAGTTCTGGTTAAAACCAAGAAATTGTCGGATAAAGAAAATAAACTTTATTGGCGAATGTTTCTCAAATACCATGGACCATATGAAGTTGTTAAAGTATATGGAACTAATACATATGAGTTATGTAATCCAACAAATCGAAAAAGCATAGGAAAGTTCCATATTGAGATGCTGAAACCATACAACCATGAAGATCATGGTGAAACAAAAGACAAAGATGATAAATAATAAATGCTGAATAGTTAAAGACGAAATGCAGAGCAATGTATTGGAACGTAAGAGGGTTAAATAAATATGTACGTCATAGGAAAGGAGAAATAAATTTTGGACATGATTAAATGTTTGAGAGGAAAATAACATTTTACTAGTAACAGAACATGTGAAATAAAGCATGATGTTATATTAAAGTAAAGTACATAAATACTATTCCAAGAGTATTGTTAAGATAAAGTAAAAAAAAAAAAAAAAAAAAAAAAAAAAAATGGTAAACAGAATTAAAACAAATATTTATGTAGTAAATAGAACATGTGAAACAGTGCCTAGATTTAAGAGATGTAAATATTTGTGTTGAGGGTGAATATTTTGGTACATATGTATAATAATTACAAAAATCTTAAATGTATAAATTTTTGTCAACAACTCAAAGTAAACAATTTGGTAGCAGTGATTAAATAGTTTAGGGTATAGTATTTGCTATAAAAAAAAAAAAAAAAAATTTGTGATATCAGATTAATATCTAAATTAATTAAACCAGAGCCAGTAAGTAGTGGCAAGATAAAACATATGTCGTGTGTTAAATGCGTGTGAAGTGTTTAGTGAAAGTGATAGCGTGTGTTCCAAGATTTAGGAGACTAAAAACACAAATTATAAAATTCCAAACAGGTTATAAATATTTATAATTATGTTTCTAGTGGGGCATATGATACGGTAATTTGTATCACAAATTACTCAAATGTAAATAATTATTTTAATATGAATATGTATTTTTATGTAACATTGATTTCAGAGGTTTAATAATTGTAATTATTATTGGTAAATAATAATATATGGCTTTACTGAAACTGTTAACAATAACGCAAGAATGCAGCAAGGGGATGAGTTGTTTATCGTTACCGGGAACCAGGAAGTTACGTAATGTTTCGCGCCTTTTCGGTAAAAAAGCTTCCAGAATGTTCTCTAAAAGAAATATGTATTAGTGGTTTTCATTGGATGTTAAAATAGACGCTAATGTTGGCGCGTTTTATAAGCCAATAGCATTTCATTTATAATCTTTCGGCGTATCTTAAGGCTAGCCTATAAATAAGCCAGGTCGAGGTAGCGGGTCCCCCAGTGTTCAACAAGATTCTCAACACATAACACGTCAGCTCCCAGTTCAACAAGATTCTCATGTCGGTCTCTCAATTCGTAAAGTTACGCGCAGCAGAAGTACGAGAAATTTTATAAAGTATTATACAGTTGAATATATAAAGTTGAAGTACGTGAGTTAAAAGTGATAAGCAGTTATTACAAACAGTTTCAGTATGGCGATTATCTAGATAAATATGTGAAAGTGTTCGTGAACGTGTTCTGCAATAAAGATTATAAAACCAATTTCTTCGTCAATATCATTTCTAGACAAAAGATTCCTTTCCGCTTCACACCCTGCAAGAGAAACATGTTCGATTCCAAACAGCTAGCCGGCGGACATTTAAAATAAATTATTTCAAAAAACTGATACAAATTGCTACGCCAGAGGGAACTATGGACCAGACCAACGAATGACGTCACACAAGATGGCTTCGCGTGAAGTAAACACATATTTGCTCTCGTAAATTGGCTTCCACAACGTGGTGCTATAAACACGTAAAATTGCTATTGCAAATTGGCTCCCATACGTGGGGCAGTTAAAGTTATGTAAACAAACATTTATTTGCAACAAACAATTAGCTCTCGCAAATTCTTAAATGCACAAATTTTTGTCAACAATATAAGAAAGTAAACCAATTTGTAACAATAACTAAATAATTCAGGGTACAGTATTTGCTATAAAAAAAAATTGTAAATGTCAGATTAATGTCTAAACACATTAAACCAGACCCAGTAAGTAGTGGCGAGATAAAAAAAAAAAAAAAAAAACATATGTCGTGTGTTAAATACGTGTGAAGTGTTAAGTGAAAGTGATAGCATGTGTTCCAAGATTTAGGAGACTAAAAACCCAATTATAAAATTTCCAAACAAGTTGTAAATATTTATAATTATGTTTCTAGTGGGGCATATGATGCAGTAATTTGTATCACAAATTACTTAAATGTAAATAATGATTGTAATATGAATATGCATTTTTATGTGACATTGATTTGAGATGTTTATTGATTGTAATTATTGTTGAGAAGTAAGTTTATACGGCCTTACTGAAACTGTCAATAATAGCGCGCAATAATGCAGCGAGGGGGTGAGCTGTTTATCATTATTGGAAACGAGGAAGTTACGTAATGTTGGCGCGTTTTTCCTTGAGAATCTTCTGGAACGTTTCCCTAGAGCATATGTATTCATAATTTTCATTGGATATTAAAATAGATGCTAATGTTGGCGCGTTTTATTAGCCAATTGCAGTTCAGTTATAATCTTTAGGCATATCTGGGAGTGGGAGTATAAATAGAGGCTAGGTTAGAGGTAAACTTCTTCAGTCGTCCAGTTCATCAAAAATCTGTGTACACTACACGTCGTCTTCAGTCAGTCAGTTTGTCGAAAGTATTAGTACGGCATACATCGGATATAGATACACAAGTTACGCGCAGCAGAATTATGAAAGATCTAAAGTATGGTAAAGTTAATTATACAAAAGATTGAAGTACGTGGATTAAAAGAATTATCAGTAAGAAGTTGTTATAACAGTTTCAGTTTGGCGAGTGTTAAGATCAATGTATAAATGTGATAGTTAACGTGTTCGACAATAAATGTGTAAAACAAATTTCTTCATCAGTGTTATATTTGGATAAAAGATTCCTTTCCGTTTACACACCCTGATCAAGAGACATGTTCGACCGAGAAATAATAGCTAGCCGGAGGACAGTAAACAAAAATTAAATCAAATAACAGTCGCATTCTTTCGAACACTAATACTGCCGCAAATTGCTAACACCAGATGGAGCTACAAACCGAACAAATGAATGACGTCACAAGATGGTTTCAACACTTTGAGTAAACACAAATACACAAACATTATAAGTAATACACTCACAAATTGGCTACCACAACGTGGGGCTACACAATAATGTTAAATATAAATAACATTTAAAACACCCGCAACCTCAATAACTTTTTCTATGCACAGTTTCTAAATGACTTAAAACTGCTTTGTTGTTGTGTGTAATGTTTCATTCTTGGATCCATTCAAACCTCTGTGACTTTAACCTAGCCTGAACTTGTCCTGTATTTTTATTTATTTATTTATTTATTTATTTATTTATTTGTGCTAGCAATCTTCCTTAGAATATGGCTATACATCAGCCCAAGCTGTTATCTTGCCATATTCTACCCATATTACACTCTTATTATAACATAAAAAATGATGATAATAATACAAATAGTATAAAAATAATAGTAATGATACCAATAATAATCTTATAGTAATAATATAATAATAATAATAATAATAATAATAATAATAATAATAATAATAATAATAATAATAATAATAATAATAATAATAATAATAATAATAATAATATAATTACATAACTTAACATCACTTGATGAAATTAATTTACATCTCTTTTTATTCTCCATAACCATTTCTTTTTAACTTTGGACAAGTATTCTCCTAACTTTTTACTATCCTTGTTAAAAATCTTGCTTAAAGCTACTTTCCTGTCCCGTTTTAACCATTTCCCATTTATAGCTTCCTTTCTCCAATGCTGTGTACCTTTACAGTCAAAAACGATATGTTCTAAATCTTCTCTTTCCCCACATATTGGGCACTGATTCTGTGGGAACCCATTTCTCATTCCTATTAATCTCCATACACCTGCTCGTGCCCAGGCAATACTTTCTCTTTGTTCCTTATTTGAGTTATCCACATACTGTTCTCTAGCCCATACATTTTTTTATTAATATATATGATTCCAAGGAACTTTTGTTCCCAATGTTGCTAAATAAATTTTGTATCTCTATATCTTCAAACCTCTGCCTAGCTTCTTTCCAAAAACCCTTAGCATTATTTTCCCTCCTTCTCCAGATTTCCCCTAGACCACTATTTTCTAAATTAGTTTGTATACTATAACTCCACCCATTCTTCTTTAAGCTCCTTTCTTGGAATTCCAAACACTGCCTCAACAAGTTCTTCTCTTCTAAATTTAATAGTCTGTACCAATATTTAAGAGCTCTCTCCATTATTACCCCTTTCCCCCCCACTTTCTGCATTTCAATTAGAGCAAATTCCTTAACTGTAGCATTTGGCAGGCCTAAAACTTCTCTACAGAAACTCCTATGTACCATATCTATCTCTTCCCAGCCTCGTTCTACTCCCCATATTTCACTACCATATAACATTTTTGCTTCAACTACTGTGTTATATACGTATTTTTATTAAAAGTTAAGATTCAGTTCTAAAACAAACATTAATAAAATCATACCTAATGTTTCTTAATCATCATGATACTTTTGTAGACATGGTCCTCTCTCAGTAGCTAGCTTTGTATAGGTCAATGGTTGGAAAGAAAGATGAATGAGGTTTGAAAAAACCATTTCAAATCTAGGAAAGTAAAAACTGAATTCACACTAGATTCATATACAAGCAGCCGTTTTCCTTCTGCTTTGGCTTTGTTTCACGATAATTATAGATATAACTGAGAGAGCAAATTACTTATGTCCCAATGTTTGTTGTTCTAAGATCTGAACTTTTTGTGTCTTGTCTACAATTCTTGCACTAAAATTGAATGTAAGCTAAATTTTCAATGGCAATGTATCTCAATGCTTCCAAATATATTGCCAATGAATGTTTTTCTTCGGCAGTTTTATTTTATTTCTTACTTGCACATTGTTTACTTAAGTACCTAATATACAAATATTATTTGCAGTTTGGGCTTTCCAACCACTAATACATAGCAAACAGACACACTGAACTAGAAGCCAAATCAATTTCCTAAGCAAACTAAACAATGCAATTAAGAGTAGATATGGCCCCTAAAACCCATATCCTTGAAACTGGTGAGGGGGGGGGGAAATTCCATGTAATCTTTTGGGCTCAGTAGAGGTAGAGTCACTCATGCATGGAAGACCACAGGGGAGATAGACAAAACAGCAGCTTCCATCTCTGAAAATCCAATTCAAAGGTCTCCCAGCTGGAGAACCATCTAATTAAGAGCTCCAGTTTACCCAAGCCAAGGTAGAAATGCATTGCACTGAAGGCTGCATACCACTGGGATAGCAAAACAATATTGCTACTACTTAACCAGGCAACAACCTGCAGCCTTCCCGTATAATTGGGGATCTATGTTGGGTGACATGTGTTTCCCGAGTACTCATAGTATCAAAGTGCGGAACACTAAGTGTAGCGAGACTCTACAGTTAAGGGGAACCTATCATTTGATAACAGACTGAGCAGAGCTGCCTCATCTATAAATAGGCTGCATCTTAGCAAAAAGTGATCTTCATATGTAGCAAGAAAAGCATTAGGGAAAGAAGAGATGGGATAAATGGAAGTGACATGCAACCAGGACTCTCATCTCACAATAACAAAGGCTCTTAAACAGAACCAGGTTCTTTGGGGGCTGCAAAAGGACCAGGAACATTGATGATATCCCATACTCAGCTAAAGATAAACCTATTAAGAGGCATAAGGGCAGCACTCGTTTCTTACAGAGAGGCTTTAGTTTCTTTTAAGGTGACCATCATTAGGTCATCTTGTCTAGATGGCAGGCTTGTCACTGACAACGTATGTCTCTTCAAGCAGCAATTCTGAGATGGATAGATGAGGTGCAACTTGACAAATCACCTTATTCAGAACTTACTTTTAGAACCTGATCTACTACTGTGAGAATCAATCAGGACTTGACTGATACTGTTGTTTGATTAAAAGTCAGCTGAAAAACTACAGGGCCCATGATTGTTGAGGACTTTGGAGAACTCCCAGCCACGACCATCCACCAGCTGCTCCTTCCTCAGGCCTGTACTATACCAATCAACTGTAGGAACAGCTGAAATCACAGAGACAGCTGTGGAACGCTTTTTCTCATCTACCTTAATACAGTGGTCACATCCCTCTGGGCAAGGTCTTCGTGACATAGCATCCATGATCCACATTCAAGTGGCTCCTTCCCCTTCGATGTTCTGTTAGGCACATCCACAACACACACCACTCGGAAACCTTGCTGTCCCTGGGGTGATTTTCTGTCCTCGTCATAGTGAATACTTCTTGTCTTCGAAGTAGCTATCACCGCCTCCTGAATAATCTTGTACTCACCAAGCATCAAGTACAGTCGCTTCTTGGCATAACACACTCCGTCAAAAAGGAATAAGAGGTAGTTAATTGTTCTCACACACAAGCTGTGTGTAGGATAAGGTTAAAAAGGTAGAATCAGACTAAAAAAAATAACTGGTTAAACTACGAAAACCAGATTTAAAGTACTTATAACATTGTAACTCGCTAATGAGTTATGTAATCTCAAAATAATCCGAGATAACCTTGTGGTTTACCGGGAAAAATGCGAGTCAGTTGGAGAAATTAATGTTGTGCCGGCATGTTGCCATGTTACCTCAGATGGTTACAGCAACCAGATAAAACAGGAAGATCCGTGATTCAAATTCCACCTACAGCATTGAATGTTTCAGTCTGATTCTATCTATCTGACCTTGTCCTACACACAGCTTGCAATTAGTTACCACTGATTACCTAATAGTTGGTTAAACTTTGAAACCCATTAAAAGAAGAGCACTTCTTAGTGCTATTTTGGAATGCCGGTGGAATGAACCAAAATAAAAAAAAAAAAAAAAGATACGATACCTACCTACAGCCAAGTGCACTCTCTGTGAAGAAGATGTCATCCTGAACAAACAGCATCTTGCCAAATGCAAAGGCCTTAAAAGTGATAACTTACAGACTTTATATTGGGAAGCCAAAGTGAAAATTATGCAGATCAATTAATCCCCAATGCCATTGGTGAACAACAACACTTTAAAACCCAGAATTTGAAGTATTTATGAGATTGTGAGTTGACATTGGGGTATGCCATCTCAAAATAATTTGACATTTCCTTGCGGTTTACTGGAAAAAATGCGAGAGAGTTGGGGAATTTAATGCCATGCCGGCAGGTTGCAGGTCAGCTGGTTAGAGCAACCTGATAGAAACTAGAATATCTCTGCAGAGGGGGCCTCTGGAGTGGCGTAACTGCCCGTAAGCCGCTAAAGTTGGATCTTGAGAAGGTATCATATGCATTGGTGGATTACCAGCACCTGCACAGTGGTTTTGGTTGATCCTCGAAACACTGTGTAGGTTTGTCTTTGAATAATGAATAGGAGTTTGTGAACCAACTCCACAACCCCAAGGTGTTATGCATTTCCGAGGTGAAGGAGTGCATAGCACATGGGAGATGAGCCGCTAACGGAGTCCCTGGGATACTAGGCAACCTCCCAGAGTATTCAGCCTTGCCCCAGTATGGGGGGTTCTGGAGGGGCCAAACTGTCTTTCCTCCATACTCGTGGGACTTAAATGGACATGGTAAGATAAAACCCTGAAACTGTTAAAGCATCTCCAGAAGAAAACTTACGGTACAAAACATCTCTCAACCATCCGCAGAGGATCTGGCTGCAGGCAATGCAAAAACAAGACTACAGGCCAGAGACTCTCAGGGGCTTAAAAGAGTGATGAAGGTACTGCAGGTAAATCTTCAATATAGTACAGCAGCATCTGCTGCCAAGAGAATTTATACTCAGATCCATTTACCTCCTATATGATATCATTTTACCTCCTACGAGGAAATTAGAAGAGCTGATAGCCACCTGTTGTTCTGAGGGACAATTGGTAATTAGCTGTGATGCTAACTCCCATCACGTTATGTGAGGGAGTATAGGTACAAATGAAAGAGCCAAGTCTCTCTATAATTTTATTATTATCAAGTAATCTTGAGACTGTATGTGGGTAACAGACCTACCTTCGTTACTACAAGAGCAGGAAATTATCAACATAACTTTAGCAACCAATTATGCGGGAAACTTTATTAAAAATTGGCATGTGGCTGAGGTTGAAAGTTGTTCAGAACACAGATACATCCAATTTGAAGTAAGATGTATTTCTAAACAAACTTATCGGGATCCAAAAAGAACTGATTGGGATTCCTATAGGAAAGACCTAATCAGTGATCTGAGTAAGATGAATGATAAGATTCATGATTGTGAAGATCTAAAAATTGCTGCAAAGCATTTGCTGGATGCAGTAATCTCAGCATTTAATGATAACTGTCCTCTGAAAACAAGGCAAGCCAACAGGAATGCCGTGGTGAGACCTTGCAAGTAAAATTAAGAAAATTTGCAGATTGTTTAACTTTGCAAAACAAACCAAACAACGGAATGCTTATAGCAGATCATTGACAGAATATAATGCAGTCTTGTGGAAGACTAAGGACTCCTGCTGGAGGAAGCACCGTGAGGAGTTAGAAATGGTCTCAGAATGTGTTAGACTTCAGGAGGCTCCTAGAAAATATCCACAAAGCTTTATTAGCAATCTCCAACTGGAAATGGAAAATATACTAAAACACAGGAGGAGACAATGAAAGAGCCTTGAGCTCACTTCCATGAATCGATTACACTTGATTAACCTGAGTGAGGATGGGAAGTCTGGAACTGAAGCTCTCTTGGAAGAGAGACTCCAGGGCAGATTTGGGAAACCACCAAGGAAGTCATCAAATATGAAAAATTAAAATGGGCAGTGCTCACATTTCAACCCAATAAATCTCCAGAAAGCAATTGAATAATGCCCATTATGCTTAGCAAAGTTTTGATGAACTATCAAAAATGTTTATACATATCCTAGGAGCAACTAACCAATAAACTGGAGGCATCTTAGGGTGGTATTTATACCAAAGCCAGGGAAACCCTTGACTCTGGCTAAGCTCCTAAGACCCATCAGTTTAATGTCAATAATTCTCAAAACTCTTGAGAAATTAATAGATTGGCATATATGAGCAGGTGCTTTGGAGGCATATACTCTGCAACAGAATCAGCATGCCTATCATACAGGCAGATCAACTAAAACTGTCCTTTTTCAGGTTGCCTATAAATTGGAAAAGACAATTCAGGAAAAGGAGGTGGCACTTGGTGACTTCACTGATATTGAAGGTGCCTTTGATAACACCTCCTTTAATACAGTAACTACTGCTGCAAAGAAACACGGAATTGATGAACCTGTTATCGGTGGATTGAATCCATGCTGAGAGGCAGAATAGCTCATACAAGTCTCATGGATAGTAGCCTAGCTGCAAGTGGTTGTCCATAGGGTGGGGTGCTATCACTCCTACTAAGGATGGTTGATGGTCTACTTGTTCAAGCAAGTACCTTAGGCTTTGATACTGTGGCAATTGCAATATTTTTACATTAAGTATAGCACGTTTTTGAAGTAACACTGATACAAGAGATTGAATATTGCACAAATAAGTTAGGTAATAAAGAATGATAAAATTAAATTAAATTGAGTTTTATTTATGGAAGCTCTTTAACTGCTATGGTTCTTAGTGTCCCATTCTATACTGGGTGTGAAAGACTGCAAATTTTGCTCAGGGGCCTCTTTATCAGGCTTGAGGTTCTTCTACATGCCGTAAATCAACACGGGATCACCGGCTTTACTTCCCTTCTAAAGGAAGCCATGCTAACGGTTCTTACGCTCAAAAAAATCCATGCCCTTCACCAGGTATTTTTATGCTCAAAAAAATCCATGCCCTCCACCAGGTATTTTCATGCCAAAAAAAAAAAATGACCTCCACCAGGTTTGAACCCGTGACCTCAGGAACTAGAGGCCAGCATATAAAGAATGATGTCACACTGCCTTAGAAGCTGGGGAAGTACCCATGAAATTGTTAGTAAGATATTCAAATTATATATGCTTATTTGAATAAGTCACACAGTATTAGCTATGTTAGCAAGGGTAGGGTAAGTAAGTGCTGTGTAACAAACAATGCTTCCCTTAGCAAAGAGATGAATAGAAACAACTAAAGAGACTACATGTGACTGCTACAGTCTCTGGCCAGAGAATTAGTTCTTCTTCTCCTACTTTCTCAGTTATAATAAATTGTAATGTATGATTTGTTGTTAACATTTAGTTGAATCAAGGGTAAACTTCAAGTGTTCTTTTTGGGCAAGTCCTGGTACCATGTGGATTCTTTGTTCATGCTTCCTATCTCCAAACTATACCCCTAGTCATGCCCACTAGGATGAGTGAAATGAAGCTGAAACTATCTAAAAATATAGTGGGTATCATGACAATAGGATGGAAGCACCAAAAGTCCTGAGAAATATATCCCTTTCTTTGTTGTTATTGCCATGTGCTCACCAGGTGCTTAGCTGCACCACGCTATGCTATGGAATGCTGCCATCTTAGCTCCCTGTTTCTCACTGTGCAGTAAATTTCTTTTTAAATCTAAAGTTGTAAAATCTATCAAACATCATCTTTTTGGTATATCTGAAGTATACTTCTAAATTATAGTTTGTTCTAAGGTTTATGTTATCTGTTCCTTAAAGCAATGGTGTTCCATAATGTGATTTAATATTATGTACAGTAAAATAAGTTTTACTATTTTCCTTCCATAAATTTTGTGGCATTAATTTTCTAAGTTTTGGCTTTAATTTAGACTTTTATGATAAATTTAAGTATTCCCTTGAAATTGTTGTTGCATTTTTGGCATTGTGTGTAGTTTTAAAATTTTCTTTGCAACATATTTCTGTGCATTTTCTTGTTTAAATTTTTAGGTAATTACTTTTGTTCCTTCTGACATGTTAGTTCAGTTTTCCTACCTTTGCTGTGAATAAAACAGAATTACAAGTTTGATGTAGTGATTTTAGCTTAATGTACAAAAAAGTTCAGTGAATATGTTGAAACACATGATATGTGTGTTAAAAGCATTCAATTTGTGAGTCTATACACCTTGGTTTCACTAAGGTAGGTGTTACAGTGTGTGATTTTTACATCTTACATGAAACTACTTGTGGTAGGCACAGCTATTTTTAATTTCACTAGAAATTCCTTTTAGTGAAGAGAAAAAAATACTTTTTTTGCAATTTTTTTTCCCTCTCCAAGTGTTATTTGTGTTTTCAAAATTGTATCAAGTAGCTTAAATTTTGTTTTAAGTCTGTGAATATGTAGCACTGTATAATATATAGAAATGGTTGCAAATATACAATTTCACTAAAATAGGTTCAATACCTCAGAACTAGTTTCAAGGAATCACTTCCTCATCGTCAGCTGATTTCACTATGTCTTCCGATTTAAAATTAATGTAGCACTGTACCCAGTCCCTTTCAGAATCTCGCTGTCGTCGCTTAGTTTTAATAATACTGTTTTTATATTTTAATTTGTATTATTTTCATGGTATTTGTGCAACTTGTTAAAGACGTACTTTTATGTTTTCCATGCTGCTTTCTTTTGGTATGTTAAAATTCTGATTGTTTCTCCCAATTTCACATCACTTTTGAAGTAATGCTCGTGGTTAGCTTGCATATTTGATCTTCCAAATAAGAATTCAAGAGTTGCAAATTTTGGCTTTCTGTAATGCCTCATAGACAACTATTCAACATGCTTGCTGATACTATAGTTGAACAGAGTGAGAAAATCCAATATGATTAATCTTCAGATTTTGTATTAAACCAAGTAGTCAAATGTGCTTTTTTCTATGTTGGTAGCTATTACAGTTAAAGATGTGATCTTTACCTTAATCTTTCCAAAGTAAATGTTTTAAATGTTTTGTAGTACATTCAGACTGTGTATGCATGCTCAATGGGAATCCTTAGTGCTTATGTATGTTGTGCGACTTTTTTTTGTTTGTTTTGTTTTTCATTTTTAAGAAAACAAGAGAGCAAATATGCAAGTGTTACTGACTTCTTGTATGTCACACATGTTTAAAGAAATTGTGAGTATTAGGTTTTTCTATGAAATGGTTTAACTAAACATTGTTTACTATTTTGTCCTATCTGTATTCATTGCAAACATTTGTATCTTATGGTTATTAGTATGTGTGTTGTATGATTGACTGATCAGCAATATGTTTATTTTAAGTATTTTTAGGCACCTGTTTATATAATGTATGATATAATAATGTTCTTTTTACGATTTCTATGTTTATTCATGTTGTAGATGTTTCATTTCTGAATATGCCAACTTGGGTACCTTCAAGATTCCTTTGCTTCTGACAGTGGAACTCAGCAACTCAGTTATCATATGCAGAGCCTGTTACAAAGCACGCTTTTGGTGACCAGTGTGCCTCATTTTTCCAAGCAAACCAAGCCAGTGGTTGTACTGCGACTACTGTA
Organism: Deroplatys truncata; assembly: GCA_030765065.1. Classification (NCBI taxonomy): domain Eukaryota; kingdom Metazoa; phylum Arthropoda; class Insecta; order Mantodea; family Mantidae; genus Deroplatys; species Deroplatys truncata. The sequence goes on from CM060982.1 coordinate 18,332,057, forward strand.
TCTTCAACTAGATGTCGGCTATGTGGTTGAAACAATACTTGTTGCCCATAGTACTGGTGTGAGGTAGTTCGGCAAGGACTAGCCAACATTTCTTACATGTCAAAATCTACATGATTTAACAGTAACAGTGGTGCTTCATTTTTAAGTGAACTGTGTAGTGGCAATAAATATGCTATACTTGTGCGAGGATGGGGCTGCATTTAGCACTTTTCAACATTAACAAAAACACATTTAACGAGCATACAAAGGTATCTCAGTGAAACTTTTATAGATTCGTGATGGCACAAACTACTTACATTTCTAATTAGGTGACCATTTTATAGTGTTTTTTTTCATTTTTGACGTTATAGTCTCAGACATTTATAGTCATAATTGAGAAATAAATTTTCATTTTTTGCGAAAAGTGTGAAGTAGATTCAAGTGAGCATTGGTATCATAGACAGTGATATACCAAGGTTTATAATCTATATATGTAACAAGTTTTCAAGGTAGCTGATTTTAATATTCTTGAAGCATTCATTTTTATGTGAAGACAATTTTCTCTCAACTTATAAATAACTTGACTTTTTGAATTAACTGTAATTTTATACTTTGTTAACATACTGGGTACTATTACTTGTAGTGGTATTTATGTTGAGGACGACGTCAACATTTAAGAACCTGGGGGAGGTGTGGCAGTTGCATTATTTTTACATTAAATATAGCACGTTCTTGCAGTAACATTGATACAAGAGATTGAACATTGAACAAATAAGTTAGGTAATAAAGAATGATGTTACATTGCCTAAGAAAGTAGGGAAGTACCCATGAAATTGTTAGTAAGATATTCAAATTGTAAAGGCTTTTTTGAATAGGTCATGCGGTGTTAGCTATGGCAACAAGGGTATAGGGTAAGTGAGGTGTAACAAACAATACTTCCATTAGCAAGGAGGTGAACAGGAACAGCCAAATGGGCACACGTGATGGCTACATTCTCTGGCCAGAGAATTGATTCTTCGTTCTCCTACTTCTCAGATATGTAAAACTACGATAAACAGTAATGTATGATTTGTTAATAAAATTTATTGAATCAAGGGTAAACTTTGAGTGTTCTTTTGGGGCAAGTCCTGGCACCATGTAGATCCTTTGTTCATGTTTCCTATCTCTGAACTACACCCCTAGTTCATGCCCACTAGGATGAGTAAAATGAACCAGAAAATATCTAAAAATATAGTGAGCATCATGACAATGCCATGGGCTATGCTGACGATGCTGTCATCATAGTTCAAGGTAAATACATAAGAATAATCAGGGAACTCATGCAGTCGGCCCTGAATACTCTGACAAAATGGACTGTGAATGAGGGCTTATCCATTAGTCCTCATAAAACAGCCACAGTGCCATTTACCGGAAGAGACATTAGCACCTCTATATCTTCAAGTTAAAGAACTTAAATTGTCTGAGGAAGTCAAATCCTTGGGAATCACTTTTGATTCCTAGACGAACTGGAATCAGCATTTCAAGAAAACAATAAAATGTGCAAAAGCAACTTTGAAGTAGTTAGATGCACACATGGTAAAAGATAGGTACCAAGACCTGCTATGATCCACTGGATATATACCAAAATAATACCATTGATAACCTATGAAGCACCGATTTGGTAGCCTAAGGTCCTTCAAACAAACTCTACAAATCAACTAAATAAAGTTCACAGAACAACATGTATGCCCGTTACAGTAATTATGTAAACAACTACTATGCAGCAATGGAGACACTCTTGACCTAACTCCATTGCATTTAGTTATAATGAAGGAGGCAAGAATGGCACTCTATATACTGCAACATGCTAAGCAGCTGAGAATTCCTGAAATAGACTCAGGTTTGCTAAGAATTAAGAAATACATAGAAGATGCATCTTTAGAAATGCCTTCAAACTATATGATTCAATTAAACACTTTATAAAGAACTTCAGGGTCATTATTAATCTTGAATGTTGGACGAATAAAACTCTGGGAACTCCTGAGAAAACTCTGATGTGGTTTACAGATGGCTCAGGAACAGGACCCGGAGTATATGGTGTCAGACCAAGGTACAAACCTTGAGCGAATATGACCTTGAATGAATATGCTACTGTTTTTGAAACAGAAATTTATGCTACTATTCAATGTGTACATGAAAACATAAGGAGATCTTACACTGGTAAACAGATTCTTATCTTCTCAGATAGCCAGGCTGCACTTTAAGTAGTCATATGGTAACGTCAGGACTGGTTTCAAACTTCCCAAATATGCTCACAAGCTTGGCAGAAGAGAATTAAATCCAACTCATCTGAATGCATAGACAGAAATGGAAAAGCTGGTAAATTTGCAAGAAAGGAGCAGCTTCACAATTTATTGGGCCAATGCCGGCAATAGGAACATCTCGATACTTAGTAAGAGAGGCTATTAAGAACTGATCAAACGAAGAACACCATAAAACCTGGCTTAAAACTCCAGGAAGCAACATGGTAAACTATTTATTAGAAAACCCTGTAAATAAAGAACTGAAAGCTTACTTAAATGTAATATACTTCAGCATTTCAGATTACTACATTTCTCACAGGACATGATCCTGTGAAAAAGCATCTTGCATAATCATATTACTTAGATTGCAGATTGATCAAGAAAGAAACTGAAACAGCTCAGCACATCACATGCTTCTGAGAGGCCTTGGCTCTCACATATTCTGCTTTTGGAAAAATATTTTTACAATCAGAAGAATTTGAAACCATACTAGTTATAAGACGGTATTCCTTGGTAAATGGTGCAGGCATAATCAATTGGCTTTGAAATGATACAGATAGCACAATAACTACATCTGGAGCAATGACAGAAATTTCTATCGTATAAGACAAGACAAAACCGCAAGATCCATGGTTCAAATCCTGGCTATGGCATTGATTTCCTGTTTTCATCTGGGTGGCGAGGGTTTTATTTGCTGTTTTCATATCTGTCTACATTTAGTTGAGAGGATCCAAGAGATTTGCCAACATCTCCTCCATCCCATTCTTGACACCAGTGTGACAAATAAAATCACTGGTTAACTCACAATAAACCTATTGCTGTTATTAATGTTTGTTGCATTACAAGCCTTGTTGCTTGTAAGCAACAAACTGCTCTGACTTACAAATGGCTCGTAACTCGATTTTGTAACTCTCTCAGATTTATTTTCTGCCATATTTTTATAGTTCCCTATTGCTAAGGAGACACATAATGCAATGTTTCATAGTTTACTCAAACGTGAAATTTCTTGAAAAGTCTCTTCAATGCTATACTACACTGTATAATACTGTACTGACTGTATCAAACAAAACCAAATCTCCTGTGCTCAAAGCCAAACACACGTAGGTTTGGCCACAATATGGACTCTGAGGTTGCGGCGGAGGAGAATCCCTTGGGTTACCTCAGCCAAATACCTCGGAGTCACGCTCGACCGCGGCCTCACTTTTGTGCCACATGTCAGGGCAAAGGTCGGCCTCGGCCACTCCGCGCTGAGGCAGCTGTACCCTGTATTTCGCTCCACAATGCCCATACGCCTCAAACTACGCCTATATCAGGCGATTATCCCGCCCCTGATTCTTTACGGCTGCGAGGTCTGGGGATCGGCGGCAGCGACCACCATCCGCAGACTGCAAACCGTCCAGAACAGGGCGCTTCGGATGATCTATGATACTGGGCGTAGGTTCCCATCACATATCCTACATACCCAATCCGGTCTCCCATACATCGTGGACGTGGTGCGGGAGAGAACCCGCACCATGTACACGAAACTCGCCTACCATACCAACCAGCTGGTTAACTCTTTGGGCCGCTATGACCATAAGGCGCCGCGGCGGAGGAAGAGCTACCGGTTGCCGAAAGACGGCTTGGGCCCCCGAGGCTGAGGCCTGCCAATCCCTCACCTCACAAACTTCCCCAAGTTAAGCAGCATTGGGCCCGGTCGCTAGCTGGATGAGTGACCATTTAGCAACGACCCGCCCTGCCGCCAACTTGAGTACCCCCATCCCATTACCTACATTCCCATCATGCTTTGCTGCCATGCCGGCCTGCTTAACTTGACGACCACACAAGCGGTCGCCCAAGTTAAGCAGCATTGGGCTTGGTCACCACGTGGTCGCTAGTCCGCCCATGAGGGGACACCGAGACCCAGCCAAAGGTAGCGCAGCAAGCTAAACTCCGCCCAAGACACATAAATCAAAAGCTTGTGTACATTCTTTTATCCTTCTATATCGCACAGGTAAAGCCGCATACGCGGCTAGGTACTGTGGCGATTACATTCCGCCCAGGTGAACCTGGGCGACCTGTTCTCGATTGCTGGATTGCTGGATTGCTGGATGGAATGGCATCTCTATGTTTTCCATTTCTAAAGATGGGAATTTTCCTGCCATTAGCATTAAATTTATTCTGGTGCTGATATCTTCTAGTATAGAAAAGATGCTAACAGCGTTTTATTTATGGACGCTATGGTTCTTAGAATCCCATTCTATATTGTGCGTGAAAAACTGGAATTTTACTCAGAGGCCTCTTTATCAGGCTTGAGGTTATTTTACATGCCATAAATTTACGACATGGGATCGTCAGCTTTACTTCCCTTTGAAGGAAGCCATGCTAAGAATTTTAAGCCCGAAAAAAAAATCCATCGCCGTCTGCTGGATTTGAACTGTCAACCTTGGGAACTAGAGGCTAGCATGGTACCACTAGATCATGGATGACAACATCAAAGATGCTGCCATCAGTATTATTTGAGATTTTTATACTTGTGCACCAAAGTGCTATTTATGACTTCTCAATGGTCTCGTCCCATCCAGATGTGAATGTCATTGATTCAATAAATGGCACATGGTCTCACTATCAAGAAGACATCTACAACATAAGCACTTGTGTAATGAAGCACCTCAATGTTTTTTCCTGACCTTTTAACAAGTTATAAGAATGATGGACACAGTTCTTTCACGGCCAAATTTATTTCTAGAAGAAAAAAAAAACATGCACGCGCACGCACGCCCCTCTATAAGCTCCTTAAGGGGGGAAACGGTAAAAATGTGACAAAATTTCACATTTTGTGTTTTTTTGGGTGGCTTGAAGTGCATATATGCAAAGTTTTAAAGCACTACAGTGCCTGGAAGTCATTCTAATTACATCATATTTGAAGGTCTCCACTCCTTAAATAACCCTGAGAAGGCATAGCAGGTGATGGAATCGCTGCATGAAGCAAAAAATCCACATTTTTTCCCGATTTTTGTGGGAGTTTTTCCATGAAAGTTAATTTCTAATCTGTCACTGAGCCACTTTGATTGGTATAACACAGCAACAGCAGCTCTGCTGGTAGATGTCGTGTAACATCAAATTATATGTTGTTTCATACACATGAGCCAGAAACAAGTAAATAATATAAATAATACTGTGATAAGGTTAGATGAGTGAGAATGTGGTGTACAAAAGAAAAATTTAAGGCAGAAACAGCTGGAGGATAATTATGAACATATACATGTAAATAATGAAGAGTGTAAATATATATTGGTGGACACCAGTTTTACTGTCATCATCACCGGAAGTGCAATGACCACAGTCAAAAGTGTTTGGCACTGAAACGCTTGGCTTATGCCATGAATTAGAACTGATTTGCAGTGCTTGTAATGAAAAAAAGAGTACAAATTACACTTCTAAGCTGGACACTTCTAGGAAGGTCTGCAAGTCATTATTTCTGGTTAACTGCACACAAACTTCCATCCCCTCTGCTTTCATTGTCAGTGTTGTAATGCTATTCCTTTCTTTTTTAATAATTTCTTCTTCCATCTCTCTTACTGCAGAGCTGTTAAGTGAAATGCAATTGTTATCTAGGATTTCAGTTTTCTTGGTCCTTTTATCTTTATCTCCATCTTTAGTTTTGAATTTGATACCATTAACAGTTACATCAGAATTTGATAAAATTCTAGCTTTTGCTTAAGTGATTGCAAGATACAGCCACTTCTACCTTTTGGAAATGATGTCTAAGCCATTTTGCTAATCTGTCTGAAACACAGAAATACTACATTATTGTATTTCTGTATCTACCTATGATTTATTTATTAATCTTAGGGCAGATTGAGACATAAAAGCAAATAACATATGTAAAAACGGAACAATGTAAAACTATTGGCAAAAGGTTGTATGCAAATGTTTGAAAAGACAAAGCAAATGTAATTATAAGGAAAAATTCAAGCAATAATGAATGACATAGCATGATTAATCTTGCTTGCAAAAATTACGGAAATACAAATTTATAAGAAATGCATAAGGTGAATACGTAAAAACAAAATGGCATACGTAACTAATATAAAGTATCAAATGAATGCAAAAAGGTTTTATGTAAATATGAAGGTGAGAAACCAAGTATTTGACATACTCAAAAGCAAGTTGTATTGAAGGCAAATGATGTTTTATTTCATTACAACATACTTTTTAAATAATGTACAAAGTAAATACTACCAAAGAAAAACCCAAGTGTAATACATTGTGCAATAATAGTGAATAATAAAATAAAATAATATCAGTTATTTGAATGAATGAAATGATCCTGAGAGCCCAATAGCAGCTTCAAAAATACATTGTTGGCACGGGCAGCGATGTTCTGATGAAGTCTGAACATACGAGAAATTGCATTAACCAAATTTAGGGACCGTAGACATTGACTTTATTGTCATGATACAAGCTCTGCCCTTGCTATTGGTCTAATACATATGACCTTTTACTGGAAGATAGATCTGGTCATTTTGATTACAAAAACATCAAAACATAGACATTGTCATTTCTTGACATACGACCTCTTGCAGTGTCACCTACAATTCGTATTCTTGCATTGTCGCTAGGTTCAGTGCTTTACTGCGCTCTGGCGGGTGGGAAGTAAGCTCTGAGTCAGAGCAATTTTGTCTTCGCCTCTCCCATAAGAAAGTGAGGAAACATACACCCTAGCCTTATAACTCAGTACTTATGAGCATAGGCAGTGTCAATCTGGAATTGGCTCCAAATTCAGAAAACTACCAGCAGAGCGTGCACCGCTTAATCTGCTTGTTCAAATGAGGGAACACATACTCGAAACAATGTTTCATGTGCAATTCCTATACTCTTCTCATTCTTTCCTTCTGACACAAGTGTTTCCATGGTGCAGCAAGACTACCACGGAAGCCGCTCCTGCGAAACTGTTTACCTCGTAGCCTCAGTGCAGTGCATCAACACTTAACTTTTGTGCAGCAGTGTGTTCTATAGCATGTGTGCGGTGTTCATTTTAAAACTTGTAGAGAACCTTTAACACATTATTGGTGTTGTGTGAAGCTATAGTAACAGACACTTACTTTTGAATCAATTCATACATAAATAATTTTTTTTTCTTTGGTCACATTGTGTAGCTTCAGACATTTTGTCTTATGTGATTTACTGTTATTGTCACAAAAACTACTTCAGCTAAGAAGTTTTTTCAATTTTTTGTAATATACATAATTTTTTCCCCTTATTTTGTCTCAACAAGGCCATCGACATTGGTGGCCAGGGGGAGGTGTGCCATTTAGCAGGTTTTTAGGGATTATTCTAATGCCTTTGGGGGGGGGGATTATACATTCAGAATTGGCAGTATGGGCCAGCAGTGATGAGGGTATGAGAGGGTGGAGTCAATAGATTGTTACTAATGTGTATATAGCTATCTCTCTCTTGTGTGTTAGTCATCAACGAGTCAACATGGGAGGGTAACTAGCACAAGCTTTCCTCGACCATCATTTAAAAATGTGAAAATTATAATTTTCCTTTTTATAATAAATGTACCTAATTGTTCTTTGAATTTGTGTTGATTTTTTATGGTATTTTCATTCCCCTTTCTGTTCATGTAGAGGTATGAGGTTTCGAATAATAATGCATGAAATGGAATTGGCTTCGCTTCAGTGTCTGTTGATACAGTTGTAAGTTATGAAGGAATGTTTCCATACCTAAGCTCCACCATCTAAATTATTCCCTGAGGTGTGACACTATTCACAGTGAAGTAACTTCAAATTGACTAGCCAGCCTTTATTTATATGGGGTTAAGTTTAAAGAAACCATAAATGCATTCCAGGCCTTCTACAAAACCATTCTACATTTTAAAAGTTATAAATCCATGTTACAAACCAACATACAACATGATTATGCAATCCCTAGCCACAGATTACACTTAAACGAAGACGCCTAGTTTTGCTGGAATAAAACTTCATAACGCTCTACTAGAAGTAAAGAAGTGTAATAATGTAATAAATTTAAACAACTGTTATAACAGTTTCTGATTAATAAATCTTTCTACAGTATTGATGAACACCTGTACAAATAATTCTGTAAATAGTATTTTGGCTACAATTTTTTAAATTCCTCTTGCTGGATACTCAGTGATTTTGTATCCTGTAAATTGTGTATAAATCAAATTATAAATTGTCTTACTTATTATTAACAGTTGATTGTATACATTACTGTATTACTTTGTTAACAGTTATTCTTTGTATACATTACTTTTATTGCTTACTCTGACTGGATTCAATTGTGTATAACACCATATTGAATTGCAATAAAATTTGAATTCTCAGAGGGTAGCAAAGATTGAGAAACTACCTGAATATGAAATTCCAAGAACTTCCATGGCACATTCTACTATGACCAAATGTTGCCTGCATATAATTGAACTTGACAAATCTAATCAGAAAATAATTTCTAGTTTACTTATTTTGATTCTACTTTTAGTTTTCAGTTCAATACCATTTTTTGCTCCACAGAGAATAGGTTGGGAACTGCAAGTGTTTGTTTATTTTTTTATTTCCCTTCTCCAAAATAAGAACAATACCTAAATCATACCTGTTATATCTGCTCCTTCATCCATTTCTCCAAGAGCTTCAGCATCTTGAAAGCTTAATTCTTGATACAGTGTGTTCCCACTCCTTTGTTCTCTGTAACAGATGTTAGATATTATGGCTATAATAAATAAAAAGGTGTGAAATTTATAAAATGAATTGAAAACAAAACAGAAAATTAATGCTGTAGTATTGCTTTTCTCCCCACAAATCTACAGATTGAACAACATAAAGATAAGTCTGGAGTCAAAAGCAGGATGACCTGACATCTAAATTTTGCTAGACATGTCTTATTTTTTTGCAATTTTGTGAGAATCTGAAATATGTCTGGATTTATATTCCTATTTTTGCATGATTCTGGGATCCATATCCTCCCATGCTGCCATGATCCAGTGAAGAATATCCATTATGTTGACTTTGGATGGATGTGAACATCTGAGTCAATCCGCATTCAAATCAAACAATTAACAAAAATTGATCATCATGTGTTTTGATTATTTTTTTTGGTTTTGTTTTTTTAAGTTCTCTATACACTTTCTAATGAAAAAAAAAAGTATTTGTTTTAAAATAATGTTTAGCGATAGTATTATGCCTGTTACTAAGTATCTAATTTTCAGAAATAGCGACCTTCTTTATATGTTTAAATATGGATAGCTCTGAACCTTTTTATGTTAGAGTGTTTGTAAAATCTCATTTTAAAGCTCAGAAAATGCACTTTCTTTCTATATTATATAAATAATATTAAGCAAAATATACCCAGTTTTAAAAAAGGCTTTTAATTTTAGAATTTAAATCTAAGTATATAAACTGTTAAAAAACTTTAAAAAATTACTCTTATTGCTTCACATTTTTATAACAGCATGCCAAATATCACAAAGGTATTATTTATGCTTCACTTGCAATTAATTATTTACCTAGTTGTGTGTCACAGTGACTCAACTCATGGCTGGTGGACATAGGGAATGCTGCACTGTTAATCTGGGATCCACTGTAGCTGACAATGAATCGGAGGAACGATGCACAAAGGATTCAAGTTTGTTTCAAGGCAAGTGCTCTTAGGAAACAACTTATCAGCCTTATTCACACCTAGCATAGTTTGTATAAACAGAAACCATTTTTTCTTCACTTTGAAATGAATACAGTTTCACTATAGCTTTAGCTAATAATGGTACAAAACAGTATAGCTTTAATGTGCCTGTTACTGGTTTTTTATTTTCAGATCTTGCCTCCAAAATACTACTCTCGTTTGTGCTGATTAACAGTAAAAAAATCAAATGTAATATTTGTAATATGATCCTGTGTCCAAGTAAATAATTAATGAGATGTTGTGATGGGATTTTGTACTGGCTGGAGACCAGCTTTCGTTGCTATACTGGATCCAGTCTTAAGAAGTTTAATCCTGATGTTAACAACTTACTGTACCCATCAGCCAGAAGTCTGCCACCATTGCTGCTTCCTATCCCATTCTATTGCTAATTACTGTCCATTAGAAATTGAGAATTAAACACCAACATGTGTTATTAACATTTTTAAACTCCACATAATATGTACATACAAAGCCCTCTGTTCACACATAACCCATTAATTATTCTCTCCACTTCTTAAAGGTTTACCCTTAGATGCTTTCTTGCTAATGGACTAATCACTGGCATTGCCACGATGGTACATTAAACTATGAGCAAGCAGAAGTGTAGCAGACACCAAACTATACAATAACGTTGTACCAAAACAAGAAAACAAACTTTATCAATTCAGTGATACTTTGGACTAATTGTTGCTCTATTTTTAAGAATGTCAATCTAGAAGTAGATTAAGACTAAATTTTTCTAATCACATTGGATTAGTATTGCTTAAAAAAAGTATTACACTGGGAACTATGCTTCAAGTGAGAGTTCTTAACCTTGCAGCCAATAACATAGGACTGCAACCACGTGTTTTTGTTGACTCCAGGATTAAACTATGGCTGGATACATCATAGATGTTGAGTAGTGCTCCCAATTCTATCACAAGGACCCTGCCATGAAAAGTTGCAAAGAAATACCTTTTGGCGCTAATTCCAAAATCTTCCTTGTGAAAACGCTTATCTACAAAATTGTTTTATTTTTCTACTGAGCACTACTAACATCAGAAAAGTGAATTATTTATTCCAGATCTCTTTATTTCCTTCTTTGTGATGTTTGTTAACTGGCATTGGAACAGATGAACAGCATTTGTAACATGTTTTAAAGTTTCTGATATGACAATACAATTTTTATGTTTTAAACTATTGTTTTCTTAAAGTAAATTACAAATGCATGGCTTGTTGCTTTATTATTCTTCCAATTTACCCCCTGAATGAAATCTTAAAATACAAAGGCAAAGTTTTCCGAAAAATCACAAATTGCAATAAATTCTTTAGGTTTCAAATTTTCTTTCCATTCAGACAAAAACACAGACTGTTGTTGAGCTATAAAGGCATGAGTTAAAATATCTGAGAATTTTGCTAACAATGTTCTAGAAAGTGATTTTATTATTTCTAACCTTGTGTGATCTACAGTTACCCACTGTCACCTGCTCTATACTTTTTCTTCGAAAATGTCCCGAATATTATTGTTCAAATTTTCCGTCTCTGAGCAGTTAACACATTTCCTTAAGTAGCAATCTGGTGATGGAGAGTTATAAATTATTTGAGAAAGACAGTCCTTAAAATTACCAAGAACAATACCTGAATTCACAGTAAGAGGGAAAAGCTCAGCGTCAGTTTCACATTCTCATGATGAGTGCAAACTCAAACAGAAGCATACCTTGAGCACCAGCAAGTATACGCTGTTTAGGTCTCAGTTGAGCAAATTTTGAGAACCTGTTTTGATATACGGATATATGTCTTCAAAACTGTGGAAGGTTTCTTTTAGATTGCGCAAAACCATTTCTTCTGTTTTTTTAATTTTCTGTCTTTAATGGAAACATAATTTTTTCCCCACCATAACCATGCCTACATTGTCAAAAATGTAAAACTCTTAATACTTTTTTCACCATGGAATATTCACATGCCGATAACAGGAATTCTTCTGGAAAGAATTACAAATGAATATAATAATTCTTACTTTTCGTAATTGAAATTACACAAGATCACTTGTAAGTATATCATGTTTTTATGAATATTAAGAATTATAAATCACACCATCTGATGAATTCCAAGCAAAGAGCATGATAGAAGTTAGGGTTTGATTAACATTTTCGAAGAAGTACCTTAAAGAAATGCGCATTTGCAATCGTTATTAAACAGCAGTAGCTTATCAAACTACTGGCATCCAAATGAGATTTATTAATAATTCTATGAGGGAATACAGTATGTCTTTGACAAACATATGTTGTTCACAGTGCTTTTTTGCTTCCAGCACATCAATGTTATACGAACTGCAGGTTAGGACTCCAAATAAATACAGAACAAATATATGTTTGTCGAAAATAAATACCTAAGGTATAATTACGACAAAATATTATGAATTATAAAGTTCTTCATTACAGATAAATATATAATAGCAAATATGAAGAAATAAATGGATAAAGGGTAGACTGCAATGAAATAAGGACAACAAATAAATAAACAACGGAAATTAAGTAAAGGAGAAAAAAAAAAAGGAATTCAAATGAAAACGATCAGTTATCTTATTTGGCTGGTTAGAACAATGGGATTAGTGACCCATAAATACATTTAAATAAAATGCATGTGAAGAACAAACTTCAAATGAACAATGATAGCAGGGCACTAATAAAGAAAATAAAGGTCAAATATCTATAGCTTGTCTCAAAATTAAAAGATAGCATGGAGGTAAATGTGATATTCTGTGAGATACTTTCAAACATGTGACATTTTCTAAGTCCATGCACATGCGCAAGCAGACTGAAACGACCGATGACTACTAGTTTTATTGCTTCTCGGACAGCAGCCAACATGTGCTTCATTTGTAGCAACAATTCGCATACATGAGCACAACATTGTGTACTATCATCTGGAAGCGATTAACAACGGGTCACTTTTGAAAAGTGCTGACCATGCTTTCTCTTGGGTTTTATTATTTTACAATCACAGTCATGCAGTGAGGTACATTTATTGTAGTGCAAGAAGCAAAGTTTGTATGTTCTTGGAGATATTTTTGCAAATAGTGAAACTTTTAGAAATGGTTCATCTGATTAATAAGACGGATCTGTCGGTTTACCTCAATGATACAGAGAAGAGCTAGATGCTCACATTTGTCAGTATTTGTGGCATGCTGACACCAAGGAACTAACGGAAGACATTAGGCAGGCCTAACCTGTGCTGTAGCAATTAGGTTTAGTTAAAGTTTAGGTAGGCATAGTTAAGCTGACAAGTTGCTGTTTAGTGTACATGGCTAGTCAGCATAATTTAGGGACAATGTATATAGTTAGTTTAATATAGTAACAGAAAGGAGTGTTGGCTGCATTGCTTTGAATGATGCAAGATGGAGAATTTGGCTGACCTGCATTCTTCAATATGGCTACATGCATAATAAGTAAATAAATAAATAAACAAATAAATAAATAATTCTAAATCCATATTATACCAAAGAATTTGAAGCTGTACTTCAAAGAAATATGCCACTGACGTTGGACATAGAAAACATCTTGCATAACATGTTGGAAAGTTGAGCCGTTTTGTCCTTTTCTACTCTCATGCTAATAAGTAATAAAATGGTGTTTGCTATAAATTTCAGCTTTGAACGTACATATTATCTTATACAGAATATCTTTCTTTATCAGATTATATCATTTTTAGAGCCTTTATTGATTTGTAGGCACAAATTTCTAAAGAAAATGAGTTTTTCATTAAAAGTCAAATATTTGCTATTTCTATGCTTATCATGCAGAAACTAATAAACTAAAGGGTAGAATGCAAGAACATTTCTTTCTTAGCTAGAGTAAACTTAGTGTGTTGATACCTGCCCAGTTTGAATTTTCTACCTTTAATAAGATGAGCATTATAATGTTTTAAATTACATATTTTCAGAAAATTCTACACCTATGCAGTAGAACCATCAGCCAGCAAGAAACTTTTTTGTTATTGAGTTTACAACAGGGACCAAGCAAGAGAAAATGTTGAGGAGCTTTGTGTATGACATAGAAAAGTCAACATCTATTCAGCTATCAGGCGCCAGGCATGAGGTGGAAGGTAAATAGGTTAACATCAATTGTAAATAAGCATCTACATTTATAGAGACTGGAGCCCTGTGAAGTGTTATGTAGGTTATTTATTTAACATGTTATGTAAATATTTATGGTTAGGGAGGGAGAGGCTATGAAGAGACGAAGTGTTGATAAACTAAGAAGAATAATAATGAATATTTTAGATTATCATTCAAATAAAATGAGTGTTAGTATGGCAGTAAAAGAAACAGCTAAGGCTATCCGGGTGTTCAGAAACAGTATAGGATACAAAAAAGAAACTCTAAGAACCCATCTACAAGAATGCAAAAAAGGATGGTGGAAACAAAAACATGCCACATAAATGCAATATAATGGAATAGTGCCAGGCGGAGTGTGGTGCATCATTCATTATATCCACCCATATTGAATGTGATTTTGTCAAGGGTAAACAAGGATGATACCCTAACAAATATAGCTTTATCAGTTTATACCTCGATATTTCTTTGATAATATATATTTTTATGCCTGTAAAAATTGTATTTCAAAGTACTAAAGGCACAAAAAGTTAAGTACTAAAAATACATAACGTTCACTGAAACTTAACTGTCTTACAACTGCCTTAAATAGCAGGCAGATATTTTACTATTTGGTGATGTATCATTCACAAAATGACATTTAATTGGTAGACCGATCGTAACTAGGTGTCAAAGTTGTGAGCATATGTAGTGTACATGTAGCAACAGTGCATCCCATTTAACCTGTACTGTCTTTTAAGCGTGAGACATGATATAGTTAATCACTTGGGATAAACATAAAACAAATTTATCGGACGGAAGGATTGTAGAAACTTTCAAAAATTAAAGAAGAACTTTGAAATTACAAATTTATATTTCTTAAAGCAAACAATTCAAGAAGTACAACCATAATTAATGTTTTTCACATCCTAAAAAGTAGTACTCAAGAAATAAAATGATTGTAAAAACACAAACTTTGATACTAACGCATGTTTTAAAAAATGTCATGGCAACATAGATAAGATTATAATAAAATACACGAACATTTTTACACAAAGGGTAGGTAAACCTGCCACAATTATAAAATATGATTGCCAAACAAATTTGTAAAATAAAAAAGGATTATTTCTCAAATTTAAAATTTGATGAAAATAGAATGAAAGAAATTAAATTTAAGAAATAAGAGGCAAATTGATGGTCATATTATGATTTTATGTACTTAAAAAAAATTGTGGTATCACTGGCTATGTTTACCATGCTTTGTTTTGTAAATTAATGTAATTTTTTATATTTTCTTGCTCATTTATTATGGGTGATGTATTCTTTAATGTATATATTTGTTGAAATGGAAATGAGATAGGTTAAGTTAATGAAGGATTAATTTGAAGAAAAAAAGTGTGCATGGATAACTAACATGTACATAGAATTTCTAAAGAAGGAACCAATATTTTGTCTGTAGTCATGGAGAATAGCAATCAAGAATGGTTATTGACAATTCACCATGGCAACAGTAGCAAACAAACAAAAAAACACTTCAGAAACATATCAGAAACTGTATAAAGCATATATGCTAAATTCTGGAATATGAAAGTAAATCAGCGTATTGCAGATAAAGTGTAGAAGAATGTAGTATGAAAACATGATACACTAAAATAAAACAGTGATAAAGAGAATAGTTTTCTTTTTATATAAAGAAACAGAAATTATTTGAAAATCAAAACGCCTTTACCTGAACCATGACCTGAGGTAGGAAGAATATAAGAAATCTCATAGCCCATGCATGAAACTACAAAGAGTAAAGAAGTTGGTGCAATAAAGAATTACAAAAACAGCCCCAATATTTTAAAATGTTTGTTAATTGTAGTGTAGTAGTAATAGCGGTTTGAGTGGCGCAAAACTACGGCGATCATCAGCGCCACCCTCTGGCTATAAATTTATTCAAGCTAGTACATCAATACAATAAAAACAAAACAAGTACAAGTTAAGCAACTGAGATTACAGAAGCAGCTCTGGTTATATAGATAATCACATTCTGGTACAAAACCAATACAGACAGAGCATTCACAGAGAGAAACACCAGGATTACAAATATAGAAATAGTAAATCAACAAATGCAAAAATTAAGCAATAGACTTTTCACAGATTATGGTAAATAAGAATAACCCTGAGCAAATGTAAACGTACAATGCAATTCTACAAAGTTATAAAAAACAATAACACACGAGAAACTTCCTTCCTTAACAATCCAATTAATTCCAATCACAAACTGTCCATGCAAGGCACCAACCTCGACACCTAGTTCAGGCAACACTTGCCTCCCTGCCACTGCAGCACCAAAATCACCCAAGAACATCAACGTATCCTGAAACTCCTTCACTACACTCTCCTTCCAAACTCTTTCCTGTCAACTGGCCCTTTCCTCCACAGATGCATACACAGAAAGTATAGTCACATTTCGAAATTGGACCTTGTCTATTTTACAAATCCTTCATTAACTGGATCCAACTCTATTAGGCTCTTCTTTATCCCCTTTGCGATAATAAATCCTATCTTGTGTAGTCCAGGCTCAGTTGATCCGCAATACAATAACGTGTAATCCTGTTTATCTGTTCTTCCTTTTCCACTCCAACTTTTTTCTTGCAACACTACAGTCCAGCCAATACCTTAAGAGTTATTTGCCACTTCTTTCATTTTTCCAGGTCATAACATAGTTTGAACATTCCAGTTGCCAACAACAAACCATCCTTCTTAACAAGGTTTTTACAAGTGGGGTTGAGAGACCCATGCTTAACCCCAACCTGGAGGACCAGGTCTCCTTATTTCTGACCCCAGGAGACAGGGTGGACTGGTTATACCCCCAGACACTGCGTTCCAGTGTCTTATATTAAGGCATGCCGACCATCATATTTAAGTATACTGGCATTGAGTCACAAGGAGAAACGAGTTGTAAGAAGAATTCACTCGTCATAGTACAAGGAAGCTGTATATCACAAGTGCAATGCTGGTGATAATATTTGTGCATGTGGCGATAGAATTCTAATGCAGTGAAAGCTGAAAAATAGAAGAAAAGAAAGAAAAAAATCTGATGTGTTACATTCACATGACTTTCTCTACCCTTTATCGTTTATTAGGGATATACAAACTATTTTTACTAAAGCTTATTTTTCTATCTGCTTTATTTTAATTCAAATAAATCTTGGCAAAAAAACAGCAACCATAAACACTTCATTTTAGATACAAAAGGAACAGCGATAGTCAAATGTTTAAGAACTGGTCGCTATATGCTGCCTAAAAATTCCATAGTGTTTTCATACAATTCATGCAATGTTGAATGACCAAGTAATGAACAATTTGAACCATTAATAACAATATCTCGGATATAGCTGATGCCACAAAAAAAGTTATTTGAAATACAATGATGTACATTTCCTGTGTAGTATGTTTTCTTCTATCACTTAACATTTGCTATTAATACAATATACCAAATTCCTTCTGAATAAAGAGGACTTCAAAGACTATTCCCAGAAAATTAAAGATATACATTTGATTTATCATGTAAATATCATTAATATATGATATTTTAATCAAAATTATTAGTAATTTTTTTAGAAAATAAAAATTTTTTGAAAAATGTTCCATGTAAAGGGTAGTTAGGGGTGGGGGATTTTCTTGAAAATTTTTGTGTCACGTCTTCAGAAAATACTGAACCTAAATAGCAAGAATGGTGTTTATCCAACTTTTTGTCTTTGAGTTATGCTGTTCAAGCACAAGAAACACACATCTCTTTGTAAAAAGCTTTCTTTTTTTTATTTGGGTCTCAAAACATGTATTTCCACTGAAATCTCTGTATCGAATCTTTGGGTGGAATGCCATACCTTCTTACCTACTATAGTAGAAAAAGTAAAAAATAACAAAAGACACTTGAAATATCAATAGTAATGTGATCTTTTTTTCCCTTTCTTTTCGGGGTAAAGGGGTGACTGAAATTTTGTAAAGTTTGCACTTGTCAAGTTGGCATCAAAGCTGCAAATGTGTAGAAAACTATTACCCACCACCTTCTCTGTGGTTCTCTAAATTTATTTACTCTTCACCTTAGAAAGCTCACGTTTCTTTTTCACTGGTATGGCAAGGCAAAACTTTTACATTAAATGTGACATATAGACAGGGCAAATCAACATTGATCACAGAAGCTTAAAACTAAATTGAGTTTTTATTTATGGATGCTCTTTAAATACTAGTTCTTAGCGTTCCCATTCTATAATGGGCGTGAGAAACCAGAAATTTTGATCAGAGGCCTCTTTCAGGCTTGAGGTTCTTTTATATGCCCCAAATCTACGACACGGGACTACCTTCAAAAGGAATCCTATAGTAATGATTTTTATGGTCAAAAACATTCATCGCACTCCACAGGTCACAGAAGTTTGCTTCCAATTTACATGTCTAGCTATAACAGCTCGTAATTCAGATCTGATGCCACCTGAAAAAATTAGTAATTCTGGCTGATCGGAAAATACTAAGTTTTAAACTAAAAAATTATGTAACTGTGGGCAATTATTAACAAAATTTTCCAAATTATTCTATTATGTCAAAGAGATACTCTAAACTTCTCGTACTGTAGCCAATTATCTAATCCTATACAAGGGCTACTGGCAAAAAGTGTAAAAAACAGTTCTGAAATTACATTTACTAAATTAAGTGAGGGAACATTTCTACTTTACACTCCATATCTTCATTTGTAATTTAATACATTTGTTTCTTTAATGCAGACTGCACTTGCTTTCACAGTCACTGTTGTTCACAGTGCTTTTTTGCTTCCAGCACATCAATGTTATACGAACTGCAGGGTTAGGACTCCAAATAAATACAGAACAAATATAGTGTTTTTCCATCACACTGGGCTATTTCAGCTCAGACTCCCGCTGAAACAGTTATAATATCCCCGCAACTGCCTCACGTTACAATTACAGTTATAATGATTATAAGCACATACCTTATCATAAGAGATGTTGGAAATTTGACCTCTATCCATACTTTTCTGGCATCTTCTCAGGAAATTTTCATTCACACTCAACAGTTCAATAGCCAAAATTAAGTGAATTTCTCGTCTGATGTATTCCGTTAGTTTTTACAATCTATGGGGGTTTGTTGGATACACCTTATTTTTCATATGATCATCAGAGTCAAGTAAATTTCTGTAACTGGATTTTGCAAAATTATACAACAATTGACCCCCACTTAATATTTGTGTATGACGAAGCATGGTTCCATTGTTTTGTCGCAAAACAACAGATATCTGAGTACAGAAAAACCTGATTTTATGCACAAGATTCCCTTGCATGATGCGAAAATTGGTGTGCAGTAAATGTATATAGAATAATAGACCCATATTTTTTGAACAAACAATAAATGCAGAGAGATACAGGAATGATTTACTCAACATTTTTTCCATCAGCTAACCAATGTTGAAAGTCAGTCTGGATTTGTCCAATAAGACTTGACCACAGTGCTTACCCTTTATGAATCATTAAATTTAATTTAGGAAATCTTTAAAAATAGGGTAATAAGTAAAGAATTAAGAATTATGGTGCTCACATCCTCTGATTTAACCATATGTGATTTTTATCTATGGAGGAACTTGAAAAATAAAGTGTGTCAGGGTGTCCAACCAAATCAATTTGAAAATTCCCTGGCAGTTCCCCGTTTACCAGCAAAAAGTACATTTCTGTCCTTCTCTGACATGCAATAACAACAAAAAAAAAAAAAAAAAAAAGAGCTGAAATGAAATTTTTACCTAAGACAATATATAAAAAATGTATTTAAAATTCAATTAATCTAAATGGATAAAAAATATAGGTTTATTACAAATTAATTTTAAAAGAAAGGTATAAAAGTACCTTTATTGCTTAAAATAAGAAATTTCTTTATCTATTACAACCAAAGATAATCAAGTTTCTTCAATAACCTTCCTCTTCTTTTCTTTTCTTTTCTTCTAATTTTTCCAGCCATAAACCAGCCTTTCTCTTTTTTATTTTAAAAGAACTTTGAGCTTCTGAAGCATCACGTTTATCTTGCAGATTTTTAACATACAGTGAATGAGCTTGTTTTTATTAATTAGGACCTTTTCAACACCACCAAGGTTTGAAATAGCATCATATACTCTTCTTTGGGCTACTAGAGCTTGTTCTAGCATATTCTCTACTATAATTTCTTTATTTACAGAAAATCCATGTTCAAGTGCTGCATTTCCATGGAACAGTATAAGTAACCTTTTCAGAAATGAAGCCAACTTCTGTTTTCAAATTTACTGTTGGAAGAACAGTGTGGAGCCAGAAATTATCTAACCACTTACCTTCTACAGACACATTGCTTATGGATTCTCAAAAATTATCAGTTTTACACACAAAAGTAAACTCTCTTTGTATATGATCTGCATCATGACCTAACATCCATTTGTTTTCAACAAATGCATTTAAAGCATTTGTTGAAAACCATTTGCTACTTAGAAGCAGCTGTTTGGTTACATTAATATCAAAACATGAAATCCCTTAGGTTAGTTTATAGGCTAGAAGCAACAGCTCCAGCAACTTGTTGCACAGGCTTACCATTGCTCTTAGACAGTAAACTCTAGTACATCTCTATCATTTAGTCCAGCAGTGCCATGGGCTGCTCTAACAGCATACCTATGTGAATTTTTGATCCAGGAAGATTTTCTTTGCCTTCTAAACTAATTTTAGTGATTTTTCTGAAGACTTGAATGATTCAAATTTAACAAACCTTGTCATTACATTTTTCATTGTAGCTAGTATAGCTTCGTAAAGGAGTGGTGCAAACGGAAGATTTGTCTGAAACTGATTTACGAATGGTTCTAAATCTCCAATGAGGGATTGTAAATCAGACCGCTTTACCTTAATAAGTTTGTCTTTAACTGAAATTGACACTATTTTAAAGCTGCTACAGCTCGGAATCTTTTATCCCATTTTGCTCCTTCTACATGTTTCTCCAAATTTGGTAGAACAATTGGTAGAATAATCTATCTACAGCATGCTGAATGATTTTAGAGTTTTCAAACCACACTTATACAGAGTGAGCCAAAAGACTCCAAACCGCCTGCGTAGTGTTTTTCCTGTCCGCGTCCTCGGCGCTTGTTGCCATCTGCTGCTGTCATAGAAAAGTGCGAATGAAACCATACAACGTTTTTAAAACTACTTTTAAAGGCTTTACTTACCAACTTTATGAAAGGAGATGCTGAAACTGGCCACCGTTGTCGTCCATACATTTTTGGCACTCTTTAGGAAACTATCCATCACTCGCTGTAGTTCACATTGAGAAATTTCCTGGCAGATATTTTGTTTTAATTTTTCCAGGGTATGTGGGTTTGTATTTTAAAATTTATGTTTTAAGTTATCCCTGAAGGGTATTTTATGAACAAAATTACCGGCTGCGCTGTGTTTTTCCACTTGGCATGTGGAAATATGATATGATGTGCAATGTGAAGTTCAGTTATTATGAGTTATTTATTATTTTGTCCTGTACTTAGTCACAAAGTATATTATGGTTCAGTATATGTTTTCTACTGCACAGCGTGTATTTATTTATGATTCGTATGTGTTAACTCAGTCAGTTCGCAAAGTGAAAGTACGATTTGCAGAAATATTTCCAGGTGTAAAAGTTCCAGGGCGTACAACAATCCTTGAACTTTACAGTAAAGTTCAGGCCACAGGAAGTGTTCAGGCTAAGAAATGTAAAAGATGGCATTTGGTTCTTACCGAAGAAACATTAGATGATATCGGTAATCGTTTGGAAAATTCCTCCCAAAAATTCCATGATGGATAGTTTCCTAAAGACGTGCCAAAAATGTATGGACAATGACGGTGGCCAATTTCACCATTTCCTTTCATAAAGTTGGTGAGTAAACCATTTAAAAGTAGTTGGAAATAACTATGGCCCTAAATAAACAGTAAAATCTGTACATCTTGTAGGAACATAGCAAAATAAGAAATAAAGCGCATAAAGAAACTGTGCAATGTCCCATTCCATTTTTTTTTAATGCAATTTTATAAGCATTGTGTATAACATGCAGCCCACAAGAGCCAATATTCAGCAAAATAGGAGAATCTCCATCATCATGTAGAAAAGATTTTATATCCAGAAGAAACCTTTTATTGACATTTACAACATCCATCAAAATTTGTAACACTTCCTTTAAGTTTAGTCTTGCAATGCTTGCAAAACACCATCTAGCATATCTGAGGCGGGAGTATGTCCAAGAAACACAGAATGAAAATAATGTGTGGAGACCTCATTTGTTTCAGGACTGAAAAAGCAAATTACAAGATCCATTAGACACTTTTGAGAAAAACTTGATTTAACGACTTGTCAAAACCAGCAGTAAAATGTGCGCACTTACTGCACATCTCAAGAATTTGTTTATGAAAATAAGGAGCCAAACCATGAGTGATAGTGTACACCATTTTCGTTCTGTGCAGTTGAAGTTTCAAAGCAATTTCTGAGTCTGGAAACATATTGGGAACAAATGTGCTCCAGCTTCACTGGCATGTAAAGAATGATGTTGCTTTAGTTACTTGCTCTCTTGATTACCAGTGATTCATCCATAATTGAAGTCAAAGTAGTAGAACTGTGTGCCACAGCACTTGTTGCAATATTAACACCAATTTTGTTCATGGCTGGGTTATCTTCTGTTGAATTCACTTGTGTAATTCAGCCTTCTTTTTTTAAAAAAAACTGTATAAGAGGTGACAAAAGTTGGATACACTTAACAGTTCTTGCATGTTTCTTTCCCATCATATGGCTTTTTAAAGCCTGTTACCCCATATTGCTCAAAGAAGACCATGTTTTACATATAGCACAGAATGTAGAAAATTTGTTGAGTCACAGGTTTCAACCATACTGTAAAACCCTCATGAAATATCCACCTTTCATTAAATGCTGCTTTCCTTCCTCTAGAAAACATTGTTAACTATAAAAACCGAAAATAGTACAAGAGTAATACAATTTTATAACAAAAAAAAAATGTGATTGTTCTTGTTGTCAGTTACTGTTGTTAACACAGTATTTCGACATGCAGAGATGTGAAGTATGTCTCTGAACTATAAACCTGATGAGAACAGCATATGACTTTCTTTACATATTGCCAACTTTGAGGTTTTACAGCATATCTACTACTAATATAAAATGCTCAGTATTCCATCTCCTTTATATTAATCACAATGAGCATGTATTTACAACTTTTTGGACAAAAGCAATACTTCTTCACAGTTGTATTGTTGTATTGCTATTTTACTATTGTCACTGAAGCCATTGGAATTGTTTGAAGTATTTGACTTTCGTGCTGTTTAGAATAAGTTTTCTAATTTAAATTCAAACAACATTATACATTTAGTAAGTTATTCATGTAATTTTCGAACTTTTTAAATACATTACCATTTTGAAGTGATACTGTTTTCATACAAATTCCAAAGCGTTTTGAATGCAGAAAAGTTTTAAAAATGGTTATGTTGGTTAACAAGTCAATATATTAATTAGCATGTTTATATACTCATTATAAAAATATCTATTTATAAAAATAAAATACAAATACAATTGAAAAGTAGCTAACCACATTATAACCTTATTTAATTTAAACAAACTATGCGCCCTTGATAGTTGATTAACAGATGATTCAAAATTACTGTGAAGAAATGAATGACAAATGTTAATGCGCTTAGCATTTTCAAAACATTCTAAAGACGATACGGATCCCACTTTTTAGGCGTATTGAAATTCAGACTCAAAATGTTTTGAATCCCTATTTTCATGGAAATCTCAAAACGATAACATGCTCAAAACATTTTGAAAACTCAAAAAAACATAGTAATTTAATACAGCTTTGGGCAGCCCAGATTTGACTTGTATGGTAAATGGAAAATATAATTGTGAAGAGAAATCAATTTAATTGTAAAAATGAAGTTTGTTAGAAAACATCTAACATGGGAGTCTGCAGTTGATGATAATGGAGGTGAGTAATCCCAAGTTAAAATACACATACAAAGTCAGTAATGTCTCCTAACAATAAATAATTCTGTCCTTTTGAGCTGCGTAAATTAAATCTGTATGTTAATGTGTGTTACATCTTTAAAGTATTGACAATTTATTAATAGTAAAACAAAGCATACTGAAAAAAACTGACAAAGTCCAAGTGGTAAACTATGTAACAGTTAACACAAGACACCCAGAGTAACAAACCACATTAATTAGTAAGTAAACAAAACAAATATCATTGACATATCAGTAAACATATAGCAAAACTTAATAGTACCACCTAGCATTATTTATAAAAAGTATTACAGAAGAGAAGCCATAATGTGTTAGGAAGCACAATTCAATGGCAAACAATATGGCATGGCCAACTTCTCCCTACAAAATGCACGGGAATTCAAAGACATCCATTGTAATTAGTAATTATTGAGTTGATTATAACACTACATCACTTACATAATTACTAATTATACACATATCACTGTTACAAAGTCCACCAATGCAACTTTATTGTGTATTAAACACCAATTGTAGTTTAAAACTCTACATATTCAACATTATTTTTGTTTCAGTTGCAGAAATAAACATTTCGTTTAACAGAGGATCAATTTCCAGGACACTTCTACAGATTCCCTGACATTTCCCCGTTTTCTATTAATTTAATAAATCACCTGATTATTCCCAGTTTTCCATAAGGATGACACCCAGTGTGTGCCACAAACCCCTTATGTTAGAAGAGGTAAAAGAAAACATCAGAATGGAAATTCACTCAAATTTGAATATTGAAACTCTCTGGTGTGAATGAAAATTGAGATGATGCAAGAAATATGTGGATAGAGAGATTCTGACATCTTATCTTATGATAAAGTATGTGTTTACAATCATAGTAATCTTAAACATAAATATGTGAATGTGAGGCATTGCAGTATATTATAACTGTTTCAGCAGGAGCACGAGCTGCGGCAGTCAGTTGAAAATGCGCACCAAAATGTTAATAAACTCTACATGAGTTTTGTTTTTGTTCTTTCTGTAGCTCCTATCTAAACTATTGTATTCCAAAATAATGTACAGAGAATCATATTGTGGCATTAAGTGTTTCTGGGATATTCGTTATTATCGGTTTGAATTTTCAAATACTTATACTTCTTTCAAGTAGTAAGTTACTGGTCGTTTTCTCTCATGGTCATGCAAAGAGCATGGAAATTCTAAGTTATCACATAGGGATCTGCTTTTTATAAAAATCTGACTACAGTAGAAACCTGCTTATCTGAAGCTCAGTGTTAAACGAGGCATGCATTTTGTCATCATAATTAATTAAATTAACAGTAAAATTCATAACAACATGCTGCTAGTAAAAATGGTAATGAACTAATGCAGGTGAGTCCATATAGGTGCTCTTCAGCAGGGATCAGAGCCATTCATAGATCTTCATGCTTAGTTCCGTGTCATTGCGTGTTGCTTTGCTTGCTTGACTACTTGAGAGTTGTATATCGAGTTCACATACCTATGTGCACTAATGTTCTGTGATTTGTTACCAAGATGAATGATAAATGCAAGCAAGTGGTAGTTTTGTAACAAACAAACTGAGTGCTATACAGCATATTGACAGCAGAAACGGTAAAGAGCAGACATTGAGAAGTGGGCATCTGTAATGAAGGTTTTTGTCAAAAAACACTTAAAAAATGAGAGTACAAAAATCATCTGAAGTTTTGTATATCTGGTTTTCTGAAATGAGGTCTAAAGGGAGTCCAATCTGCAAACCAATACTTCAAGCAAAAGCACTTGAGTTCCATAAAATATTTCAGGATGGTGAAGAAGAGTTCTCAGCTAGTGTGGGATGGTTTTGTTGGCAGAAACCGTTGGCATAAGACAGCTAAACAATGCTGGTGAAAAGCTGTCTGCCAACGAAGGTGATGTGGCCCATTTTCCAAAAAAAAAAAAAAAATTGAAAATATAATTTTAAAACATGGGCATAATAGATCTTCAATTATGATGAAACAGGTCCCAAATAGGGTTATTGCCTTAAGCTGCAGGAACACATCTAGGTCTCTGCAACTAAAACCTGTGATTATAGGTAAATTGAAAAACCTCAGAACCTTTAAAATAAGAACATGAAAAACTTTCCTATCATCTACAAAAATCAAAATAATCCTAGAATAGACCGTCATATACTTCTGGAGTGGCTTCATGGAAAATTTGTTCCTGTATAAGAGGCATTTCTAGAACACAAAAAAACTACCCCATACAGCTAAGCAAGGTCACACATGGATGTGGTGATATGAAGGCAATTTTTCTGCCACCGAACGTCACTTCGCTCATTCAACCTCTTGATCAAGGCGACCTGGAAGCCCGGAAGAGGAATAATAGGAAGAGACTGCTCAAAACATTACTCGAACGTTTGGGCGATGGGAAAGGTGTGACAGACCACTGAAATCAATAACATTAAAGGACGTATTGTATTGGGTGGCCGAGGCATAGGACAGCATCAAGGATGATACAATGAGGAAATCATGGCGGAAACAGTTTGGAATTGAGAAAATGCCTACTACAGCCCTAATAATGATGGTAAAGAACTTGTGGCTCTAACAAACAGTCTTAATGTTATTAAGCCTGTGAACCAAGAGGACGTCAAGGGTTGGTTGAATGGAGACAAGGAGCAGGAAATAACGGACAATGACATTGTTGAGTTGTATATGATGAAAGTGATAATAAAGGTAACAACAAAGGCATGCAATGCATTCCTCACACACAAGGTCTATGCAATTGAGGCAGCCCTGGCTTACATAGAACAAGGGGAGTCCATGTCACACAATTTGGTTTGCAGAAATGGTGGCGCAACATAGCGGCAAGCAAAAGGGATAACAGTCTCAAACAACTGAGGCCTTTTTTGCAATGGAAGTGTAACTTGATTTAAAAAAAAGGTACTGTAAATACTACTGTATTTCTATTTTTAAAATATATGAGTTGAATTAATTAAATACGTATTACCATTAAGGCAACACTTTCAGCAGTCAATACCTTACACAGCAATTTCCTACACATTCCGTCTTAACTAAGTTTTTTGCTATCAGCTAACCTTTGTCCCAAATACCTCATATAAGCAGGTTTCTACTATACCTTCTGTATAAGATGGGAAGGAAATGAGGTAACGGAGGAGGTGAGTCAAGATCAAGGACTTAGACAAGGGTGTAAACTGAGCTCTTATCTTATTCAACTTGTTTATACATGACATACTCACAAGATTACAAAAGGGAAATAAACATATGCCAATAATCAATAATTGGGAAATTCTAGGGTTGCTCTGTGCAGATGATTTGACGTAACTCTGCAGTCACTGGTTTACAGTGTATTAATGAAATTATAACATTTTGTAAAGAATGGGGTCTGAAAGTTAATGCTGATAAAACTAAAATAATTGTGTTTAAGAAAATACATAAATTAAGAAAAGTAGAAAAATGGAACTTCAAGGATAAAGATATTCATTATAGTAAACAGTTTTATCTACTTAGGAATTAAGCTAACTAGCCAAGGTCAATGGAAAAGTAAATGGCATTAACTAAGGACAAGTTAGCACTGAAGCTAGAGAGGAGAAGCCTATAGATAGCACCTTTGGTAAATGTCAAATGGTTAGAAAGGCTTTATGTAGCATTCGTAGAATCAAGGAAACTTAAAATGCAGCTCCGAGGACACACTTTTCAGGAAATTGCTATTAATCATAAATTGCAGAAAGCTTTGATTGCATTTAATTCCGATTTCCAGAGGTGATTTCAGCAATGGGACAAGTGCATCAACTCCTAAGGAAAGTACTTTGAGGGTGACAGTGCACAACAGACAAATGAAGTGCTGTGTTATGTTTATATTTATGGCCTCATTCAGGAAACACTTTTTTTTCAAACCTTGTAAGCTGGACAACAGACCAAAATAAAATGAGCATCCAGTATGCCTTGGTGAAAATACTTAACCACATTCCTCGTTTTTCTGTGATCATTCCCTTAGTTTTTGCATTTATTCTTTTATCTGTATTTATTGTTAAAACTCCCATCTGGCCACTGCTACAAAGCAAAGAAGCAAAAACCGGTAAAAAGGTTCAGTCATATTTTTTTCTCATTAACTATAAATATAAAAGCCTACTTACTTTTTCGTTTTACTTCTACCTATTGGTGACACAATTATTGATGTTATTTCTTCCACATCTTCCAATTCTGGAGTAGAGTCTTTAGTATCTGGACTTAAACCATCCACCCAACCACCTCCTGAAAGAGATCATAATAATGAGTTCCAATTTAAAAATCATGAGTATCTCCACCTCCCTTGCTGCTCCTACTTTTAACTTTTAGCACAGACTTAATTTAAAAATAAATGTGTCACTAATCAAAAGATATAAGACTACATTTCTTTGTTCACTCTACATGTATAATTTAGCTTCTACTATGTAATAATGGATCTACACACTAGGGAAGCAAAATCTTCTAGAAATATGTTTTCACTCAATGCATGAATGTAGCACAGTAAATTTTGAGGACTGAGAACCAAAACAGAGTTAACTGTAAAATGCCCTTTTCAAAAGAGGGAGTGTAGACAGAGAAGAAGAGTGAAACATTATTTGGTATAACTGGATGATAAATCTGATTTGAGGAGGAACAAAAGGAAAGAACGAAATAAAAAGAAAAGATAGTTTTTTTTAAAAATGGTTTATAGCAGTTTTAGCAGTTTCGTTAAGAGAGGGGTAATTATTTATTGGCAGCTCCTGTCTTATGCTTCTTTGATTCTAAAAATCCTGCATATAAATTACCTTTACTGAGATAAAATTCAGAAGAACTTATTAAAATGCAATTATAAAACATATGCACATCAATGAAAATACTCTCACCTTATAATGATTTAAGACTACCAGAGATATTCCAAGGATTCTTTTATATGATAATTCAAACACTACATAATAAAAGAATAGCCCCACCTCCATGGCATGGGGATAGCATATCTGCCTCACATTCACAAGAGGTCCCAAGTTTGAATCTTGGTTAGGGTGAGTTACTTAATACGTTTTTTTTTTTTTTTTTGTTTTTTTTCTTTCAAGATTTTCCCTTGTATTGAAAAGATGAATGTTGGGTAACTAAGTTCTATGCACCCAAGGCTCATTTTAGAATAATTTCACCCATTTTATTCATTCATTGTTCGAATTAACCTGCCTGGTTAAACCAGACATAATAATAATAATAATAATAATAATAATAATAATAATAATAATAATAATAATAATAATAATATAAATAATAATAATAATAACAATAATAATAAATTGTTAAAAATCTGATGTGTTACAATCACGTGACTTTCTCTACTCTTGTACAAACTATTTTTACAAACGCTTATTCTCCATATGCTTCATGTTAATCAGGATGTTAATCTTATTGCTAATTTTCTTGTAGATGCAAGGGGAATATGGTAGTATTTAAGCGATAGTCAAATCTTTTAAGAGCTGGTTGCTATGTGGAGTATTCCATTCTCTTTACATGTCCAGGACAAAAAAAAAATTAATAACGAATTCCCATTTGAGAAAAAGTATTGGAAAATTTAAGGGAATAACAAGCAATATCTCGAAAATGGTTCACTCAACAAAAAAATGTATATGAAATAAATTCTGTATTATAATGCGATCCACATTTTTTGTGTAGTAAAATTTTGTCTATCTCTTATGGTTTAGCAGTTATGCAAAAGTCGTTCACAATGAAGAATACTTTTGGAGACATTCCCAGAAAATTCGAGATATAGAATTTCATTTGTCATGAAAATATCTTAAACATATGATATTTTAATCAAAATCGTTAGAACCATTTTTGAGAAAATTAAAAATTTCTAAAAATGTTCCATATAAAGGGTAATCTGCGGTGGGGGGATTTTCTTGAAAACCTTCGTGTCACATCTCTGGAAGATACTGAACCTAAATACCAAGTTTGGTGTTTATCCGACTGTTCGTTTCTGAGTTATGCTGTTCACAGACACACATACACACACACACGGACATGTTTCCAAAAATGCTTTTTTTTGGATTCAGGGGGTCTCAAAACATATATTTCCGGTGAAATCTTGGTATCAAATTTTTGGGTGGAATATAGTACCTCCCCTACTTACTATACGTAGTAGAGAAAGCAAAAATGGAGTGCTAAAAATCATTAATATCAAGCACACATAAGGAGCATCAGAACAAAACACACTAAGTCCACTCATGGACGAAATGCTTTTTGATATGGATCCCCCTATTGCGATACCACTGAATTGATCTGTGAAATCCATATGTTTCACTTAGTACACCTTCCTATTATCAAATGGATTCGAAATATAGTTACGTAAGTATTGTAATGAAAAGAAGCTAGAAACAGTGATGTGTATTGAATTTATTTAAAGGTGAGTCGAAATTGTTACACTAACATCACTTAAGTTTACTCACTTAACATGTTTCGGGAAACCGTTGTTCCCATCCTCAGAAGGTTAATTCGACTGGCCCGTGTTGTTGGTGTTTCCGTTTTTTGGTTTTTTTGGTTGGATTAGTTTCCTTTGATGTCACTGCACTATTTCCAAGTGTTCCTACAGATCAACTCCTGCGTCAATTAAAGAAATGGCTACAGCAGACTAACCTACTTGAAGAAGAAATAGAAGACCTCATACAACTTACCAATTTATGCATTGCACAAAATTGTTTTAGTTTCAATAAGAAGTTCTATCAACCAACTGGTTTAACCATGGGCAACCCACTTTCACCCTTCTTGGCAGATTTATTTATGAGCTACTTAGAAATACACATAACAACTTCCTTTCCATACATGTTTAAAGTTTGGCACAGATATGTTGACAACATCTTCGCTGTTGTCCCTAATAGGTTCATACAAGACTCCTTAGCCTTACTAAACCTACAGAACCAATCAATAAAATTCACCATAGAAATAGAAAAAGAAGGCATGCTACCATTTTTAGACCTCAAAATCATCAGAAAACAAAAGAACCTAACCTTTGGCATATACAGGAAGCCAACACACTCTACTAATTACATAAAAAATAAGTTTCAATCCAACCACACACAAACATGCAGTACTAAACAGCCTAACACATAGACTGGTATATACCCCCTTAAATAAAAAAGAATACCAGTTAGAATACCAGCATATAGTAGACACAGCAATACATAATGGGTACAACAAAACAACTATTGACAAAAAAATTGCAAAATTCAAACGACAGATGCACATCAGAAACACAACAAATCTCAGCCAGCAAGATAAAGAGCTAAAGTTCAAGAAATTCACATACCACCCAGGAACTTTTCACAAATTTAAGAAGATTTTCATGAAACATAACATCAGCCTAGCTCCACAGAACAAATTTAACATAGAGAAATTACTTTGTAACAAGTTAAAAGACCCCATTCCACAAGACAAAAAAGCTGGAATCTATAAAATCAATTGTTCAGATTGCAATAAAGTATACATAGGTAAGACAAAAAGAAACCTAGAAACTAGGCTAAAGGAGCACATGAGATGTATTAAATACAAACAAATGGACAAATCTGCAGTTTCACACCATTTTTGGATCACTAATCACAACATCAAACCCAATATTACATTAGTCAAACCAGACAAATATGCAGCTGAATTAGATGCATGGGAGAAGATCACCATTCTAAAACACAACACACATATAATGAATTTTGATTTGCCGCCACCAAATCCTCTCTGGAAGTACATTTCTCCACCACAAGATGCCACCACAGGATCCAGTCCAAAAAACGGAAACACCAACAACACGGGCCAGTCGAATTAACCTTCTGAGGATGGGAACAACGGTTTCCCGAAACATGTTAAGTGAGTAAACTTAAGTGATGTTAGTGTAACAATTCCGACTCACCTTTAAATAAATTCAATACACATCACTGTTTCTAGCTTCTTTTCATTACAATATCAACTAATTATTCTGTCATCAAACACCTCTCTTATTGCATGTAATGATTCGGCAGCCATATGTGCTGTTGCAGAATCTTGCTGGACCAACCATACAATTTCTCTTCTGTCAAGCGATTGCAAAATGGCCTTAGAATTAACCTCTGATATCGTTCTGCATTTATTGTTTCATGAATGAATATGGGCCCTATTATTCCTCTAGCATTTATCGCACACCACACTCCAATTTTATGATCATAATGAGGCGTTTCATCACAAGAATTCCTGCTGCTAAACTTCGGAGAGTGAGCGAGAATATTTACACAAGATATGCTGCCTGTTTGAGAGTAGAAGGTCAATATTTCCAGTACCTATTATGCCCATGGTTAAACCAGTTGGTTGTTGATAGAACTTCTTATTGAAACTAAAACAATTTTGTGCAATGCATAAATTGGTAAGTTGTATGAGGTCTTCTATTTCTTCTTCAAGTAGGTTAGTCTGCTGTAGCCATTTCTTTAATTGACGCAGGAGTTGATCTGTAGGAACACTTGGAAATAGTGCAGTGACATCAAAGGAAACTAATCCAACCAAAAAAACCAAAAAACGGAAACACCAACAACACGGGCCAGTCGAATTAACCTTCTGAGGATGGGAACAACGGTTTCCCGAAACATGTTAAGTGAGTAAACTTAAGTGATGTTAGTGTAACAATTTCGACTCACCTTTAAATAAATTCGAAATATAGTGTTTGATTCAGAAAGCGCTTAGTCCACCAAGACAAATAGAACAAAAAGCACTATTTTACAGAAGTGAAGAATTGGTTATTAGACACTGTGTACATACATCTTTGATTGCTATGTTTGCATTCTGTGAACTAGAAATGCACGTGGTGTTGTCAAACAGTATCAGATATCGCTTCCTTGGCAATATTATGTCATGCTAAATGAATGAACAAAGAAAACGAATCTGGTTATTGGAAGGTGAGGGGCAGTGAGCTGTGTCAAGGAAGCACTAATAGTAGATTTTCTAGTAATGGAAAAGGAGATAATTGTTGCAGGCAATAGTAGAGGTGCCAGAATGAAAATGCAGGAAACAAAGAGGAGCAAAGAAGTAAAACTGTGGAAAATAGCTTGTGCCATTTCATTAATATGTATTTATTGTATTTCTCTCAAGAAAATAAATCCTGTAGAATGGCAACAAATGATATTAAGATGAGTTTCTCTGTTATTTTGTCTTTCATACTAGTTTTAAAGAAATGCCAAAAAGTTTAAGTTCTGTACTTCTTGTATTCATAGATGTGCAATAAAGATCCAAAACTAATTAACTTTTTGGCATGCCTCTAAACCACTCATATTCCCACTGAAATAGGGAGTTACATTTGAATAAATACCACAGGATTTAACACTCTAACAAAGCAAAGAACAAGGATATTGACGCACTTTTACAGAAGAGATTCTGGAGTGAATGCCATGAGTCTAAGTTGCACTTTTATGAGGAGGTCTGTATTCTGTAGCAAAAACCAGCATAAAGAAGAATTTGATTGTTTGGAGGAAGAAATGGGGATTGTTTAAATACCAAAACACAGTTGTGTTTCTTCAAAGAAGCTTTGACTAAAGGTATTTACAGAAAAAGTGAGAAACAAAATTTTAAGAACTCACTTTATTTAAAAAAAAATGCACAAAGCAAAGTATAAAACTGCTTTTGTAAATAGAATTGCAAATGTTTATTTATTAATTTTTTGCCACTTTTTCTTTCATACTCATGATAATATTTTCAGTATAATAAGTTGAAAATGCATTAATTCTAAACATTTTTCATTATAAATGTGGTATTAAACAAAACATGAGTTTTGTGATAATTGCATTTAGGAAAGTGATATTTGCACTAAAGTTAATACGCACTGGTAAGTTTAAAAAACTGGTAAGTTAGTTTTCCACCCTACTGAAAATGTTATTATGCACTTATGGCTGTTTGATTTGATGTTCTTCATATTATGCATTCATAAACAAATGTTTTGAAAAAATTCTGCTTGTGTATTTCTTGATTAAGTAATAAACCCTGTTAAATGTTATTTACTATTCACTTAAAAATTATATTGAATATACAACGCAATGAAAGCTTTCCACACATTTAATAGAATATCTACTACTTTTTGGCTCAGTCAAAGAGCTCTGAACATTTATCTTTATATAATTTTTAAGGTCATTATTTTTACTTTCTATACCACTATATAGTAGATCGAGGAGGTATTGCATTCTGTCGAAAAATTTGATATCAAGATTTCAGCAGAAATACATACTACATAAGGCATAATAATAATAATAATAATAATAATAATAATAATAATAATAATAATAATAATAATAATAATAACAATAATAATAATAATAATAATAAAACTATGCATACGTGCATGTGTGTATGAACAGCATAACTCAAAAATGGAAAGTTGTACAAATACCATACTTTGTATTTAAGTTCAGTATCTTCCAAAGATGTGACAGAAGATTTTCAAGAAAATCCCCCAACTACAAATTACCCTTTATATTAAACACTTTTTGATATTTTTAGTTTCTCAAAAATGTCTAACAATTTTGATTAAAATACCATACATTAAAGATATTTACATGACAAACAAAATGTACATCTTGAATTATCTGGGAACAGCATCTTCATTTCGATGGAATTTTGTATAATCTTGTATAACTGGTAAATGTCAAGCAATAAATGAAAACATACTACACAAAACTGTAGATCTCTTTAAAACATACGAGGGCTGATCAACAAAGACTGAGACTGATTCTTTCCTGTAGCTTCCGTGATAGTTTCGTATCTGTAACATAAATATTTGAAAAGAGCGGCTTTTTATGTATAATGCTGGTATGCGGCAACACTCTCGTATTGGTAGGATGGTAGTAATGGTCTATTTTGTAGACCCTACGTGCATATCGCATACCAGACAATGGAGGTGGCGGGAGAGGTGATGCAAGAGGAGCAGTACAGCACAATTCTGTTTTCGTTTAAACCATACAGCCACCGAAACTTATGAAAAGCTGAAGCAAGCGTACAGTGAAGATGCACTACCTCGTGCAACAGTGTTTAGGTGGTTCAAGGACTTCAAAGAAGGCCGACTTGTCAGTGTTAAGCAAGGTGGGCCTGGTGTTTCGGCTTCTGCTGTGACTGAAGTCAACATCAACACAGCTGCTGTGATTGTCCAAGAGGATCGGCGTATAACATTACGTAACCTCAGTGAAGTGTTGAGAATTTCTTATGGCAGTATGTTTACAATTATGCACGACCATCTCCATATGACCCGAGTTTGTGCTCATTGGGTGCCACGTCAGTTGACTCCTGAACAAAAGGCTGTGCGAATGGAGACAAGCCGGAGGTGCTGCGTCTCTTTGCTGATGGAGGGGATGTATTTTTTAAATTGATTATCACCGGTGATGAATCATGGCTGCATCATTATGATCCTGAAGGAAAACAAGCCAGCACAGTGTGGAAATCGCCAGGTTCTCCAACACCAAAAAAGGCAAAAGTTCTGTAGGGAAAGTGATGATCACATTTTTTGACTGTAATGGAATGATTTACCAGCATGCAGTTCCCCCTCGCACTATTGTTACAGCAGCATACTACACATCAGTATTGGCTACACTGAGGAAGCACATTGCAAAGAAACGACCAGAGCTTTCTCGGACTGGGTAGCGACTTCATCATGACAATGCACGGCATCACGTCACAAATCAAGTCATGCAGTTTCTGGCTCGATTCAACATTACCTGTGCACCACATCCACCTTATAGCCCCGATCTTGCACCCAGTGACTTTTTTTTATTCCCATTGCTAAAGGCAAAGCTTAGGGGTATTCGATTTGAGAACTCTGAAGCAGTGCCCAAGAAAAGTGAGGCGATTCTCAAGGACCTGACAAAGAATGGTCTGCAGCACGTGTTCAAGGACTGGCAGAGACGCTATAAAAAGTGCATTGAAGTAGGAGGGGACTACTTTGAAAAAGATCATGTAAACATTGAATTGGAGTAATAAACATCTGTGAAAAAAAATCAGTCTCAGTCTTTGTTGATCAGCCCTTGTACAATTTATTCAAATAACTTTTTTGTGGCATAAGCCATTCCTGAGATATCTGCTGTTAATGGTTAAAATTGTTGAATACTTTGTGGTTCTTTTTAAGTCCTGTCAATATCCAATTGTTTCTCATGAAAGCATGGAAAGAATACAAAATTTTAAGGCAAGCATAGACTGCCAGTTCTTAAACATCTATCACTTTTCCCTTTGTATCTATAATTCAATTAAATTTCTTTGTTTGTCCAAGGTAATAAAATACAGGTGGCATCGTCATACAGAATAAAATACATAAAATTGCATACAACTTTGACTATGAACATTGCTGTTATTTATTATTAAGGTACAGGTATTTACTACATTATATACTCATTATACATTGCTATTTTTATACACTACTGTTTATGAAAATTGCAATACCATGAAAGAATTCCCCAAATGAATCCAAACTTGGTGGATGTGTAGAACAGTGTGCAAGCAACAAGTGATTAAGTTTGCAGAGAGATGGGGTACACTTAGGCTCAGCGTGTTTGTCCGACAAAGTCGGTGTTACACCAAGTGTAGTCAATGAACAGCTATGAAACAAGGTGGAAACGTGAAAGTTAGTGCCAGTATGCCTTGTTGACGTCAAAGGGCGCGATATAAGCATGTGGAGAGTTTGAACGGGGCAGAATGATTGGTCTCCGGAAGTGGGTTTATCATACTGTGACATTTCGGCTTGTACAGGGCATTCTGCTATGACAGGGATGCTTGTGTGGAATTCGCGGATAGAAGAGAATCGTATGCAGCGTTAAGCTGGTACTGGACAACACAATGTGACCATAACACAGAATGACTGCCATCTTGTCCGCGTGGCCATAAGGGACCATACAGCTTCATTTACAGTGTTGACTCGACGCTGGAGCACTGCAGCAGGTGTGAAGCTGTCTGCATTGATGGTTAGTCACCGTCTGCTGTGGATTAGACAAGTTGCACACATGTCATTATGTTATCTTCCACTATCCAGAAACCAAAAGTGCCTCCAACAGCTATAATAACATGAACACCGTGACTGGTGCGCTGAGTGGCAAAAGATAGTCTTTTCAGATGAGTCCTGCTCAACCTGTTCTAGAAGTGATGGCCACATACATGTTCAATGGTACCATGGAAAGTGCAATCTGCAGGCTTACATTGTTGAGCAGCATAGCAGACAAACACCAGGAGTGATGGTTTGAGGCACCATTTATTACACAATCGATCTCGCCTCCTATGAATTCAGGGCAATCTGAACCGCAACCGCCTTGCTAGGCAACTCCACATGACATATTTCAGCAGGAGAATGCGCAATCACATATTGCGAGAAATGTATAGGCCTTCTTCGAAGAATGACGGGTATCATTGATTCCCTGACCTGCACGTTCATCTGACTTATCGTCCATCAAACATGTTTGGGGTATGGTTGGTCAGCAACTTGCTCGTCAGTACCAATGTACTCCAGTAACCAATGTTGATGATTTGTGGACTCGCATTCCAACTGCGTGGAGGTAGATTCCCAAGGAACATATCCAGAACCTTTTTGATTCCATGCCATGGCATTTAACAGCTCTAATTGCAGCGTATGGAGGCTACACAAAATCTGAATATTCAGGCTCAAAGGTCATGTACACATTTGTAAACTTAATCATTTGTTTATTGCCATGTAACTAATCTGTGCTGTAAAATTCATTTGAATCACACGTTTCTTTCTTGGTGTTGCAATTTTGATAAACGATATTACTAAGATCAGGTTATAATACTTCATTTACATTATGTACAATATTGAATGTATTTCTGTTGTTTTACATTTCTTTAATATATTTTTTGTACTCAACTGAATTAGGAGTGATATCAAATAAGTAATCTTTAACCTTTTTTAGTTTAGCAGTGTTATTTTTAACACTTTTTATGCCTTCTGGTAGATGGTTATATAACATTGCCCCATTATTTATTGTTTTGTTTATGTTATGCTATTTATTATATTATTTATTTATTCTGAAATGTATAATGCAGCCATTTCTGCAAAGGTTTAACTTGATTAGAACGAAGTAAATAGAAAAATGAGCTTTCATAAGAATGTTTGCATAGCCACTAATAAACGAAAGAGGGTAGAGAGCTGCATGGGGATGTAACATCAGTTTTTTTCTTTTGATATACTTGCTACAATTTGATATTATTACACTAATTGAAATGGAAACGACAATTTAATTTCGTGTGCTTTGATCAATTAGGTTTCTTCATCCTCTACACCTATTCTTCCTCTCAATGTGTGAACAAATGATGCAAATGTGGTACAATACCAGTTTGCACAAATTCATTAACTTGTTACACTTTTCTTATGATACTAGACATACTCCAGCTCATTTTAATTCTACGTATTTTTATTTCTTTATGGATAATTCTGATTCAGAAGAACCTTCCTCATCTATTGAGTATTTGAAGTGATTATGCTTTCACCTTTCCATATAGAAAAGGTATGACACAAGGATTTTCAAAAAAATTACCCACCCTAAATTACCCTTTACAAGGAAAAAGTTCATTATCTTAGATTTTCTCAAAAATGGCTATAATGATTTTGATTAAAATGCCATAAGTTTAAAGATATTTACATGACTAATACGATGTACATTCTGAATGTTTTGTGAATAGTCTATAAAATCCTCTTCTTTCAGAACAAGACTTGTCTAATTTTGTAAAAATGGAAACCATGAAAGAAAGACGAAACTTATCTTACAAAAAATGCAGATCTCTTTAGAACACAAATATATTTCAAAGAACATTTTTGTAGCATTAGCCATTTCTGGGATATCCATAGTTATTGATTTGAATTTTTCAATATTTTAACATTTATTTTGTAAGTGCTGTCACCATTCAGTTGTTTTTCATGATGTCATGGAAAGAGTTGAATTTCATGTCAGCACAGTGACCCACCTTGACACATTTGGGTGTCACTTTGATCTCTTGTATCCACATTGTGCCAACAATAAAATTCGTAATAAAACCATTTCTATAAATTTTACATAGATTAACATGACATAGGTAGAAAAATGCAACTTTTTTTTAAGAACAATCTGTAGGAGCTATATAAAAATAAACTATAGTGAGTAGAGAAAGTCATATGAATGCATTGAATCACTTCCTCCTCCACCCTGGAGCCGCCACCACCACCACCACCACTGCTACCACCACCACCACCACCACCACTACTGTTGTTATAATATTTTGTTTACAATCAATGCACATTTAATATCCTGAGAAGCTTACTTCCATCTTTTTCTACATTTAGATATTTCAATGGTTAAAATATCTCCACATTCTATTTTTCTTTTCCCAACAAATAATGGATGTTTAAATTCTAACTTAGAAAGGGTTCACTAAAAATAAAAATGTTCTTTGGAGGGAATAATAAAGTACAGAGAAGCTCATTAACACAGCTGACAAGCTAACTAGGATACCTATCTTAAACTCCATGCAACTTGAACATTTAGTAGTCTTCCCATCTGCTTATGTTCTTCAGGTAAAATAATTCTTCCAGGGATTTTAGGATTTGTTGCTCTCATTGTAGCAAGACTACTAGCATTTTTCATTTCCCATTTCTGTGGCTATAAAACTGCAAAATTTTGTAGAATTGGTTTTAGCATTGGTTGCAGGACAGAAGCAAACTGCTTGCAGATCAAACTGAAAGGAGTGTGCTTGTTTAGCTTTTGCTCCTACTTTGCAACCTGCCTTGTAGACCCTTCCTACTTTTACTTTCTTCAAAGGTCCTTCATTAATGTCTTCTTTTCATTTCTTCTGGTAACAATTTGTCATAAACAAAACACTTACACATGTAACCTAACCTAGATTAGGGGATAAATTCATAGTTCTTACACGAGGGAGCTTCATACTCAAATCTTGTGTGCCAATATCAGAGTCCGAAACAAAACTCAAATGTGAGTGAAGAATGGATGAAAATTGTGTGAGATTTGAGTATATTTCTAGTTAAGTCTGGTTGTGGATTTCAAAGTACTTTTTTGAGGATTGAGGACTTCAAAAGGTTCAGAAACATTATGCAGAACGCTAACATTATTCAAACATTTAAGTAATAGTTACAAGTGTGAATATTACTACCATTCTGTGTAATTTACTAATTAGAATTTTTAGGTTATGTGTAAGTTTATCAACGGCGGAGCTAAGGCCTGGCAAATCTGTAAAGCAGGGGGAGGGGGTGTAGATGCCTGTCAGTAATTACCGGGTTTCTATGACTAATACAGAACTACTACTTCTTACATAGATAAAATATTTGAGAACAAATTCATAATCATGTGTGTTCACTTCAAGCAATGCTGAGAAGTCATTGTCGTTTGTCTGGGTACAATGCAAATGCAACTGGGTGACATTCAAAACGATATTGTTGTGGTCAAAAAATGGAGAAGTTTAGTAGATAATAATGTTCTCTGTGTCATTGCTCCGATTCAACATTCCTAGTTGTTGCATTCAGTATTGTCACCACAGAAGTGTGAAGTTTAACAAGAATTGGTTCCTAATGTCATTGCTTAATGTAACATTCTAATAATTATGGGTTATTAGCTGTTAAGCTAGTAGTTTCCTGATATCTGTACAATGATTCAGTTATATAAGCTGCCAGTGATGTCACCTACAGCTAAAAAGTCATTTTTAAATTTCAAATTAATAAAAGTGTTTTGAGGAGCACAATGGCAGAAGCAAGGTTATGTGCTTCAACTGTTGTGAGCAGCACAGGAAACAAAACATTCCACAAATTTAAGTGTAAAGAAAAGTGTGAGAAACTACATGCAATGAAATAGAAATACTTTGGAAAGTTGTAAATAAATTTTGTGAATTTATGTATTTACTTGATTTTAATACAAATTTACTCTTTAATAATCTGTTCATGAAGGTCAAACATCGAACACTGTAACCTGAAACTGTAAAAATTAAGTCATGTGAGAGTAAGCAATGTAGTTATCTTGCTAGCATCCGTTTAGTGCTGGTTTAACATATATTTTAAAAACTGACTTTATTTACTGTAACAGGTTATGTGAATGTTACAGCTTTAATGCTTATGTATGGGTTACGTTTAACTGAAAATAAATATGACTTTATATTATTCCTCATAAATATTTATTAATTTATGTTATTGTTGAGTATATTGTGAATCACTTTTGTGCGTTGGCATCATATTTTAGGGGGGAAAAATTATATATATAGTTCTTATCACTTTTCTCAATTCTTGCCTGCTGGACCATAAATCATCTTTAATTTACCAGTCCATTACTGCCCCTCTAATTTGAACCACGGATCTTAAGGTTTCCATCCGGTTGCTCTAACCAACTGAGCTACCATGGCAACATGATAGTATGACATTAAATTTTGCAACCGACTCGCATTCTTCCTGGTAAACCACAAGATCTCAAATTACTTTGAGATGACATACCCCAATGGCAACTTAAAATGTAAGTTCTTCAAGTCCCGGGCTTCACAGTTTAACCAACTATTAGGTCAATCAATGGTAATTAATTGTTCTTCGCATGCCTAGGACAAGGTTGGAAAAAGTAGAATCAGACAACTGAAAAATTCAATGCCAGAGCCAGTTAAACTAGAAGCCCGGGACTTAAAGCATTTACAACATTATAAGTTGCCATTGGGGTATGTCATCTCAAAATAATTTCAGATCTCCTTGTGGTTTATTGGGGAAAATGCAGTTGGGGAATTTAATGTTATACCGGCATGTAGCCATGGTAGCTCAGTTGGTTAGAGCAACCAGACAGAAACCAGAAGATCCGTGGTTCAAATCCCGGCTATGCTATTAAATTTTTCAGTTCTCTGATTCTATCTTTCTAATCTTGTCCTACACATAGCTTGTGTGGAAGAACAATTAATTACCATTGATTGACCTAATACTTGGTTAAACTATGAAGGGACTTAAACTACTTATGAGATTGTAAGTCCCACTGAGGTATGTCACCTCAAAAATAATTTTAGACCACCTTGTGGGTTTACCGGGAAAAAATGCAAGTCAGTTTGGGAATTTTATGTCATACTGGCACGGTGCCATTGTAGCTCAGTTGGTTAGTTACAACAACCAGACAGGAAGATCCTGGTTCAAATTCTGCATATGACAAAATCTTTCAGTCATCTGATTCTACTTTTCAACATCACAATATGACATAAATAAGCATCCTTATTTAAATTTCACTGTTATCTTTGAGCTTTACTAATACCTGCTTCAAGTGGCGTTCTGTGAGGTTCCATAAAACCCACTTAAAATGACACCCACACAAGTAGCATGAATAAAATAGCAAAATATAAAGTAAACTAAAGAAGTGAAGAAACGACGAGAGAAAATGGAAGAAGGCAACTCAACTTCAAGAGAAGAAATGTACAAAGCAGAAGGCAACCTACAACAGAATAACAGAGAGAAGAAGAAAGAAAAAACCAAGCGGATAAGAACTGGATGCTATCAGGAACAGGTTTAAGAAGAGAGACTATAAAAAATAAGAACATTCCATTACACTAAATGCTTCTGACAACGGATAAACCCCAGCTTTAACAACTAAATCCAACTGGAAATGCGCTTAAAATATGTTATACCAATTCAAATAGCTATTAATGCCATTCAACTGTAACATTATGTGAGTGGCTACTAGCACCATCGTCTTCCATGATCTAGGGATACCATGCTAGCCTCTAGCTCCTGAAGTCACAGGTTCAAACTTGGCGGAGAGTGATGGATTTTTTCGGGCGTAGAACTTCTTAGCATGGCTTCCTTCGGAAAGGAAGTAAAGCT
Source organism: Deroplatys truncata (assembly GCA_030765065.1). Classification (NCBI taxonomy): domain Eukaryota; kingdom Metazoa; phylum Arthropoda; class Insecta; order Mantodea; family Mantidae; genus Deroplatys; species Deroplatys truncata. Next base: position 18,374,918 of record CM060982.1, read on the forward strand.
GGTGGTACTGTGTCCTAGATTTATGGCACACAAACAAACCTCAAGCCCGACAAAAAGGCCTCTGAGCAAAATTTCCAGTCTTCACTTTTTAATATCCCATTAACAAATAAACATATAAAAAAAACTGGAGCACATTTCACATATTCAAAAGTGTTCAATAAGCTCAACAAGATTTTTAAGGATTATAAAATTAAATTGGCTCCCCAAAGCTAATACAGTGTGAGAAACTTACTTGAACATGTTAAAAAAATATTACTCCTATATCCCCGCTGCTGAATCTTTGCACTTGACAATTCATGTAGCTTCACGTAAGGTTGGCTATATTGTGGTTGCGACGTTGCCAGAGTGGCTAGTAAACAACAACTGATAGTTCTTTCTATCGTGTCTAAGCTGCATACAAAAAGTGAACGTAAGTAGCAAACGTTAATGAATAATAACTATTTCGTATTGCTATTGTTAATTGAAAATAATTCTGCATAAACATTGCAGCATGATGTGGCGTATGCAGGCATTGTTAGTGCATACATGTCCGTTGGTCGCTTGGATCGGGGATGACGTAAGAGTGGTGGGGGTAGAGCATAGATAGCGTACCCATGCAGTAAGCGTGGCTTGGGTTGTTTTGGCTAGTCAGTCAGTGAGTAGGAGCGCACCGGACAGGTCGTGTTATTATGTACTCTCCATACACGGGATGTATGGCGTCCTCGACGCATGGTCAAGGAGGTAATGTAACCCTTTCAGTAATACAACATAGTACCATCCAAGCCTTATCTGTTTCATTTACCATATTATAAAGCTCCTTTCTTCCATTCTGAACCATGTAGGTATCCTTTTAGTAGTTATCCTATAATGTTTTTCATATTCAATTAGCTGCGTCCCTTGTTGTGGCCTCGCCTTATTAAATTTGTTTAACTTCCTGGTACCTTATTAGCGAGTCGCCTACCTCCCATTGAGCATTTGTTTAGAGGTCACGACATCTTGGTGGAGGCGCCGGGTATTTTGGCCAGATTTTTTTGAGATTTTTAACTGCAAAATTTTTTTTCACTAAAATGTAACGTTTTTGGTCCTCCACGTGTTCGTTAAAAAATGTACATCTTTTTCTTGGCTTAAGGGTAAGGGTTTTGGTTGTATCATTTGTGGTTTCTTTATTCTAAATTCCTATTACATTGTTTTCTGAAAGTCCCGTGTCTAAATTTCAATTTTAAGTTCATTTTTATATTTTTTTCCATTGTCTGTCGGTGGCGTGACGCTAAAACTTCTGGCTCCATATTTTTTCCCCTTACCTTGGCTTCACTTCTACTAAATTCTGTTACTATGGTAAATCATTCGTGCTGGTCATTTTAAAGTACATATTTTTGTGAATTGTGAAAAAATTGGGCAATATTTGTAACTTTGATAATATAGTTGCGTGTGTTAGCTGATCTACGTAACATTGCATTATTGGTTGCGTCATCTTGTAAGTGTTAACGACTTGAAAGGGAAGCAAATATTTCAAAGTTCGCATGTTGCATGTTTAAAAAGTGTGGTGCATCTGTTTGGAATAATAAAATAATAAAACGAAAGCAGTTAAGAGTATATATATTGAAAATTCATATTTGTGCATTGTACGCTCGCGGTACGAATAGTGGTAATCATAATGATGATAATTTTGCTTCACTGTTGCCATGTTTGGTTTATCTAGTTACGCAATGAATATTTTGGGGGGAAAATATTTCAAAATGACTAATGTAAGTAAAAGTTTCAGCTACTACCAGCCTTGCCAGTATCTTCACCTAATTAGGTTTAACGTGACTCCAATATGGACCAGTACGACGTGGATGTTGATGGATCAGCTATATGTGTGTTACCAGATTTTGGAAAGTTGCACTGGAATTTTGTGGTAAAAAGAAAGAATAAGAAACAAAACCTGCAAGTATGTGAACATTGTGTGTGCTAAAGTTTGGACGAATGAAACAGTTTCACAACTCACACAGGTATGCTAAATTTTTTATTGTTTCACTGACTGATGCTTAATTAAGCTTTGCTTTTCAGGAATAATGTGTGCTATATATGTCTCTGCTAAATTGAAAGTTTATCACCATTTTATATAACTAAAATTTTGAATTCTGTTTTGGATATTGCAAATCATTTGTTTTGTTATGTTATGCTGCAGGAATGTGTTTGATGTGTACTGTGTGCTTAATTAAGCTTTGATTTTCAGGAATGTTCTGCGACAGTATTGTTTTGGTTAATGATGTGATTTGTTCTGCTGCATTCGATTTGGTTTGGTTTGGGTTTCATTATGATGCTGTGATCTTTTCTTTGCAGAAAATTGTTGCATGAATAGTGTGTGTATGTTTTTGAGGTTATGTGAGAGATAAGTAAATATTTGCCTCGGTGGAAGTGCCTAAGAGTAACCCCGACGGTGGTAATGTGAGAGATGAGATGAGTTGATGTCAGCTTCGGTGGAAGTGCCAAAGAGTAACCCCGATAGTTGGAGTGTAAATGTTTTGATTTTTCAGGAGGGCTACATGTACCTGGAAATTCGATTTGATGTGATGATTTGAGAGATTTTGCTTATTGGTGTTGCTGAAATGTGCCCAGTATAGCGTGTGTGATGTATTCACACGAGAGAGTAAATGTAATGAAGTGTATGCAATGAGAATAATTTTTTTTGTGTGTTTAAGCAACAAGTTTATTACCATCTTATATAGCGAGTTTTAATACCATCTATTTTTCAGCTTAATTTTGATTCGGAGGATGTGGATGCAACAGTATAATGTCATGTTATTTGTGTCATTCCTGAAATGTTAATGTGATTTCTTTAAGTTTATGCCTATGTCAGGTATTTTTGACTTTGCAGCATGTTGAATGAGACACGTCAGTGAAGATATTTTATTTTCTCAGTAATTACTGTCTACGAGAAAGTTGAAAGCTAAGACGATTATGATTGAAATACTGATAATGATGAGTGAAATAATGAAGAGGATAATAATGAGATGGATAAGATAGTAAAGTAGAGGAGAATTTCTATTTGACAGTAAAACATGAGTATTGTAGTTAAAAGAATGTAATGAGGTGTAGTTTGATGTATGTACTGTGGATTTATTTTTGAAGTCTGTAGTAATGCACACAGTAGTTTTGGTTAGTTATTTAAGTGAGTGTTGTGTATAATTTGGGTCATGGTCAGTATGAATGATTTCATTTCATTGTCATGTATGAATGTATTGTAAGTGCACTTATTTCTTTTCATTAGTAGTACCAGCTGGTTAAATAATATTGGGATCCCAAATAAGTTTCTATATTTGTGTTGTGTTATTGTATGTAAACAATGAATGTCAGTGATGTAATATTTATATATTCTGGTCCTTTTGTGTTTCTGTATTTGAATTCTAAAGCAGTTTGTGTTAAATTTTGGATGGTAACCCCTTGTAAAATTCAGTTTTTATGTCAACGTGTAGTCATTTTTTTTTTTCTCTTTGCCCCATACCAAAAGAATTGATTGATTGTAAACCTTTTTGGCATTTTAAATCTTTTTATTGTAAATGACATACTACTTTTTTTTTTTTTTATGTATCTTCTGGAGCAGCATTTCTACCTTTCTGTGATTTCTGTTATAGTGACTTTGCTGATTCTGGAGCTCGAGTGTCAAAATGTACCCCCACTGGATAGTCACGCCAGAGGTTCCAGAGACACCACAGGAGAGCTGTCGTTCATCCACTACACTGCAGTGGCATAAGGAGCCACTATTTTGGGGGGCAGTCCAAGCTAGCGATTGCTCCCCCCACATCTTCAGCGACCTGCAGCACCTGAAAGACTGCAGCTGAAAATTTGCCATTGTGGGTGATGTGGAAATCCCACCCACAAACAGTTACGTCAGAACATCCAGGTGCAGTGTAGTGTGCATGTAACAGTGGCAGCATGGTGTAGTGTGCGTGTGCGGGGTACTCGTACATGGGTGATCTGTCAAACAAAAACATCGTCAGACACACTCGAGACTTCCAAATATGCCAATCAGCATCTAAATCACAGATATTCTTTCTTGTTGTTCAATTATATAACTTTCTGTATGTCATATTTTCTTCTGTATTGTACTTTTTTTTCTCTTTCTTCTCCATAAACAAAATCCTCCTTGTGTCGACGAGGGCGTCAATCTGGGTGGCCAGGGGGAGATGTGGCGTATGCAGGCATTGTTAGTGCATACATGTCCGTTGGTCGCTTGGATCGGGGATGACGTAAGAGTGGTGGGGGTAGAGCATAGATAGCGTACCCATGCAGTAAGCGTGGCTTGGGTTGTTTTGGCTAGTCAGTCAGTGAGTAGGAGTGCACCGGACAGGTCGTGTTATTATGTACTCTCCATACACGGAATGTATGGTGTCCTCGACGCGTGGTCAAGGAGGTAATGTAACCCTTTCAGTAATACAACATAGTACCATCCAAGCCTTATCTGTTTCATTTACCATATTATAAAGCTCCTTTCTTCCATTCTGAACCATGTAGGTATCCTTTTAGTAGTTATCCTATAATGTTTTTCATATTCAATTAGCTGCGTCCCTTGTCGAGGCCTCGCCTTATTAAATTTGTTTAACTTCCTGGTATCTTATTAGTCGCCTACCTCCCATTGAGCATTTGTTTAGAGGTCACGACAATATGTAGGATAAATTACGCACTTTTGACAATATAGAAACAAAATAATGCAAACTTGCCTGCTACAATGAGGAGAAATAAAACAAATTATAATCCTACTTATGACGTCTAATTGGAAAGCATCAAGATTTGTGACTGGATGAGGCTGCTTTCTTTTCTTCCCTGGAGTTGACAGAAATACCTGTTGCATTCCAGATGGTTCAGCAATTTTGTCCTCTTTCTCCTGGAGTTTCACTCCCTTGTGAATAACAGTTCTCGTGCTTAGTCCAAGAGCTGCTGCTGTTTGTTGTATGGCTTTATCAGCAGAAATAGAGGGATAGCCGTGAAGCTTCACATACTCCTTTTACTGTTCAAAGAATTCCCAGGTTCTCCTTAATAGTTCCAATGCCTGACTATTAAGTGGCACACCTTGGCGCAAAGGATTTTCACTTCGTGAATCATCACTCTGCGATCAGCGTCATTTTTCAGACACTGTCGCACTTAAATCTTGTATAAATAATTAATATGAATGAAATATATAAAAAAGATATATGAATAACAATGAATAATATGTAGCTTGCAAAGAACAACTCGACGCTCGTGCTAGAGATTCACAAACTGAAGCACGTGGTTGAGAATAGCTACATCCGGAAACAGAGCCACTTTCAGTTCCAGTTCCACTTTGGCATCGACCATCCAGAATGCTGCCTTGTGATTGGCTTAGGACGTCAAACAGTTAAAGCTTTTCATCTGTTTTTTTGCGAGTGTATCAACTTAAACGCTAGCTGTCAAGTGCAACATTACAGCAGCGGGGGTATAGCAATAAATTATCAGGAATATATCACATCAATTGTGAAGATTGCCAAAAAATATATATTGGCAAAACAAAAAGGAATCCGGAAACAAGATTGTAAGAACACCTGAGAAATGTAAAATTCAAACAAAGCAGATAAATTGGCCATAGCTTATCACTTTTGCTCATGTAATCAAAACATCAGCAAAGAAATAAAACTTTTAAAACCGGCAACAAATTATTGGGAACAGCTGTGTGGGAAAATATTTATATTACCAAGAATTAAAACATGGTCATGATTTTTAAAATATCAGTGTCAAATGACATCATACGACTCACCAACGGGAACATCAGCGGACCAAGCAAATGGAAATGGAGAGGCAGATACCTAATGACAGCCAATCAACCTATCAGCTGAGGGTGAGGGTGAGGAGGATATCACCTTTAAACATATACTGTTGTTACTGACAAGTATGTGGAGCAAAAGTGTTTTTAAGGGTTGATAAAGCTTTTAACATTTTATATAATAATATAATATATAAATTACATGGAAATGATGTTAAGAAATGGAAAATGATAATACCTAATTGCATGGAAAATTAAACAGTCATCTCTTGCACATTCAGGGTGTGAGAAAACTGCCTTAGCAGTAAGTGAAATACTATACATAAAGCATTTAGAAAAAGAAAGAGTTGTGATTTGTGAACCCTGCAAAATACCTAAACTGATAAATAAAAATATGACTTGGCCACATAAGCAATTTTATGGGATACAAAGAATGCACTAGCCAATATTGACTAGCAGAAAAATGCCTGCAGGACAATATAATTATAAATATATTTTTGCAACGCTAAAAAATCTTCACTAAATTTGTTAAAATACATCCAGTTAAAAATATTAACAGCCATACTTCCTTATGCAAAATAACTAAGGACTACATCACAAAATACAGAAATATGCATTCAATTATGTCGTATACTGCCATGGTGCATAAAAGTAAACTGTTCCATGATACATTACACACAGAGAATTAAATTGTGAATTCATTTTAGATTTATCCATAAAGGAATACAACAAAAATAATACCTCACGACCTCTCAGACCATTAGTCTTACCCAGGCATGTGGGGCTCTGTCTGGGCGGACCTTAGCTATCCCCAGTTAATCATAGGAACAATAGTAGTTATAAGTTTTACTAAACCTTATCAGTGGACTCCAAGAGTTTTAAAACTAAAGTTGAGGTGGCTGGGTCCTCGGAAGGGGACCCTGTTACCAAAATTTAAGTAAAGGAGACAGGAACTGCAACTCCCGAAAATGTGGAGAAGCAGGACTTATACCCAAAGAAGGGAAAGAGGACTAGGCTACTGGCCAGGATCATAGGAGATGCTGGTGTCCCTAGAAATAGGGACCACGCTGGAGCCTGGTCTTTTGGAACCCTTAATTTTCTAAAAGGGGCAGGCTAAACTATGGTGATTTCATTCATTCAGGCTAACCTATATCACAGTATTACTACCTAGCAAAGTAACGAGATATGAAATAGATGTCGCCATGATACAAGAACACTGGCTTCAGCAGGGTCTTATCATGGATCTAAATAAAAAAGGTTTCACTATCTTCAGCGCCTTGTCTGAAGTAAAACCTAGAGCATGTGTGCTTACAAGCCTCAGCAATGCCTGGACCCTGACAGGATTTCTTGCCAAAGACCTGGCAGCAGTCATAGTGAGGTGCCATGTCAGGTGGTAGTCTGCTCAGCCTATTTTTCACACGACTCCGAGGTATCACCACCTCCTCCTAAAGAGTTCAAAGACATTGAGATATATTGCAAAGATAGAAACCTCAAACTGCTGATTCCAACCCCATCATAGCATTTGGGGTAGCACAGACATCAATGGGAGAGTAGAGAAGCTGCTCGAGTATCTGAGTGCTACAGAAACGACATTCCGACTTTTGTGAATTATCAAAGGGAGGAGGTCCTAGTGTCCTTTGGGAGACTAGAGGAGATTAAGGATTGGAGGGTTTGTTGGGAACCTTCCATGTCCAACCATAGATATGTATACTTTGGTCTGGACGGAATAGGAAAGGACCGTCTACACAGGAATCCTAGGAGGACCAATTGGAACTCCTTTAGAAGGGACCTGGAAGGTGGGCTGAGGAATGGAACCCAGATCATGCTAAGAAATGCAGAGGACCAGGAGGAGTACATGGGGTTTTTCACGAACATCCCGGTGTCCTATGAAAGAAACTGTCCCTTCGTGCTGCAGGTTCAGGCTAAAGATAAATTCAGATGGAATTCTTGTTTAAGATCCACCAGGAAAAAGACACGAAGGCTATACAATGCATATAGGGCCAACAAGTGTCAGGCAATAGGGAGTCCAAGAACTTATAAAAAAGAAATCAAGAAGGCCTCCAAGGAATCTTGGGGGCTCTTCTGTGATAAAGTACAAAACCAGTCGAGTGCTGCTTGTTTGCAGAAACTGCTGGTCTCTGGAGCTAGGGCCAGGCTGGCCTCATTAGTGGACCCCTCCGGTGCTATGACACAGTAAGAGGCAGAGACTCTGAGTCTGCTGCTTGAGAGTCACTTTCCAGAGACTTGTATTATAAATCAAGAACCAAACTCAGGTAGGGCAGCTGGCTTTTGTGAGAAGGCTGGGCACTGGCCACAAAGGTTGTTACTTTTAAAAAAACTTAAATGGGCCATTTACACTTTGTGTCCTTTAAAAGCGCAGGTGTGGAAGGTTGGAAGATCATTTCATCCTACTTAGTGAGAATATTCAGGACCTGTTTGGCTATGAGGCATGTATTTTGCCTCTGGAGGCAGTCAAAGTGGTGTTTATACATAAGCTGGGTAGGCAATCTTACCATAGGCCTAAGAGATTTTCGTCCTATCGGTCTAACATACTTTCTGTTAAAAGCTCTGGAAAGATTGGTAGACAGATATTTGATGATGGACAGACTACACCCTCATCAGTATGCCTACAGGCTGGATAAATCTACGGATACTGTGCTCCATCAGCTTGTAGTGAAGCTGGAGAGGACACTAGACCGTCAAGAACTCACCATAGCAGTTTTCCTGGACACTCAAGGTGCCTTTAATAATATAACTTTAGGCACCATTCGAAAATGCCTGGAGAGCAGGAGAATCAGTTCAGTAGTCATGGACTGGATTACTTGAAAGGCCAGCAGGCTGTGGCGACCCTAGGGAGTGAGTCTGTGAGAGCAACAGTGACCCAATGCTGCCCACAAGGGGAACTTTTTTGTCACCTGCTCTGTGTTTTATATGGAGGACACTGTGATGGTCATTTTAGGGTCAATTTAAATTGTAGGTTCCCATTTAAAAAATTAATTTGACCCTAAAATGACAATCATAATGTTCTTCAAACTGAAACATGACTAATGGCATTTACTTTCTGCCGTAGTATCAAGCAACTTCTATGAAAGACATTTCTTTCCATAACGCTTAGTTTTGGAGATATTGTACTGTCTCAAGTTAAATGGTCCACCCTGTATATATATTTTGTCATGATGCACTGGCTATTACTTTTTAGCTACTCATAGATACTCGTAGAATTATTATAAGTTTCCACAAAAGGTAGAATTAAAGGATTTCACATGTTAGTCAAGAGTTAAGAAATCTAAAACAGCTAATGTGGAAGTTGGAGTGTCAGAGGACACTTGTCTTTTGAAGCAATGCCCATAGTTCTGCTGACTTGCTTGAGGCAAATTCCCTGGTCAAGACATATTGCTGAGGTATGGCAGGGATTTACGTTACATAGTATGAGTTTTTAGGACTCAACTCTTTGGAAGGTGCTGCCAGAACCCTTGTTGGTCATCACTTTGAAACTCCATGTGCAAAAGTAACACTCTGAAGTGTATCGCCTAACATCATTTTATGCTCTGGTAAGCCCACTGTTGGTTCAATTATTTGTATTTCAATCCTAAAACGGGAACCTAAAGGATCTTAATCTAGTGTGTTGGTATTTGGAACACCCCTGATCATATCCACACTTCCTCTTGCAATGCCTTGCATAGTCTAAGAGACCCTGGACCCTCAACTCTCCTTACCGCACCCTTCCGGTAGCCCATCTTTGTTAGGAGTACATGCACGCCCAGCAAGTAGCCATGACCAATGATTAAGATCCCAAGCACACAAGTCATGCTTAGGGGGTGACTGCAGCAAGTGCACGGTAGCACCGGCATCTAGAGCTGCCCCCGTGACAAGAAGAAGCAACACCGGAGAGTACCGTGACAAGTGGTGGAAGGGCCAGGATCAGTGATGACATTCATCCTGCATTTTAAAGGCAATGCATAATGCAGGTGCTCACTCGCATTCACCAGCCCATCCAATTAAGGCTATGATGTTCTTCACTGTTAACATGCTTTGCTAGCGCGTGGTTAGCATGCTGGAAAGTCACAGCGAAGTTTTGGAGTTCAAATCAGGGTCTGGAAACATGCATTTTATTCTTTTCTGCTCATTTTTTCAGAACATTCTAGAAAAGTTCTTTTTCCTTTCCAAATGCATAGAACATTTGGACATTGAATTTACCTATGAATATGAAGTTCCTACCGCTTATCCTCATTGTGAAACAATATATTCGAATAGAGAGCATCTGGACATATTTGTGGAGTCACAGCAGAATGCAACTAAGGCATCTCTACACCAACAGAGGTTTCCACAGAGGAGAATCCCTACAGATCACACATTTGCATGGATTTCAAATTGCCTTCTCAAATCAGAAACTGTACATACGACACTACATCCATGACGGATCATGTGATTGGCTATCCATTCAGTGTCTGCATTGCAGTACGAGGGACATTCACAGGTATTTTATTATTAGCCAATTTTCTGCATGGAGAATACTACATAAAACAAAGCATCATTCTTATCATCTTCAACTACACCAGAAGCTATTGCAGCTGTATCAATGGTGTTCTCGGGTGGATCATACAATAAACTAAACAAAATCCAAATTTTTTGGCAACTGTGTTATTTACAGGCAGAGCAGGATTCCACAATTCAGGCCAAGTAAATCCATACAACATGCATTATTGAAGCACTGTAAACCCACAGTGAGCTCCTGGAGTGTGAGAAGAAAAGTGGCATACACAGCAATGGGAGTGAACATTTCAGTGAACAGGGCAAGGATAGAACTATTCATGAGAACGAAATTCAAAAAAAGGGGAACAGAAGGAAACGTGATGATGAACTGCTTAATAATGGGAACCATAATGGGTTTTGAACAAAATACTGGTCCACAAGAAATAAGGCAATTTTGGAAAATGTTTTGGAAAAAAGCCAATAAAATGGATGGAATAGAGCAACGTATAGGCAATAATCTGAACAAAATAGCTAGGAAATAAAAGATGATGTTGGAAAAGAAATTCAAGGAATTAGGAGAGAAAAAGACAAAGTGATATTGAAAATGAAAAGAACAGATGTGAGGAGATGATGATTCAACTTAGTTTTTTAGGTATGAAACAGAGAAGACGTGTTTGGCTAGTACAAGAAATATCCTAATATTGAAAGACACCTTAAAAACTGAACTACAAGAATGGGAGATTATGGAAGCCTACTGTGTAGGAAAACATATGTGGAAAAGATCAACCATCGTGCAGTTCTCAACAATGCAACTAACATATGAAATACTTGGAAAAGCAAATACGCTGAAAGGCACAAATATATTCCTCAACAAGGATTTAATGCCAGCCTAAAGAAATATAACACAAAATTTAATTCACATACGATGGAAATGCAAGCAGCAGGAAAACATGCATATGTTAGAAATCTACAGCTTTGGATTGAAGGGGTAAACACAACTTCTATGGGCAAGAGAGACATATGGAGCAGCAGGCCAAGTCGTGAGGAAATTACTCAGCAAACTTTTAGCAATCCACAGGATCAGCATGCAACTACAGCAAGTACAAGTAAGACAAACTCCAGCACAGAAGAAAAAGGAGCTGCAACACAGCATATGATGATGATGGCTACATCAAGAGAAACGTCATCAGTGACAGTAAAAAAAGAGAGGGTGCTTTAGCAGAGAAGGGGAAGCAGGCATGGAGATAAGGCAGTGTGAGCAGTGAAGAGAAGGAGGAAGAAAGTGGCCAATGTGGTCAGGTACGGGAGAGGGAGAGGACAGTATTTTAACTTCATCTTATGGCAGCATACTTGTGTTACAAAAAGACAAGCAGATCTTTTGAGAAACAAAAAGATATTAGAAAAGCTTATTTTACCAAGGGGCAGAAGGGGATCACAATACCAGAAAATTAGGCGTTAGGATGTGGAACTGTGAAGTACTAAAAAATAAAATATATATGGTAACTCTACAGCATATACTGCAGACACTTGATTATTTGGCTGTTGTGGAAACATGGTTAAAAGAGCCATTTTGTATTAAATATTTTTAATAAAGTAGGAAAAAAGGGCGAGATGATCGCAAAGAAAGGAGACCAGCAGAAGGTTAGGATTTTTTTGTTAAAAAACCCCTGAGCAAAACAATTAAAGAAACATGGTTCAGCTACAACGAAGTACTTTGGGTAATAATGGAAGATAAACTGTTACATGACATTATAACATGCATAGTGTATAACCCCCTGGCTACCTCACAGTTCCATAACCCAGAAATTGTATCATCTCTTAGATAAAGATATAGGGAGGTTAAGAGACAAATACCTAAATACAGAGATTATAATTATGGGAGATTTTAATGTAAGAATAAGGGAAAGTGATGTAAATTTAATGAATGGTTGGGAAAACAACAATGCACTATGAAAAAATTATATTAGCCACAGTAAAGACAAGTTACGATAGAGGAAGTGACAAATTTGTTGAGTTTTTTTAATTAAATGCCCTTGAGATACTTAATGGGAAATATGGAGAGGATGAACATGGAGAATTCACATTTATACATCAAAATGGTCAAAGTGTAACTGATTTTGTATTATGGTTTAGTAATATTAGCTACATGGTAAAAAATTTCAAAATATCAAATTTAAGTCTAGTAGTGGCCATTTTCCACTAATAACTGACATAAAAATTAAATTGTAAAATGTAACAACTGATCAAAAAGGAGAAAATAACACAGGAAAAAGAGAATAAGAGCCATTTTGCATCAAACCGCACAGATACAAAACATTACTTTCTCTGAATTTTAGTTTACATGTTCCACACATAAAATAAATGACATATTTTATATTTTGTAAAAACTCAAATTATTTTAGGATTTACAGTGTACTTAACATTTTTCTTATATGCTCACAATGTTACATAAAAGTAATGTATTCTCGGAATACAGAACGGTCAGGGATAACAATACGTCGTTTTGTAGATAAAAACATTGTGATTTTCCTTTATAAAATACTATATTTTTTTTCGGAATAGAAAAACAATCACTTTTTTAAGTATGAATATTTTAAACCTCAATATCATATTTAACCCCCTAATATTAAAATCTGGGAAAAATATAGAAGGAATCTATGATATATTTTGTTTTAAATCTGTTAATATCAGGATGGGATCTTCCTTAGAAGTATGCTTTTAAACAGTGTATTTGTGTTCATGTAGGGTTTTAGAACATAAGACTGCTGACTGAAAGCTTTACACTGCAGCAGCACGTTGCGCCAGCTGATGCGTTAAGCAGTACAGACGTGATTGCTATGGTTTCCAGTGTTCAATGTAACTTAGAACTGGATTCTGATATTCTATAAAGCCTCTCTCCACTGTTTCATTTTAAATGTTACTTTGTGTTCAGCTTTTTGCATTAGAAGCTCATTCTTAGATGGTTTCTAAGAGTGCATAATGAGCGAACTGAAGAAACGTAGCTATGACTATTGCTTCAATCCATTTAATGTCTCCAAGTATAACACAAGGCAGAAATCATTAGGCTGAGTTACCCACAATATGCTTACACACTTAAAAATGGAAACTTAACTTGGTCACCAGACCAAAAACCATGTGATGCACTTAAAAAAAAAAAAAAAAAAACCTAAAGTACCATCCACTGATGACAGTCGTTGTGTGCTACAAAGTGCCAATGCCGTGAATAATCCAGAAGTGGTTTTGAATATAGTGATCATTTTTAGGCAATGCTAAAGGGATTCCTGATACCTTAGAGCTAAAATAATTTTGGCTCTATGGTGCAATATTGCAATAATAACCAGATGGTATTCACTTAAGCCTTATTTTTTTCTTATATTTTAAAAAATATTGTGATTTAAAACAAATAAGAATTTAAAACATAATTCACTTTGTTTTTGTAATCCATGGACAAAATTTGAAGTGAATCGGAGACATGATGGTCAGATTTTGTGAAAATTTGTGCAACTTGGTGTGAAATGACTCGTGTATTAGATTGAAATGGAAGGAAGTAAGACAAATTTGACTCTGAGGTAGCAAAAATGTATCAATATAGGATAGTAAATAACTTAAAATTAACATTATTGCTGAAAATAATGCAACTGAAATATAGGACATAAAAGCATTATATAAAAAATATGCAGTTAAACCTAATATAAACCAAGAAGAATGATTACATTATTTTTCAACTCTGTATGCATATGAAAGCTTTAAGGATGCAAAGGTAATTTCAGAAACAGAAAACAATTACACTGAAATTTTGGATAGAGCTATAACTGAGGATGAAGTAATTAAACACATCAAAAAAATTAAATGAAACAAAGCCCAAGAATAGAAGGTATTGCCAGGGGAATCTGTAAAGGAATGCAGTAAAAATGTAAATCACATTAACATATTAAAATATTTATTTAATATACTGAAAACTACAGGATATATACCAGAAAGTTGGAGAAAAGCTATAATGCAGCCTATATATAAAGGTAATGGGGATATGGACAAACTGAATAATTATCAAGCCATAGTGTTACTATCAAATTAGGACAAATTTATACAGGAATGTTGGTAGACGGACTGCAAGCATGGGTAGACGAATATAACTTTCTCTCAGAATTTAAAATTGGCTTTAGGAAAGGAAGGTGAACGGTTGATAATGTATTCATTATAAAAATTCTAATCAAAAAATATTTAAGAAATAAAAAGGAAAAATATATATGGCTTTTATTGATTTATAGAAACCGTTTGACAGATTAGAACTAAAACCATTATGTACAAACTATGAACGAAAGGGGGTTAGTAATCAAATGGTGGCATTTTGAAAGGATTACATAAAGATAACACTTTCTGCATAAAATATGATGAAGGGGCAATAATTGGGGAAATTTCCAAGAAAAAGGGCTATGCCAGGGATGCAAGTTAAATCCAATTTTATTCAATCTTTTTATGGTTGACATACTACAGAACATAAGTAATAGTAGTAATCTTTTGGCTTAATAAATAATGTACAAATCCCTGGTCTCCTCTTTGCAGATTATTTGGTAGTGGGTTCTATTACTGTAGATGGTCTACAACTGCGTTCACAAGAAACAGATGATTACTGCATAGAATGGGGACTAAATGTATACAGAGAAAAAATCAAAGGGGACCCAGTATAGTCTATACCGACAATGTTAAAATCTTGAAATTTAGATACCTTTTCTCTGAAACTGCACAAGATTTCATAATGACATTTTTACAGCACTTAAAATACACACTTTAACATGGAGTTTTCTCAAAGTATGCTCTAGGTCATACTTTATAATCCTTCTAATAATCAGCTCTTTTTAATCTAAAAAAATCTAGTTTATCATCCTCTAACTTTTTATTCATATTAAATATTTTAAAATGGCCAAGTTAAAATGTGTATCTAATATTAAGATGTAACTGCTGTAAATTTCAGCTTCCTAATTTCATAGTTTTTGAGAAAAAAATATTTTTATGTAAACAAAACAAAAAAAAAAGAGAGGAAATTTTGGTAAATAAGATTTAAAAAAATCTGATGTGTTACACTCACATGACTTTCTCTACTCTTGTACAAACTATTTTTACAAACGCTTACTCTCCATCTACTTCATGTTAATCGAGATAAACATTTGCAGACTATCTTATTGCTAATTTTCTTGTAGATGTAAGGGGAATATATATTTACAAGGGCAGTATCGAAATACAGTAGCCTTTAAGCACATACATATCTCTTAATAGCTGGTTGCTAGGTGCAGCACCATTCCCTTTCCCACACATTAATACTCTTTGCATATCCAAGACAAAAAAATGAATAACGAATTCCCATTTGAGAAAATAAGTATTGAAAAATTTAAGGGAATAACAAGTAATATCTCGAAAATGGTTCACTCAACAAAAAAAATGTATATGACATAAATTGTGTATTTTAACGGGATCTACATTTTTTGTGTAGTAAAAGTTTGTCTATCTCTTATGGTTTACCAGTTATGCAAAAGTCGTTCACAATAAAGAATACTTTTGGAGACATTCCCAGGAAATTCATGATATACATTTTATTTGTCATAAAAATATCTTAAACATATGGTATTTTAATCAAAATCGTTAGAGCCATTTTTGAGAAAATTAAAATTTTCGAAAAATCTTCCATGTAAAGGGTAATCTGGGGTGGGGGGAATTTGTTGAAAACCTTCGTGTCGCATCTCTGGAAGATACTGAACCTAAATACCAACTGTTTATCCAACTGTTCGTTTCTGAGTTATGCTGTTCACAGACACACACACACGGACATGTTTCCAAAAATGCTTTTTTTGGATTCAGGGGGTCTCAAAACATGTATTTCCGGTGAAATCTTGGTATCAAATTTTTGGGTGGAATACAATACTTCCCCTACTTACTATAGGTAGTAGAGAAAGTAATAAAACTAACCATTTTAGTGTATTCCAGGACCATTGAAGGATATTCTGGGTCATCTCCCATTTCATCCTCTAGATGCCTTTTTAGATTCCTCCTGAGCTGCCTAGCAATTTTTTCCCAATTATTTTGGGCCTTCCCTGCATTTCTAATTTGTTCTTTTTCAAGAGCTAACATAGAGTTGATAGTGCAATGCCCTGGTTGATTTCCCAATCTCTTCAACACATCACATTTCATAACATTTCCCTTGTTCTAAGTAGCTATGGCATCATAGACATCAAAGTGCAATGTGTTTATTTCCACAAATACCCTCTTTGGTATATTGGTTCAACTTCTGTTATTCACACTCTTGTTGCAATTTTGGGTTTTACCGTGGAGATGTTTTTCATGTAGTTATGTGTCATAACTGTGTTGGAATAGGGTCCTCCCCCATTGAGGAATTGGAGCAGGAGGATTCTGTCCACACTGGTAGAATGACAGTGAAAATGAGGCAGGGTAAATCCTCCATTAAAGGTGTCAGTCTGACACCAAAGAAAAAGGGTAAATTGATTTGAACACTACTGTCCTCAATGTAGTAGCCTACGATACTTGAGAACTTATCCCAGGATAATTACTATAGCTATCCTACAATGGAACATACGTGGAATTAGAACACATTGACCAGAGCTTAAACGTTTGCTCAATAAAAATGAGCCTTTGGTCGTATGTTTAAAAAACACTAAGATCCGTCCACAAGATAGCTTTCAAATCAGGCACTATACGCAAGTACTGTGTGATCTTACACATGAAGAGATTATTCCTGTCCATGAGGGCACTATGATACTCATCAGAGCTGATATATTCCTGGAATCTGTAACCATACAGTCTGACATCCAGTCAGTTGCTCTACGGATTAAACTGCCATCCATCCGATTCACCATTTGTAACATTTATCTGCCTCCACCTTAACAACACCTTTTCTGTTAGTGGGAGACATCAATGCCAATCACCCTCTTTGGGGTTCCCTTTGGACTTGTGCGAGAGGCAAATTAATCGCCGATTTTTTGGACAATTATAACCTAGCTCTTCTAAGCCTGGAGAACTTACATTTATTTCAGATTCCTTTAATACTTTTTCATACTTTGATATAGCAGTCTGTTCATTACAATTAGCATTTTCCTTGCAATGGAGTGTCATCTCTCATTTACACTCTACTGACCACTTTACATCTCTTATTAGTCTCTTAACACAAGATATATGTCCACACACTTGCCTAGCTGGTGCTTAGATCAACCCAACTGGAACCTTTTACTCCCAGTTGGCTGTGTTTAATTACAATGAGCACGACATCATCACGACATTTAGTCGAACATCTCACACAGACAGTTCCTTCTGTTGTTGAGCATTCTATTCCTCAGTCAACTACCCACCCCCATTGATTTCTGGTCCCTTAGTGGATAGATGAATGCCAAAATGTGATTTGTGCTCACAGGCATGCTCTTAGGAATTTTCAGCATCATCCTACACTGGATAATCTCATCCAATACAAGAAAATAGTGCTAATTCTAGAAAAAAGTTATGGATAGCAAACAGACATCATGAAGCAAGTTTGTGGTTTCATTTAATTGACATACGCCTTCCTGTGTCGTATGGGTCCACATACCAATTGCTGGGCTTAAAACAGCTGCAGAAGCGATTGTTGATACGTTTGACGTAGCTAGCATATTTGGCAGTGCTTTTGCTCAATTGTCTAACTCGGATAACTATTCAACCAAGTTCCTTCCAGTTAAAACTCAGGTGGAATCTCAAGGTCCCTCATTTTGTTCTGGAAACCTTCAAGATTACAATCGCCTATTCACTATGGTGGAGTCAGAACATGTTCTTTCATCTTCACAACTATCAGCACCAGGAACAGATGGTATCCACATATGAATGTTGCAACACTCTCTCTTGAGGTCTATAATTGTGTTTGAGTTGATGCCACTTTTCCAGAAAATTGGTGGGACACCACCGTCATACTCATTTTGAAAGCTGGAAAGGACCATCATCTTCCATCCAGCTACTATTCTATTTCCCTTACCAGTTGCATTTGCAAGGTGATGGAATGCATGATCAATGGACAGTTGGTATGGTAAATGGAAACTCACAACCTAACTGGCCAATACCCAACATCGCTTTCAATGATGTCTTCAACATTAGACCACCTTGTATCATTATTGATGCAGATCATGAACAGATTTACGAAGAATTGTCAAACAGTTGCAATATTTTTTGACCTTGAGAAGGCTTAAAAAAATCTGATGTGTTACACTCACATGACTTTCTCTACTCTTGTACAAACTATTTTTACAAACGCATATTCTCCATATGCTTCATGTTAATCGAGATGTTAATCTTATTGCTAATTTTCTTGTAGATGCAAGGGGAATATGGTAGGCTTTAAGCTATAGCCAAATATTTTAAGCGCTGGTTGCTATGTGGCGCATTCCATTCTCTTTTCATGTCCAGGACATAAAAAAATGAATAACGAATTTGAGAAAAAGTATAAGTATTGGAAAATTTAAGGGAATAACAAGCAATATCTCGAAAACGGTTCACTTAACAAAAAAACTGTATATGACATAAATTGTGTATTTTAACGCAATCTACATTTTTTGTGCAGGAAAATTTTGTCTATCTCTTATGGTTTACCAGTTATGTAAAAGTCATTCAGAATGAAGAACACTTTTGGAGACATTCCCAGAACATTTGAGATACATTTCATTTGTCATGAAAATACCTTAAACATATGATATTTTAATCATATGTTTTTGAGAAAATTAAAATTTTCGAAAAATGTTCCATGTAAAGGGTACTCTGGGGTGGGGGGATTTTCTTGAAAACCTTCATGTCGCATCTCTGGAAGATACTGAACCTAAATACCAAGTTTGGTGTTTATCCGACAGTACGTTTCTGAGCGCGCACGCACGCACGCACACACATACACCCACGCGCGCACGTAAAAATTAATTGAATTTTTTTATTCATGGATGCTTTTTATCTGCTAGTCCTTAGCACCCCATTCTATATTGGGAGTGAAAGACCGGAAAGTTTGCTCAGAGGCATCTTTATCAGGCTTGAGTTTTTTTACAGGCCGCAAATCTATGAGACTGGATCAGCGACTTTACTTCCCTTCCAAAGGATTTTTAAGGTAAGGATTTTTATGCCTGAAAAAATCTATCTTGCTCTGCAAGGTTTGAACCTGCAACCTCGCAAACTAGAGGCTAGGAGGTACATCTAGACCATGGAGGACGAAGGCTATGGTACATGTTGATGAGCAAGGATTGTACGTTCCCTATACACATGGAACATATGTGGATGGTTACCACTGTTCTTACAGGAGTTTATGAAGGACCATGTATTCTGAGTAAGGGTCGGCTTGGTTTTTTCAAACCTTTTTGTTCATGAGAATGGAGTGCCTCAGGGATCGGTACTAAGCATTACATTATTTGCTATAGCCATTAATCCTGTCTCAAAATGTTTCCTCCAGGGGTATCGTCATGTTTATTTGTAGACAATTTTGCTGTCTATTGTACTTCTCAGCGTATGCCATTTTTGCAATGCCATATGCAGCAACATTTAGACAATCTTCAAGAATGGAGTTCTAAAAATGCCTGACTTCTCAGTTGAGAAACGTAAATCTGTATTAATTTCTGGTGCATTAGGAGACGATTACCACCTTCGCTCTGATTCAGTCCAGATTTACTTCCGTTCGCAGATTCGACGAGATTATGGGGTTAATGTTTGATAGGAAACTTAGTTGATCTCATATAGTGCAGCTGAAAGTATGATGTGACCGTTCTCTGAATATCTTGCGAGTATTAAATGGCAAATCTTGGGGAATGGATCAGACAGTTTTGCTGTGACTGTATCGAGCACTGATCCGATCCAATATAGACTATGGGTGTATCGTTTATTCCTCAGCACAACTATCTGTGCTTGGAATATTAGACACAGTCCATAATCGGGGCATTCGAGTGGCTATCAATGCTTTTCCAACTAGCCCAGTTTATGCCAAATTGGCAGAACCTCCTCTGCAATATCGGCATGATGTCCTGTTAGAAAATTATGGCTGTGGGCTTAAATGTATACCTATACATCCAATGTTTGCTTCTTTTTTCAACACCACACTAGATGAATGTTATAGGAACAGCTCCATTAATCCAAGGCCTGCAGGTGTTTGTTTCCGGAAGCTTCTAGAAAGTATGATGTTGAAATGCCAAGCATGCTTCCTAAAGGTCAGAGAGTGTACCTCCTTGGTTACGAGCAACATCTCATATTAATTTTGGGATTACAGCATACCGGAGGTCTATGATGCCTACGTTTAGTATATGCACTTGTTTTTAGAATTTTTGTCAGGTTACAATGATCAAATTTTTATCTACATCGACAGATATAAGTGCTCCAATGGTGTCTGATGTGCTTATGTTCATGGAACCAAACCCCATACACTCGGTTTTCATTATAACGCTTCCATTTATAGTGCAGGGCTGTATCCCATAAATCAAGCCATTTTGTATCTGCAACGTCAAAAAATGGGAGACTGATTTTGAGTGATCCCCTTAGTGCACCTCAGAGCATTCGTGAGCTGTAAAACTACCATCCCATTATTCAGTGAATCCAGAATGCACTCCATGTTTTATACATTTCTGGCATTAATGTGGAGTGTGCTCGGATACCTGGTTATGTTGGCTTTCCAAAGAATGAACTGGCTGATTTGGCAGCTAAGGCGGTGGCCACAGAATCTAGCGTTTCAATATCTCGTGTAATGTCGGAAGACTTTTAAGCTTGTTGTGCAGAGGGCGGTGCTATCGTGTTGGCACGAGGAGTAGTTAGCTCTGCACAGAAATAAGCTAGACTAATGAAGGACATTCCAATTAACTGTAAACTTCTTCTCATGTATCTCATCATAAAGAGGTGATTTTGGCTCGTATGCATATTGGCCACTGCAATTTTACACATGGTTTACCTTTTTAAGGGAGACCCTGCTCCTCTTTGTCTACTGTGTAGCAAAAATCTGTCAGTCCATCATTTGTTGCTAGAGTGTATTCCTCTTTGAGACACTCTGCAACTGTGGGCCAGTCTTGCAGAGGTCTTAGCAGATGATAATCAAGTGGTTGATGCGGATTTTAAGTTTGTATCAAAGGTAGATTTTCAAATGAGGATTTAGTCATACTTACATCAGGTGTTTCATACTTCTCATTTTAGTTATATATATTCATATTTATTTCTGACTTTTGCTATGATTTTCATATTGATCTCTATCTTTGGCTTTTGCTATGACATTTTTATATATTTATTTTTATTATTCATTATATTCATATTTATTTCTGACTTTTGCTATAATTTTTATATTAATTTTTATCTCTGGTCTTTGCAATGATATTTTGTACTGATCTTTTTATCTCTGGCCTTTGCCACAATCTGTTTTACAAGGGTACTAATGACCTAGTAGTTTAACGCCCTTAAACATAAATCATCATCGATGCGATATAACTTTTCAATCCACAGGATAAGAATACTCGCCAGTATATATTTTGTGAAGCAGCATTTGAGAGGATTTTATATCCAGATACATGACTGTTACACACATCTTTTACTTCCACTAAAACATACATAGTAGCTAGAGAAGGTATTGCATTCCACCCAAAAATTTGATATTGAGATTTCACCAGAAATACATGTTTTAGGGCCCCTGAATTTAAAAAAAAGTTTTTACAAAAATTTGTGTGCGCGCACGTGTGTGTGTGTGTGTGGGAGAGAGAACAGCATCTCTCAAAAACAAAAAGTCTGATAAACACCAAACCTGATATTTAAGTTCAGTACCTTCCAAAGATGCAACACAAAGGTTTTCAGGAAATCCCCCCCACCCCAAAACTACCCTTTAGTGTAAATGTAAAATTGTACTCTTTATAATGTAACAAATACTACATAGATTTTATGCTATTCTTTTATCTGACAAAACCTAAAGTAATTATTGTAATTACTAAATGGTGAATAAAATTATTATTATTATTATTATTATTATTATTATTATTATTATTATTATTATTTTTATTATTATTATATTATTTATTATTATGAAAATTTGTTTGCAAAATGGCTTTAACATTTTTGTTTAAAATATCATACATTAAAGATATTTACATTGCAAATAAGAATATATCGAATATATCGAATTTTCTGTGAATAGACTGTGAAGTACTCTTCATTTGAAAGGAATTTTGTACAATTTTGTGCAACTTGTAAACGTTAAGCGATAGACGAAAATGTACCACACAAAATATGTATATCTCTTTAAAACACACTATTTACTTCAAATAACTTTTTTGTAGCATCAGCCATTTCCAATAAATTCATTATTAATGGTTTGATTTGTTGAATACTTTGTCATTCTTTTCAAGTCTCATCGATTTTCAATTGTTTCTTGCAATTGTACGGAAACTATGGAATTTTAAGGCCAGCGTATAGTGTCCATTCTTAAGCATTTGAGTATTGCTGTTCTCTTTGTACATATAATGAAATTTGTGATGTAGCTATTTCTGCAAAGGTTTATTTGGATTAAAATGTAGTGGACAGAAAAATAAACTTTAGTAAAAATAGTTTGTATACCCACCAATAAACGATAGAGGGAAGAGAAAGTCGTGTGACTCTATCACATCAGATTTATATCACTGAAAGTTGTTATAATTTCTTCAAGTTCGTTAACTTGATGTCCACTTGAGTCGCATTGTTTATGAAACTACATATTAATCTGCCAATGTGATCCCACATCATAGCTCCAACAGCACTAGATGCGGAACTTTTCAGGTTTTTGTTGCAGCTTTGTTAGCTCTTTCATAAATTCTTTACTGGCACTCTGTTCATAGCATGTTGCTGCTTTTCAATTTAGATATTGATTTCAGTGTTTTATTAGATATCAGCTTCATTCTTTTTCATTCAGCATTACTGTGAGGAACAGTTAAAATTGCCACATAATTGATGCTGTTCCAACTGATCCATGAATACCACACCAAGTGGGATGGCTCAGGCAGCAGCTCATATTTAGGAGTGCCAGAGCTTGATTCCCATTGACCAGCCACCCTGACTGGTGTTTTTTTGTCCTTTTTCCAGGTTAGTAAGCAAATGCTGGGGTGAATTTTATACTATCATGTATCTTCTTGTCCCTCATTTCAGTTCTTTTTAGGTGTTGCATGTCCTGACCCAGTGGTAGGTGACATGTAGCGCATGCAGTGGATGTGCCTTAAGGGGAGAGGACTGTTTTTTCCCTGGCATGGAACCTTCTGCCTGAATCTGTCCATCCATTTCCCCAAATGGGAGGGCATTAAATGGGCATCTGGGGATGCTCTGTATGGAAATAATGACACCAGTGGGTGTCCTTGGTACTTTCCCGCCTTATCCCTTCCTTCTGAAGGTTTCTGCTTCCTAATCATAACATCTTCTACCTGCTTCCAATTAAAATTAAAAGAATGCAAATTTTAACTCCCTATCTGATTTAGAAGTAAAAGCAAATTCCATTTTATAAGACTGCTTATAGACCTGGTAACACTGTCTCTTTGTCACACTGCTGAAATTCTTTGGTACCACAGATACACATACGCTATACACAGATTTCTAGACCATGTTATTTGCTTCACAACATGAACTATAAGCTAAAACTGTTACAAAAATGACAAACATATCTTGCAGCCACAGAATGCAAATATGATAAATCATTTACATGAGAAAGTTGGCTTTACAATTCAACTCATCCATTTACTGTTCATTGGTTGCTACTGGTTATTACAAGTTACTAGTAGTGCAATTACATTTTAAATCCTACAAAATGAAGTCTGCACAATATGCAATTTGTTGCAGCCCAGTGGAGGGGACCATAATGGTGATAAAGGATAGAAACAAAGATAAGATCTGGTGTATCATGCCACTGTATACCAAATAGCATGGTACATTCAGGATGTAATTTTAAGCTAGCATGAAATAAGCTTCAAATAATTACAATATAATGCTACAGAATTTAATGCTTTGCCATGATACTTTAAATATGCTCATAAAGCCGTAAAAATGCTTTCATTGCTATAAAGTCGTAAAATGGTCTCTGCTACTGTACATTTTTACAGGTAAACTATTAAGTTAGAAAGTATGAATATAGGGTCCGGCATCTGGTTCTGATGAGTTTCAAAAGACTGATAAAAATTGACCATTACGTTTAAAAATTTCAAAATAATGTAGTATATGGCTTGAATAATGCCATTTATTGAAATGTTTTTAGTTTTTGAAAATTATACATTTCAAATGATCACCTCTGTATTTTATGGTTTGTTGTAAGCTAGTTTGGAAGTTGATCATGATACTCTGTAATAAACCTGGGGTTTTGTTAATTTCTTGGACTTCAGCCTGTATGCTGTTCTTCAGATGCTGATTAAGGTGTGGTCTGCTTTGAAACACCCTTGCTTTGAGGTATACCCACAAAAACAAGTCAGCTGTTATGGCTGGAGACCGAGGAGGCCAACTGATATCCCCAAACTGAGAAATTAAACGTCCTGGGAAGAAATTCCTCAACTACTACAGTTTATTTCTAGTAGTATGGGCCAAAGCCCTGTCTTCCTGTTTTGTTGGAACCAAATGCCATCACTGTTTAGTGCTTCTCTATATATGGCCTGTAACATCTATTCAGTACCTTTCACTATTCATTGTAACAGCTCTCTTACTTTCACCTTAAAAAAGTATGTAATGGCCATTTATGCAGTCTCATAGGATTTGTGTCACTCCAATATAAAAAATTTTGCTTGTTGACGAAACCATTTAAATGAAAATGTGTAATCCAACATTAACCAAGTATTCAACAAATTTTTATTTTCTTGAAGAATGGCACTAAATTCTCTTGTAAAATGGAGTTGAGAAACCTGATCTTGTGGTTTCAATTTATGAGTAACTTGAATGCTGTAGAGATGAAATTTTAGATGCTTGTGGAAAATGTGATGAAATGTCATATCAGATAAGTGCAAGTGTTGTGATGCAGAGCTTGTCAACTTTGTTGTACAGCCAATCTCACTCTGGGATATTTTCTGCAGTATGGACTAAAGCTCACTACCATGGAATAAAAGTTAAAAACTGTCTGTAGTATTAAACATGTTAAACCAATTCACTATTATGTTCCTCAAAGAAATACTATGATATCTCTGAACATTAAACTCAGTGAAATTTAGTTGTTGTGTTTCAACAGCAGACTTACTTTAATGTATGCTGATACCACAAATATCTGTATGTGAACTGGCCAACATGATTAATAAAATTGCATGTTTCAAAGTTTGTGTTGCCTTGGCAACATTACTTTATAGCTCTACCAAACTAATCAGAACCAAATGCCAGAATCTGTACTACCTTCACCTGGTATTATTTTTACCACTTGTTTTTTGATTTAAAGCTCATGACTTTTCTTTAGGCCTCCTCTTCCTAATGACCATGCTTTTCATGCATTTTGAAATCTAACTGCTTGCTTCACTCATAAGCCACACATACTGTGAGCAGTAAAATGTCCAAAAAATATTTTGTATTAGAAGCTGTTAGTTGCTTAGTCCTACTTGTTACTGTGCCACGATGTTCCAATGTAATGGCATCAGTCAGCTGACCTTTCTCTGAAGTCTCTTTACTCTTGCTCTGCAGTTCAGAACTTGAGTTGGCTTCTAGTGCACTCTGAGTGTCCTGCAAGCAAATCATACCAATTATATAAGCATTTTAAAGGAAGAGTACAATGCAAAATCACATAAAATTGAGAAAAAAGAAATGCAACAATGTTTTCAGCAAAAAAATTCCAAACTTTGTTTCTAAGATGGTGCGACATCCAATGTCACTCTATTAATTGCATGGCTTGCTAGTCGAGGAAGAAGAAGCTGTATGTACACACAGGGCTGTATTTATGAATGAGACAACATGGACCATGGCCTGGAACAGCAACTTTTTTTTAATTAGGACCTTTGTAACTGCCCCATATATCAGCTGCAAGAAATTATTTGTATCATGTCTTTTGAAGTGTATACTCAAACAATGGATAATTAGTCAAAATGAATGTGTCTAAATATACAGTCGTCCCCCGTGGTGTAGTGGGGTTATCATGCTAGCCTCTAGTTCCTGAGGTCTCAGGTTCAAACCCAGTGGTGGGCGATGCATTTTTTCGGGCATAAAAATCCTTAGCATGGCTTTCTTTGGAAGGAAAGTAAAGCCAGTAGTCCCATGTCATAGATTTACAGCATGTAAAAGAACCTCAAGCCTGATAAAGAGGCCTCTGAGCAAAATTACCGGTCTTTCATGCCCAATTTAGAATAGGATGCTAAGAGCCACAGCACTTAAAGAGCGTCCATAAATAAAATCTCAGTTTATAATCTAAATATACACACCCATACAACATCAATTCAGACTATATTGTAGTGTATGGGAACAGCAGATGCAACTTCCTAATTGTTACCGTGTGCCACAAATCAAAACATTTAACTCAAAAGAAAGTAAAATTTGTGTGCTTAGTGGGGTTACTTAAATAACTGACACTAAAATAATTTGGCTATTGAAAAGTAAGTTATTTCCATATCATTGTTTTAAAGCCTTACTTTTAGAATAACATTTGAAAACTATTCCATTATTAGTACACCTCTTTCTGAATCACCTGCACTGCTGCACCAGCTAGTCATTTGTCAACTAAATAATAAGAAAAGGCAGTAGCAATAAAATGTTGTATCAAACGTGTATCATGCTTAACAAGTTGCATGAGGAATAAGTACTCACTTATGTTTTAAGGAGGGTAGGTATTTTTCTTACTCTCAATTTAATTTTCACAATGTGACAATGTTTACGTAGTGCTGAATATAGAAAACGGTCAAAACTGTTACCTCTTTATTCTTTTCTGGAAAAACACAGTGAAGGTGCTTTTCCCCCACCCCATGTCTACTATGCACAAATTGAGATTTTTATTACTCTAGCTTCACTTCCTACGCCATAATACATTGATCATATTTGGGAGATTATTGTCCCCATTATCAGCCTACATGTTCCAGTAACTTCTGGTGTAGAATTTCTGGGGCTGAAGTGGCCCTGTGGTCTTGTTCGAAACAGTGTTATGCTAGACTCGATTTTTCTAGCTGCATCAGAAGTATGCTTCTGTTCTGTTCAGCAATCTGGTGGAAATTATTCTTCCGGTTTCACCTATGTAGACAGCACCGCATTCACAGGGGATGTGGTAGAACCTGATATCCCTTTGACCGGTCTGATAAGACCTCTGATTTTGGGCAGAGATAAGTGGATCATCTTGAAGTTGTGTTTAGCTAACAATCTGCTAATCTTATTTGATAACTTTTCAGTAAAACGAGTACAAGGTGTACTGGTGGGCTGACTACATGTGGCTCTCAATCAGCCCATCAACTTCGGAAGAACAACTTTATCAGCCTAATGTGTGGGTTACTGGCAAGAGGGTGAAGGAAGCTTTAGCCATCTTGTCCAAGAAAGGCAACCTGAACCAAGATTCTGAACCACAACTCAACATGGCTTGGAAACTGGCGTTTAAAATGCATCAAAACCAACATAGAAACTCAGAATCCTCATATCAGACACCTACATGACTTAATTTTCTATCACACATTTGATCACCTCAACATACCCGACCTGATCTCTAAGAGACTTAACTCCAGAGACATTAGTTAAATATGGAGGATTCCTAATTTGTATCATTCAACTACCCTGAAGATGGGAATGATGTACATTCCCAAAAACATCAGTTTCTAACCAACCCTACGCTTGGTTAGAAGCTCGAGAAATTATAGAATATTCACAATGAGCTTCAGCTCATACTTCAGGATTAAAAGTGTTTGTCCATATGCATTTTAAGTTTCAAACTCAGCACATTCATTGAATTTGGTTGGATAACATGCAGCTGAATCTTGCAGACACTCATGCAACCGTTTTGAACTATTTAAAAAATTGTATTTCTTTTTACTGCCTCTACATACAGATGGAACACATCTTAAAGTTCAGAAAGTTCCAGGAAATGTTTTGGTGAAGGAGATATAAACAATGTGGTGAACCAAGAGTTATTTTTTTCTGGAAAATGAAAAAAAAATTCTGAAAATCCTAAAAGAATTTAGGAAGATAACAATAATGACGGGAAAGAAGAAGGTGAAAAGAATAGCAAAAGGGAAAGAAAGGATTACTAGGAATGGCTGGTTGTGTGGTACCATGAAATGCATCCTTATTCCCAGTGAAAGGAGAAAATTGGTCCACAGTGCAGAAACCCGTGAAGTGGGTTTAGGATGTTAGTTGGCATGCTAGACCAAAGGCTCAGCCTACCACCATAGCAGATTTAAGTGGGAATAGGAAGAGATTGTTGTATACTTGATTTCTTAAGTTTCTTTTCTTAGTGAATAATGGTCATGGCCTTGGTCTGTTGGTGGTATTGATGATTGATGTTTAAGTGTCCGCATTGGCTGTTTTGGAGCATGCCCACCTTTGCAGATGAGCTGCTCCATAAAGTTCATGACATGTGTCTGGTGGTGTTGTAGGTGCTGCAGCTTGGAGGTGATTGTATCCATCCCAGATGTGATGTTATGGAAGAATTCATGATGATGTTCAGAGTTTGTGGTGGTGATGGTGATGTTTGCGCTTGCTGGACCTGAATTTCTCATAAAAGTGATTCATATAGTGTGACATTTGTAATATAGTTGGCATTATTGTGCACGTGACCTGGTGGCCCAGATCGGATATTGTGCAAGAGTGGAGGGGATGAAAAACCGATTCCTAGTGTAGCGTGCTGACGCCGAGTTTAGCGTGGGTTGAATCAGTCGAGTCGAGGTTCAGCTAGTAATCAGGTGTCTGTGCAGCTTGTCCATGCATACAGCATGGCGTCCCCACCAACAGGCAAGGAGGTATTGTAATTCCTTTTTATTATTATAAATAGTTACCATCCAGTTCGGATTAATGTAAATTTCTATAGTAGATAGACCCTTCCCTTATCCACATAATGAATTAGAGATATTGTTAGGAACCTTTAGGTATATTTTCATAATTTCGTTGATTATTCCCCATCATACTTCGCATAATGTGTGTTAGAATATTCGATCCGTTCACGGTACCTGTTGCTCTACCCCCCATTGAGCTAGAATAGTAAAGAGGTTACGACAATTGGTGCGAGGCACCGGGTAATTGGTGGAGGCTGCAAAACTTTTTTTCTCTCTAAAATGTAGCGTGTTTGGTCCTCCACGTGTTCGTTAGAAAATGTAAATTTTTTTTTTGTTGGCTTAAAGGTAAGGGTTTTGTTTCGTAATTTGTGGTTTTCTATTCTAAATTCATCTTGCATAGTTTCTGAAAAGTTCCATGTCTGTATCTTAATTTCAAGCTCACTTTTAAAATTTTTGCATTGTCTGTCGGTGGCGTGGCGGTAAAACTTTTGGCTCCATATTTCCTCTTACCATGGCTTCACTTCTGCTAAATTCTGTTTCGGTGATAAATTGTTTGTACTGTCCCTTCTAAATTTATTATTTTTGTGAATTCTGGAAAATGTACTGATATTTTGGAACTTTGATAATATAGTTGCATGTGTTAGCTGGTGTACGTAACATTGCGTTATTGATTGTGTGATTTTGTAATTTGTTAACGACTCGAATGTGAAGCAAATATTTTAAAGTTTGCGTGTTGCATGTTTAAAGTTGCATGTGTATAAAAAGTGAGACGCATCTATTTGAAATAATAAAACAAAAAAAAGTCAAGAAGAGCATATATATTAACAATTCATATTTGTGCATTGTACGCTCGTCGTGGTACGCATAGTGGTAGTACTAATAATAATAATAATAATAATAATAATAATAATAATAATAATAATAATAATAATAATAATAATAATAATAATAATAATAATAATTTTGCTTCACCGTTGCCATGTTTGGTTTATCTAGTTACACAATGAATTTTTTGGGGGAAAGTATTTCAAAATGACTAATTTAAGTAAAAGTTTCAGCTACCACCAGCTGTGCCTGTATCTTCACCTAAATAGGTTTAATGTGCCTCCAATATGGACCAGTAGGACTTGGATGTTGATGGATCAGCTATATGTGTGCTACCAGATTTTAGAAAGTTGCACCATTTTGTGGTAAAAAGAAAGGAAAAAAAAAATCCTGTAAGTATGTGAACATTGTGTGCGCCAAAGTTTGAACAATTGAAAAAGTTTCACAAATCAGACAGGTATGCTAAATTTTTATTGTTGTTTCACTGACTAATGCTTAATTAAGCTTTGCTTTTCAGGAATAATGTGTGCTAGGTATGTCTCTGCTAAATTGAAAGTTTATCACCATTTTGTGTAACTATAATTTTGAATTCTGTTTTGGGCATTGGAAATTATTTGGTTTGTCATGTTATGCTGCAGTGTATGTGTTTGACGTGTACTGTACACTTAATTTTGTTTGATTTTCAGGAATGTTATGTGACAGTATTGTTTTGGTAATGATGTACTTTGTTCTGTTGCATTCGTTTGGTTTGATTTTGGGTTTCATTATGATGCTGTGATCTTTTTCTTTGCAGAAAATTGTTGCGTGAATTGTGTGTGTGTGTGTGTGTGTGTGTGTATGTTTGTGAGGTTATGTGAGTAGTATATGGAAGAATTGCCTCGGTGGAAGTGCCCAAGAGTAACCCCGATGGTGGTAGTGCGAGAGATGAGATGAGTTAATGTCAGCCTCAGTGGAAGTGCCGAAGAGTAACCCCGATGGTTGAAGTGTGAATGTTTGAGTTTTCAGGAGGGCTAATATGTACCTGGAATTTTGATGTGATGAGTTGAGAGATTTTTGCTTATTGGAGTTGCTGCAACGTGCCCAGTATAGCGTGTGTGATGTATTCACACAAGAGAGCAAATGCAATGAGTTGAATGCAATGAGAATAATTTTTTTTGTGTGTTTATGCAACAAGTTTAGTGCCATCTTATATAACGAGTTTTAATACCATCTATTTTCCAGCTTAATTTTGATTCGATAGATGTGGATGCAACAGTATAATGCTATGTTATTTGTGTCATTCCTAAAATGTTAATGTGATTTCTTTAGTTTATGCCTATCTCAGGTATTTTTTATTTTTGCAGCTAGTTGAATGAGACACAGGCGGCGCCGTGGCCGAGCGGTTAGACCGCTCGCCTCCCATCTAGGCGGCCCGGGTTCAATCCCAGGGGCCTGCATGTGGGATTTGTGGTGGACGAAGCGGCGTCTGGGCGGGTTTTCTCCGGGTTCTCCGGTTTCCCCCGCCATTCATTCCACCAACTGCTCCATCATCACCTTTCCTTTCATCCATTTCACCAACATTTCGTTTCATCTACTTCCTTCATCCCATACCAGGCATCGGGCTGATCACCCATCCTGGATGCTCTGTCTGATCCATGAGTGTCTGCTCCTCGACGGGCCTCTGACCCCAGGCACCCGCTTGTAAGTCCTGGGGGGTGTAAGTCCTACATAAGAGGAGGGTAAACAGATAATGAATGAATGAATGAATGAATGAGACACGTCAGTGAAGATATTTTATTTTCTCAGTAATTACTGTGTATGGTAAAGTTGAAAACTAAGATGATGATGATGATGATGATGATGATGATGATGATGATTCAAATGATGATAATGATCATAATGAGGTGGATAAGATAGTAATGTGGAGGAGAATTTATATTATTGACAGTAAAGCATGAGTTTTTGTAGTTGAAAGTATGTAATGAGGTGTAGTTTGACGCATGTAATGTGGGTTTATTTTTGAAGTATGTAGCAATGCACATAGTAGTTTTGGGTAGTTATTCAAGTGAGTGTTGTGTATTACTTGGGCCATGGTCAGTATGAATGGTTTCATTTCATTGTCATGTATGAATGTATTATAAGTGCACTTATTTATTTTCTTTATTAGTTGTACCAGCTGGTTAAATATAATATTGGGATCCCAAATAATTTACTATATTTGTGTTGTGTTATTTTGTGTAAACAATGGATGTAACTGATATAATATTTATGTATTGTGGCTCTTTCATGTCTCCTTACTTGGATTCTAAAGCAGTTCTTGTCAAATTTTGGATGGTAACCCCTTGAAAAATTCAGTTTTTATGTCAATGTGTAGTCATTTTTTTTTTCTTTCTTTGCTAAACACTAATATTGACTGTTTGTAAACTTTGTGGCATTTTCAATTCACATTAGTGTAAATGACATACTATTTGCTTCTTTTATGTATGATGATCTTCTGGGAGCACAAGTTCTATTCTTTTGTGATTCATGTTGTTATAGTGATTTTGCTGATTCCGGAGCTCGGGTGTCCAGAGGAGTAACCCTGCTCTACAGACACGCCAGAGGTTGCAGATACACCAAAGGAGAGCTGTCTTTCGTCCACTACACTGCAGTGGCATAAGGAGCCACTATCTCAGGGGGACAGTCCAAGTCAGCGATTGCTCCCCACATCTTCAGCGACTTGCAAAACAGGAAAGACTCTGCAGCTGAAATTTTGTCGTTGTGGGTGATGTGGAAATGACACCCACAAACAGTTACGTCGAGACTTGGTGCAGTGTAGTGCGTATGTAACAGTAGCAGTACGGTGTAGTGTGCGTGTGCGGGGTACTCATAACTAGACAATACGTCTTGAAATAAATCATCGGTGACACTCGAGACTCCATAATGTTTGAATTAGCTTCACATGTTCACAATATTTTTTTTAACTTCTTCATTAAGACATTTTGGCTCCATCCTCACTTTCTGAATGCCCAGATATTGTTTGCTGTAATCTAATTTTGTAAAGTATGTCATATTTTTTTTCTTTCTTTGTAATTCTTTGTCTACACAAAAACAACATAAATCCTTCTTGTTTCGACGGGGACGTCGATCTGGGTAGCTAGGGGGAGATGTGACATTTGTAATATAGTTGGCATTATTAGCATTATTGCGTATGTGACCTGGTGGCCCAGATCGGATATTGTGCAAGAGTGGAGGGGATGAAAAACCGGTTCCTAGTGTAGCGTGCTGACACCGAGTTTAGCGTGGGTTGAATCAGTCGAGTTGAGGTTCTGCTAGTAATCAGGTGTCTGTGCAGCTTGTCCATGCATACAGCATGGCGTCCCCACCGACAGGCAAGGAGGTATTGTAATTCCTTTTTATTATTATAAATAGTTACCATCCAGTTCGGATTAATGTAAATTTCTATAGTAGATAGACCCTTCCCTTATCCACATAATGAATTAGAGATATTGTTAGGAACCTTTAGGTATATTTTCATAATTTCGTTGAGCTATTCCCCGCCATACCTCGCATAATGTGTGATAGAATATTCGATCCGTTCATGGTACCTGTTGCTCTACCCCCCATTGAGCTAGAATAGTAAAGAGGTTACGACAATAGGCTGTGATGGTGATCAATTCCTTGAGATGTGGTCAAGCAGAAGCTTAAGTTCAGGATCTCTGAATGTAGGTCTTGGATGACCTCCAGCATAGTGTGATTGGTGCGGGTGACGTGTTGTTGGAGTTACAGCAGCAGTCCATTCTGGAGCTGGTTGGAAACTCAATGGGGAAGCTAGTGGTTGACAGCTACTGTGCGGATAGAGCGAGGCATTGTGCCTACCCATGAAATGTTCAAAGCCATCCCAGGTGGCGCAGTACCTGTGGCAGTTACTCAATGCATGAACTGTGCAATCGATGGTGAGAACAGCGGCACCTGGATTGTGCTGCGCAGGTGAACACTTCATGGCCAAAAGCACAACAGTGGTAGCTTGGATACCTGATGATCTACTTGGTTAGCCTCCATGCGTAGCCGCCACCCTAGTAAGGGCAGGCTCACCCTCAAGGTCACTTCACAGTCATCAGGGTCACTAAACACTAGATGGAGGAGAGATGACAGTCCTTTAGCAGTAGTGGCCCTCTGCTGTTTTGCTGCAGTGATGATGAACCTTTTGAAAGATCCCTGTAATACCGGAGATTATAATGCTGTACCTCCAAGGAGGATGTGGCTGTGGTTCCATGGAAGGTGCAGCAATGGTCGTTATCTCTGACTGTGGCGATAGTTATAGCAGTAGTTGCAGGCAAATTGGCGGCCAAAGCGTATGACACCTAGGATGATGCCTTGGATGAATGGCTCCCACAACAGATGCCGGGTATGCGGCGACAATTGCTGGTGGCAGAAGTAATGTACATTACAGCTTAAATAAAGACTGGGATCAAATTTCAGAAACATTATGTGATGTTGGAGAAAGCACTGCTGAGAAGCCACTGACCAAGAGTTAAGCCACAAGTTTGTTACACTGGAAACAGCTAGTTGGCAACTGTTTGGGGACAAGTTTTAAAAAAATTGTAAAAGTAAACATGAAGTTACAGGCAGTTAATGCAGATTTAAATTGAACTCTATGATGACCTGCATACTTAAATCATTAAATGATGTAATAAGTATGGCACTTTGAAGAAATGGCCACTGAAAAAATAATCAGTCTGAAGAAAATATTACCTCTGCAACATCAGAAATAACAAACATTCTTATAAAAACAGCAAAACAATCCATTCCTGTTATCAAACAACCACCAAACAAACCAATGACTATCTGGTGGAATACTGTCTTAACTAAACACAGAAAAGCTAAACAGAAAATCTGAAAACAATGAATGAAATATAGAACTACTGAATCTAAAATAAATATAATGAAGCTAAGCAATTTTCAAACAACATCTTTTACCAGCAAAAAGAACAAGCTGGCAGCAATTTGTATCTTCATTAAATTCAAACACTCCCTCCCAATTTAACACAATAGAGACTAAAGGATATGACATGATTCCCTGTTTAAACGAGAATCAAAGTGTTATTACAAACAACTGTAAAAAGGCAGAACTTTTAAATGACTTATGCATAAAAGTCTAGTAAAACTCCCAAAAAACTTTAACACAAACAGTATGTAACAAGTAGTTTTGAACTACTGTATCTTCACAACTGAGCATTGTTTATAATAGAGAATTTAGTTTAGCTCTTTCTGATCTTCATAACTCTGTTACTGTAAGTGATGACATTCATCATACGATGCTATATAATGTATCAGAAAAATTATATAATGAAATTCTCCAACATTGGAACAATATTTAAAAAACTGGAATTTATCCAAATAGCTGGAAAAATGCAATTACAGTACCTATATCCAAACCTCATAAGGACAGACACATCAGTCATATAGACCAATCTCTATAACATCTTGCTTTCTTATATTGCTGTAATGTGTGGCTCAAAAGTATTTATTTTGGAGATTGGAAAACACAAATCTTCTTAGCCCTTTTTAATTTGGATTCCATTCATAAGTGGATTAGTTGATGCATTACCGTATTTAACTCAAGAAATATATTTAAGATTCATGAGCAAGATACTACTATTGCAGTTAATACTGACTTGGAATCTGCATTTGGCATCACATCATCCATCAAGAAATTGCTGCCATTTTTTTATTTTTAAGTTCCCTAAGCCGTGTGGATTTAATCTGTAAATTTTCTCTTTTATTGGTCCACAGAGATAAAAATCACAGGGGGTTAATCAGGGAAATGAGGGGGCATTAAAAGAGAAAGTTTACAAAACAAATTCACAATCTTTAGGTGAACTTAAAAATAACACTTGTCAAGAAATTGCTGCCATTTCTCAGAGAGAACTCCAGAGCATAATGGGCAATTTCCTATGCAGGTGCCAGAAATGCTTGAACAATGAAGGAAGGCAGTTTCAACACTTCCTTGAGTAATTACGTGAGTAATTTACTTTTATATCTGTTAGAAATAACTTGTGCGACAAACCGTACTGTGTTTACTGCATACTTCCTGTCAGCCACACTCCCAATAGGGCAACCAGCCTCACCAGCCAACCATATATTGTCAAACAGGTCCCACCAAGGAATGCTCACCTGATACAATGTAAAGCCAGTGTTGCCCATCCCACTTAATTTTCTGTACAAAAGTGTTTCTACTGCCAGATCATATCAATGACTTATGCTTCTTCTTGATGTCTGACACAGCTATATTACAGCTGATACAACCAAAGTGCAATAATCATGTGACACACTGAACATCAATGTATGAGTGAACTAAAACCATATTACTTTGAATCTATTAAAACCCTAACAGATCCTGACAAGGAATTGCATTGCATAAAAACAACTGCCATAATATTATTTAATAGTGCAAATGTGAAAATTGCATTGCTATCTGATACTGAAAGTTTATGTTACGATGAGTTTTAAAATATAATGCATTAAGAGGATGTGTAAATTGTGCAGCAATTATGCTTTCATTTGATCAGCTAATTACTATGTAATACAAAAATGCTTAACATATGATAACAGAATTAAGTGATAACAGCTAACAATTTATAAACATACACAACTTAATTAGCAATATACCAAACACTAAAACCCAGCAAATAGTAGTATATAAACATTTTGTTAGGCAAGAATGGCAACTGATTATAAAAAGTGAGTTATGTCATTCTGTGTGATGAATAGAATTAAAATCTCTCAATTCATATGAGGGTGGTCTGAAAAGTTTCTGACCTAATAAAGATACAAGACATTTTTTCAGAATTTTTTTTTTATATATATTTTTTATTAGTCTCCTTGTAACTCTACACACTTCTCCCACTGATGCTCCCATCTCTGTAACCCGTCCAAAAAATAATTGTTCACAAAGGTGATTGCCTCTTCATTTGACAAAAATCTCTGTCCTCCAAGCGCAATTTTCAGATGAGGGAACAAAAAGAAGTCGCTTGGGGCTAGATCTGGTGAGTAAGGCAGATGGTCAAGTAGTTCAAACCGTAATTCATGGATTTTCGCCATTGCAACCGCTGAGGTGTCTTGGTGAAACAGGATTTTCTTTTTCTGCAAATGTGGCCGTTTTTCTGCAAGTTCTGCCTTCAGCTTGTCAAGTAATGATACATAGTATGCTCCCGTAATGGTTCTTCCTTTTTGAAGATAATCGATTAAAATAACTCCATGACTATCCCATAAAACAGTCGCCATCACTTTCCCAGCCGAAAAAACAGTTTTTGCTTTTTTTGGAGCCGGTTCCCCCTTTGCAGTCCACTGTTTGGACTGTATTTTTTTATTCGGGCATATAATGGTGTATCCAAGTTTCATCTACAGTAATTAATTGGTGCCAAAACTCGGATTTATTGCGCCAACAGAGCGTTAGAAATGTTCATTCGAACACGTTTTTGGTCAAACTGAGCAAACGCGGCACCCAACGCGCGGACAGCTTTCTCATGTCTAGATGTTGATTTAATATGTGACAAACACGTTCTTTTGACATGTTCATAGCCTCTGTTATCTCTCTCACTTTAATTCGGCGGTCGTCTAGAACCATTTGCTGAACTTTGGCGATGTTTTTGTCGGTAGTTGCAATTTTTGGACATTCTGAACGTCCATCGTCTCCCAAGCTCTTACAGCCATGTTTAAATTCAGCTGCCCAAAATTTCACTGTGGTAAATGATGGTGAAGAGTCCCCATACACAGAATCCAATTCATCTTTGATTTGTGTAGGCGTATTGCCCTTCAAAAACAAATATTTAATGACAGCTCGATACTCGATTTTGTCCATTTTCATAAAAACACTCACATCACCTCACTCAAACGACTGTTACATAGCAACTGAGCGTCCAAAATGGCTGAAACTTTGGTGAGTAACTGCCAACAGATGAACGAAATTCACTAGCTTTTATTTACGAGTGCTGCCATCTTCATGTTGAGGTCGGAAACTTTTCCGACCACCCTCGTACATATTTTAGCACAAATTCATTGGTCATTTGCATTAAGAGTATGTTTTGACACTCAAATGTACATTTAAACACCTCTATTATGTATTCTGCTTACAATGATTGAAATAAGTGATTCACATCTATTCTAGTTAGCTCTATATTACTTTCTCTACTACGTATAGTAAGTAGGGGAAGTATTGTATTCCACCCAAAAATTCGATACCGAGATTTCACCGGAAATACATGTTTTGAGACCTCCTGAATCCAAAAAAAGCATTTTTGGAAACATGTCCGTGTGTGTGTCTGTGTGTGTGTGTGTGTGTGTGTGTGTGTGTGTATGTGTGTGTGTGTGTGTGTGTGTGTGTGTCTGTGAACAGCATAACTCAAAAACGAATAGTCGGATAAGCACCAAACTTGGTGTTTAGGTTCAGTATCTTCCAGAGATGCGACACGAAGGTTTTCAAGAAAATCCCCCCACTCCAGGCTACCCTTTACATGGAAGATTTTTCGAAAATTTTAATTTTCTCAAAAATGGCTCTAACGATTTTGATGAAAATATCATATGTTTAAGATAATGTCATGAGAAATGAAATGTATATCTCAAATTTTCTGGGAATGTCTCCAAAAGTATTCTTCATTGTGAACAACTTTTGCATAACTGGTAAACCATAAGAGATAGACAAAATTTTACTACACAAAAAATGTAGATCGCGTTAAAATACACAACTTATGTCATATACATTTCTTTTGTTGAGTGAACCGTTTTCGAGATATTGCTTGTTATTTCCTTAAATTTTCCAATACTTATACTTTTTCTCAAATTCGTTATTCATTTTTTTTATGTCCTGGACATGCAAAGAGAATGGAATGCGCCACATAGCAACCAGCGTTAAAATATTTGACTATCGCTTAAAAGCTAGGATATTTCCCTTGCATCTACAAGAAAATTACCAATAAGATTGACATCTCGATATCTCGATTAACTTGAAGCATATGAAGAATAGGCGTTTGTAAAATTAGATTGTACAAGAGTAGAGAAAGTCATGTGAGTGTATGCAACACATCAGATTTTTTTTATGTAATTGCAAGGTGTTCAGGCAAAAACTGGCTTTTTTACCATTTTTTGTATGATTTTTATTAAATAATCATACTAGCAAATGATTTTTTAGATTGGACATCTCCTTTAAGGTCACAATTGATAGCCACATGAAAATACTAAACAACAATGTATCATGCAGTGTTCTTATCTTACAAGAACATATACCTTCTAATGTCATCCTATATAACACAGCTCAGCATAGTAAAATAGTTAACTTCTTGGTCACTGGCATTGGACTGATGATGGTCTGTACCATCACAATGGTGTGGGTAGGCGAAGGTATTGAATGTCACTGCTTGGTTTTCAACTTGTGTTTTGGGTCACGTCTGGTTAGATCTGACGTGAGGGAAATAGCAATGCAAAACCTTCTAAATTTTACTTAGATGCAATATTATCAGTCCCAAATTAACTAAACAACTCAAAATAGCTAGTCATATAATTTATTATTCAAACATGTAACTTTATAGTAAAATTACACATTAATAAAACTATTATGTATAGTTTTGTTACACTTATGTGGTGCCATAGTTTGAGAGAATTCTAATTCACAGTGCATGCTGTCAAATGGATCAATAAAAGTAATTGACTAATTTTGAAGATTTAGAAGCTAGTAACAGTGATGTGTCATAATTTAAAATAAAGAGAGTTGAGGGTTGTTACACTACATCACTAAAATATTCTTACTTGAACGCGTTTCGGGAGATGGCTTGTTCCCATTGTCAGCATGTTCTCAACTCAATAAAAGTAAATTAAGTGCATTTGAATGTTACGTGTTGTGAGAATTCCTTGTTCAGCAAAAAGGCCGATGATTCTCTATGCTTTACTAGCAGCTGGCAATTATTTATGTTAAATGTTTTACAATTTTAAAAAAGATTTGATTTATGTATCAGAGTGTTATGCACACATGTGTAAAAAATAGTATCATATGTTAAGCAGAAGCACTTGTAAGCAGGTTTAGCATTCAAGCAACATTTATTCAATATTACGGAACACTGGTTATTTCAAGTTAAGAATTTCTATCACTAAGAATTAAACTTACACATTAAATTTTCCATTTCCATTTATTGAGATTACTTGTTAGTCATGCTTCTTACTATATTAAATTGTTAATTATTGCTTTATTCATTTTACTTATTACTGTTAGATTTTAAACAATATTATTAAGACAACATATGTAATTTACTGAACATATCCAAACATTGTAACTGTTTTGGGAGCTTAACCTCCAGAACCTTCTACCTTGTAACAGTTGACACCTGCTCCTAATTATTATAACCATTATTAAACTTAATCAAATAGTAAAAGAGTGGCAGAAGTGTTGTAATCAAAGGAAAATATTTACTTTTTCCCATTCCTTACTCCTTCCCTAGTGAAAGAGTTCTGTAGTGGCTGACGTTTATTACAAGTAATATTCTATTATGCCTAGAAGAATGTATACCGCCAATAAAAGAGAAGCCAACCAATGTTATTTGCAACATCACCAGCTATTGGCAGCAACACAGGAGACACAAATATTCCTGCACTGGGCTGACAATTTATAGTAGTTTCTTTATTAGAAAGCTTTTCATGTGGTATTATATTAAACCACATATGTTACTGCTATCTGCCAACAATGATATTACTGGCAAACATTCCGTGGCTACTGCTGAGAACCAACATCCAATGTATCAGCCAGAGCAATCTACAGTTGGATTTGGTTTCTTCCCTGATGGCAACACTATTTGCTCTAGGAAGCAATATCTGTCCTCTGACCTGTGTTTACTATAGGTAGCACTTTTTAAAGTACCAGGTTGTCTTGGTTTTGTGTTAATGTACGGCATGTTTGAATGAAACGTTGTGACAAGTTTTGGATACTTATTACTCAAAAAGGAACTTTGCATGCTTTTGGATGAACTAAGAGAGAATGAAAAGAAATTTTTATTGTATGAATGAATATAAATAGAGTTGAACCCTATTTGAGTTAATAAAAGATAAAAACTCAAAAACAAATTTTATTTTAAAACACAAACCACAGCAGGAAGGGTGACACATGTAGGGACATTATTAATAACATTAAAATAAGTTTAGTGAATGACAGCAAGATGATGTACATGTGTGCGTTTTCTCAAGAACTAATTCCAAGCACTCTCATTGTTTTGTTTCATAGTTTCTGAGAACCTAAAACAAAATATCTTAGCCTTTGTGTGAATGACTCATAACAATGTTAATGCCACCAATGAATCAATCTGACAAAAATCATTTGTCACAAGCCCTCATTTCTTCTGGTGTGTTCCAGAGCCTTACTAGGAGATACCTAGGTTGATGTACTTTTCCATCTCACTAATCCAGCCATGCTTAATACTGATTGCAGTAAGTTAAATACCTTCAGGCACATGATCTTTAGCATTACAAAATTTTACTGCCAGCTCATCCACTGTTACAGCCTAAAAAATATTTTCCACAGAAGCATTCATTTTGTCTTCATTGTCTTGCCAATTATAATATGTTCTCTAAGTTATACATTTGATTTTTGGCTTTTATTCCGAATAAGCTGTATTTTTTTTATTTTGTTACTTATACTAGCAAGTTCCCATGGTTACATTCTTGTAATTACAACAGTAAAACAAGCACCCAAAACGCTCATATGGAAAGCATTTTCACAGGGCAAACAAGCCATCAGGCACAAATTAGCAAGCAGTATGTGCATACCAATTACATAAAATATATGGAGTGAAAAAGTTAGCAGCAAATCCAGCTTTTTTCACTCACATGATTCAACAGAATCTCAAATACAATGCTGAAGGTGTTCTTGATCATATTATAAAACAGACATTCCTCATAGTTTTGTTTTTAAAAATTATCCATGACTACATTTTAATCTTGGATAATTATCACTATCATTTATTCCATCAACAAATCTGCAGCATGCATTGCAGATTTTAGAGAAAAAAAGATTTAAAATCTATAAGTTAGGGATTTACCTGCAGCTCATTTCTTAAGCTTGTATTTGAATGATTGCTATCTGGAGGTGAGGCAGGTCCTACATACTCTCCTGGAGTATTAATAGATCTCATACCAGCTTCCAAAGATGTAAAGCCAAACGATACTGGTCCTGAAGATCTAGAACATCAATGTGATATTGTATATCAATTCAAATTATCCTAAATACACAGCTGAAAGCAGTTTTGCTCACATGATGAAAGAGAGTGGGTGAAGGAGGGAGAGGGAGAACATGGGGAGAAAAGGTAAAATGACAAGATAAAGTTGTGCAGTTTCCTAAATAACTTTAAGGCTGAGGAACAACATTACCTAGCATATCATATGGTCCATAAATGTTAGGAACTTGGTTATATGCAGCCTAATGGTTGTAGCTTTTCACAATTAACTTCCCTAGAAACCATAAATCTGAGTATGTATATACAAAAGTACTACAAATTTTCAGCCATTGAAGCTATGGTCATTAAACAAAGCTGATTTGAAGCTCTGAAATAACCACTGGTTGCAACATTAACCAAGCAGCAATGTTGATTGGCCTCCTTGCTCACCAGATTTGAATCCTATTGAAAATGTCTGGGCAGAGGTCAGGAAACTTTTAGAGTTTAAATTGGCCTGCAAGACAACACAAGACAAAAGAGGTTTTGTAGAATCAAATACAGGATGGTTGGGAGGAAGTATCCTCTCGTGAAACTTTGACAAGGCATTTGATATCATTGATACCCGTAGAATGAGGACAGTAATAGAAGTAGAGGGTTTACACGCCCGATATTAAGTTAATTTCTATTTTTATTTGGTTTTTCGTTTAGTAAAATAACATTTACTTATTTCATGTTTAGCTTGAAAATGAAAAGCAGTGTATTTCAGTTTTTGTGTCTCAGCAGAAATGCATTGAAATCAAATAAGTCTTAGCAATTGGAAATTATAATATGCTAATAAACACTGCATTTTTTGTAAAAAAGAAACAATAACAAAAGTATGCTTGGGATACGAACCTCGGAAGTCCTCATTGCTACGTACCTGCTTATAATCGCTCAGTTGCCAGCGCATATTCAGTAGTTGGCACTCAATATAAAGGTGACAACAGAACAAAGCTGAAGTAAATTACCTTAGACGTAATGTTTAATAAATAAGTCCATACAACCGAAAAGTGGTTACTACAGGAGTAATTTACTCTGGAAGTAATGGAGAGCTCACTACAATTTACTCTTAGTTACTACTATGGAAATAAGAGCTCATTAGTCCTGGAATATTATTTTGCTGCACAATTTACTTGAAGCAATCATGGATAAGGTTATGTGCAGTAGGAAAAGGGGAAAAAATACCTGCAAGAGAGATAAATGTTTGTTAGCAGAGATAATAAAAATCCATTTAAACAATACAGAGTGCAAAAAACATAATGTAATGATGCTGGAAGAGAATTGCCTGGAAAATTGTGGATGAGTTTAATGCCTATAGTGATGGGAAACATAGTAAAGCGTAGCTTGAAATTCATTGGATACAATGCTTTTAATCTTCATATTTGCATTGAAGACAAATACTCTTTCCAATTTTGAAAAAGTTCACCATTTTCACTGGAAGGGCACAAAATAAGAAAATAGGAACGCATGCAGTCAACTGCACCCACAATGTGCAAGAGACTTGCAAAAGTGAATAATCACCTTTTATTTTCTGAGTGATCACAATCATTTGTCATAAATACTTATGTACCTTGCTCTTATCCTAAAAGGTGCTGTAACAATACAATGAAAGGTACAACCAGCATGTACACAGTGAACGTTTTTAAGATTGACTGCAACTATCCGAAATGTTCCAGTATGAAACACTTTCTGGGCACATAACAATAAAATTGCCACTTGGGTGATACAGGCTGAATTCCTGTCCAAGTTTTGTGAACAGTAATTGCTCTCCAAATAGATTCAAGCAGAATGTAAAATATTCCTTCCTAACAGGTGCTGAAACATTCCTTGAACTCTCTCTCTCTCAGTGTATCAGTATTACTAAGTAAGTAAGTAAGTAAGTAA
This sequence comes from Deroplatys truncata, assembly GCA_030765065.1. Classification (NCBI taxonomy): domain Eukaryota; kingdom Metazoa; phylum Arthropoda; class Insecta; order Mantodea; family Mantidae; genus Deroplatys; species Deroplatys truncata. Next base: position 18,418,933 of record CM060982.1, read on the forward strand.
TATTTATTTCATCATTATTACAATAATACAAATAAAGCTTAAATCTAAAACTTATGTCTAGTGCACCAGTTTTCTAGCTCCCCCATATTTAGCCCCTAGGCTGTATATATTGGGATAAAGCTACTATACCATCTCTCCACTTTACAAACTATGCTCGTTCAGCTGTACCTTTCTTAAGCTCCTTATCCACTTATCCCTTGTGTTGCCTAAAAATGTCCCCATCATTTTAATTATTTCTACTTTTGTGCTTCCCAACATTCTTAATGCTACTGCTTCTTTGTTTAACTTGTCCCATTTTTTATTCCATATAACCTCTCTCCACCTTTTAACCTTATCACATTCTATTAGCCAATGAAAAGTACTACCCGATTCATCACACATAATACATCTCCCCGAACAATTATATCCATTCCTTTTTAAAAATATTACTCCTGTGCGCATCCACGCAAGACCTATTCTACCAAATTGATTGCATATATCTACATACTTCTCCCTTCCCCAATCTCTTTTAACTGATTTATACAAAATCAATGACCTTTTATCCTCAAAACTAGCCCATATCTCTTGTTTCTCGATATCTTCCACCCTCAATCTCACTTCTTTCCAAAACCCACTATTATTATATTTGTCTAATAGGAAAATATTCCTCATGCCAATTTCTTTTAGGACATTTCCCATCTCCCCTAACCAACACTCTTCTCCTAGGACAGCTTTTTGAAACTGTATACATTCTTTTAATATATTATTATCTTCTAAATTTAAACATCTATACCAATACTTCAATATTCTTTCCACTATTATACCTTTTCTCCCTACCCTTCCTAGCTCTGCCAGTGCCACGCCCCTTGGTGAACTCTTGGGTAAACCCAAAACTTCTTTACAAAACATTCTATGGACTATATCAATCTTAATCCATCCCTTTGCCACCCCCCATATTTCTATTCCATATAACATTTTTGACTCTACTACAGCTTCATATAGCCTTTCCAACCAGTTCATTGTTAGCGTGGGTGTTTTGCACAAGCAAACTCTAACAGCTTTCATCGCTAGCTTTCCTTTCAATTGTGCATATTTAGATTGTGCTTCCCACTTCCCGTTGCTTGAGAATCTAATGCCCAAGTAATCAAATTCTTTTACCACCTCTATTTGCTCTCCATTTATATACCATCTTTCCTCTCTTTTCAATTTTGATCCTTTCTTGAACACTATTATCTTGGACTTTTTTATATTCACCTTTAGCCCCCATTCCATACTAAATTTTGCAGTATCAGTATTATATGAATCTCACCTTTTCTGTGCTATACGCACTATCAAATTCGTTGTTTTCTTCATCAAGATCATCAATGTAATCTAAGTAATCCATGAACACGTCAAAATATCTTCCGCCAAATACAATACGGTATTGTAGCTCAATCAACAGGTAAGTTACTCCAACCAAGTCACAAGAGTAAATTCTAACCCACATTTGTGCTCTCTTTACTTCCATAGTAACATACATTACTGTGATTTCCGACATTTATTTCTGTAGTAATTTACTTTGGGAGTGTCTGAAAGGAGTAAAATATTTCGGAAGTAGTTTACTCTTATACTAAAGATGCTGAGTGTTGACTTTGAATTGTAGTTTACTACAGAAATAGAATTTACTCTAGGTTGGTGCATGCCATCCAGGATGTCCTTACGGGAACATTCAACAAAAAAATCTAGGTTTTGGATCATGTGTGTTTTTTTGTTTTTTTTTTTAATTTTGTTAAAAATTTCTTTGTTTCTTTCTATATTTAAAAGATTATAATTTTTTGCCCTGCACAGTTTTTAAATGTCTGAGTGGCCATTTAAATATGAGAGTTAGCAGTATTTAATGCTGCTTATCATGCTACATAGATGTATAGAGGGAAACACACAGAACCCAAATGAAAGTTTGCATAATATTTTATGCAAACACTATCCAAAGAAAAATTTCATTTCAAAAAATAAATAAAAATATTGTGTAATGGGCAGTATAGCTAAGTTTAATATGAGATTCAAAAATAATTAGAGGACAGACCATTTCATCATCAGCAATACAAGCAAGTGAAATATGTGACAGTAGGCGTCTTGTACAAAGTAAGAGGAGTGACCAGGATAGCAAACAAGAGGGCTAAGATGTTGAAAACACCATGTGAGGAGATGAAGGCAGATGGTGAAACATATGGTGCAGGGCAATTCTAGCGGTGAGTGCATCCTTTTAAATTTTATTTTCTCCGTTTCTCAAAACTACATTTTTCTTCGTAAAAAGTCCCTTTTGAGCAATTTTGGCCAGATTGTTTTGAAATTTAGAATATAAGCTCTTTAGGACCTATGTTTTATAATTTGGTTTGGGTTTTGATGCAATTTAGTTGAGCATTTATATGGCAGTAAATATTAAAAATATAATTTTTGTTTAAAAAATTAGAAACTGCAGATACAAAAAAGTCCTGCATCTTTTGCTTTCATTACACAGCAGAATTCAGATCAAACTTTATTTGCATGGGTACTAAAAACACACATAAAATAATATACATGAAATATGAAAACTGTTATGAAAGCAGCACTTTATATGGAACAATGAAAGTCTTAATTAAACAATTAACACAGTGGAAATTTATTGGAGCAGCTGGCCAAAATTTTGCAGAGAGACTATTATAAATAAGGGAAACAAATATACAAAATTTGAAAGCTCTATCTTTAAAAATATCCAATTTAGGATTTTCACTTGACTGTCCCCTTGAACATCTGATGCATCACATTCATATGACTTTCTCTATGGAGAATTCATATCAATAACAAAGAATATCTAGGAAATATTAAATGTCATAAAAAAATAAACATTTTTAGAGAATTGCGTATTGTGCGACATGTACATTTTTTGTTTAATAAACTTTTGTCTCTCTCTTAAAGTTTACAAGTTACACAACATTCATTCAGAATGAAGAGAACTTCGCAGGCTATTTGCAGAAAATGCAATATATACACTTTGTCATGCAAATATGCTAAACACATGCAGTGGCAACTCACATTAAAGGGCACAAGGTTATGTGCCCTCCCTTTAATTTTAAAACATAAATAACTTGTCCAGGCATAGCAATAGCAGGGCAGAATGCTTTTCAGAAGTTAGTTTTAAATAAATTGATTTAAGTGGAAAAAATGCATTTAAGTAAGTTGCTGACTCATCCCAACACTTTATTATGCCTCTCCACTATATACAATACTTCTTGTGATTTATATAAGAGAGGTTAGCATTTATTTCATCCTTTAATGTTACACTTTACTATTGTTTTTAACACACTTTAAAGTCTTTTACCCCCAAACAATAATGACATGGACAGTAATGATGTTTAAATGCACTGCTTTGTCCTAAGTATTTATATTTATTACTGACATTAATTCTAGCATGTAGTTTTTTAACAAGAGTTAGTAGCAAAACTATTCACAAAGCCCTGAATTGGATGAGAAACTTAGTGGAGGTGAATTATTTACTTTAGTAAGTGTGTAGTAAGTATATTATGTAAAATGAAATTGAATGCTGGTACTAAAATTACTTTTGACTATATTTTCAATAAAAGTAGAAGTGTTCTTTTCTCTTTGGACTGGATTTTAGCCTTGTAGTGTGATAAATTCATGTTCATAATTCTATACACTGTTACTTTTATAAGTTGTGCCCCATCAACTAAAATGTGCACAAGGCACCAATGAACATGTATTTTTAATCAACATTTTTATAGCAATTTTTGATACAAAGAAACTTTTTCCATGTAAAAGGCAGCTTGGGATGGGGAGATTTTTTCCAAAAGGAAAAAAGAAACAATGAAAAGTAAAATGCACATGCACGCGCACATGTGCAAACAGACCTTTCTAAAAATGCATTCTTTATAACTCAGGGGATCTCAAAACATGTATTTTCGTGAAATGCTTATATTGAATTTTTGGGTGGAATATAATACTCCTCTCCTTAGTACAGGTAAGCAGTAGAGAAGGAAGGAAGGAAGGATGAAGGAAGGAAACTCAGAACAAATATAAAATAAAATGTTTCTAATTACAAAAATAATAAAAAACAAATAACACACAGTAGAACCTTCATTATTGATCCTCCAATTAATCATATCCCCGATTAACTATCTTCATTTTGCATTTATACTTTCACTTTCTTTCCCTTCTGCTATTGTATAAATGCACACTTATGACAGGAGTACATACTACAAGTACAACCTACTTTTTCCACCAAAAGAGAAAAAGAAAGATGTTCTGTAAAAGAGGGCATTTTAATAATTTTCTACAAAAACTGGATTATAGAAAATATGGCCAAAAAGCATATAGATTCTCACATAGCATACAAAATAAGAGAGATAATCAAAAAGTACCTTTTATTTATAATAATTAAAAAAAACAGACGACAGTGATATACGTACTATGCTAATATCTATAAATTATTGGCAAATACTAAAACAGAACAAAAACTACTGAAGAAAAATATCAAAGAATACATAAAATCACCTAAACTTAAAGTTAATCTATGTAATAGAATTCAATTAATTAATTTTGAAGATTTAGAAGCTAGTAACAGTGATGTGTCATAATTTAAAATAAAGAGAGTTGAACATTGTTACACTACATCACTAAAATGTTATTTTAGTGATGTAGTGTAACAACCTTCAACTCTCTTTATTTTAAAGAATTCAATGTTAAAGAATTGAATACTGCAATTAATAACCTAAAATGAAAGAAACTCCAGGTCCCGACAATATACATGCAGAATTCATTAAACATTTAGGAGAAAAAGCAAAATAAAGACTCCTAAATCTCTATATCCTATCATAGAATACAAAAGTACCAGATGAGTGGAAAAAAGCAATAACAATACCTATTTTGAAATCAAATAAACCAGCAGATAATATTTCAAGCTACTGCTCAATAGCACTTACTACTGTATTAGCAAAAATCATGGAAAAAATTATTTCTGAACGATTAAATTAGATTTAAAAAAAAACTTAATTTCAATAAACCAAACAGGATTTAGAGAACACTGTTCAACAGATCAACAAATTTTAAGTTTTAGTCAGACGTTAAAGATACATTGAACAATAAAGAACATACCTTGGCAGTATTCATTGATTTTCAAGGGGCATATGACTCTATTTGGAGATACAAACTGCTCTACACACTTAAAATTTTAGGTCTTCAAGGCAGAATGCTGCATTGGATAAGTGAATTCATTATCCAACACTTTATTGCTACCAAATATAGGGTGAGCCAAAAAACTACGAACCGCCTGCGCAGTGTTTTTCCTGTCTGCATCCTCGGCGCTCGTTGCCGTTTGCCGCTATAGAAAGGCACGGATGAAACCATACAACATTTTTAAAACTACTTTTAAAGGCTTTAGTTTCCAAGTTTATGAACTCCTGAAGCACATTCATTTAGAAATATCATGACAGACATAGAGCTTCAAGCTTGGGACTCATTCAATGAAGTTATAAACAAGTTTTTGGGTAATGTTAAAGCTGACCAATATGAGCATATTGTTAAAATCATGCTCGAAAAGTCAAAGGCACTCGGATGCAATATGAGTTTAAAATTGCATTTTCTGCAATTCTTGAATTTTTTCCTGAAAACTTGAGTGCACTAAGTGAGAGAGAGATTCCACCAGGACATAAAGGAGATGGAAACAAGGTACCAGGATCGATGGGATGTCTCCATGATGGCCGTCTACTGTTGGTCTTTAATTAGAGACAACCCTCGTAAGAACCACAAACACAAGTCAACTCAGCATTCATTTTCAACAAAGTGGAGGAGAAAATAAAATCATAAGGTATGTTTGAAATTTCCTAGTTCAATGTAAACTGTTGCATCTGTAGAATTGAGATTGTTTCTTAGTTTGCATGATTTCACACACTTTAAATTGTACTTAAATGGAAAGCAGATTTGAATTCAACATACCAAAATTAGGTTTAAAGACCTGTTTAATGCTGTGCTGCAGAAAAAAATTTTAAATTTCCAGGACTGTTTTATCAAAATATCAAGAGACACCATGGTGTACCACAAGGCAGTATCCTTAGTACCATACTTTTCAATATTTATATCAATGATCTTCCCTGCCAATAACAAAAACGCAATCCAAAATCTTAATGTTTGCAGACGATGCGGCCTCTTGGAACCCTACACCAAAAAATCAACAGTTAATAAATATGGCACAACAGTCCTTGATAAAATTACAGAATTGGGCACATAATAATTTGCTGAAAATAAGTATCCAGAAAACAAATTAACAACTCTTCTCACTAGAAAGAGGCCATTAAACATTTCACTAAGACTAGAACAAAAGACACTTACAGAAACTTGTGAAGACAAATATTTAGGTATTTGATACAAAATTAACACAGAGAAAACATATTGAACATTGATAACAAATGCAAAAAATTGAGAAAAAAACTACCCCTATTAAAAAGACTAGCAGGAAACAAATGGAGAAGTACTACACAAACTTTGAACATTTTTTATAAGATGTATACTAAACCAACTTTCAAATATTGTGAAGAGATATTAATAGCTGCAAATGTAGAAAGACTTAATATTCTACAAAACCAAATTTTGCGTTTAGTAACTGGAGCTGTTAAAACTACCCCTGTACTTGCTCTGCAAACTCTAACAAATAACTCAAGACTTAATCTTGACATTGAAAAAGCAGCTATCATACAATATGAAGAATTAATCAGACTACCCTATAGCAATTGGAAAAACAGAAAGTAAAAAAATACACAGGTGAGCTTAAAAACTCAAAAAAGCTTTCCAAGTCCAAGAAATCAAACAAAACTCTCCCATACTTAAAAGAAAACTTGCAAAACAAAAATCAAATCTTTAGACCTATTTGATATTAAATACTAATCTACATTTAGCAGAAGAATTTAAAAAATTGGAAACCTCTCCATGTGTTTTGAAACAAATGCTACTAGCCTACACTTAAAATATCCTGCTAATGAATGGCTACATGTTTATAATGGTGGTGCTGGTGTAGTACGCCTTCTCTTTTCTTTTCAAAACATTAAGTTCAAATTCTACAAATTTTGATGGTGAAACTTTAGCAATTCTTTTCAGCTTACAAAATCTTCTGTAACAAACAAAACAAACTTAAGAGATTAAAATATTATCTGACTTTAAAGCAGTTATAATATCCATAGCATCAGATACTACAGCTAAAAGCCTAAATGTCCTAGAATGCCGGAAAATTATAAAACAATTAACTAATTTAAATAAAAGAGTAGTACTTTAATGGATACCAGCACACTGAAGAATAGATCGTAATGAAACAGCTGATTTTCTGGTCAAGGAAGGTAGTAAAATTACATCAAATTTACATAACACAACTAGAATTATTACACTACCAAGAAAATCCTCTGTAGCAGCTTTTAGATTAATTAATAGGCTATGACTGCCTTAACAAACATCTAAACAGAATTGGCATAGCAGAATCTCTATATGCCCTTTTTGTAAATTTGAACAAGAAATGGAGACAAACCACCTATTCCAGTGCCCAGCTTGTGATCAACACACCTATATCAAAACACTGGAGTGCTAAAAGGCGAATGGCTTCATTGCCAACTATGCAACATTAGATACCAACCAACTTTTTCCACCAACAACAGAGTAAGGTATACTGTAGATGTTCTCGAGCTTCAAGCCAAGTGAGGTGATAAGTCATTGACATTTCAGGAGCGTCCATCTCTTCCATCTTCAGGATGCTGAGCGACTTGGCAGGACGATATGGCCAATATTTACACTGTCCGCCACAGTATCTACCTGACAGGAGGTTTTTTTTTTGTTTTTTTTTTGAGTGGAGAAGAAAACGATTAAGTCACTAACCCCCGCCCCGATGGGAGCCAGGACTGAGAGTGAGGGACTCACCAAGCATCGGCATACCCGCTAAAAACTCCTCCACCGGAAGGAAAACAGATAGTAGGAGAAAAAGTGGTATAAAGCATGAAGGTTGTGCGGTCCCTCATAGCACCCGCGTTAGTACGTGAAAGCTATGGGCGGGAGCGAGTAAAGGTAGTAACTAGGGTGCAGCCATGAAACCTGACTGCAACACTAGTGGGTTTGGCGAGGATTTCAAAGGCAATGGAAGTTAGGATTGTGGATGATGGTGATACTGCTGCTGTTGCTGGTTGTACTCCTTGTATTGCTGCAGGAAGCGTGCTACTCTCTCCAGGTCTCTATTCAGTCTGGGACCTAGAGTTGAGTTCTGGATGGATTCGTCAATGGCGTTGAGTCTTGATGTTGTGGTGTCAAACTGCCCAGCCAGAGAAACCTGCTGAGCAGCTGATGCGGCTTGAAGATTCCTGATGAGTTCCTCCAGGGATGTGAGCTTCATCGTCATGTTCAGGAACTCCGCATGGAGATTCTGAACGGCGTCGCGTAGACCCTAGACTTCCTTGGTGACTGCAATGATCGGCGCTGGTGATGGTGCTGGTGTCAGTGGCTGTGGAGCTGTCGCTGGCTGCGATGTTCATGCTGGTGGCTTCAGCGGTGCCTTCCTGCGAGGATGCAGGCGGCAGAGCGCTTGCCCGGTGTAGTGCATCAACCCTCCACGGTTGCACAGTAGCGGCGGCGTAGGTCGTGCTGCTTACACAATGTGGTTGTACTGGCGGCGGCGACGTAGGTCGTGCTGCTTACACAATGTGGTTGTACTGGCGGCACCACAGTAGTGGCACCTTGATTGAGCTGAGCAGGATGTCTCGTCATGCCCGTAGGCACAGCAGCGCCTGCAGGGCACTGGCATTCCACTCAGATAGCCTTGATATGCAAGCACCGCCCTAACAAGGGCAGGCCTGCCCTCAAGGCCGCTTCGTAGTCGCCAAGGTCTGCAAACTCAATCCTGACGAGCGACATGGTAGCAGTGAGCAGACCCAAATCTTCCCGAGCATATGCAAAGCAAGCAAGCAGCCAGGCAGCGGTACTAACACACTACCAGTGCCAGCAGTACAACAGCTTGGCTGGGTAGAGGAACACAACTGCAGCCAACAGTCTCCTATTGGAATCTAGGTACTTTCGGACAGGTTCCTCTGTTCTTCAGACTCTTTAATGCTCACTAACTGCTGTTTTTCTTTTATTTTCCTCTTTCTAACTAGCTTTAAGCTCCCAGTTAGGAACCCACAAGCAGGCTTTTTATCTTTTTCTTCTTCCTCATTCTTCTAGCTTAATTTAGTTAGTATACTTAAACCCGTTCTATTTGATCCTTGTCCTGCTCCTATTCTTATGGCAAAGTCTAAAGAGAAATCTGTTAAGGTTTGCTCTGCTTTGGTGTTGCATGTGACCAGGGGAACCTCCCAAACCCAATCCTACTGCGACCCTTAATGGCTTCCAACCTGGCCCCTCTTCCCAGATCTACGCCAGAGCTGACAACCAGCCTTGAACCACCCATCTATACCTCAGACACCTTCCTTCTATGTGCAGGATCATGGCAGATTTCGAAGATAACTAGCACATGATCTAGCAGCATTGTCTCAGCTTAACACTCGAAGCCATAGGAATTTATTATCTTAAATAACAATCGCATACTTGTAGTTGCAGCATACAAGCCACAAAATTCTTTGAAACACAGGAGATCTCAATGCCAAGTACCAAAGTTGGAACTGCAGATATACTGCAGCAGGCACAGCACTCCTACAACACGAAAATAACTCGGCCTACATAACTCACACCTATGTAAACTGAGAGTCTACTTTCATTCCATTGGCTAAAAACCAAAGATGGGACATATTAGATTGAGCAATCACACGAAATATGAACTTTTCTCTGTTCACCTGTCAATAAATATTGCTCTAGAAGGCCCAACTGCAAGGGCCCCTGCTATTCCACGCTGTAACTACTCAAAGGCAATTGGGGAGACATTTGTCCGCACTATATGCTACAATCTCTCTCTCAAAAAGTCAGCTCCAGTGTTCAGCAGACATGAATGTCGCAGCATTGAAACTATAAAATGCCGTAAAATGTGCAACCATCACAGCGGTACCGATACACTTGCCGAGCTAACCACACCCTTCTCCCTATGGACATCACCTTGCTCACTGCAGAGCGGAAATGTGCAGGTGAAAATGGCAACAGACACGAAACATAGCCGACCTTAAGGAATATACATGCACTCAACGTTCTAATTAATTAGAGAACGACAAACTTCATCTCTCAATAGTGGCAACTCACGTTGGATAAGTTGGAATATGAATGTGACTCAGTATGGAACATTGCGCATTGTTTACTCGGGGAAAGATTAGCATCTCGCCACTACATTACAACCAAATGATCGCGACGACAGATCAGGAAAAAGCCGATGCGTTGGCAGATGCCTTGCAGCAAGCCTTAGCAATAAACTGCAGCCTGCCCGCATTTCACAGCGGTAATGGAGGCTGATATGGATGACATCCATGACCTACAGGCGCACAACTGGGTTAGAAAAAGTTGCCCCTCGGAAATACAGCGGCTGATTAAGCACTTACCCAAGAGAAAGGTCCTGGGGACCAGACAAAATCCTGAATATAGCCCTCAAGCATCTACTTAAGAATATAAAACTCTTTTCCAATATACTTGTGTTTTAGAACAAGGTTACTTTCCCGACAGATGGCAGTTAGCCCACATATTACATTTTCAAAGAAAAATAAAATACTTGTCGCCCCATCAGCCACACTGGGAAAGCTGTTCGAAAAAGTTATACTCAAAGGATTAAACTCTATAATCATAAAATATACATTCTTAATCCAGAAACAATTTGGATTTAGAGCGAAACGCTCCAGCTACTGAGAGTAGCTGAAAACATAACCCATGGTTTCAACATTCGGAAGTCAATAGGAGCATTTCTCTGGACATTGAACGGGCCTTCAGTAGAGCATGGTGCACGGGCTTCCTGAAGAAACTATAAATGCTAAATGTGCTGGACACACTAATAAAACTAGTTGCAAATTAATTAAGACATCGAAAATTCCAGTTGCAGTAAACTATAAAGCTGTCAACAGCACGACCCACAAAGGCTGGCGTGCCTCAAAGCAGCATTCTTGGACCTAATTTATTCATTATCTATATCAATGACATGCCAAAAATGACAAATACCTCCCTATACACATATGCAGGTCACAACTATTATGGCTCAGTCAGGCAAGGCACAGTTTATTCATACTCAGCTCCAAACTGTACCAAACCTACTTCAAACCTGACTAATTAAATGGCGCATTAAAGCAAACACACTGAAGAGTCAAGCATTCATATTCATTAAGAGAATGAAGCACCAACTCTCCCGACACAACCTTCCACCATTCACTTATTCAGTTAATAAATTAAAATGGACCGACAAGGTGCTATGGTTAGGGGAAAGGCCCATGGCCAGCTAGGCAGGTTATACCAACACCACCTAGGAATAAGGCCACCACACTGAAACAGTAGCCAATACTGATACCACAGTCAGGAGTCCTTCGATATGTGCTGGTAGTACATTTGGCATACCTTTAATTTGTGTTTTTAAGTGTAGAACATCATTGGTAACAAAGTGTAAAATGCTATGCAAATGCTGTATGAAGGGAATTATTCTTTGGGGCCGAAAGTATGTTTAAGTTTCCATTAGACAAGAACCTTAGAAGGAAATGGATACAAGCTGTTCACCAAGATCATTTCATTCCTACAGAATACACTGTGGTAAGCTTTTCATAAAGCCATTACATACTTAGATACACTATTAACGACTATTTTTGCTTCTATTGATATCATGTGAAATTGCATTTGGTAAGCTTTCGTAGAATGCTTAAGACACCTAACCTATACATGCACACGTATAGCACAATGTTAAATTGTTTCTCCTTTACTTATTGAAGCAAATTTTGCTTTTATAGGTTTGTGAAAAGCATTTTCAACCCCATGATATAGAAAGAAGCATATTGACAGTAAGACTGGAAAACAACTTACAGCTCCGCTAGATGGCCCATGGCCTAAAAAAAGGTTAGTTTCTTTCTTGTTCTCCAGGTACCTTAGCAAGTACCATTTAGTAAAAACGCTATTATTAAATGATAAATGAGGAATTGTATGAAGTAACCATGCACACTATTTCTCATATCCATCACTGTCAGTAATGCCATACATAAAGGAACATAGGTTCCTAGCAGGTAAATTTATAGGCAATACCATTAATCGAAGCATATTTAAGTAGCCGGTAGGGGTAACACCTGCACTCACATTTTCTGATATGAGTGAATCAAGTATTTTGTTAGAAATATTGTTTAAAAACTGTAATGACCCAAGATATATTTCTAAGGGATGAGCTTTCTTCCTCATGTGCACTTGACTGGGGAGCTGTGCCAACTGCAACTTCACTGTGCACTATTTGTATCCCATCTTGTAATGGACCGACAAATCTCCACATATGGTCTTGAGGCAGTAATTGAAAACAATTTCTGTCACATAAGTTTTCTCATACTGCTAATGTTTTTGAGTAGCACAGGTGTAATCCACCCTATACCTATGTCCCTCTGTCCAAAAATTATTAGACATAACTAATTTATTTAAACATAAATTTCAAATACATTTGAAATGTGGGAGCTTTATATTAGTGTTTTAAAAGACGATTGACATTTTAAAAGAAAGCAATTTTTGTAATTTGTGACAAACTTGCATTAAGGCCAATAAAACAGGACATCCCCATCCATGGCTATTACAACTGCTAAGACATTTTTTTAAAACACGTTGCCTTCTAATACCTACTGATGAATTAGATTTTAATATAATACTGTATTTGCTGTTAAGAATCCCACCCCATGTTAAAGTTGTTTTATTCAATAATTAGAGAGAACTGAAGGCCCCTTACTCTCAGATAAATAAATAAAATTTCAGTGAATCATGCAATAAGTTTTATTTCATATGTTTTAACAATCATTCCTTTTAATTATATAAGGCTTTTAAGTTGTGTAGCTTGAATTTCATTCCAAACACATGACGAGGTGTCCTTGGACAAATACAAATCTGGTCGCAGAATTCCATTCACTTTTGTTGAAAAGTTGGAATGAATGTTTCTATCAAGTTCCACCTGGTGGAAACCTGGTAGTGTTGTGTAGGACAGCTGTTAGTAATTTGCTGATTTCCTCTAATAATTGTAGAACATCAAAATTCATTGTACAATTGTTTTTGATAAACATGTTCTTTCATGTAAATTCTCTTGAATTGTTGACATTTTGTACTAAATTTGCATAATTCAAAGAGTTTTTCTTCCAAAGTATATTCAAACTGTTCATCATTTTTCTTCTAAAGTATTAATGCCTGTGCAAATAAATATATTACATGAAAACTGCACTTATTTACTGCTGAATTGTCATTTATTTTAATGTAATATTTCTGTGTTCTTTTGTGTAATTTGTTGCATTCCTTGTGACTTGGCATTCATTGCCAAAACCGAATGGAATTTAGTGACTAGTCAAAAGATTACTTAAAAACTACTGCATTAAATAGTAAATAAATCAGCAATAGCTGCACACTTCTGAAAAGAGGTATAAAGCAAGTACAGAAATATATATGAAAAATTAAATACTGTTTAAATGAGAGAAAACATTAATTGGCAGATATAAAAACAGAAATATGAAAATATTGCAATCAGAAAAGAGCCACAGATTCCTAATATATTTGCCAAATTGCTCCAGTAGTACCTATTGGAACACAACAATGGATCCAAGCATTTGTTCAATAGTTTAACAATGGGGTATCATTAAAGTGGATGTAAGTTAAGTTTTGTGTTATCAAGTTTCTGTGTTGAATTTGAAACACTTCACTGTCAAAAGTATTTTAATACATATAACTCGTAGTTACATTTGTTATGAAAGCTGCTTATTCTTCCATGTATGATTGCTTTGGTTTTTCAGCAAAATATACAACGAGGCCCCTCTATTAATTTTAAAAGTGAGACGAAATCCAAAGAAAAAAGAAGCCTTCATCTATAACGAAAACAAGTTTACTGTGCACCAAGGTTGGTGTAAAAATGGTCACGATTTAAAAATACTGTGTTACTGCATTATAATTAGTAAAATCCTTCTCGCACGCATGCACACAGATGTAAATTAAATTACATTTTTCTATATATAGATTTAGAAACATGAGTTACTGTATTACAATTAGTAAAATCTCTCTCATGCACATACAAATAAATGTAAATTAAATGACTTCTCAGTAGTCGTAAGCTTTCACGGCCGGAGTCAAAATTATAACTAGAAGAATTTTCCGGGCCGAAAGCCATGGTCTGCTGGAGTTTTCAGGTCCAGACATTTCATTCACGACTGCGGTGAACATCTTCAGTGGCGTGGTCTAAGTCTTCTCGGTGAAGGTTTGGTCGCATTGTGATGCATTAAACATTCATGTGCTACAGGATCATTATCATCAATAAATGGTCCCCTGACTCTGCATAGTTGAACCAAAACACTTTGAATTTGTGCAACACTGCAGTGGCAACAATGATAGCTATAGCATTTTGTAGGTTACACCTTAATCGTAGAAATGCACTGGAATCCTACTTTCCCACACTCCATAATGCCTCTCCACTGTGTTTCTAGTTCTTATATGTGCTCTATTAAAACGGTGTTATGAAGCACTTTGAGAATTATGAAGTAAGGTTATTAAATGTGATTTTCGTACATAGCTACTGTCCCCTAATTACCCAAGGGTATTTCTCTTTTTCAAACTTTGCTCTTAGGTTACAGTTTCTGAATAAAGTGCTGTCGTGCACTGAACCTAGCCACCTCGTGACAATGTTTCTTATTAGAAGATTGTGATCACTGACCATTTAACAGTTTAATTAAAATTATCCTCTTCTGTAGCAGAAAACTTTGACATCGTTTCCACTGATTGGTTTCTCTTGTGTGTGTGTGTGCAATCAATGGTTTCTAGCACTCCTGGAAATGCACTAAAATCATCCACTGCTGCCCTTACTTTTGCACTGTTTATGGGAAAGCAAATATATACCCCCGCCGCTATAACGTTGCACTTGACAGTTCGTGTGGCTTCGCGTAAGGTTGGCTACATCGTGGTTGCGACGTTGCCAGAGTGGCTAGTAAACAACAGCTGATTGTTCTCATTTCTATCGTGTCTAAGCCGCATACAGAAAGTGTACGTAAGTAGCGAACGTCACTGAATAATAACTATTTCGTATTATTATTGTTAATTGAAAATAAGCGATATAAGCAGCTTTGGTATGGTCGGATACTCCTTTCTATGATAATAGGCATAAATGTGTCTACGTATGGCGTCTAATTGGAAAGCATCAATATTTGTGACTGGACGAGGCTTCTTTTTTTTATTCCCTGGAGTTGATAGAAATACCTGTTGTGTTCCAGATGGTTCAGGAATTTTGTCCTCTTTCTCTTGTAGTTTCACTCCTTTGTGAACAACAGTTCTCGTGCTTAAATCAAGAGCTGCTACAGTTCGTTGTACGGCTTTATCAGCAGGAATAGAGGGATTTCCGTGAAGCTTCACGTACTCCTTTTCCTGTTCAAAGAACTCCCGGGTTCTCCTTAATAGTTCCAATGCCTGACTATTAAGTGGCACACCTCGGCGCAAAGGATTTTCACTTCGTGAATCATCACTCGGCGATCGGCGTCGTTTTTCCGACATTGTCGCACTTAAGTTTTGTTTAAATAAATAATATGAATGAAATATATATAAAATAGATAAATATAAATAAATAAATGTATAAACGAACAATAACAAAACTATCAAACAATAACCACAAATCTAAATAACAAATAACAATGAACAATATGTAGCTTGCAAAGAACAACTCGACACTCTGCTAGAGATTCACAAACTGAAGCACATGGTTGGGAATAGTTACATCCGGCAACAGAGCCGATTCTAGATCCGGTTCCGTTTTGTCATCGACCATCCGGAATGCTGCCTTGTGATTGGCTTAGGAAGTCAAACGGTTGAAGCGTTTCATCTGTTTTTTCGCGAGTGTACCAACTTAAACGCTAGCTGTCAAGTGCAACGTTATAGCGGCGGGGGTATAAGCATGTCCAGACATGGCTATTACTCCAAACACATTATGCATAATGTGCAATGCCACAGTTCTGTGGATTTTGGATACAGCTCCGATTAGGGTATTGAATGCACCAGTCGAATAGAGCCAGAATGTTGTAAGGCTGCAATTCATTGCTGAAAGTGGATTGTTCCTGTTGGTTAGGAATTCTAACCTATCTTTCTTTCATTTGGTCCACTAACACCACACTACTTCTTTCAATAATCAAAACCTTTCTTGAAATTTCCTGTTACTCATATCCTCAAAGTGATTCCACAATCATTGGAACACGACTATTCTGATCTCCAAGTATAACAACTCACCTTCAAAATTGTCATTTGTATGACAAGATGTGTTGCAATGGTCAGATTTTACTGAGGTTAAGTCCTCAGTTAACTCTGACCATCATTGATGCACCACAAATGAGCATTAATTGCAGTAAAGTGACATTTTATTATGGTTAAATCCTGATCAAGGATAGTGCGCACTGGGGCAATATTTTTCACACACATACATTAATTAAACAACACCTCAGGCCAAGCAATAATTATAAGGTCAATGACTTACAGTCAATTAACTTTCTTGCATCTTTATTGTTTATTTAGTAGTTAGCAGTGTTTATATTTAATTAGAGAGAAATATTGTAACTATATGTTAGTAAGGACATATACTATGAGTTTGCTGTTATGCAAGGGGAAGGTACCGTGTCCGAAGCAGGACAAAACACATTAAATTTTATTGCCATGGGGAAAAATGTGTGAGGGCCACAAAAAATGAGAAGCAACAGGTGAAAAGGAACACACTTAGTAACTGTAGCAAAGTCATGTGATATTTGAAATAGCTAACAGTAGAGCTAGGAGGTAGGTTTGAATTATTTAAGACAGCCAACCAGAAACATGTAAGAGTAAAGGTTCAAATATTAAACTTAAGTTAGCAAAGCAATGCTAAAAACTCATCTACAGAATACCGGCAGTAAAAGCTTAGACATGGGGAAGTTCAAATTGCTGTTAAGGTGTGTTCACATACAATGCATTAACAATTACCAGTAATTGTGTAGGAAAGGCAAATTAAATATCACAGCTCGTTAAAGGAAGTCAATAGGTTCACACAAAACTAAATTTTACGTGGGGTTGAAGTTCTGTAAATATGTAGATAATGGACTTAGTCATTTTTGTGAGGCAACAAAGGGCAATCACAACAGCTTACTTCTGTATACTTGTAATAATGAGAGAACTATATATATTAAAGACTCTCATAGAACTATACTTGCCGATGTGTTATAATTTTTCTACTTCACTTCTTTTCACACTCCAACCCCTATAAGACATACTTGCTTGACCACACATTACTAGCTAGCCAGAATTTTCTTCATATTAATGATATATAATATAAAAGTCATAACCTCTAGTACAATAACTTAAATTCTGCTTATCATTGGTATAAACAGTAGTGCTCAACAGTAACTAAAGTTAATAACTTTATTGGACATTTAACAATTACATAGGCACGGACCGGCGCAACACGACCTCAGGACACCAAAATGAATAGAAAGCATCCTTGAAAATTGGAGCCAATTCCAACAATTTTGTGAACTGAAGGGTTATTTTTGAAAAACACAGCAGATTGCAAATACATCAACAGGCTGGGCAGCTAATAGAGAAAGGTAAATGAAGATAGGGAATACACTATTAAAACTTATGGAATGTGAGAGTAAAGATTCAAGAGAAGTATTCAATGAGCACCAATGAAATTTCAATCTCTTTCATGATCAAGTTAATTTTGCAAGAGAAGCTAGAAATACAAAAACAGAAATGACTCCAACTTGTACGCACGTTTCTATTTATGCCATCGCTGCAGCTTCAGGCAACATTCTGCTGCCCTTCACAGGTGGAGTATGCCACATATTACAGGGAGGATGTATCAGTTTACCTTGTCACACATGCAATGGCGTTCTGTTTTACGTGCACAGTTCTAGATTATTTGCATATGAATATATAACTTTGAGCAATAGCTTTACTCATCATCACTTATAGGAGTCTAGCGCAAGCGAGCGGTCGCATATACATAGCGCTCCTGGACAGATCCGAAAAAAAGAAAAATGGGGGTAGATTTGGAAGTGTATAGGGCCAGAATCAGGTGCTTTACAAATGGTAAAATGAATAAGGAAGAGAAAAGGAACCAAGTATCAAAGGAATAGCTATGGTTGTTTGCGATCCTGGCAGTATTATTGGTTATTGGAGGAGTAGAATTAAACCCAGGACCTGAAGGAATGACACAGATAATGACAATGTTAAAAATCATTTCAGAGGATATAGTGGATTTTAAGAAAATAGAAAAGAGAATAGAATTAAATATCGATAGAAAGATAGAAGAATTGAAAGGAATGCTGTTCACTACGACAAAGGAAGTGCATGAAGAACTTCGCATCTGTAGAGAAAGATTGAACAAGATGGAACAGAATATGGAAATTGAGACAAGAAGACACAATATAGTGATATTTGGGGTGGAGGAAAACAGAGAGAAAAGCCTAGAGCAAGCAGTGGAGGAAATACTAGAAAGACGAATTGATATAAAGCTGCTAGGCTGGGAAATTATAACATGTTTTAGAATCGGAAGAAGGGGCAACAGAGCCAGACCTATAGTAGTAAAATTTGCAACTAATAAAATCAAATGGACAGTTTTGAATAATGGAAGAAAATTGAAAGGAACGAGAATTTTTGTTGAATGAGGCTATGGAAAAGAAGAGAGAGAGAGATAAGATTATTATTAGCGAAAATGAATCAAGCCAGGCAAGAAGGAAAAAAATCATTTGTAAGAGGACTAGAATTGTGGATAGATGGCAGGAAGCAGGATATGAGCCAGCGTTTGATTCCAGATCGAACAACAAGCAGAGCAAATTCAGCAGAGGAAGTGAATGCAGTGAAGCAGGCTGACGTAATCCAAGAACGAGAGAGACACATAGAGGTGCCAGTGGAAGGGATGAAGCAGCTGGTGTGACATCACCGAGGAGATGCGTCATACCCAGTGAACGAGAGAAGCAAGAGGCATTGTCCCTGGTGGCAGCTGATCGAGAAAAACAGATGATCGCGAATGGAAGCGGCCTCAAAATGGTGCTAACCCCAGAAGGAAGAATCTTGGAATTAGAGGAGGAGAAAGAAGATCCAGTGGCGCAGGAGAGGAAAACTAGATATAGGGCAAAGTTAGAAAAATTCAGAGAGGGAAGAAGGGATTCAAGATAGGGACTAGATTTGAAGGTGGTGTCATTTAATGTGGAACGGCTAAAATCGAAAGTGATAAATGGCAAAGTATTTGAAGTGCTAAAGTTAGGTGAAATAATAGTAATGGTGGAAACTTGGTTGAATGAAAGTGAGAAGATAGATGTGATAGGATACGACTATAGGAGACCATGGTAAAAGGAAAAGCAAAAGAGGGAGGGCCTCGGTGGTATTGGAGCATTCATTAACAAGAGTAGTGGAATAAATGTGTGTGAAGTGTTGAGTACAGAGAAAGGCCAAATAATGTGGATAAAGATAAATAGGGCGAAGGGGATGAAAGTTTGCATAGGATTAGGCATAGTCTATAATCCACCAGAAGTCTCGGAATTTTATAAGGACAACTTATATATAAGACTGAATGATAGTATGGAAGAATTAAGAAGCAAAAATCCTAACATAGAGTTCATTGTAGTAGGGGATTTTAATGCAAGAGTAGGGGAATATAATCCAAGAATTTTAAATGTAGAAAACTAATGTATCTGGGGAAAAAATGAGGAAAAGGAGAGGAGAAGTAGAGATAAAGTGATAAATGCAGAAGGTAGGAAGCTAATAGAATTCTGCGAACACAATAATTTAATAATGTGTAATGGGTCCAAAGGAGAGGACCAGTGGGGAGAGTTTACATTTGTAAGTGTAATCGGTTAAAGTGTAATTGACTATATGATATGTAGTATAGGAGTCGAAGAGGTGATGGAAGAATTCAAGATTATGAACATAACAACAAATAGTAGTCATTTTCCATTAAAGATGAAAATAAGACTAGGGTTATGTTACAAGGAAGATGAAAAATTAGCATTAAAACAAATCAGAAGTTACAAATGGGAAGAGAACACAGAACAATTTAGATGTAATTTGACTTCAAAGTGTGGGGAATTAAGGAAATTCCATATTCTAGAAGCATTACAATATGCGAGGATAGAGGGAGCATTAGAACGGTTAGAATCAATGGTTAAGTGAGCAGGAAGCAGGATGGAAGTGAAGCCTAAAGTGAATGAAAATCAGTGTGGGTGATATGATGAATGTGGAAAGGCTAAGAAAGAAGTGATGAAAGAAATGGATAGATGGAAAAGGTCAGAAGAGGAGAAAGATACGCAAATTTTTTTAGCAAATAAAAGGGTTTATAATTGTTTACTAGTTGAGAAAAAGAAGCATTGGCAGCAAAGAATGGCAGAAAAGATTAAGGAGGCGGTCAGAGGGAAAGAAAATAAATATATATGGTCAGTTGTTAAGGAAATGTACAGAAAGAAACAGGTAGTTAATAAGATAACACCAAGGGAATGGAAATATAATTTCGAAGGTTTGTTGGGGGAGGAAGAGTTAAGAAAGTGAAGTATATTGGGGAAATTTTGAGAACAGAGTGGACCACTTAGACAAAGAGATTACAACCATACAGGTAGAGTATGAAATAAAAAAATTAAAACAGAGGAAGGCTACAAAGGCCGATGGAATTCCGGGGGAATTTTGGAAACATTTCGGGGAGTTAGGAGAGGGTACAAAGTTGTTGACAGAGCTATTTAACAGAATCAGAGAGAAGAAAGTGATACCGGAGAGCTGGAAAGTGAGCATTATTGCACCATTGTATAAAGGAAAGGAGATACAAATAATCCAAGCAACTACAGAGAAATTAGTTTATTATCTGTATTAGGCAAAATATACACTGGTATATTAGCTAGAAGATTATATGAGTGGGCAGAGAGGGAAGATAAGGTATCAGAATACCAAGCAGGTTTTAGGAGAGGAAAAAGAACAATAGATAACATAATGATAATTCAAACTATAGTAAACAAATATTTAAGAAATAAAAGGGGTAGGGTATACATATTTTTTGCAGACTTCGAGAAGGCTTTTGATAATATAAACAGAGAGGCTTTGGTATATAAATTGAGGAACAAAGGAGTCAGCACTGCATTCATCGAGGGGGTTCAAAAATTGTATGAAGGAATTAAATTTTGCGTAAAATGTGGAAAAAATAGTACTACTGATTATATACAGCAAAAATTAGGTCTGAGGCAAGGTTGTAAACTCAGTCCAATATTATTTAACTTATTTATAGATGATATTTTAGATAGAATAATGAAAAGTAATAAACACTGTCTAGTTATAGGGAAAAAGGAAATACCAGGGTTATTATTTCTAGTATTATTATATCTAGTAGCCGGGGCAGTAACAGTGATAGGTTTGCAACATGCTATTAATGAAATTGCAAAATTCTGTATGGAATGGGGGCTAAAGGTGAATACAAAAAAGTCCAAGATAATAGTGTTCAAGAAAGGATCAAAATTAAAAAGAGAGGAAAGATGGTATATAAATGGAGAGCAAATAGAGGTGGTAAAAGAATTTGATTACTTGGGGATTAGATTCTCAGCAACGAGAAATGGGAAGCACAATCTAAATATGCACAACTGAAAGGAAAGCTAGCCATGAAAGCTGTTAGAGTTTGCTTGTGCAAAACACCCACGCTGACAATGAACTGGTTGGAAAGGCTATATGAAGCTGTAGTGGAGTCAAAAATGTTATATGGAATAGAAATATGGGGGGTGGCAAAGGGATAGATTAAGATTGATATAGTCCATACAATGTTTTGTAGAGAAGTTCTGGGTTTACCTAAGAGTTCACCAAGGGACGTGGCACTGGTAGAGCTAGGAAAGGTAGGGAGAAAAGGCATAATAGTGGAAAGAATTTTGAAGTAATGGTATAGATGTTTAAATTTAGAAGATGGTAATATATTAAAAGAATGTATACAGTTCCAAAAAGCTGTCTTAGGAGAAGTGTTGGATTGGGGAAATGGGAAATGTGCTAAAAGAAATTGGATGAGGAATATTTTCCTATTAGATAAATATAATAACAGTGGGTTTTGGAAAGAAGTGAGATTGAGGGTAGAAGATATCGAGAAACAAGATATATGGGCTAGTTTTGAGGATAAAAGGTCATTGATCTTGTATAAATCAGTTAAAAGAAATTTGGGAAGGGAGAAGTATGTAGATATATGCAATCAATTTGGTAGAATAGGTCTTGCGTGGATGCGCACAGGAGTAATATGTTTAAAAAGGAATGGATATAATTGTTCGGGGAGATGTATTATGTGTGATGAATCGGGTAGTACTTTTCATTGGCTAATAGAATGTGATAAGGTTAAAAGGTGGAGAGATGTTATATGGAATAAAAAATGGGACAAGCTAAACAAAGAAGCAGTAGCATTAAGAATGTTGGGAAGCACAAAAGTAGAAGCAATTAAAATGATGGGGACATTTTTAGGCAACACAAGGGATAAATGGATAAGGAGCTTAAGAAAGGTACAGCAGAACGGGCATAGTTTGGAAAGTGGAGAGATGGTATAGTAGCTTTATCCCATATATACAGCCTAGGGGCTAAATATGGGAGAGCTAGAAAACTGGTGCACTAGACATAAGTTTTAGATTTAAGTTTTATTTGTATTATTGTAATAATGATGAAATAAATATTACATTACATTACATCATCACTTATAACCATGTTTAAGTACATAACTAAATAAAACCCTGTTTTGCACAATATCTCTACAAAAAATATTTTTAATGGCAACATAATGTAAAACTGAATTTAATAAACTGTCCATGTGACATGCAAATGTTGCATGGAGTTGCCCTAGCAATGTCTTCAAATAACAAACTGGCTTCCCACATATACCTATACACACAATTATTCCTCGATGCACCTCTGAAATATCTGCATACATCACGTGAGTTAATGCACACCACTGCTTGGTCGAATAACAGAGGCAGAACACTCCACACACATCCCTTCCTGCTATGTACAAATGTGCCTGCTGTGAAAGTTGGTAAAATGCCTCCTGAAGATGTGATGATGGCATAAAGGGAAGTGAACGTACCACAGAAAAGCAAGTACAGTTCTACAGCATTCACATCAAACTAATTAATGCAATGACTAATTTGTGCAATGAAAACAATCCTAATCAATTATAGATAATTTTTTTTCTTATTTATGGTGCTGGAATTGGCAGGTCATGGGGGAGGGAGAAGCATCAAATTCGTTAATATACTCATATAATTTTCAAGAAGTACTAAAAATTATGGAAAACTAATAGCACGAATGAAATAAACCCAAAGTTCACAAAAATATGCCAAGGAGAAAATGAAAATCTTGCTCATACAAAATGACTATCGTCAAATGCTAAAACCCAAAGCAGATTTCCAATGAGAGTATACAAGCTTCGGAAGTATAAATATTGACAATATAACAATTTCTCCTTTCATCACCTTATCCATTCTATCTCAAAATAGATGTGTGGTATAAAAACACTCCATTGGACCTAATCGTTTATCACAGTGGACAGAAAGCTCTACTGTTAAAGTTAACATGGGTCTATACTGGGAGGAGATTACTAATCACTCTACAAGATCTACGAGGTGTAATCAAAAAGCAATGGGAATTTTTGTTTTAATTAAATCATCAACATCAACTTTGTCCGCTTCAAAGTAATCCCCCTCAGATATAATACACTTGTGATAGCGCTTTTTCCAATCTTGGAAGCACTTCTGGAACTCACTTTTCATTGTGAGCAATTCTGCTTTTATCTCATCAATGGTGGCAAAAATCGTCCTTTCATGGTTCTCTTCAGCCTCGGAAATAGAAAGAAGTTGCAGAGAGCCATGTCCGGCAAATACAGTGGCTGAGGCAGCATAACAGTTTTGTTTTTTGCCAAAAAGTCAAGAACGAACATTGAGGTGTGAGTGGGTGCATTATTGTAATGCAATTTCCAAAGTGGTTTTGCCATAATTCTTGTCATTTTCTTAGGATTGCTTTATGCAAACAGCGCATAACTTCCAGACACTATTCCTTATTGACCATACAACAATAAGGCAGGAGCTCCTGATGTATTATCCCATTGTAATCGAAAAAAAGCAGTGGGAGCCTTCACTGTGATCGAACTTGTCAATTTTTTTTCCGTCTTGGCTCTTCAGACAGATTTAATTGGGACAATTGGGCCTTAGTTTCAACGTCATACCCATGTTTCGTCACCTGTTATAATCTTCTTTAGAAGTTCTGGATCATTTTCGACTTCATTCAGCAATTCCTGAGCAATGCCTACACGACGTCTTTTTTTGTCAAAATTCAACAATTTTGGAACAAACTTTGCTGCCACACACTTCATGCCCAAAACATCCCAAAAAAATTACTTGGCCTAAGCCAAAGGGTATGCCGACATCATCAGCAACCTCTCTGATGGTGATTCGGCGATTTTCCAGAGCCATTTTCTTTACTTCTTCCACATTGTTATCAGTAATTGATGTGCTAGGGCATCCAGGGCGGTCGTTGTCTTCAATGTCTTCTCGGCCCTCTATGAAACGTTTTTACCACTCGCAAACTCTTGTCTTACTCATAATAGATTTGCCAAAAGCCACAGTCAACATTTCGAATGCAGTGCTGCACTTTATTTCATTTTTCAAGCAAAATTTAATCAATTTCTTTGATCCATCTTTTTCTAAAATAAAAATTTGCCAAGCACTCGAAAATACATATAACTTTTTCGACTGTCAACAAGTAAACTAAATATTCAAAACAGCAGAAAATGTAAATATACATCAGGAACATGTGTACCAATAAGATAAAACAAAAGTTTTGAACTTCAGATATATAAAGCTCGTGAAATTAAAAAATTCCTATTATTTTTTTATCACACCTCATACATCAGTATCAAATATAGCACAGCTTGGTGTGCAGGGTAGGAGTTATTACTCACGCAAAACTTCTGGAATCGTGACCTTGATTGCCAACCCAGCTGCCGAGCCTAGGAATGGTTTATGTTTAGCTTTATCAACGAAAGCGATATAATACCTTTGCTTACTCACAGTGCGTAACACATACAGTCTGCATAGAAAGTGTCTGCATCTGGTTGTAATT
The DNA here is from genome assembly GCA_030765065.1 of Deroplatys truncata. Classification (NCBI taxonomy): domain Eukaryota; kingdom Metazoa; phylum Arthropoda; class Insecta; order Mantodea; family Mantidae; genus Deroplatys; species Deroplatys truncata. The sequence continues at coordinate 18,444,142 of CM060982.1, forward strand.
TTAAAGAGAGCTGCAGTATCTAAATAGTACTTATTTTATATTTGTTATATTTATAACCATGGCTCCTATGTTTTCAAAGTTAAGTGGTAAGGTGTTACATAGTCAAAGTAGGGAAATAATTGCAAATGTCATTGGCTTCATGAAGCAAGAAGCAGAGATGAAGGAAGAAATTATATCTGAGTTCCACAAAAGCCTTAAGAGAGTGAAAGAAACAGTAGTCAAAGCAACTGGTGTTTCACCGAGTTCCGTTTCCAGAGTTCTCAAAGATAAGAGAAAAAACATATGGATGAAAGAGTACCATTTGACACACCTGGGAAGAAACATAAGGTCCCTAAACGTATTACAGAAATAGACTATTTCGAATGCGTCATTCGGCGCACGATTCACAATTCCTATGTGGAAGAAAAAAACTGTGCTAACAATAAGCAGATTGCTCATCCAGCTGAAAGACAGCAGAAACTTTCAAGGTGGTGCTACAAATCTCAGAAAAATTATTAAAGATTTAGGGTTCAAATGGAAGAAACCGAAATCAAATAGAAGAGTTCTAACAGAAAAGCAAAATAAATAAATAAAATAAAAAAAATAAAAATAAAAAGTAAATGTTGCCATGATAGCTTAGTCGGTTAGAGCAACGGCACGGAAAGCCTAAGATCCGTGGTTCAAATCCCGGCTATGGCATTGAATTTTTCAGTCTGATTCTACCTTTCCAAATGACTATAATTTTATATGTACTTATATCAGTGTGTACTTATATCAGCATCAATTTTCAAGGTGGTGCTACAAATTTCAGAAAAATACTATAATGTATGAAGATGAGTCATACATACACAGCAGTCATACAGCATCTAAAAGTTGGAGTGACGATAGCGAATTAGGTTTGCAGGCACCTGTTGCCAAAGGGCAAATACTTATTATCGTTCGTGCTGTTGGAAAGATCAGCTTCATTCCAAATGCCCTTCTTTTACAAGTCGCAACAAACAACAGGAGATTTTCATCAAGAAATGAATACAGAAAATTACATGAAGTGAATCAACGCCATGTTGATACCTAATATGCCTGCTGGGTCTGTTCTGGTCATCGACAATGCTTCACAATGCATCAACACTCAAATTCACAAACCACCTACCTCAACTTCCTTGAAAGAAGAAATGAGAGCTTGGTTACTTAGACATAATAAAGCTTTAGATGAAAGCATGAGTAAAACAAAGCTATATAACTTAATTAAAGCCAACAAACAGCTTCAGAAGTCATACATACTTGACCAGATAGTAATACAACATCGCCATAATGTACTCAGACTGTCATCGTATCGCCCAGATCTAAACCCAATCGAATTAATCTGGGCTGATATCAAAAAATGGGTGGCATGCAGAAATATCACTTTCAAATTAAAATATGTGGAGCAGTTATAACGCCAGCAATTTGCTGAAATTGGAAGGCCAGAATGGGAAAATGTATGGCGACATGCTGAATAAATTAAGAATCATTATTCCGAAAAATACGGAATTGCAGAAAATCAAATAGAAATAATTCTCATCCAGGATAATGGTGCAGAAAGTAGTGACAGCACTGATGACGGCAATAATGTGAGTGATTCCACAGAAGAGGAAGGATTGTTAGATGTGGAAGAATTGGAGGCAATGATTGACAGCGTTTTTTATATTAAGCGCTTTTTACAGCGTGGATTTTAATATACTGTATATAAGTAAGTTTATCAGCGCAACACAGTGCATAACCGTTGTGGATATTTGACGATGACTGTCCCACCCATCCTGCAGCATGGAGACGACCGGTCACCACCTGATCTGGTAAGCAACTCGCATCATAGCTCTCATTAAGATTTTCACGTGTCTAGAACTGTTGCGCCGATTATAATCGCAATAACGGGGTGTACTTGCATCATCCATTAAATTATATTTGCAAATAAATCAAGAGCATCATTCTGTCATCAGCAAATTAAGGGAGGCTGATACAAAAATTATATGTTCACTTTTGAAAACAACACTTAGGAAAAAAATTGTCAATTTCATATTGCATATCAGTAAAATGTAAGCTATTGATTGTTCAGTTTCAAACAGTAGTTACATTTAGTTATTTATTACAATATGTAACTCCACCTTTAATTTATGTTGAATAAGTATGCTGACATAGCTGCAATGAATACTGTTTTGAAGTTAACATTTATTTTATGCATTTGAAATATTTTAATAGGGGTTATTGGCATCAAAGGAAATGAAATTGCTGATAGTTTTGCAAAACAGGCAGCAACTCTGCAACCCATGCCTTTGCAAATAACATCTTTATCTACTGCCTTTTCTGCAATTTATATTCTTTCAACAAATTTATGACTTTCTTCCGATAAAGGCAAAACACTTCAAAATATCCAAAAGAAACCTAATGATTTACAAATGTTCAGCAACATATTCAAACATTTTAAACAAGAGCTAGAACAGGTCATATTGTCACCCAGTCAAACCTTACAACCTTACATCACTTCAATCTCATTGATTCTAATATTTGTAGTTGGTGCAAGAATCACAAAGAAGATCTGGAACACATCCTCATAAACTGTCCTATCAAAACCCACACAGAGCTAAACTAAAGTTTACAATTCCTGTAATTTAGGACAAATTTCTGCAATATACACTGAATACTACTCCTCTTCTTTGGTCTGTGGCTGTAGGAATATCATACATTATGTACCTCATTTGTAAAGAGAAGGAATTCATAGCATAGTAGAACATGTGTTGTCAGCAAATACACTAACAACATAGAGATTATATGGGTTTATTTATGAAATAGTTGTAGCAAATGGACCTTGTAGTTTCAAGATGAATCCTACCATTACTTCATGACGAGTATTTATTCATAATTTGAAAATAACTAGCAGCATTTAATAACTATATCCATTAGAATCACATAAAAAATGTCAAATTGCAGTTGGGCAGAAATCTGTGACATATATGTAGCCTAGTATAACGATTAAATGAAGCACACAACTCTCTGTGATATATTTTTAACTACTAAGACTAGATAGAAACTTGCAAAAAACAGCATCAGCATAATCATCTCGCTTTTATTTTTTGAAATGAATGCATATTGCTCCATTTGAAAAATGTTTCTTTGTGCTAGGCAAATAGTTTCTGATAATTGTTAGAATGTCTATAAAGATTATACTTAAAACACCTTGTCTGAACTTACTTTCGCCCAAACAGTGAACCAATAGTACCTCTTGCTTCAGAAATAATCATAATTTCTGGTAATTAACTTGGTAAACTATGTGCAGACTACACCCGTCCGGTATGCAAAGCTTGTTTACAAAGCAAGTTCAATTTCAAGCACCGCCTTAAGTTAAATTAATATTAATGAGAATCTATACAATGATTTCAGCCTTCTTGATAATAGTTTTCACACTAAACATATGAATGATACGTCAGGAATGGATATCAACTTATTTCATTCACAATACATACCTATTCAGTTGTGCAAGGGTCAAAGCAGGAATACGTCCACGTGCTGCGCCCTCCAGTCGTTCTGCACTACCCATGAGGATTTTGGTGCGCTCCATATAGTCAACATGAGTTTTAAATAATTCTGTGTATCGCTCATGCAGTTTAGCATACTCTCGTTTCTGTTCTTGCTCCTTCTCTTCCAGTCGATATACTAGGGGAAAAACAAAATAAAAATTAGGAATGAAAGAGTCATAAGATTACGTATCCAGCCATTAACTGAAATTTAGTTGCAATGCATCCAAAGCACATCCTAATATAAAAGGTTTAAGGAATTAAAACCTAACTGAGCTTGCATGTAATGTACTCAAACAGGCTATGTCATAATTTTAAATCTATTGGCATGCTTTAGATATGGGCAGTAAGCAGAAAATAACTGGAGATAAATTCAGGCATAATGGACTTCTTATTAATTCTTTAGTAAAATAAAAAAAAAATATCTGATGCGATACATTCACCTAACTTTCTCTACCTTCTATCCTAATTAGTGGATATACAAACTGTTCTTACTAAAGCTTATTTTTCTATCTACTACATTTAATCCAAATAACCTTTGCAAAAATAGCTAGTTAGCTACATTATACATTTCATTATAAATACAAAGAGAACAGTGATAGTCGAATGATTAAGAACTGGACGCTATAGGCTGGCCCTAAAATTTCATACTGTTTCCATGCAACTGCGAGAAACACCCAAAAATCAATAGGACTTACAATTCAAACCTTTAATAACGGATATCTCAGAAATGCTTATGCCACAAAAAACTTATTTTAAGTAAATTGTGTGTTTTGAAGAGATTTATATTTTTTATGTGGTATGTTTTCACCTATCTCTTGTTTACAAGTTATACAAGATTATATAAAATTCCTTCCGACTGAAAAGGTCTTCCTAGGCTATAACCAGAAAATTCAAGATATACATTTTATTTACCATATAAATATCTTTTATATATGGTATTTTAATCAAAATCATTAGAGCCATTTTTTTTAGAAAATCAACAGTTTTGAAAAATGTTCCATGTAAAGGCTAGTTGGTGTGTGGGGATTTTCTTGAATCTTGAACATTGTGTCACATCCTTGGAAGATAATAAACTAAAATACCAAGTTTGGTATTTATCTGACTTTTCATTTTTGAGTTACGATGCTCACAGACAGAAGGGAGACACACACGGACACATTTCCAAAAATGCTTTATTTGGATTCAGGGCACCTCAAAACATGTACTTTCAGTGAAATCTCTTACATCAAAGTTTTGGGTGGAATGCAATATTTCCCCTGCTATATGCAGCAGAGGAAGCAATAATATATTACATTCACATGACTCTCTCTACCTCTCTTCTACTACCATGCTCATGAAAGCTTATTCTTCTATCTGCTTCACATTAATTAGACTGCAGAAATGGTTTTACACATTTTGTTGTAGGTATAAGAGAAATTAAATTGAGTTTTATTTAAGGACGCTCTTTAACTATTATGGTTCTTACCGCCCCATTCCATATTGGGCGTGAAAGACCGGTAATTTTGCTCAGAGGCCTCTTTATCAGGCTTGAGGTTCTTTTACGTGCCGTAAATCTATGACACGGGACCACCGGCTTTACTTCCCTTCTGAAGGAAGCCATGCTAGGGGAATACATACATGGGTCACTATGTGACAGCTGTGAAATTCCATTCTCTTTGCATGATCATGGGGGAAAAAACTGAATAGCAACTTAACAGTTGAAAATAAAGGGAAGTTTGCAGGATATTAACAGAAAATTCAAGATATACATTCTATAGGGTGAGTCAAAAAACTACGAACAACCTGCGCAGTGTTTTTGCTGTTTGCGTCCTCGACACCCATTGCCATCTGCCGCTATCATAGAAAGGCGCGGATGAAACCATACAACATTTTTAAAACTACTTTTAAAGGCCTTACTTACCAACTTATGAAACTGGCCACCGTCGTCACCCGTACATTTTTGGCACCTCTTTAAGAAACTATTCATCACTATCCATGAAATCACTATCTCAGAAATTGTTAATGATACAAAAAATTTCATTTCACATAAATTTGTGTTTTTAACAAGCTCTACATTTTTTGTATAATGAGAGTTTGTCTCTTATGGTTTATCACTTATACAAAGTAATTTGAATGAAGAGAACTTCACAGGTATTCCCAGAAAATTCTTATACGTTTTTGTTACGGGAATATCTTCAACATATGGTATTCTAAATCAATAGAGCCATTTTTGAGAAAATAAAAAATATTGAAAAATTTTCCATTTAAAGGGTAGTTTAAGGTGGGGGTTTTTCTTGGAAATCTTTGTTTGCATCCTTGGAAGTGCTGAACTTAAAAACCGAATTTTTAGTTTTTCTAAAACTACTGTTTTTGGATTCTGGAGACCTCAAAACATGTATTTGCACTGAAATCTTCACATCAAATTTTTGGGTGGAATGCAATACATCCTCCACTTACTAGATACATTGTAAAGAAAGTAAAAGAAATTGACAATGAAAATCACAGAATTGTAATTTTAAGTTTGGGTCTACCCCCCTCCCTCTCTGCACCATATTCTTGTTATAAGATACATGTTTTATCTTGGTTACAACTATGGTGTTTCAATTGTTTTAAATATTAATTCCATACAACTTTTATGCATTTTGGGAAAGCTCCTGAAGGTGAAAGTTATTGGTAAAATGATTCTTTTTATTGTCCATTTTTACTTTCCCTACTGCTTACCTATAGTATTATTGAATCTCCAAAAATTTAAAACCCTATTTCGCCAGAAGGGCATGTTAGGGTGTTAACTTGAACAATAAGTACAGTAAATTGACAAAATTGAAATATTACGTATGGTTATGAATGTGTGTTATAAATTCATAAAGTATTGATAACAACATTGGTTCTTGAATATTGTTTTACATATGGATGTATTAACACATTCTTCAAAAGTTATCTTAGGTGGAGTCTTTTTCTTACAAATATCGGACAATCAAATAAAACATGTTTTACAGTTTGTATAGATTCTTGACATTTACAATAATAACCTCTGTCTGAATTGCTATTCAATCTCACGAAATAACTTCCAAATTTTCCATGACCTGTCATAAATTGAGTTAAAATGAAATTTGGACTGAAATGTCTTACATTTAGCCTGTAGAGTAATGTAGGAAAGAAGAGTTGTTTAGTCAAAGAACCGTTTGCACTTCTTGTCCATAGTTCATAACAACCAAAGATGTAGTTCTACGTTTTATTTTTAACATAAGATATGGGACACTTTGTATATGAATAACGTAAACTAGTGAATATACTGACCTGCTGATTTTAGTCAATTGCTTTGCACGTTCATTTCCTACATTTCCCTGATGCCCTCATATCCAAAATAGATAAATGCTTTGTGTAGTTTTTAATGCTATCTTTAATTGGAACAGAGTTTGGGTTGAAATTGAATTTATCAGTGAATGAAGGGCAACTTGTGAGTCACAAAATATTCGCACACTGTATTTGTGTTCAATGCACCACTGCACAGCTTCTTTTATAGCATATAATTCAGCTTGGAATACAGAACAGGTTGGGGATAGTTTGAAGAGCTTAAAGTAAACCTCACTGTCCTCACAATAAACAACATAAACGCAACCAACTTGTACTTCATTTTCTTCTTTCCTATAGTGTGACGTATGTAAGCATTGTTGCGCATTTGACCTTGGCTGCCCGGATCGGGTATTGCGTAAGAGAGTGGTGGGGATAAACTGTTTGTAGATAGCGTCCCACGCCGAGTTAGCGCGAGTCAGTCAGTCAGTAGAGTCGTGGCTAGTTGCTGGAACAGACAGGTTGTGTGTGTACGTGCTCCCCATACAAACATGTATGGCGTCCTCACCGACGGACATGGATACAAGGAGGTATTGTATCCACGTTTATTAATACATTCTCTTACCATCCACTTCTTTCTAGTTTAATTTATCATAGTAGATAGATCCTTTCTCTCATCTGAACCATGTAATAATCCTTTTACTAGGTATTCCCTAATATTTTTCAATTTTCATTTAGCTGCGTCCCTTGTCGCGACCTCGCCTAATATAAATTATTAACTTTCCGGTACCTTATTTGCGAGTAGCTCTACCTCCCATTGAGTTAGTGTTTAGAGGCCACGACAATAGTAAATAGGGAAAGTATTGCATTTCCCCCAAAAAGTTGACACCGAGATTTCATTGGAAATACACGAGACTCCCTAATTACAAAAAAATATTCTTAGAAAAAGCTCCATCTGTGTTTGTATCTGTCTGTGAACAGCATAACTAAAAATGCAATGTTAAATAATTACTAAACTTGGTATTTAAGTTCAGCATCTTCCAAGGATGAGAGGCTAAGGTTTCCAAGAAAATTCCCCCACCATTAACTACCCTTCATATTGAAAATTTTTTGCTACATTTTATTTCCCAAAAAATGGCTCAAATTGATTAAATTCTGATTATACACCATATGTTTAAGTAATTTGTATGACAAATAAAATGTATACCCTGAATTTTCTGCAAACAGCTTGTGAAGTTCTCTTTATTCTCAATGACTTTTGTATAATTGGTAAACTGTTAAGAGATTGACAAAATCTTACTATGCAAAAACTGTGTATCTTGGTTAAGCACACAATTTAGGTCAAAATTATCTCACATAATTATCTTTCTCGTGGTCATGCAAAGACATGGAATTTCAAAGCCTTCACATAGCAACCTGCTTTTAAAAGATTTAACTTTTGCTGCAGCCTACTGTATTCCCTTTGTATCAATTTGTGCAATAAAACCATTTATGTAAATGTTTACCTTGATTAATGCTAAGCAGATAATCTTTGTAAGAAGTGTGTAGTGATTGTACTGGTCATGCAAGGAGCATGCATTTTCAAAATCATCAAATAGTGACTGGCATTTTAAAACTCTGACCATCACTTTAGACTACTGTACGGAGAACTGAGCATAGAATCTCCTTGACTTTGTATATTCTTTGTGAATATCCTTGATTGTGTTATCTCTGTGGTTGTAACTAGGTTGTAACCAATATAGTTGCACTCTACTTACTGCAGTATTTCACTACATTTTATGGTGCCAAAACTGGGAAACCTTGAATAACAGCTTAAACTAGAACCAGGAAACTACAAAACACAATTTCTGCATGATTTACACTTAAGATTCCAGTGTGGAATGACTATTGCGTGCTACTTGAAGACGGCATTAAGATGAAGTTTTCCGTTCACGACGCCAAGCTAACAGTGTACCACTACAACTTAAGTAAAACTTGGATAATTTATTTTGATTGCTCTCCTATAAAAGTGTTTGTGCATTATTGTAAGAAGGCATATGGTTCAAGTTGGTAAAGCAGGTTGCTGCATTACACTTCCCATGGCTACTTCAATTTTGCATGATCAAGTGCACCCTTGGAAAGTAACTACAGTTCACAGGTGATGAGATAAAACTCACTGCACTGTAATGTAGTTCTGAAGACACTGTAAATTTTACGAGCACACCACGAGATGAGTACAGATGGAGACCCGAATCATGAGGCAATACTAGGCAACCTGTAATGAAAACAAAATTGGGGAGAGAAGAAATGCAACTCGCTTCATGACTGAAATAGATAACTTTAATGAAAAAACCAACCTAAATCACTGTGAATATTACAGAAACTGCCCTTAGGACATTTTAACCAAAGTGACTGGACTTGACGATTGCCATTCATGATCTGCTTTCAGACACAGAAAAATGCGAAGAATATACTGACCTGCAAAGAATACCATCCAGAAAGTAGCACATAAACTCGACGGCATGCTAGCATCATCTACAACAAATATGACAGCCGTAGATTCACCTGACACAACCACACCTCCACCAATGCCTTTATCACACACTCTTCACCTGCCAGCAACCAAACTGTTACCTTTCTCTGGTGATATTGAGATCTGAAGTTGTTTCTGGGAGAAGTTTTCATTCTCAATAGATAGCGACCGCTCACTGACCACATAAACACATCTTGTTATGTGGCTGTCTCATAGGCAAGCCAAAACAACTGTTCAAGGGTATTGCAGTGATAGCAGACACCTATGAAGAGAGCAGAAAATTCCCAGTCCCGATACGGCAACAAAAATTTAATAACACAGACTCAGACCTCCTGGAAGATGTAAAGCCTATTCTGCATGCCACTCCAGAATCACTCAAATCCACATAAATAGAATACAATTGCCGTATACAGGCTCTATGGGCACTTGGAGAAGATATTAATAGATATGGTAGAGTCCTGTGCCTAAGATACTTCGGACATTTCCAGCAGACATCTGCCAGCTGGATTGTCCATGTAAAATAACAGAAAGCATCACTAGGATATATTCTGAAACTGATGGGAGTTCCTGGGAGAGGCGGTGGATGCCACCTTGGTAATGAAGATCTGTGACATCATCTTCAGCTCAGTAGCATTCAAACGACAGTGAAATTGAGTTTTATTTATGGACGCTGTTTAACTGCTATGGTTCTTAGCGTCCCATTCTATATTGGGCGTGAAAGATCAGTAACGACAGTAACATTATATGTCAATATGAGGACAAGCAAGAAGCTGCTGAAGGGCAATTGTAAACGAATGCTTAGCCAAACTGAAGAAGGATAATCACCGATTCCTTTGCCTCAACTGCAGCCAGACTGCAGAGAGAAGGGCCGAGCACAGTGAGCTGATTGCAATGACTCATACAGAGGTCCATCCACAAAGTGGGATGATATTCAGCACAATTAACTTCCTCCACATTTATATTGGTCAATAGAATAGATATGGCCTCACCTGGTTTCACATAATTACAAACAGCACATGTATGGGTCATGGGACCTCTGGACTAAGAAAACTTATGCGTTGCATATTGGACGGTAAAAGCCAGTCCAGCTTCATTTCCCAATCTCTGGTGGATGAATTAAAAGTGGATATTATGAATGGTCAAGAACTCCCTATTGGTGCCTTTGAGTCCTCTATTGCAATGGAAGCTTTCTCTGAAGAGCACCTGGTCACTCAAGCATTACTGCCTTTGAGAGTAGCCATGCCTTTCACACTCAGCAAGCTGTACCACATAATATCAACATGCTTGTGCACACTCGAAAACTCAATTGGCAGATCCAAAGTGTGATAACAAGGATCCTCTTCCCACTGAAGTATTAATAGGAGGAAATCACTAATAAAAGGTAGTGAAAGACCGCACACTGAAGTACTGATGGACTGGAACCTCCATCGGACACTGCACTCAGATCCACATATTCTGCAACGCATAGGAGAAAGCTTATGGGGCAGCCTTGTATGCTCAGACCACCACTGCAGACTGCCACAGACCATGACTGCCTCATCCACTAGACGTGTAAAAGCAGACTTGTTCCAGTTAAAAGGATAATGTTACCATGTTTGGAACTTCTGGCCACATTACTTGGCTCTTGGTTCCAATACCACTGCCAAGTGATAGACTACAATATCGCTCATGCAACTCTTGGAACGATTTAACAGTAGGTGGATTCAACAGAACCCAAACTGTCAGAAAGCCTTTGTGTCCAACCACATCACATATCTAAACACTCAAACACAATCCTAATGGAGACACTGTCCTGGAGAAAGCAATTCAGCAGACCTAAGAAGAGAAATGATAGCTGACCAACTGAAGAGCATAAACCTATGGTGGCGCAGACCTCTTTGGCTAATAGGACCTTTAAATTTCTGGTACTGGACACTCCATTGTCAGAACAGCGCAAGACGATCAAACAGAACTTTATCATTCTATCACTTACTACCCACTTTTATCAACCTCACAAAACACAGTTCATACTGGAAGCTTATAAGTACCATTGCTTGAATACACTTCCGACACAAGCTCCTCCACAGAGAGAAAAGATTGTGAGCCTACAGCAGAGGAACTTAAGGCAGCACAAATGTATTTGGGTAGCAGTAGTTCAACATGAATGTTTCACAGGAATTTCATGCACTCCAAAACAACTTACTTCAATCCTGAAATCCAAAACTGCCTGCTACAATCCCTTCCTGGACAGCTCTCATATTAGACTGAGAGGCCATCTTCAGTTTTCCAACCTTTTCTTAGAGTAGCACCATCCCTTACTCCTGGATGGAACCCATCACTTTGTGAAGCAACTAATCTGCAACTCATACTTCAATACACCACTTGGGAGTGCGGATAGTACTTTCGGAACTTCATTCAGAATTCTGGGTGTTGCAAGCTCATTAAGCCATACAGTTTTACATACCTGTCTGCCATGTAAAATGGCGCACAAGCTATGGAAGTCCCAATACCTGGTGAACATGTGAAGACATTGACTCTATTTAAAGTGACCGGCATAGACTTTGCTGGATCATTCTATCTTAAAGTGGGAAACACATTTTTCACATGTGCATCAATGCAGACCTTACATCTAGAATTGTCCTCTGACTTGACCATGATTACCTTCTTTCTTATACTCCAGAGACTCACTAGTTGATGAGAACTGCCACACAATATATACACAGATAATACTCAGACCTTCCATGCTGCTAATAAGGAACTTTCTTCACTGTGGCTACAACTTACTGCCTCTCCAGTCCACCACTACTTAGCCCAGCATAATATCACTTGGAGATTTATTGCATCGCAGCAGTATGGTGGGAGAGAATGATGAGCACGACAAAAAGATGCCTGTGGAAGGTGCTGGGAAAAGCAGTAGTGAAGGAAGAAGAACTTAACACTGCCCTTGTGGCAATAGAAGTCCCCATAAATTCCAGACCCATCAGCCAGGACTCAGATTCTATAGAACCATTGACACCAGCCCACTCCCTGACAGGTCAAAAATTCACCAGCATTCCATGCAGACCTGAGCCAACGTTGACTATGTATCTGGCAAAACAGCTGGCAAACCAATCCAAGGTTGCAGACCACTTCTGGAAATGCTGGATGTGGGAGTATCTAATGGAGCTGAGGAACTTCCATGAAGACCGACTCCAAGACATTGCAGCACAACTTCCACTTCTGCAGGAGGATATGCAACCCAAGCACAGATGGACGATGGGTCACATTGAAAAACAGCAAATGGGGAGAAATGACATTTTGAGCACTATCATTGAAAGAGACTCCCAAGGCAACTGACTGACATGTCCAATTCAGCTGGTTAGCCCCCTAGAGGACAACCAGGGTGGGGAGGATATGGAGAACCGAGCATTGAATCTCCTTGACTTTGTTACATTTTTGTGAAATACCTTAATTGCGTTATACTCTTTGTACCTCTATGGTTGTAACTAGGATGAGAATCAATAACTAATATAGTTGCAGTCTGCTTACCACTATTTTATTACATGCTGTATCCTTTTTATACCTACAACTATTACTGTGTAAATGTGTAATAAAAGTTTAAGTTGATTAACAAGAAGTAGACAGAAGAGTAAGATTTTGTACAAATAGTTTGTAGAAGAGCAAGTAGAGAAAGCCATGTGAATGCAACACAGACATTTTAATTTATTAAAGATAATACTCTCTTAACACTGCACCTTGTGGTGCTGAACAAACCGGTTACAACTTGATTTACGTTTTCTTAATTCTTCTGAGGAACAGTGAAAGAACTGCAGCCACTTTTCATGCCTTCAGTACCTTCATAATTTGAAACTACAAATATTTGTTATCCAGTTGTAAAAAATTCCTTTAAGAGCTTACAAACTTCGTGTTTCTCTTCTACTTCAAATACTTTAGCATCAGTCTCAAAATCATCAATGAAACTTCTTAAAGAAAAATTTAATTGAATATTTATTGATTGACTGAAATCATAATTTGCATTTGGTTAATTCAACACAAATTCCACAAAAAATCACAAATACCTTTAACACTTTTATTTTGGTTTTTGGTGTAGTTGAGAAAGGGTAGGTTTTGATAATTTTGCCAACTTTAGTGAGTAATGACTCCATTGAGAACACAAGTATATAGCTGGCCTTATTTTAAATACAGCTTTCATTTTAATTGATAGATTCTAAAACTTTTGATGAATTTCACACTGTCACTGGAACAGTCCTTAGTATTACATGATTTGAATGCTGGGAATGTAACTTTCAAGTAAACATTTCAGCTCTTACTAGACTAGGAAACAAGAAACATATTACAAATATATTCATGTAACATGTACAAATATGTTCCTGAACGATGTAAATGGAGTGTATCTTTGCCTTTACTGTGCCAACAGTACATAAAGAACAAATTAACATGTTAAGAGATATATTTTACAAAACTTTAAATTCCATTTTCCAAGCATATTTAAATAATGTTACTATGTGAACACATGGCATAAGAAATAATCTTAACGGAAAAGTAAATATATAAAATTTAAATTTACCAAAAAAACAAAGTGGCAATTCTATTTAGAAAGCTGTACAGTACATCAGGTTGAAGTAGAGAGAAAGGTAGCAGCATGGCATGATTGGGGTCTCCTCAACCATGCTACTGCTACTACCACCACCTGGAAGGAGTCTACAATTCATTACAATGACTTTTCTTTCTGCATATGAATGCAAACAGAAATCAGTTTCAAAAAAATCCTACAGTGTATCAGCATCTGGCAGGTGGCACCACCATTACCACTTAAAAATTCACATGGAGAATGTAAAGCGTTTTAAAGTTGTCTGTGTTCCCTAAGGCTTTTTTAATTGAAAACAACAGGGATAGCAGAAAAGTTAATTCAATTTTGGACACTCTCAGACCCAAGGCTAATCTGAATACCTACAAATCTTAAAATGCCTATAATATCAGAGTTGTTAAACTGGGAAGGAGTCTACAATTCATTACAATGACTTTTCTTTCTGCATATGAACGCAAACAGAAATCAGTTTCAAAAAATCCTACATGTGTCAGCATCTGGCAGGTGAGCGCTTCCAGAAATGTGTAAGCAATCCAGCTAGACAGTAATGCAGGCAGGAGAATTGTTTATTTCATATTTGCAGATTGCTTCCCAGACTAGATGTCGATTGTACAGCAACAGCATTTATGAAGAAAATTGCAACCCTCTGAACTTTAAGGTTTTGTTAGTCAAAATTACAAAGAATATATTTATATGAGCTTTAGTCTTTGTTGAGAACACTGCTAACTTATATGTTCTGTCCTTCCTATTTGTTTTGATGCATTAGATGGACTATGTGAGAATGAAAAGTCCGCAGGCAAGTGGCGCATGGTTTTTGATCCAGGTGCCGCTTAATCTGAGCACCCTGTATGTTATACCCTGGAAGATGGTAAGGAAGAATTGTTACTCAAGATGATCCAACTGGAAGATATTTCCATTTATAAGCCTTTCTGTCAATAGGGCTTAGCAGAAATTTCTACTTTGGAGACTCCCTGATGAGTATGACAACATTATGTTTAAATCAAGTCAAGGAGAAAGAACATCACTAATGCTAGACTTTGCTTGGACCTGTTATGGGAACTAACTTCCAGGCCTCATGAAGGCTATTTGATTCGTAAGTCAGCACTGGCTAGCAGGAACCTAACAAGGAAACTTCCTGAAGGCAGCATCTCAACTTTGGAGATTTTACTGAAGAAAAAAGTTTACTGAAACTCAGAAGATAATAACAGCTGTCTTGTCAAGCTACTATTCACATCAGAACCCAGAACTGAGCATTTCTTTCAAGACTTGTTTATTAATTATTATCATTATTCTTTCTTTATATTTTTTGTTTCTTTCATACTCTCTTCAGCTTACAACAGTCTCAGCAAACTGAAAAAGAAAAGTTAATGTAGTTTAAACAATTAAATAATAGGGCTGAAAATTCAGCCTTTTTTTTTTAATGCAATAGATGTTGATTAATATTTTTCCTAAATGTACAATGAGTTAAAACATATGTTTTTTTTTGTTTTTTTTTATGGCCATTTATTACCGAGTTGTTCATTTTAGATGATTTAAAAATATAAAACTTTGGTTTTGTGTATATTAGATGCACCATTTAGTTTTGTTTTCTTTTCTTTTTACTTTCTCTAGCACCTACCTATACTAGGAATACCACCCAAACATTTGATAGCAAGGCATGTTTTGAGATAAAAAATAATATCCCTAGTAAAAGTTTGGAGAGGGAGGCATAACAACAAAAAAAATTCGCTTAAATACCAAAAAGTAGTTCCGCATCTTCCAAAGATGCAACAAAAAGATTTTAAAGAAAATCCTCCCACCCCAAAGTACCCTTTATATGGAATTTATTTCACTATACTTTTGGTTTTCTCAAAAATGATTCTAATAATGTTTATTAAAATAACAACTGCTTAAGAAATTTCATGACCAATTAAACGCATATCTTGAATTTTCTGCAAATATCCTAGTCAGTCCTCTTCATTCTGAATGAATTCCATATAACTGGTAAAGTAGGCAAAAATGTATATAACCAGAATTTTGAGCCAGCAACAGATTAATTTCATTAATTTACTCAGTGTATGTGAATATTTCCAACCATATAAAACAAAAACAGTTGAGAAGTAGTAGAGTGATACAGAGTTAATAACAATTATAATGGAAAATGAATGAGCAAAGAATAGATCCAATGGTATAACATGGTAATATATATCAGAAAGACATAATGGCGAGAAACATTGTACCAAAAGTTGTGTGTTGTCTGCCTATTGTTTGCTAAAAGTTTCCCAGTCAATAGTAACACTTTTATGACACAATACATATTGTCAAAGAAACCTGAAAGGGGCCTGAGAGCACTAAAAGGGACATTAGGGTCAAGAATATTAACTATTGTATTCCTAGGACAGGACTTCAAAGCAGACAGGTACTAAAAATGAGTTTAAAAGTTTGTGCCTCATCAAGATTCAAGATCTCCAATCTTGGGAATGACTATCAAGAGAAGTGGCCAAGTATAAGCCAATAAGGGAATTTCATTAGAAAACCAAACATCAATGGGATACAATTATTTCATCTCTCTCTCTCAAAGCAAAATATGGGGCTTATAAAAAGTAAATTCCACACATATGGCAAGTTAGGACAAAGATTTGGTGATAGGGTGAAGAAAACACCTCCATGATAATTATCAAAAACTGCAATCCAACAAGCAAATGTCTAGGATGCAAAATGCGGATTAAGCTGTGGAATTTACAATTCTCAGTAGGGACTTCAGGATGAATTTCAAGAGATAATACAGTTCATGTTACAATCTGACAAACTGCAATGGGAAGGTATATGTGAATGAGACTGGTCAGTAGCCAAAAAAACCACAACAAGAAATGAAGATAATATGGCAAGTAAGACGATGGTAGACATAGTAGCATTCTGGAAAACTGTGAACCAGTAATAGTAATAGTTTATTGAGCACTAAGTTATTACATGTTTAGACTGCCTTCTCTATTTGGCCCTGGCCACTAAGATGAGCAGTCACGTAAATTACAATTACATGTTAGTACATTTAGTAGTTCTTATATTTATTTATACTTATATTATTTTTCCTCTTTTAACCGTTCATATCCATTTATTTTCTACTTTCGCTAAAAGCTTGTACCCATATTTTTACAGTTTTTATCTAAAATTGTATGTATATCTTTATTCCTGTTCATTCCATACCATAAACTTTCTTTTGTTCAAATCTCTGTTTCTTTGCATTCAAATATAATACATTGTATATCTTCCCTTCCCCCACATAATGGACATTCACCTTGTGCATAGCCATTTTGCTTCCCTTTTAGCCTCCATACTTCTGCCCTTAACCATACTATACCTCCTCTTTCTTCTTTATTTGTGTTTTCTACATATTTCTCGCTTTCCCAATGTTTTTTTATATTAACATAAAAAATCAAAGATCTCTTCTCAGTTATCTGACTAAATAATTGTTGTAACTTGATGTCATCAAATCTTCTTCTAATACTCTTCCAAAAACCTTTGTGGTTTGCATCTCTTTTCATCCAAACATCTCCCATGCCATTATTCTCAAGGTTATTTCTTAGTAATTTACCCAGCCCATATTTTTACTTTCTCTACTACGTATAGTAAGTAGGGGAAGTATTGTATTCCACCCAAAATTTCGATACCGAGATTTCACCGGAAATACATGTTTTGAGACTCAATGAATCCAAAAAAAGCATTTTTGGAAACATGTCCGTGTGTGTGTGTGTCTGTGTGTCTGTCTGTGTGTCTGTGAACAGCATAACTCAAAAACGAAGAGTTGGATAAACACCAAACTTGGTATTTAGGTTCAGTATCTTTCAGAGATGCGACACGAAGGTTTTCAAGAAAATCCCCCCACCCCAGACTACCCTTTACATGGAACATTTTTCGAAAATTTTAATTTTCTCAAAAACGGCTCAAACGATTTTGATTAAAATATCATATGTTTAAGATATTGTCATGACAAATAAAATGTATATCTCGAATTTTCTGGGAATGTCTCCAAAAGTATTCTTCGTTATGAACGACTTTTTCATAACTGGTAAACCATATGAGATAGACAAAATTTTACTACACGAAAAATGTAGATCGCGTTAAAATACACAATTTATGTCATATACATTTCTTTTGTTGAGTGAACCGTTTGCGAGATATTGCTTGTTATTCCCTTAAATTTTCCAATACTTATACTTTTTCTCAAATTCGTTATTCATTTTTTTTATGTCCTGGACATGCAAAGAGAATGGAATGCGCCATATAGCAACCAGCGTTAAAATATTTGACTATCGCTTAAAACCTACCATATTCCCCTTGCATCTGCAAGAACATTATCAATAACATTGACATCTCGATATCTCCATTAACATGAAGCATATGGAGAATAAGCGTTTGTAAACATAGTTTGTACAAGAGTAGAGAAAGTCATGTGAGTGTAACACATCAGATTTTTTAAGCTAGTTTCTTGGTATTTTAGACATTGTTGTAATAAATTATTGTCAACAGATTCAAGATCCTGTGCCAATATTTCAAGGCTCTCTCCATAACCATTCCTTTTCTTGTTACTCGTCCCATTTTGATTTGAGCCACTTCATTTGCTGTAGCTGTTGGCAGCCCTAGTACTTCCTTACAAAATATCTGTGGGCCATGTCCACCCACTTCCCACCCATTTTCAAGCCCCCATATTTCAATCCCATATAACATTCGTGCCTCAACCACTGAATTGTATAATCTTTCCAACCATTTCATCTCCAACTCTGGCATTTTAAATAAACATTGTCCAACAGCTGTCATCGCTGCTCTCCCCTTTGCCAGAGCTAATCTCTTTTGTTTCTCCCATTTACCTCCTGCATCTATATTTATCCCTAAGTAGGTACAGTCTCGCACCACTTTATATTCATTTCTGCCTTTACTCCATCTCTCTTGTTAACCCAATTCCCCTCCTTTTTTAAATACTAGAGTGAACTAAATACACCTACTGCTTAAACTGAGCTTATGGTTCTTTTTTATAACTGAGCCAGACAGGTTCACACCCCCAGATCTCACCACATCAGCAGATGCTACCAAGGAAAGGAGTGACAACATATGCAGCTCCCTCATACACGTACTGCCCCAAACTTAGGAAAGCATGTCACATTAGACAAAAACTGTAAATCTCATTCAAACACACAATGTTTTACGTGATTAACCCCTTCAACATATTTTTCATTACATATTGCTTGGAAGTTTGATACATTTAAGTACATAACAGGTCACCATTCTTTTGTTTTGTTTTTTTTTTTGTGATGTTATGCAGAGTAAGGAATTTTAAAGCCAGCATGGAGCAATCCACTTTTTAAAAATTTACCTCATTACTTGCCTCCTGAATTCCCCTTGAAAATAACAAATGAAATGTGTAATAAAACTATTTCTCAGATGTTTATTTGATTTACATGAGGTAGACAGAAAATAAAGCTTTGTAAGATTTTGTAGAAGAGAGATAAAAAGAAACAAATCGAAGAGGTCATTTATGTGAAACACATCCGATTATTTTATTTTTATTTACATACTTAATACATAGGATTGGCAGATTCAATGTAGGAATATTTTAAGAATACTGACTATATGCATTCCTTATTTTATCTTAATATTACTTTTTATACTGTAAATCACATAAATCACCCTTATTTCACATATATGTACTGCAGAACTGACACAGCTTATATTGTATTACATCTGTGTATTCACAATTACTTATCATTATCACAATATCTTTCCAATTCCATGCATATGACCGTGTTCCACTGAGGTATACTTTACGACTGCACAATGCAGGACAGAGCACATGCTCAGATGCCAAGTCTCCTAAAAATGATACGCTCAATTCTTATAAAAATCTCCCCTTTTAAAAGTAGGCATTATGTATTCTAAAGGAAATGACTGCACCTCTGCAGGAAGACCTAAATACGTAGCTGTTATTAATAGAAATAGAATACAACCATGATATAAAGGCTGGGCTACTGCATTGGATTATTTGTTTATGAAGCACTACAGAATTGCAGATCAGTGATCCTTCAGTGCTGTAGTAATTAGCATGAACTGAATGTTACAGGGAATGTAAGTTCAGTTCACTGTCAGGGAGAGGTAACGTTTTGACTCCAAATGTGTTGAACATAATCTTACTTGTCTGCAGTTTGGCTGATGATCATAAGTGCTCTTTTTATTTTACATTTAATGCCATGATTAGATAGCTTTCTTCTAACATCTTGGAGCAAGTGATATGCTCACAAAATGAATAATAGTCACCTTGAGAGATATCAGGCTCTGGCTGTACTTAGTGACTGACTGAAAAGCATCTAAAAGGCAATGCCGGGAGGAATTATTATCCCCAAACATTTGGGTCCTTGTTGTAGGTTGAAAAGGTAGAATCAAACTGAAAAATTCAGCCATAGACAGAAATTAAACCTCAGATATTTGGTTTAAAGTGCTGCTGCTCTAACAAACTCAATTACCATGGCAACAGCTGGTATAACTTCAAATTTCTCAAAATGACTCACTACCACAAGGCATTCTCAAATTCATTTTGAGATAACATACCCCAATGGGCTTCGTAATTAACCACTATTAGGTTAAAAATGATAACATTGACCTCCAATGATTTTACTCTATTAGTGAAAATAGACAATTTAAATGGAAAACAGCCTGCTGTTTTTGAAAATGACAAGTATTTTTTTATAATATGTACATATGTTTTGCAGTTTACATTCTATTGATTATACCATAACAAATGATGGCTCTAATTGCTGCCAAACTACTTTATTCATTGCATATATGCAAGCATATCCCAATTTCTTCGCTGCTCTCAGCTATCGACTGCACTCAACTGTCTGAATCAACTCAATAACCAATCCATGGCAGCAGTCCCCTTATATAACTCCACAACAAAGCAGGACATTCTCTATGGACCGGCATCTTATGGGGCGGCTTCTCAAACCTGCTGCCAAGGAAATTTCCAGAAAGGTGAGGAGTGCACATAAAGCATTTGTTACTTGGGCCATTATTGCATGGGCTATTTTTGTGCAGGGCCAGCTAAAGGCACTGACAATCTAGGCAGCTAGGTAAAGGAGGCATCATGCTCTCTCACTGGCATGGACTACCACAACTTCGTGCATGTGGTCACACTGCTCCCTCCTCATGGCTGGTCATCCTGATCAGCACCGCTGTAGTGGGCAAGACAATCTAGTGTACCACCAGCCTCTTCCCCCATGGAATCTTCTGGACGCCATAGACTGCATCATTAATTCTCTTTACCACAAGGTATGACCCTTGCCATGGTTGGTGAAGCTTGGGGCATTGCTCCTTGGTCCAGGTAGGGTGGTATAACCACACCAGCTCACCCTGCTGGAAACCTTGGCTGTTGACTTGCCAGTCATAACCGGGCTTCATCCAGTTGCTCGGTACATGGATGAAGTGATAGGCCATCTCATGCACCTAGTGAAGACAATCCACCAGGTTCCCCACATAATCGATTGCTGGCTGTTCTGTCACAGGAGTAAACATCTGGTCACATGGTAAACGCAGCTCCCAGCTGAAGATTAAGCTGGCTGGTGTTAGCCTGGTGATGTTATGCATTGATGAGCGGTGGGCAGGGCCGTAGCATTAATGGATGTGAGAGATGTATTACATACCCTGTAATTTTCCTCAAACTGGTGGCAAAATTGGTGTTCATTATAATTTTGTGGTACATAATCATTTTAATGTCATTAACAATAGAGCTTTTCTAAATATTATGATTTGAATTCATGCCACACTGCGATAACTTGAATGCAGTCTGTATCAAAACAAAGTTTGGGTCAATGGCACCTCCATCAACGTGGAAATGGCGTTATATGCTTGACCCATGGTATGCACTGAGTTGGAGTACATCTCGTGTTAAAAATTGTGCTCATACTATTGCATTTATAGTCGTGAATAAAGAGTAGTTCGTTAGTTAATTTGTTTCTTGTATGTGAGTTTCTTCAATCATAAAAATCTGAGCGTGCTTTGGACACTTGGTTACTTAGTATCAAAGGAGAGTGTGAAGAAACGAAGTTACTTAGAAAGAGGATAGAGAAGAGAAAATGGTTAAATTTACCAATAGAAATTCAAGCTAAAAAGATAGTAAATGTAAAATCTAGGAAAAATATAATAGAAATAGGGAACTTTTTGGGCAGAGTAAGAGCAAAATTAGCAAGGAAGAGATAAATGAGTATTAAATTAAATTACAGTAGTGTTTATTTGATATGTTGTAAGTAGGACCCAACAACTCGACAACCTCAAGGTTTGAGTTGGTTGTGGTCCAAGGAAAGCAACTCAAGGTAGAGTTAGAGTTAGATTAGAGATTAAATAAATTTATAATTGTACTGTTAGATTAGGAGGAATGCTGGCTACCAGTATTCCATACTGCTGGATACCAGTAGTTATGAGGTTAGTTTTCTTTATATTTTATTGTATTGTTATTTTTAGAAACTGGGTTAAGAATAAATTTGTAAAACTGTTGTTATAAGTTTGTACAATTAATTGGGTTAATAAAATTACTTACTTACTTACTAGTATCAAAGGAAATGTAGGTTAAGATTTGCACGGGTTCTGGGTACAAAGTATGTACACAGGCAATGCACATCCGACAGGTCAGAAAGTGGATAAGAGCTACAATAGCAAACAATACATTGTTTCAGTGCAGTTGTGGTAATGAAAATAGAAATAAACTGTTGTGTGATCGACTCAAAGTAAGAAGCTTCCAGACATTAAATTTCTCTTAAAAGGAAGATGTAATTAAAGAGGTCCTCCAAACCCACACTAAGTATTGTGGCGTTTATGTGTGTGTATTATTGTCACGCCAGACACATTAATGCATCATTGGCAAGAGTATTGTTGGGGTAATTCTTTTGGCTTGGATTATGAAGTTTCGTCTGGCGTGGCAACTCGCCACCTTGTAGCTGATGATCCTAGCAAGGTGGAGAATGAGGGAAGTGAGCGTCACTTTTGGTCGAGTGTTAGGTCTGAAGGGTCATATGTGAATTGTGTGAATGTAGTCTAGTGTGTGTAGCATCTCCCTTCAATTTCTTCCTTTTTATCTTTTGTGTGTGATGTAGGGGCACCGTGTTTATACTGAATAAACCACAGGTAATGTGATTAATGTGAAATTCTGTGTATTTTGTTATAACTATCCCACACCTGTTCTGGAATGCGTAGTTTAAGATTCTGGTCCTCTTGCTACCTCTGCAGCTATGCCTCCCAAAGTATATGCTGGGGTAACTAAAATTTAATATCTAGCTGCAAACCTTTTGGCCTCATCCCAGTATTATAACTAACATTAAACAGCATGTACGGCATTTCAACATCAAAGTTTATGAAAGTGAGTCATGATTATGTGGTTGTAAAACCTTAAACAGACTGTTTTGTTGGTCATGTCTTCTTTTTTCAAATGATAAGTGCATCTGGAACCCCAGCGGTTATAAAGATTTAAATAATACAACCATCCTTGTAATCATATAATATGCTAAAAGCAACTAAAAATTTTTGGGACAACTCCCAGAATAGAATTTTCATTGAATAGTCAGTATAAGCTCTCAGTTGAACAGCATAACAATAAAGTGAAAAAGAATAGTGTTTTACTTTCTCATTCTGTACAGACTATGCTTTTTAAGAAAACAAGCACTTGCTTTTCATGGTCACAATGAGAATGAAGGATCTTCAAACAGAGGCAACTCATTGAGCATTTAAATGAATTAGCAATATATGACACCCTTCTGAAAGTGCACTTGGAAAAGTCTACTGTTTTTTGTGCAACTTCGCCTGATATTCAGAATGACTTAATTTCAAGTGTGAGTGCCATCATGAAGTGTGAAATTAAGAAGGAAATTTCTGGTGCCTTCTTTGTTTCATTGATATTAGATGAAACTCCTTGCATAAGTAGTAAACAACAACTCTCTATTGTTTACCAATACATAACTGATCATGAAATGTTGAAGAGAAGTTTATTTGCTTTAAAGATGTAAGTTCTGACAGAAAAGTAGACTCCCTCTTGAATCATGCTGTCAGTATTATTAATGACTTTTCTTTTTCAAATAAACTAAATGCCCAAACACATGATGGGGCATGTTGAAGCTGAGAGAACATTGTAAATCGGCCATATTCCTTCACTGCTATACTCATCAGTTAAATATTGTGCTGTCACAGTCAGCTATTTTATCAAAGAAGTTCTTCTTTACATCTCTAGCAGGTTTTGGAACATTCTTTTGTAAATCAATAAGCAGTTCATTCTTGGGATATGCATGCAAAAAGGAATTCCTGCTGATCCTCAGACTTGATGGAATTTCCAAGGTCGTTTTGTTCAGACAGTAAGGAACAGAAAATTGATATTGTGGCATGTGAGGTGTTAATATGTTTAAGTTGGCAATACAGACCAGAATTATGTAATAGTAGTGGGGGTGAAAAACCGGTTCTTCTGTAGTAGCGTCTGACGCTCTCTCTCTTCTTGTGAACAGTGAGGTGTGCAGACATGGACTTAGCTTAGGAGACACCCGTCAGCAGAAGGTCCTCTGTATCTCTATTTATTCAATATATATACTTACCATCTAAACTTTTACTATGTAGATTCTTGAAGTAGCTAATTACTTCTATCATTCCACACCATGATATAGATATATTTTTAGGAATTTCAAGTATTTAAGAACTTAGTTGAGCTCGTCCCTGTCGGACCTCGTGTAGTTTGTGATGTGTTTGTAAACCGGTACCTCGCTCTACCGTAAGTTGTTAAAATGTAGAGGTTACGACAACTGGTGGTGGGTTGCCAGGTAAATTGGTGTGAGTTGCCGGGTATTTTGAGATTTTGAAGTGCAAAATTTTTTTTTTCTCTTAGCCTGAAATGTAGTTTGCGTGAATTGGTCCTCCACATGTTCGTTGGAACATGTAACTTTTTAATGTTGGCTTAATGGTAAGGGTTTCTATTTGAAAAGTGTGGTTTTATGTTCTAAATTCCTCTAAAAGTATTTCTTTAAAAGTCCCATCTTCGTATCTTTATTTTGAGCTCACTTTAAAATTTTTACATTGTCTTCATGTTGGCGTAGCGTCGTTAATTTTTGGCTTCATTTTTCCCCTTCCATTGTTTAAATTCTGTTTCTATGACCAAATGTTTGCACTGTTCTTCTAAATTTCTTCTTTTTTGTGAATTGTGGAAAATTTAGTGATATTTGGAACTTTAATAATGTGGTTGCCGCGTGTTAGCTGATGTTGCGTCATCTTTGCGTGGTCTTGCAATTCATTAACAATTCTAGGAATGTGAAGCAAATCTTTTACGTGTTTTGTATATCATGTGGAATGTGTGCATAAAAAAAACAGGAAAAAAGTAAAGTGAAGTGAGGTGCATCATCTATTAAAAAAAAAAAAAAAATTGTGCATCGTATTGGTACGTTCGCTGTGAACGCTTAGTAGGAGTACTACGAATAATTTTGCTTCACCGTTGCCATATTTGGTTTTATCTAGTTACACAATTATTTTCTTTTGAAAGTATTTCAAATGACTAATTTGAGTGAAAGTTTCAGCTACCACCAGCTGTGCCAGTATCTTCACCTATATAGGTTTAACGAGCATCCAATATGGACCAGCAGGACTATCCACCCCCATTGGATGTCGATGGTGCAGTTACATGTGTGTTACCAGAATTTGGAAAGTTGCACTGGAATTTTGTGGTAAAAAGAAAGAAAAAAAACAACCTGTAAGTATGTGAACATTGTGTGTGCCAAAGTGTGGTCTATATATTTCGAATAATTTAAAATTTTCACAATGAAGACAGGTATGCTAAATTTTTGTTTTAATGACCAATGCTTAATTAAGCTGTGATTTTCAGGAATGAAGTTTATGTTTTACTAATTTGAAAGTTTGTCAGCATTTTGTGTAACCAAAATTTTGGATTTTGTTTTGGGCAATAGAAATTATTTGGTTTGTTATTTTATGCTGCACTGTATTGGTTTGATGTGTACTGTGTTTAATTACCTTTGACTTCCAGGAATGATATGTGAAAGTGTTAATTTGGTAATGATGTGGTTTATTGTTGCATTCTTTTGGTTTGACTTTGTGTTTCATTATGATGCTGTGATCTTTCTTTGCAGAAATTGTTGCATAAATTTGGTGTGTTTGTGATGTTATGTGAGTAGTATATAGAAGATTTGCCTCGGTGGGAGTGCCGAAGAGTAACCCCGATGGTGGCAGTGAGATGTGACGAGTTAATGTCAGCTTCGATGGGATAGTTATAATGTACCCTTGAAGTTTTCATGGTTGAGTTTTCAGGAGGGCTAACACGTACCTGGAAATTCGATGTGTTGAGTCGAGAGATGTTTTGCTTATTGGTGTTGCTGAAACGTGCCTAGTATAGCGTGTGTGATGTGTTCACAAAAGAGAGTAAATGCAATGACAATAATTTTTTTTGAGTTTATGCAACAAGCTTTAGTATCATCTTATACAACAAGTTTTAATACCATCTATTTTCCAGCTTTATCTTGATGCGGTAGATGTGGATGCAACAGTGTAATGCTATGTTATTTGTGTCATTCCTGAGATGTTAATGTGATTTGTTCAGTTTATGCCTACGTCAGATATCTTTGATTTTGCAGCTAGTTGAATGAGACATGTCGGTGAAGATATTTATTTTCTCAGTAATTACTGTGGATGACGATGATAGAAATGATGATAATGATCATAACGAAGAGGATAAAGATAGTAATGTGAAGGAGAATTTGTGTTATTGCAAATAAAGCACGAGTATTTGTAGTTTGATGCATGTAACGAGGTGTTTATTTTCAAGCATGTAGTAATGGTTACAGTAGCTTTGGTAGTTATTTAAGTGAGTGTGTTGTATTATTTGAGCAATGGTTAGTACGAATGATTTTGCTTCATATGTATGTATGAATGAATGATAAGTGCACTTATTCATTTTGTTAGTTGTACCAGCTGGTCAGATTTAATATTGAGATCCCAAATGTTTTGCTATATTTGTGTTGTGCTATTATGTTTACACAATGGATATGATTGACATAATTTTCATGTATTCTGGCCCTTTCATGTCTCTTTACTTTGATTCTTAAGCAGTTATTGTAAAATTTTGGCTTGTAACCCTTTGGAAAATTCGGTTTTTATGTCAATGTGTAGTCATTTTTTTTTCTCAGTACTAAAATTGAATGTTTGTAAATTTTTGCAAAATTTGTGGCATTTTCTATTCATATTCTTTTAAATGACATACTATTTTCTTCTTTTATGTATGATGATCTTTTGGGAGCACAAGTTATACCTGTTTGTGATTCATGTTATAGTGATTTTGCTGGTTCGGGAGCTCGAGTGTCCAGAGGAGTGACCCCCCTGTACAGAGACATGCCAGAGGCTGCATATATATACACCAAGGAGAGCTGCTGACAGTTAACTACACTGCATGTGGCAAAAGGAGCTACTGTTCGGGGGGGGGGGGGGGGCATTCCAAGTCAGCGATTGCTCCCCACATCATCAGCGACTTGCATCAACAGTAAAAACTCTGCAGCTGAAACTTTGTCATTGTGGGTGATGGTGAAAATTCCTCCCATAAACAGGTACGTCGAGACTTGGTGCAGGGTATAATGTGCGTGTGCGGGGTTCACTTAATTAGACAAGACATCTTCATAAATATCGTCGATGGCACTCGAGACTCCATTATGTTTGTATTAGCTTCACATACATGTTTCTATCTTTAAGTTCTTCTTTGAGAGACATTTCTGCTCCACCTTACCTTTCTAAATATCCAGATATTGTTTGTTGTAATAAGTTTGTAAAGTATGTCATTTTCTTTTCTGTAATTCTGTGTAAAAAAACAAAATCCTTCTTGCTTCGATGGGGACGTCGATTTGGGTAGCCAGGGGGAGATGTGGCATGTGAGGTGTTAATATGTTTAAGTTGGCAACATAGACCAGAATTATGTAATAGTAGTGGGGGTGAAAAACCGGTTCTTCTGTAGTAGCGTCTGACGCTCTCTCTCTTCTTGTGAACAGCGAGGAGTGCAGACATGGACTTAGCTTAGGAGACGCCCGTCAGCAGAAGGTACTCTGTATCTCTATTTATTCAATATATATACTTACCATCTAAACTTTTACTATGTAGATTCTTGAAGTAGCTAGTTCCTTCTATCCTTCCACACCATGATCTAGATATATTTTTAGGAATTTCAGGTATTTAAGAACTTAGTTGAGCTTGCCCCTGTCAGACCTCGTGTAGTCTGTGATGTGTTTGTAAACCGATACCTCGCTCTATCCCCGTAAGTTGTTAAAATGTAAAGGTTATGACAATATCGAACATTTGTTTGAAACAATGGTAAAAATAAAAACTCCAAATGGGACGAGGGCACTATTACATGTGTAAGTGGCAGATTAATCAGGATAAAAGATTTCACTTTTAATTTACTTTTTAATTTCATTTCCTTCCAACTAAGTTGAATCATTCTGCTAACATATTCCAGTACTCTGATATCATCTTCCAAACTCTCCACAAAAAAAAAACTTTCAGACATAATATTTGCAGAACTACAGGAAAGAATTTGAGGGATTTTGGGAGGAAATGAATGATAGTGGCAGTGAACTTTAAGCAAAGAGAATTTGTTTTGGCAGTATATCCTGCACCAACAGGAATGAATCCAACTACAGACGATTGTTTTTTGAAATTGTTGATACCATAGGACAGAGCATGTATCAGAGATTTAGTTAAATTTCAAAGTTACAGCTCATCTGTCTTCTTGACCATGCACAATTTTCAAACATCAAGAAAAAGAAAAAGTTCCCAGAGGAGCATTTGGAAGTTTGAAATTGTGGAAATTTGTTTTGATTTGGTTGCACTAAAAAGTGAGCTGTGTGTGATTTATGGTGATCCTGATATGAAAAGAAAGTCATAAAGCTTCGTTGATATTGTAATGAAAAGAAGCTAGAAACAGTGATGTGTATTGAATTTATTTAAAGGTGAGTCGGAATTGTTACACTAACATCACTTAAGTTTACTCACTTAACATGTTTCGGGAAACGGTTGTTCCCATCCTCAGAAGTTAATTCGACTGGTCCGTGTTGTTGGTGTTTCCGTTTTTTGGACTGGATCCTGTGGTGGCATCTTGTGGTGGAGAAATGTACTTCCAGAGAGGATTTGGTGGCGGCAAATCAAAATTCATTAGATGTGTGTTGTGTTTTAGAATGGTGATCTTCTCCCATGCATCTAATTCGGCTGCAAATTTGGCTGGTTTGACTAATGTAATATTGGGTTTGATGTTGTGATTAGTGATCCAAAAATGGTGTGAAACTGCAGATTTGTCCATTTGTTTGTATTTAATACATCTCATGTGCTCCTTTAGCCTAGTTTCTAAGTTTCTTTTTGTCTTACCTATGTATACTTTATTGCAATCTGAACAACTGATTTTATAGATTCCAGCTTTTTTGTCTTGTGGAATGGGGTCTAAAAAATGAAAAAACGACGTCATACCCAGACGTAATTAATCTTTCAAATGTAACTTTAACCAAAGCGGAATTATCGGTATTAAACCTTGGCCAAAAAACATGTGTTGGCTACACAAAAACAACCGATGAAATAGTCGCAGACATTGAGATTGCTACTTACAACCTAAATGAAAATAGTAAAACCACTATAAAAAAAGAATGTGAAATGGTTCTCCAAGAAATACAAGCAGATAAACATAACAATTTCCCAACCAAACATGTGATCAAAACATTAAAATCAAAACCAGTAGTATACACAAAAGCTGACAAGGGAAATAAACTAGTTGTACTGCAAAAAGATGATTATATTGCCAGAGTAGAAAATATGCTGCAACAAGAAAATTACATACAAATTCAAGAAGACCCATTAAAATTACATTTAAAAGCCTTCAATCAAACCATCCAGGAAAGCAAAACTATAACAGACACTGATAAATCTAGATTAAAACCAGATCACCCCACTTTACCAAGAATGTATGCTCTACCTAAAATACACAAACCGGGTAATAAGATGAGACCAATCGTCAGCAATATTGATTCTCCTACCTACAAACTGGCAAAATGGTTAGTACAGAGATTCTCTTCACTACCAAAATTCAATAGCAAAAACATAATGAATTCAGAAGATTTAATACAGAAGATAAAATCCCTGGAACTCGAACCAGAAGACAGATTAGTTTGGTTTGATGTCACTGCACTATTTCCAAGTGTTCCTACAGATCAACTCCTGCGTCAATTAAAGAAATGGCTACAGCAGACTAACCTACTTGAAGAAGAAATAGAAGACCTCATACAACTTACCAATTTATGCATTGCACAAAATTGTTTTAGTTTCAATAAGAAGTTCTATCAACAACCAACTGGTTTAACCATGGGCAACCCACTTTCACCCTTCTTGGCAGATTTATTTATGAGCTACTTAGAAACACACATAACAACTTCCTTTCCACACATGTTTAAAGTTTGGCACAGATATGTTGACGACATCTTCGCTGTTGTCCCTAACAGGTTCATACAAGACTCCTTAGCCTTACTAAACCTACAGAACCAATCAATAAAATTCACCATAGAAATAGAAAAAGAAGGCATGCTACCATTTTTAGACCTAAAAATCATCAGAGAACAAAAGAACCTAACCTTTGGCATATACAGGAAGCCAACACACTCTACTAATTACATAAAAAATAAGAGTTTCAATCCAACCACACACAAACATGCAGTACTAAACAGCCTAACACATAGACTGGTATATACCCCCTTAAATAAAAAAGAATACCAGTTAGAATACCAGCATATAGTAGACACAGCAATACATAATGGGTACAACAAAACAACTATTGACAAAAAAATTGCAAAATTCAAACGACAGATGCACATCAGAAACACAACAAATCTCAGCCAGCAAGATAAAGAGCTAAAGTTCAAGAAATTCACATACCACCCAGGAACTTTTCACAAATTTAAGAAGATTTTCATGAAACATAACATCAGCCTAGCTCCACAGAACAAATTTAACATAGAGAAATTACTTTGTAACAAGTTAAAAGACCCCATTCCACAAGACAAAAAAGCTGGAATCTATAAAATCAATTGTTCAGATTGCAATAAAATATACATAGGTAAGACAAAAAGAAACCTAGAAACTAGGCTAAAGGAGCACATGAGATGTATTAAATACAAACAAATGGACAAATCTGCAGTTTCACACCATTTTTGGATCACTAATCACAACATCAAACCCAATATTATCAAACCCAATATTACATTAGTCAAACCAGCCAAATTTGCAGCCGAATTAGATGCATGGGAGAAGATCACCATTCTAAAACACAACACACATCTAATGAATTTTGATTTGCCGCCACCAAATCCTCTCTGGAAGTACATTTCTCCACCACAAGATGCCACCACAGGATCCAGTCCAAAAAACGGAAACACCAACAACACGGGCCAGTCGAATTAACCTTCTGAGGATGGGAACAACGGTTTCCCGAAACATGTTAAGTGAGTAAACTTAAGTGATGTTAGTGTAACAATTCCGACTCACCTTTAAATAAATAGAGAAATTACTTTGTAACAAGTTAAAAGACCCCATTCCACAAGACAAAAAAGCTGGAATCTATAAAATCAATTGTTCAGATTGCAATAAAGTATACATAGGTAAGACAAAAAAAAACTTAGAAACTAGGCTAAAGGAGCACATGAGATGTATTAAATACAAACAAATGGACAAATCTGCAGTTTCACACCATTTTTGGATCACTAATCACAACATCAAACCCAATATTACATTAGTCAAACCAGCCAAATTTGCAGCCGAATTAGATGCATGGGAGAAGATCACCATTCTAAAACACAACACACATCTAATGAATTTTGATTTGCCGCCACCAAATCCTCTCTGGAAGTACATTTCTCCACCACAAGATGCCACCACAGGATCCAGTCCAAAAAATGGAAACACCAACAACACGGGCCAGTCGAATTAACCTTCTGAGGATGGGAACAACGGTTTCCCGAAACATGTTAAGTGAGTAAACTTAAGTGATGTTAGTGTAACAATTCCGACTCACCTTTAAATAAATAGAGAAATTACTTTGTAACAAGTTAAAAGACCCCATTCCACAAGACAAAAAAGCTGGAATCTATAAAATCAATTGTTCAGATTGCAATAAAGTATACATAGGTAAGACAAAAAAAAACTTAGAAACTAGGCTAAAGGAGCACATGAGATGTATTAAATACAAACAAATGGACAAATCTGCAGTTTCACACCATTTTTGGATCACTAATCACAACATCAAACCCAATATTACATTAGTCAAACCAGCCAAATTTGCAGCCGAATTAGATGCATGGGAGAAGATCACCATTCTAAAACACAACACACATCTAATGAATTTTGATTTGCCGCCACCAAATCCTCTCTGGAAGTACATTTCTCCACCACAAGATGCCACCACAGGATCCAGTCCAAAAAATGGAAACACCAACAACACGGGCCAGTCGAATTAACTTCTGAGGATGGGAACAACCGTTTCCCGAAACATGTTAAGTGAGTAAACTTAAGTGATGTTAGTGTAACAATTCCGACTCACCTTTAAATAAATTCATAAAGCTTCACCAATATATAAGGACAATGGAACTTTCTACAATGTTCCCTGAAACTTTCAAACCGACAGCTTTGATCCTGACTATACCAACAACCAAAGTTCCTTTTCCTGCCTGAAACTCATCCTTTCATACTATCCAAGAAACCTGCTCCAAAAAGTGATGGCTGTAATACCAACCTAACCATCAACCAAATCATTGAATGTCCAAAATAGGATAACTGGGGGAAACGTACAAGATCCCAACAGAACTTTCTAAAGTCCTCTATGGTGGAACTAGTTTAAGAAATATAGTACAATATTTAGAAAAAAATATCTGTATTGGAACAATTATAAAAGTGAATCATCATATTTCCTAACTAAGATAACGTACCCCAACATTATGTCGCGTTTTACTACAGAAGAATGTAATTGTATTCAAGTTCTACCATACATAACGTTGATAAATGTGAACAAACATTCAAGTTGTATTAGTACTGTTATTATGTATTACTTCCTATAAATGTCTAATATTCAATTTTTTTATTGTATAATGCAAACACTATAACAATTTACTGTATCACATGTCGATGTAACATTTAAATCACTATAAGACCTTACAGTCAAAGCGACTATAAATAAAGTAGTATTATTAATAGAGAGAGAGAGAATTAAAGATTATCTTCGCAACTCACATAATGAAGAAAGACTCAACTCTTGCTCTGATGAACATTGAAAGCAAGCTTCTACAAGATATACATTCGTGACCTTCATTTGAGGATGACATAATTGACGTTTTGCTCAGAAAAATCAGAGGATCCAGCTGGTTTATAAGAAGTAGGCTAAACTAAACATGAGTGATTAACTTTTACTTTTGATAACATCATGAATCTAAATTATGTATATTAAACCACCTTGCAGTGTACTATGCATTCATTAATTAATTTATTAGGTAATTTAAATTGTATAATGAAGAACAACTTGTTTATACTACATATTGTCTAGCTGAGATCAAGTATGCTGATATGGGCAAGTATATTTAGTTTGGTCATATTTTAACAAATTTTACAGTTATGTTGAGTTACACATCCAAGTCTGACAATCAGGCTATGCCAGCAAGAAAAGTGGTACCTGGACTTCCCAGTCTCTCTGGCTATGACATTCCTCAAAGTGCTCCAATAGAGTCTTGATATACTGCTCATCCATGCCGCCTGACTGCGGCTGGAGAGGTGTTATGTACATCTTGTGCACTTCCTTTATCAAGTTGGTACCCTGATCACTGTGTAGCTCCAACAGTACCCCAAGGCGGCAGAACAGTTCTTCCACGAGGCAGTTTGTGATCGTCTTGGCCTCCTCGCTAGGGATGGTGTATGCCCCCGGCCACTTGGTGAAGTAATCCATTACCACCAACAGGTACTTGTTTCCCCTGTCAGACACAGGGAACAGTCTGTTGATGTTGATGATGCGTCTGATGGGTGCTCTCATGTTATACTACTGCATGCGACCCCGGCTCCTGGTTGCACACCCATGATATTAGTGGCACCGCCTCTTAGCGTCTCCCTAAGCTTAACCAGTAGTATAATTGTCTGAGCTTGTCAAGTGTTCAATTGGTTCCAAGATGTCCTCCCTAAGTCCCCGCATGTACTCCATCCAGGAGGGAGAATCAGCTGCTCTCGCTGGGTCTTTCCGTCAGGTAACACTCAAACTGTGAACAACACACCTTCCTTGGTCTTCAGTGAATCCCATTGGGCCCAGTAGGACTTATACACACTACTTCTGGGTGCGATATCTTCCCAGCTCAGCCTATCCCCTGCTTCCACTTCTCTCATAAGCAGCTCCAAGTCAGTGTCTGCCAGCTGCTCTCCTCAGACCTGCACCGTCCCATCCATCTGCAGACACCGCTGAAATCACACAGCATAACTAAAAAATGAAAAGTCGGATATTTAGGTTCGATATGTTCAGTATCTTCCAGAGATGCGACATGAAAGTTTTCAAGAAAATCCCCCCACCCCAGATTACCCTTTACATGGAACATTTTTCGAAAATTTTAATTTTCTTAAAAATGGCTCTTAACGATTTTGATTAAAGTATCATATGTTTAGGACATTTTTATGGCAAATAAAATGTATACCTTGAATTTTCTGGGGATGTCCCCAAAAGTCCTCTTCATTCTGAACGACTTTTGCATAACTGGTAAAACGCAAGGGATAGACAAAATCTTACTACATAAAAAATGTAGATCTCATTAAAACACACAATATATGTCAAACATTTTTTTGTAAAGTGAACCATTTTCAAGATATTCCTTGTTATTTCTTTGAATTTTCCAATACTTACAATTTTTCTCAACTGAGAATTCGTTGTTCTTTTTCTATGTTCTTGACATGCAAAGAGAATTACATTTTACACATAGCGACCAGTTCTAAAAATATTTGACTATCGCTTAAGGCCTATTATGTTCCCCTTGTTTTGTATTTGCAAGGGCAATATAGAAATACAGTAGCCTTTAAGCATAGACATATCTTTTAATAGCTGGTTGCTATATGCAGCACTATTCTCTTTGCCATAGATTAATACTCTTTGCATATCCAAGACAAAAAAATGAATAACGAATTCCCATTTGAGAAAAAGTATAAGTATTGGAAAATTTAAGGGAATAACAAGCAATATCTGGAAAATGGTTCACTTACTCAACAAAAAAATGTATATGACATAAATTGTGTATTTTAATGCGATGTACATTTTTTGTGTAGTAAAATTTTGTCTATCTCTTATGGTTTACCAGTTATGCAAAAGTCGTTCACAATGAAGAATACTTTTGGAGACTTCCCAGAAAATTCAAGATATACATTTTATTTTCCATAAAAATGTCTTAAACATATGATATTTTAATCAAAATCGTTAGAGCCGTTTTTGAGAAAATAAAAAATTTTCAAAAAATGTTCCATGTAAAGGGAAATCTGGGGTGGGAGGATTTTCTTGAAAACCTTCGTGTCACATCTCTGGAAGATACTGAACCTAAATACCAAGTTTGGTGTTTATCCAACTGTTTGTTTCTGAGTTATGCTGTTCACAGACATACACACGGACATGTTTCCAAAAATACTTTTTTTGGATTCAGGAGGCCTCATAACATGTATTTCTGGTGAAACTTGGTATCGAATTTTGGAGTGGAATGCAATACTTCCCCTACTTACTATATGTAGCAGAGAAAGTAATAAGAATCTTCTGGAACCAGGAACACATTACTCATGGTACAGACACAGAGAAAAAGAGCTAGTTCCTTTTTTCTCACAGATCGAGTCCTTGGTTTACTGCAATAACATAAACGAGTTAATGCACTTTTATGACATTGAACATGATCCTACTCAGTGGAGACATTTTATAGATTCATCAAAGAGGAGCCTGGAAGGCATGTTACTGCATAATGGGAATGTGTATGGGTCCATTCCTGTCGCACATTCGGTTCAAATGAAAGAGACAGTTGAAAGCATGAAGATACTTTTAACAAGTATCCAATACAAGGAACACAAATGGTGTATCTGCAGTGATTTCACAGTTATTGGAATACTATTAGGACAACAAGCTGGGTTCACAAAAATGCCTTGTTTTCTGTGCAAATGGGACAGTCGGGCAAAGCAAAGACATTGGAGTGTGAAAGTATGGCCACAGCGGAGAAACTTGTTGCCTGGAACTAAAAACATCCTGCACAAACCACTTGTAGAGAGACAAAAGATATTCAAGTACCTTTCCAAGAAATTTCCCTTCATTACACAAGACAAATTAAAGGCTGGAATTTTTGTTGGTCCTCAAATAAAGAAATTGATGAAGGATGAAGATTTTGAGAAGACAATGAATGAGAGAGAAATAGAAGCATGGACTGCCTTCCGATCAGTTACTGAAAACTTCTTAGGCAATACCAAAGATCCTAATTACAATGCCATTGTTGAAACAACGGAAAATTTCAAGATGGGTTGTAATATGAGAGTAAAGGTGCATTTTCTACATTCACAAATTGACTACTTTACAGAAAATCTGGGACATTATAGTGAAGAGCATGGTGAACGTTTTCACCAAGATATTGTGGCATGTGCACAGATTGTAGTAATAGCCGTGCCCTCTGGTTACTCAAGCTGAAGGTTGGCAGGTTATCCGAGGAGGGGCGTTTGAGGGGAAATAGTCTCATTGGAGGGGATATGGCGTTAGGACGCCAAGCTTAACGAGTTTTTTCAAGAAGAGTCAGTGTCTAGTCTTCGCGGTGTTGAGATGTACGGATAGTTGTGCAATGATAGGGCGTCCTCGTCCCGGCAGACACATGGGTAAGCATATTTAATAAACCTTCTACTTATTCTTCTCCCTTGACTTTTAATTATGGTAGTATAGAATCCTTGCCTTTCCCTTCAGCCAGGAATTATGTTAGTGTAAGAATATTTGTGAATTTAACTTTAGCTGCGTCCCTTTGTGTCGGTGCCTCTTAAAGTAAAGTTTCCTTAGTTTGAATAACGATCCCTCTCGTAGCGAGTAGCTCTCCTCTGAAAGTTAAATAATAAATTACAAATTATTGAGGCATGCGACAATATTAAGGAAATGGAGAGGAGGTACCAGGGGAGATGGAATGAAACTGTGATGCCCGACTACTGTTGGATGTTGAGGAGGGACAGTCATCTTCAAGGATCTGCAAGGAAGTCAAAGAAGAGAAAGTTTGAAAAAAATTAAATGAAACACTTTGGCTTCTTCTTTTGTTAAAAGTAGTCATGAAATAAATTAGGGAAGTTCTTGAGAGTATTCTTAAAATGTTTCTTGAATAAAAACTTACCTTGTGTGAAATGGTATTTGAATAATTTTCTATGTTCATTAGTAAAATTGTCAAAACATTACTTATTTTGTGTAAAAACCTGACGTGATAGAAACAAACGGAAGTTATTTCTGGAATCAGCATAAAAACTTGATTCAAAACACCTACTTTTAAGAAATCATCTGACAAAGAGTTTGAAAATGCAGACTAGTGTTATTGCACGCGGCTAGTCAAAGGTGCTAACAATCCAGGCGGCTAGGTAATGGGGCCAGCATGCTCTCTCACTGGTGCAGCCTGCTGGCAACTTCACGCACTGGTCACAATACTGCTATATTGCAGTGATAATGCAGAATGCAAAGCATCCCTTATCTACTTCCTTCTCAGCACCTCTGCCATGTGTTTAATGTTTCAACATCACTGGAGCTTGTCATGAGTGGCCAGGAAATAAGGGGAAGCGATTATGTCGTATAGTGGTTACATTTTAATGAAGGTTACTAAAGTACAACTGGGGAACAATGTAGTCCGCCTCCAGGTGGTGTTCCCTGGGTAACACTAAATGGACTACAACACAGGCATGCTTCCCAAGCCAAAACTGTAGGACAAATAGAAATAAACAAACAATTAAATAACATTAAACAACATTTCAAAAGACAGCAGAGACTTGATGAAGATATATTCAAAGATAAAGATTATAAGAATATTAAAGATAAAGTTGATATACAAAAAATGCCAAGGAAGACTGCAGTGGCCTTATTTAGGATGGCAACTGGTCAGGATTGTCTCACAGAACATCTCTACAAGATACGATGCCTACCTACACCCAAGTGCACTCTCTGTGAAGAAGATGTCATCCTGAACAAACAACATCTCGCCAAATACAAAGGCCTTAAAAGTGATAACTTACAGACTTCATATTGGGAAGGCAGAGGGAAAATGACGCAATCAATTAATCCCCAGTGCCATTGGTGAACAACAACTTAAGTACAACTTCGACATTTTTCCACCACTAGAATTTGAGATAATTGAGTTATGTCCATTAATAACTGGCAACTCCTTCTCAAATACATCTGCTACATGTATTGCAAAGGTTAGTTATATTGCACCAATTAGCTTAGCATCCTTTTTATAGGGTTGCAGTAGTTCAAATGTTGCATGCCAACCATTTAGCAATTGAAGCTCTGGCTCTCCCATACTCTTACCTTTATAGAGACATTATAATGTATCTTAATTCTCCATGTCAATTATGTATTATAGGTAAAGGAGTTTACTGTACCAATGAACATTGTGCTAGAATTTAAGAGTGCTATATGTATTTATTTCTAGCTATATACTTATTGGAAATAAATAAATTCATAAAATCAAAGTACTGGATATGCAAGATAGAGCAATTTTTAATGGCCCCATACCTTAGTTGCTTTAGGCAGCTATAGCTCGCATTAGGGAGGTCTCAAGGCTCAAATGCTGTACACCAGCCAATCTGTTTGGAATCTTTTTATAATTTCAAGTGAATATGCAAATGGATACTTCAGAGCCGTTTAACCACTCCTATGAAATCAATGATGATGGCACACATAGCTGACTAGCTAGCAGATACAGAAAGGAGACTAGAACTAAGGTCTGGCATAAACTGACATGTATGCAGCCGCAAAGTTTTAAAATGCACAAACAGCCATGCTCCAACAGTCATTGTAAATTTGATTAATTTATACAGATACAATAAAGAACCTATTACAATTATATATTTACAATTTTAACATAACAATGACAATGTGTGATAAAGCCTCCTAATGATATGATATATCTTTATTGAGTGTTGAGCTAATACAATACATTTGGGCATGATCAGCGTCGAGCCCTGGCTCCTATTGCCGATCTCTACTAAACGTAGTAGAGAAAGTAAAAATTGGAAAGCTGCAAATTCTCTACTTGCAATATGAGTTTGAAACTTCACTTCTTACACTTTCCGTCTGACTGCTTTCCACATAAATTGGGATTCATGAGTGATGAGCAAGAGTTCATTAAGAAAATTGAAAAGATGAAATCAGGGAATTGGAAAGAAGAAATGCTGCTGGTTTCTCAAAAATTGCTCTAACAATTTTGATTAAAATAGCATATGTTTAAGCTATTTACATGATAAATAAAATGTATATCTTGAATTTTCTGGGAATAGCCTATGAAGTCGTCTTTATTCTTAATGACTTTTGTATAACTGGTAAACAGTAAGAGATGGAAAAAGCTTACTACAC
Source organism: Deroplatys truncata (assembly GCA_030765065.1). Classification (NCBI taxonomy): domain Eukaryota; kingdom Metazoa; phylum Arthropoda; class Insecta; order Mantodea; family Mantidae; genus Deroplatys; species Deroplatys truncata. Next base: position 18,483,663 of record CM060982.1, read on the forward strand.
AAGAAATGTAGATCTCGTTAAAGCACACAATTTATGTCAAATAAAATTTTATTTCTGAGATGTTCTTTGTTACTGGTTTGAATTTTCAAATACATTGTACTTTACTCAACTGCAAATCACTACTATTCTTTTTCATGTTGATGCAAAGAGAACAGAATTTCAAAGCCATCACACAGTGACTGGCTTTGAAAAGATGTGACTATCGCTTTAGCTCAGTGCATTCTTCTTATACCTATAACGGAATGTGTGAGTAATGAAGGTTTATCTGTATTAACATGGAGTAGATAGAAGAATTAAGCTTTTATAAGCATAGTTTGTAAAGAGTGAGTAGAGAAAGTCATGAGAGTGCAACACACAAGAATTCCCCCCCTCAATTGTGACCTCTGTATTTCACTCTTCTCCCTGGTAATACTTAAGCCCCACACCAAATCATTCAACTTGGTCTGAGTAAAGAGCAAAGATCTAAGCCTTTTGAGTATTTAATTTTCGATTCATTAATTCTGTTGTACCCTGTTACATTACTCAAACAAAAGTAACAGCCATCATAGTGACTTTTTTGTTCATGTCAGATCCTAAGGAAAAGCATGAAAGTTTACTTTCCATTACACCAGTGCCTTAGGGATTTTGACACAAATTTTACATGCAGTATGTGTAGCCCATCTCTTATCCTGGTCTCCAAGCTTAACTTTAATATATGAAAAATGTACTTTCTTAATAGATAGAGTAATATTGTTCTTTTGTTTTTTTAACAAATGTGAACCACATAAGATACAAATTATTTGGATTGTTCACACATTGCTATCTTGGCATTTCACTGCTTGAAGCTATCTTATTGATAGTTATCTGGAACTTTCTACAGCAGAAAGAAAAACTAAAATACTGCACCAAACAAAAAATACACTCCTGACTTCCACGGCTATTGAATTCTAACGGGAATTTTTTGCAGTTTTAAACTACAATGTAATCACTTCCCCATAACTTCTGGCCAGACGATAAGCTCCAGTCATGCCTGAAACTTTAAACACAGGCAGAGGAAAGGGATTCTTAGCTTTGCAATCTGCATTATACTCTATATAAGCATTTATATACTGTAACTTGTGTGTGTTAAGTTATGTTTTGCTATTGTATCATTATCACTGAAATATAGCACTATAGTCAACAGAATCGCAAATTACAAAAAAGTATATTCACATGACTTTCTCTATCCTCTATCTTTTATTAGTGAGTACACAAATTATTCTTACTAGAGCTTATTTTTATACCTACTATCTTTTAATCCAAATAAACCTTTGGAAAAACAGCTACATTACATATTTCATTATAGATACAAAGAGAACAGCGAGTCAAATGTTTAAGAACTGGACGCTATATGTTAGTCTTAAAATTTCATACTGTTTCCATGCAAACACGAGAAACAACTGAAAGGACTTTAACCCATTAACGCCTGAATTTTTTTTTGTTAATTTTTATTGGTTTTCTAGTTTATTATGTCTCTAAGTAATACAAAAGTATTGAATATAATACAAAAATAAGTATTTATTACACAGTTTTGAAAATATTTGCCATTACCATATGGTAGTGCTAGGCACTTCCACTACCTAGTTTTATGGCGTATAATTTTCATTAAGAAATTGTATTCTGAATCTTCAGCAAGTTCAGAAAACAAACCTTCCACATCATTATTAAAGGTAATGCTGTCTACCTCAAAAATTTAACAATTTGAACTTAATATGAAAACATATTCTGTAATTCCACAAAAATGCACTTATGGTATACACACATCAGTATTTTTTGCATTTGTAAACTCACACAAATCTAATGAGTATGAAACGGAATACAGCAGTTAATGCACAATCCAACACTACACTTCAAGCATTGTTCTCACACTTTATTTACAGTTGTCATTACCACACCTTTTCCCTTTTCCTCCTTCCATTGGCTAGACAAAGTGGTCTGATTTGATATCTTATAGAATCTGGTATGCGACCACTAAGAGATATCCATGTAGCTGCTGGCCTTTCAACTTCTTTTGGTAGTCTGGTATCTCTTGAGAGAGATGGTAGCTCTTTCTCTTGTGAAATCCAGCTGAGATATTCTTTGTCTTCTGACTTTATTCTACAAAATCCAGCTGTTCTGAATGGCCACATCTAGCACCCAGGTAAATGAAGGTCAGTACCATTTTCGCTCTATATCCCAATGCAATAACAGGCAATATTCTGGTCCACCTGATCAGTACCTCCACTAAAGATGTGGTATTTGGCTACTAGCCTTGCCCTTGGAATCATTACATTTAACTTCCTCTGCTGTGAAAATCTCTTTAGCTGACCAACTTCTTGTGTACACATGAAGAAGAGATCATTGTGACTAATGAGTTATCCATCCTTCGGGCATAAAGCAGTCCATCATTCTTCTCTAATGCTCTCAAAATGCCCACAATATTTTTTTGAGAATACTTGCTTGTTTTCCAGCAGACATCCTTTAGGGATTCTATTTTCTCTAATAGTACCAAAGGCAGGATAGCCACAATACCTGAGAACTGAGTAAAGTGATGCACTAGAAAATAAATTATCCATGAAGAAGCTGCAGTTTAGTTTTCTCTTCTCAGCTGGAACTTTGTTAAGCAATAAGAGTAAGGGACTTGCTGTTTTACCAAATAACTTGGTACAGAACAGCTTGGCCCTTTACTCTGGTACAAATCAAAATTTGCCAAAAATCCATCCTTGGTGTTCAGGCTCCATATCTTACAGCCAAATCTAATGTGCTTGCCACAGATGAACTACTTGCACCCATGTTGGCCAAAACATTTGACCATACATTCATCAAACGATAGTTGTTCCTTGGAATATGAAATTATCAAGGCATCTCTTCTGTAACTTTTGCATTATAGACCATATTTTCCAAGCCTTATCATTATGGTAATTTTAGTGTTGTCTGCAAAATGCAGAAACCTACAGATTTGAAGAAATCTGTCTCTTCTCATTGACTGAGATACAGCCAGATTCTTTGTGTCATCATTTGAATTCCAGAAGTGCCCTTTAAAAGGCAAGTTACTATAGTCACTAACATGTAGAATGGCAATGAAGCAGCATATTTCCTCTGCTGTTATTTTTGGATCCTGAAAATTTAAAAATAATGCATAACGCCTGGTTTTCTCTGCCGAATATAATCTGGAGTGGGGAACTCAAAATGTTTATCTATGTCAAACTCAGCATCTTTCTCCTGGTTTTTCAGTTGTTTCCCTCTCATCCACCCATTTGATAACATTTTCGGATTCCAGAATTTCAGGTGCAGCTGTCTCTAGTGCGGGTGGCTGTACTAATGGGTTATACTCGTTTGGTCAACACCTATTCTTTCGTTGCTTGGTAACCTTACTTCAGCATTAGCTAGTAACTGACCAGATGTCAGGTTGTCAGATAATCTGCCTTCATTCTCATTTCCAGAATTATCTGTGCCCATATTTGATACTGGTGGCTCAATAAACACATTACCATCAATATCATTACCGTAAATTATCTCCAGTGCTTCAGCAAGTTAAAGCCCTTTCCTGAAACAACATAATGAAATATACATCTGAGTATATCCACCTAGTGTTGCCATATGATAACATTGGATTTAAGAAGCCTAATTTCACTTGCTTTCTCTGAATCACATTGTAACTCTCAGAGAATATGTATTGCACTATACAAAGAAATATACTACCAAGAAATAATCCACATAATAACTCTAAGCATATAAAAATATACTTACTCTAAACAGATGTCCATTTCTGCTCCACATTCAGCGACAGCAATTTTCAAACAATCTGTATGTTATTATTGTAACAATTATGACAAACACCATATTGTCGCAAGTGCAGTTCTTTTACAGAGCGATTAGCAGTGATACCAAAACCTCCAGCGTAATTTTTGAAACAGCACTAACAACTTTAAGAATGTTTTACGTGCGTTACCATAGAGCAACGCTAGGCGTTAATGGGTTAAACAATGACCAAGAAATAAACAATTCAAACCATTAATAACGGATATCTCAGAAATGGCTTATACCACAAAAAAGCTTATTTGAAATAAATTGTGTTTTAAAGAGATCTACATTTTTTGTGCAGTATGCTTTTGTCTATTCCATAACATTTATGAATTATACAAGATTATAAAAAATTTGTTCCGAATGAAGAGGACTTCAAAGACTATTCCCAGAAAATTCAAGTTATACATTTTATTTGTCATGTGAATATCTTTAATATATGGTACTTCAATCAAAATCATTAGTCATGTTTTAGAAAATCAAAATTTTAAAAAATGTTCCCTATAAAGGGTAGTTGGGGGTGGAGGGATTTTCTTGAAAATTCTTGTGTTGCATCCTTGAAAGATACTGAAATACCAAGTTAGGTACTGATCTGACTTTCCCTTTTGTTATGCCATGTGCACGCATACACTTTTCCTAAAAATGCTTTATTTGAATTCAGGGGCCTTAAAACATGTATTTCTGGTGAAATCTCAAATTTTCGGATGGAATGCAATAGATACCTTCTCTACCTACTATGCACGTGGTAGAAAAAGCACAATGACATTTCCAGCGAAATCTTGACATCAAATTTTTGGGTGGAATACAATAATTCCCCTACTTACCATATGTGGTAGATAAAGTAATATGTGCGTGTTATGAAAAACTGATGTTACTTTCAAAATAAGCAGGCTGTTTTCCATATAAATGGTCTATTTTCACCAAGACAGCAAAATTATCGCAGGCCATTGCTATTGATATTTCTTATCAGTCAGCTTAATTTCTTTTTTTTCCTTTCTTTATGCTCATTGTATGTTTTTGAACTAGTGGCCTGAGCAGAAAACTATGCTAGGGCAAATTCATTAGAATGTGAAGTATCTCTCAGAATGATCTTCTAGAAACCATTCATATATTTGTTATTTTGGTTAAATGTTTTTATGTATACAACCACAGAGCAAACCAACCTGAACAATACGGCAGCCATTACAGTAACAAAAGCTACATACTTATCCATGTGTTTAAAAACATTACATGTTTCTGTTGGAATCTGATGTGAGACGCAAAAAGGAGATGAATGCCACAGCAGACTGCTATGTATAATCTTATAAGCATTCCAAATTTTTCACCACATGGTATTGGCTAACATTTCGTACATTGCTCATTGTGGAAAATATTCATTACTGTAGTAAGAAATAAAATAGCAAGATATTAATTAAACAGCAAAATGATATCTTTGTACTTACAAAAACTTTGCTAACAATGGAACTGACAATAGTACACTAATAATCATTAGCATTCTGAAGTAGTATTTTGTACAGTGTACCAATGTATCGCTTCAGTTACTGCCACACACAGACCTGATAGCATATGTATAAATTAGATTTTTATGGCTCTAGCAACATCTACAAGACCATCAACTACTTGAATAACTCTGTGAAATTAGGCTGTGGAACCAAAACACAAAAGTATCTCATAGTGTGTAAGATAGTTTAAAAATACACAAATAAAACAGTAAGTAGGGTTCTAGGTTTGCAATTATGGCCTTTAATAATGTTTAACACCCATTCTAATACAGAGGTAACCACAGGCGGTGGACAATGATGATATATGCAATGAAATATCTGGGCAAGGAATTTTGAGAAGTGAACGTTCCAAATCTAGTTTAGGGTACCTTCCCAGCATTTGCCAGTGATGACTGAGGAAAACCTGCAAAAAACCTCAGTCATGAGAGCATTTCTGGTGGTATTTGAACCGTAGATCTGCCACTCACGAATCTGTGCCTTGATTGATATTAGCTATCTGTGTCAGTAATTGTGGCTTTGTATTCACATTTTTCTTTCATTTCCTGTCAGATAAAAATTATGAGAAAAAAAAAGTATGAAAAATGCATTACTGGAGACACTGATAAAATATCTCAAAATATGCCCTAAAACATTTGTCAATACTGATTGATATTTCTAACTTACGTAAAACTTTCCCCACGTATTCAGCTTTAGCCAAAGGTTTAACATTAATTTCAGAATGCAATAACATTAGATTAGACCTATAGTAACCCAAATCTCATAAGAGGATTAAACCTAGAATGGAACAAACAGTTGCAAGTAGCCTAGAATAGACGAGAGTCATGTTGCCACAAGCTTAATTCTAATGTAGATGGCTTAATTCTAATAACCAACACTAGCAGCCATGAACCAACAGAGGCTTTTGCACAACAAGAATGTGGAAGCACAGCATATTTTCTTGCCTTCAACTATCTGCCAGATGACCACCTCTACAACTACCACAGCATTGATGTAACATTGCAATCAAATAGTTTCTGCTAATAGCTTTTGCCCTGGCAACAAGCAAACCACACTACAAACACTCAACTGTCAAAGTTTAATTCCCCATTAAGACATTAAAAACCAGTTTCTAGTAATAGATAACATATGTGAAAACTTGCTAACAATTGTAACTAATAATAATTGTAAGCCTTTGTTTGTTAAAATCAGTTTTAATTAAAATTTTCAAAATGCTTTGCATTAGAGTTTCATTGAAGTTTGTTCCTGCAAGATAGAATTGGTTTTGTAGCATTAACTTTATTAAGCTAGTTTTTCATAATTAAAGCTGATTTCAATGAATTTCAGTTTTAGAGGTTACAGATTTACTATTTTCCAAAGAACATAAATAATAATTTATTCAAGCTTAGAGTACCACCATTAAATTATAAACTACATTTTTGTCTGTTATAAATGTTTTGCTTTAATACTTTTGAAAAACTATAAGTACTGAACACACATGACTTCTCTGGAATAGCAGTTTCATCACCTAACAGAACACTTGTCAACATCCCTTTTTATAAGTAAATGCATCTTGGTTAACCATATTTTTATTTATATTTTTAAGGAATTTCAAATATCTGGAACCTACCATGATCTGAAGCATTCTTGGCCTTAAGCTCCAACATCCGTACAATAGATTCAAGGCTTTCAATTTTTCCATGCAGTTCTTTCCTTTCATCTTCTCCAGCATCTTCAAGTTCTAGAAGTTTCTGTAAACACATTTTCAGTACCATCAAATATGAGAACAATTTTTGTCCTTTTACAGGTAGATGGGAACGCAAATCAGCACAGACACATAAGCGTAAAGACTGCCTAATGCTCATCTTAAGAATTAGTGGATGGCCTTCAATATTAGTGATTAATATTCTAGAAATATTCAGCACCAAAAACATTCATCATTAACCCTCGAGTAGTCACATGGGCTACCTAAGTAGGCCAGCATTTTGTTTTTGCTGGTTGGCGATTTCTTCCACAGTTATGGTGGTGGGGATTTTCTTCTAACTAAAAGCATAACTTTAGACAATGCTCTCTTATTATTTAATGAAAATTTCCCTGCAGAAATTTCCTAACTGTACTATGAATGGTTGAAGGAATTATTTTAATTCCTGCATTGTTAACCTGAAAAACTTAATTTTTATGAATAAAGTAATTGTTAAGCATTTCACTATGGGGGTTCATTAGATACAATGCAGGGGAAATGTGCACAAATTATCAAATTTATATCCTAATTATTCAGAGGGGAAAATATTCCTTTAAGTTCTGAGCTTTGGTTATGCTGTTTTTTTTTTCATTTATTTATTTAAAGTTGCATGAACAATAAGGTCATGGGCAACCATGTAAAATACATGTAACATTACATTGTCTTTCAGTAAAAAGTATTGGAAATAATAAGTGAACAATAATATTTTAAGCATAGTCAGTATTGATATTACATTAGCATTCTAACAGTGCTTTAAAATATGTTTGCAATCAAATACGTTTCATTGTAAAGGTTACTCTGCAATGGTTACACGTAATTCCATGGGTAACGGACTGACAAAGGACATTTGTTTTCAATAAAACATTAAATGCTGCTACTTTTAATTTACTTTTTCAAGATGTGTTTATGCTGTTTTAAATTGTGGACTTTAAACTTCATTTTAATATATATTATTTTGAAATATCCCCCAAGAAAAATTATTTTTACACCTTTGAAATTCAGGTAACAGACTGACTTCTTGTAAACTGCAGATTCTGGAATATAAGTTCAGTCACTTGATGCTCAGAAATATAGGGAATGAGAATGGTTACCACCTTAATTTGCTTAACTAATATCTGGAAATATCTCACATAAATATCATTTGTGTAATTTAAAATCTTTATTAGTATTAATTTAAAGGTATGAAGTAACAGACTAACATACTCTGATCGTTTTCTTTTTGTGTTATATATATGTAATTTTAACAGCTGATTATAATCCACTGAGCCTTGAGATGTCCATTTATTCTTGGTTACACTGTAAGATGATTTCACTTCATGAGTTCTGAAGCTTTCATGATTTGTTTACACTTAAAGTTCAGATCTTCTTAAGTTCACTTTACTACTTCCTCACAGCAGGTAACTCTGGAATTGAAACAGGTCCAGCTCCTAGTAGTTGTATTAATTTAAAAATATTAAATTCCCAATGATTTCTTCTCTTTGGCCACCAGTACATATCTCCTGGAGTCTCAAAAAATTTTAAGGTTATTTGTTTCGGATGCACTTTCAGCACTCTCAATATAGAAGGCAGTATCATAGTAGATAGAATAATATTGTCCTTCATTAATTACTAGTTTATGCTGAATTTCCTGTTGCAGTTGCCCCTTCAGGGTTTCTTTAGATGGCTGCACCCTGCTGACTTCAGGGTCACACATACATTGATTCCACGAGCAAAACTCGTCAAAAAACATGCTTGTGTGATGAAGCGACAATTTTATTCAAACCATTACAATTCAAACACTTTTGCATCATGAATGTTTCAGATTCTTGGTTACAAACCACCTGATTGATAAATTCTTTGAATTTAGTTTCAACAGAGAGGCCTGCAATTCTCAGAGGATTCAGTAAATACAGCACAATTTCATGCATCTTGCAGGTGTGGACATTATGAGAAATATGTGTCTGCAGGAGAACATTTGTACATCGCAAGGAAGCAAATTTTGAAAAGCTTTCTTAACATCACATTCAGATTTAACATAATGTACCTCTTTAAGGGTTAAGAGTAACAATTCTGTAGTTTCTCCAATCTTGGAAGCACTCCTGGAACTCACTTTTTGTTATGGTATTCAGCTCCTTCAGCAATTCTGTTTTTATCTCATCAATGGTGGCAAAACGTCGTCCTTTCATGCTTCTTTTCAGCCTCTGGAATAGAAAGAAGTCGCATGTCCGGCGAATACGGTTTTGTTTTTTGCCAAAAAGTCACAAAACAATACTGAGGTGTGAGCGGATGCATTATCATGATGCAATTTCCACGAGTGGCTTTGCCACAATTCTGATCATTTTCTTCGGATTGCTTCAGGCAAATGGTGCATAACTTCCAGGTAGTACTCCTTATTGACCGTATGACCATAAGGCAGGGATTCCTAATGCAATATCCCATTGTAATCAAAGAAAACAGTGAGAAGAACCTTCACATGTGATCGAACTTGTCAAATTTTTTTCGGTTGTGGCTCTTCAGGCAGTTTCCATTGGGACAATTAGTCCTTAGTTTCCACATCATACCCATATAACCATGTTTCGTCACCTGTTATAACCTTCTTTAGAATTTCTAGATTATTTTCAGCTTCATTCCTGAGCGATGTATATGCGACATTGTTTTTGGTCGAAATTCAACAATTTTGGAACAAACTTTGCTGCTACATGTTTCATGCCAAAAAAACACAAAAAAATTGCTTGGCATGAGCCAAAGGATATACCGACATCATCAGCAAGCTCTCTGATGGTGATTCGGTAATTTTTCAGAACCATATTCTTTTTATTTCTTCCACATTGTCATCAGTAATTGATGTGCTAGAGCAGCCAGGGCAGTCGCTGTCTTCAGCGTCTTCTCGACCCTGTTTGAAACGTTTATATCACTTGTAAACTCTTGTCTTACTCATAATAGATTCGCCAAAAGCCACAGTCAACATTTTGAATGCAGTGCTGCACTTTATTCCAATTTTCAAGCAAAATTTAATGCAAATTGTTTGATCCATCTTTTTCGAAAGTAAAAATTCGCAGAGCACTCGAAAACATGTATAACTTGTTCGACTGTCAACAATAAACTAAATATTCAAAAGAGCTGAAAATTAAAACATGCAACAGGAACATGTGTACCAACAAGATAAAACAAAAGTTTTGAACATCAGATGTATAAAACTCGCAAAATTAAAAAATTCCCATTCTTTTTTAATCACACCTCGTAGAAAGAAGAATAGCTGTGTATTTCATTCATATGAGTGTTATGTACATAAAACAAACATTTTTTGTAATAGTAAGGATTGGGCTGATATTTTGGAGACATCTCAAAACTATTTTTTATTACACTTGCAATAATATTTTTAGAAATTTAAAAATATAGTCTTAAACAACACACCCTGAATGTGAAATTAACCCATTCGCACCTCTAAAAACCAAAAGAACAAAAGCTCTGTCATGTTGGGAAGTCTTGTAAAACAATGTAGTTTATCTGTGAATTTTTTTATTCTTCTTTAAGACAATATTTAGAAAAGCTTTTTTGGGAGAAAGTGCAAAGTACATATCCTGAAAGAGCTGGTTTTGCTGATTAATGTATATATAATATTGCAGCTTTTACATCATTTTAAAATCCACTCCTTTGGTTGACATTTCAGTGGAATTGCCCTTACACAGAGTGGCTTGACTTTTACTTAGGAGGTGCTCAAGTGTCAGTTGCAAGTGACCAATTTGTAATCTGGTATAAATTATCTGGTCCTTTCTGTTCTTTAGATGGATTTGACTGCTGCTGAATACAGAGTTCCTGATTTCCGAAAGTTTATTGAGGCAGTTTGTCTATTCAGTATTGCACAATTTCTTGTTTAAGCTACTGAGATATGTTTTGAGATCTGTATGAGAAATGGTCTTTTCACTGTGACCAGCGAGTGTTGTTGCTTCATTACCAGCAATTCCAACATGAGATGATATCCATATAATGATAAGTTGTTTGTTAACATGAATTGTATTGTACAACTGCTTAATTTATTCAATTATTGGTTCCTTGTTTTCATGACTTCGGATGCTTTCAATTACACTGCATGAATCTGTACAAGTTGGAAATTTTATTATTTAGGATTTTTATTTCAAAAGCTTTTCTAATTGCGAAGAAAACCAAGCATATGTCATTAAGCTTGTATTTGAGTACATCATCAACACAATTGCACATTCTGAACCACTTGACGAATGGGATCCATCAATGTATAACTTAATGAAGTCTTTGAATTTATCCAATGATTCGCTGAAGAGAGCTTTATAAATGCAAGCATTAGTTTCACTTTTAGGATTAGCCATTAGAGTCGTATCGATGTTTGGCTGAAACATTTGCCATGGTGATTCTTTTGGGATGGTTTTTGGGAGACATACATTAATTTTTTTCAGATAAGCATTTAGATGATGGTAGAAAGGTTTGGGATACATTTTCTTCTCATATAGCCAGTAAAAAGTTGTTTGGAGAAAACATTATTACACACAGGATTTTCTGGAATGTGAGAGATTTTTGCTGCATAATTAAAGGTAAGCTTTTATCTTCTAACATGCAGCAGCTCTTGGTTGCTTTCCCCAAGGATGCTAAAAACTAGACTGGTTCTGTATGCTCCAATGGCAATCTGCAAGTGTGCATTATAACAGGATTTAAAGATTATGGGTCGATATAATCGCAGATTTATTGATGCCCTAGTTATTACTAGGCAGAGCCTCTATTGCACTGAGTCTGCGCAGACATTCTGCTCTTACTTCATTGATATGTGGTTTCCATGTCAATCGATTATCAATTGTCTTTGTGAATAATTTTATTGTAGAGGTATTTTCTAATGGCTCAGATCCTAGCGATAGTGATATCACATCCCTCATTTTTGACTTAATGAACACAATATATTTGGATTTAGATATAGCAATTTTAAAGCCGGATCTGTGAGTCCATGACTGGATGTTTATAAGTTGAGTTTGTAGTATCTGTTGTGTTGTGCTTGTTTCTTTTCCACTGCACAGTATCGTGATGCCATCAACAAATATGCTGATTTCAGCCAGCTTAAGAACTAGCTCACTTCATTTATGGCAACAAGAATGCCAATGTGAGTGATTAATTACAAATTCTAGCTACGTTGTGAAACTTAAAAAGAAATCAAGAGTATATTTTTTCTTTATTGAGTGTTAAGCTATTTCAATTCATTTCGGCATAATCAGTGTCAAGCCCTGGCTCCTATTGCCGATCATACCCAAGCTTACAGCATTTGACAATTATGTGTGTTGGGTTTGCTTTATTACGCTAACAGTTACTTATTGAGTACCCCGTGCTGATCGGCCCCCGTTCATATTAACAAAGATAAACTCTCCCTCCAAGGCATCTCTGTAATTACTGTTCAATATATCTAGAGCATTCACTTCACACAATTCAATAAATCTATCACTTACTTATCAATACGCTTGTCTTTACTTGACTGAGTTGTTCCCCTCTAGAACATGTATCATTTCCAACAAACATATTACATTTTATATTCACATCCCCCTCACCTATTCTGATATTATAATCCCCCATTATAGTTACTTCCATATTCCCGTACTTCTCTCTGAGCCTGTTCTATTTCTAAACCTATCCCACACTTTCCTACTCCGTAATTCTATTCCTGTTGTCTCCCTTGATGGTCCCGCTATGTTTCTCTCCAAAACCAGCAAACTCCGATTGGGTGTCGACACAATGCATTCTTCTCCCTCTGCAACCACACCCCTGCCAGGTCACATGCCGATTGAACTTCCTCCCTCTCTGTGATATCATTTTCCTTGCTTCGCCCGCTGTTGCCCTTACGTCTCTCTGATCTGACGTTCTCACTACGTCATCTTCACGTCTTCCCCCTGATGCTGTCATCTCCTTTCTGCCAGCCCCACGTGCTGGTGACATAACTTCCATCTGTCCATCCTTTTCCTCTAGACTCCGATCGCTCTTTGTACTTCCGATCTGAATTCCTTCTCTCTGGTCCCAGATGTATTTAGTAGAGTCATTTCCTGCTCCTGCAATCTGCTGCTCCTTATGTCATTTTTGTATCCAGCCACCATGCACCTATCAACCCAAATCGTAAATTCTTTATGAAGCCCCTTCCATTCTTGCCAGCTTCATTTGTTGTATAATGTTTTTCTTCAAGGCCCGTTGTTCCACCGATAAATCTGTTGATAAAAATGTCTGTTCCTTTTAGCTGATTTGTTTTATTCAACACTTCATAAACAAACTGCACTGACGTAAATCTTGCAACTATCATTCTAGCCCCTCTTGATCTCTCCACTCTGAATGCTTCCCTAATCTCCCAGTCCTGTAGCACCATTCCAAGCTTTCCTTCTATAATCTCTCTGACCCTTTCTACAGGCCATACTCCATTCCTTTCTTTCACTCCTGCTATAACTACTTGAATCTAAGGGCCTCTCTCTTCCAACAGCTCTACACTTCTTTTGATTTTCTGTACCTCATTTCTTATCTCCCTCGATATTCATTAGTTCCTTTTCCACTCCATTAAGTTTATTTCCTAATTTCTCATCCATATCTTTTATGCTAGCCAAAATTTCATCCATGACATTACGATTCCCATTTGGCCCAGGGTTGATTTCAACTCCACCAATTACCAATAGAATGCCTATTATACGTGTGAGGAGAAACACGTTTACCATCTCTTCTGGACCTCTATTTGTTTTGAATTCCTTCCATTTTAACTTGTTAAAAGTTCCAATTCTTCCTCTGTACACTTCAATACTTGACCCTTTCTTGACCCTTTTTTTCTTCCACTACAAGAGCTTCCTCCTTATACATCCACTCTCTTCCACTGCTTGCTTAGCACTCTCATATTTTTTCTAGAATTACTAATCATGTTAAACAAAATAGCTTGTGCTGTGAAGTATAATGGAACCAAAGTTGACATATTTGGAAGGTAGAGCAGCTTGTAAACATTGCTAATGAATCTTAGCGAAACATGAAAGTTACGAAGAAATCAGGTTATACTGACATTATTTTAACGTTATTAATCGTATTAAAAAATTCTGGAGATGGTGATGTATAATGGTGTCATAAGTAATACTTAGATGTTAAAGCTTGTAATCTTTGCTTACACCATATAAAGCAATAAAATATGCATACATTGAAAATTGTGTGTGTAAAATATTAAATCACTAAGGAATTAACATACCTATAATACAGAGTGAGCCAAAAGACTCCAAATCGCCTGCGCGGTGTTTTTCCTGTCCGCGTGCTCGGCGCTCGTTGCTGTCTGCCACTATCATAGAAAGGTGCGGATGAAACCATACAACATTTTTAAAACTACTTTTAAAGGCTTTACTTACCAACTTTACGAAAGGAGATGCTGAAACTGGCCACCGTCGTTGTCCATACAGTTTTGGCACCTCTTTAGGAAACTATCCATCACCCGCCGTAGTTAACGTTGAGAAATTTCCTGGCAGATATTTTGTTTTATTTCTTCCGGGTGTGTGGGTTTGTCTTATACACTTTGTGTTTTAAGTTACCCCGGAGGGGTATTTTATGAGCAATATTACGGCTGCACGGTGTTTTTCCATTGGGCGTGTGGAAATATGATAAAAACATGATAACGCACTACTGCTATAAACAAAGTTTATATTATACACACAGGGTGTATTTATTTATGATTCACATGTGTTAACTCTGTCAAGTGTCAGCTCGCAAAGTGAATGTATGATTTGCAGAAAGATTTCCAGGCGTAAAAGTTCCAGGCCGTACAACAATCCATGTACTTTACAGTAAATTTCATGCCACAGGAAGTGTTCCGGCTAAGAAATGTAAAAGACGGCGTTCGGTTCTTACTGAAGAAACATTAGACGACATCGGTCATCGTTCGGAAAATTTCTCCCAAAAATTCCATTATGGATAGTTTCCTAAAGATGCGCCAAAAATGTATGGACAACGGCGGTGGCCAGTTTCAGCATTTCCTTCCATAAAGTTGGTAAGTAAAGCATTTATAAGTTAGTTTAAATATGTTGTATGGTTTCATCCGTGCCTTTCTATGATAGCGGCAGATGGCAACAAGTGCTGAGAGCGCAGACAGGAAAAACAGTGCAGGCGGTACGGAGTCTTTTGGCTCACCCTGTAGATAGTAAGCAATGGTACTGTTCCACCCCTAGTCCACACCATTAATTGTAAATTTGACCTGATAAGACAATTTTGCAAAGGATGATTCGGAAGAGAAAGAAAATGCAAATACATTTCCAACTACAATCTTTTGTTTTCTTTTGTTTCTGCATCTTGAAGGCTGAACACTTGTTTTATGTGATGGGAAACCTTCAAATATTGATGGCACAACATTAGGAAGTAGGCATTTTGCAGATATGCTGATATTGTAATGACTTTGTTTGAAATACCCACAGTAGACCATTGACTTTGGCCCTGGTGTTCAAAGAGAGCCCAGCTTGTCTCCTTGTCGAGAAATTACTGTGCACCATTTCTTTTTTAATCCAATGTCTTTTGGGAATGCATGGTATGACAAGCCACATTCTTTTTGTTGCCTTGAATTGCAGCAAGTACAGCAATAAACCACTTTTATTCATTGTTGATTAAATGCAAATACTACACATTTCAGTTTAGAGTGCTTAAACAAACATGCATAACACCAGACATGCACTCTACAAAAATTATTACTTAACTGAAAAGTGTTGCATACAATGAAATGTATGCTCATTGGAAAATCCAAACAATGCATCTATTTCCTGCCGGCTCAATGATTTGTGATACACTTAAATTGGTATAGCAGGAGAAAGGGAAAGTTAATTGGGGATCGGATATTTACGTCACATTTTATAACTTATTATTGTATAATTTGAATCAACAACAAATAAAGGTCCATATAAGTGCTATACAGCATCATGAACATTAAATATATAAACAATATTTGAAATAAGTAGCTAAGACTTCATTGTGATTATAGCTGTCTGCAACAGGTTTAAGGCACAGTGACTCTATTAACCACAGTGTGGCCATTGGAGCAGACACACCCACCTCCTGCCATGAAGATTCCAAACAACCACATTACTCTTATGAAGGCTAACTTAAATTTGCACCTTAGTATTTGCTTGGTATTACTGAAATTTCACCTAGTATTTGCGGTAATGTTGCTCCAGAGGTCGACGTGTCATGGCAGACGATGTAAATGCGCAATGTCAGGTACCAACTGTTAAACGGAAAAAATGCTGTGACATTAGTAAAACTGGAAATAGTTTGGTATTGTTGTGAACTGTTATATGCTGTCGTAATAGAAAAGTGCAAAATAGTGAATAAATGCAATAAAACTGAATATTAACCGCGAAACAGTTAATAGATGCAATAAAATTTAATAATAACTGCGAAGCAGTAACAAATATTATTGTTGTCGTCTAATGCGTGGCGTTTATTAATGACCATTGGCGCTCGTGCGCTACCTCAAGCCTCATAAACAGACCTCTGAGCAAAATTACCTGTCTTTCAGCCCAATATAGAATGGGACGCTAAGGACCACAGCAGTTAAAGAGCGTCCATAAATAAAATTCAATTTAATGTTTCAACTGAATGATTACCGTGCAACAGTAAGCAAATTTAATATAACTAAATAATTACTGCGTAGTAGTAAACAAATGTAACAGAACTAAATAATTACCGTGACACAGTAAACGAATGTAATAGAACTAAATAATTATCGCATAGAGGTAAACAAATGTAACAGAACTAAATTACCGCGATGCAGTAAACAAATGTAATAGAACTAAATAATTATCGCATAGAGGTAAACAAATGTAACAGAACTAAATAATTACCGTGACACAGTAAACAAATGTAATAGAACTACATAATTATCACATAGTAGTAAATAAATGTAACAGAAGTAAATAATTACCGTGATGCAGTAAACGAATGTAATAGAACTAAATAATTATCACATAGCAGTAAATAAATGTAACAGAACTAAATAATAATGAATGCTCTATAATTATGTCCAAGATATATCTGCTCTTTCATGATGCAATTGTTAGCCTTAACAAAGGCTGTGGGTAAATAGCTTTTAGAGGAACTCAATAGTGATGGAAGTGATGTGTTATATGTCCTACAGATGTCACTGTATGTCATTCTCTAGCTCTAACGAAATGCTGGCAACATATGAATAGCTAATGCCACCAAAGCTGGTAAGATACTCAGCCTCAAAGCGTAGCCGAGGGATTGAGGGCCCTCAGCCTCAAAGCGTAGCAGAGGGATGTTTTTTAGAAGAACAGGAGTGTAGTAGGCCGCAACTGCGAAGAGACGATAGGGCGTAGCCGAGGGATCTGCGCATCTAAAACTCGAATGATTCACATTTGCAGAAATTCCTTACTTCGCAGATTTCACCTCTTATTTAGGTTGGCACTTCCCATTCAGCGTCTGTTTTAGCAGGAAAATGGCTAGTTTGTTGAGTTCATATCACAATTTTCCTATAAAAGTAAAACACCTAAAATGGGAGGGTAGGTGGGCACCAGGTATTGCTTCCTTCTGCATTTTCTATGTGGGCCCTCTAAAGACAAATTAGCCAAGGCTTGCATCGATACATATGACAATGAAGAAATATAAAATTTTGGAAGAAAAGAAAGATGAAAAGGAAGTTCTGAGGGAGAAGACGAACCAAAAGAGAGCTGCAAAGAGGTTATGTCGTAGGATAATTCTCGGAGAGTGTCACAAGAAAATTCTGAAACATACTCCAAATGAGACAGCTGTTCTTGTACATGAACTAGTGCAAGTATGAGTGTAGCTCCTGAGAAGTGCCGAACTGCCTCCTAAGCTCTTCTGCAAGTTGTTCTCTGTCCCAATTTTCCATTAGGACAGCGTTATTATTTAAGATCTCATTCTCCACAACAATGCGTAAGTTTTCCATGTTGACTGTTGACAAAATCACGCCAGAATACATAACCGGAAGTGCTTAAACAACTTTGGGGCATTTAAAAAGCCAAATGCCACACATTTGCGGAATTTTAGCAATGTTTTTTTCTACAGGGTAGCCTGCCTGACGTTGCACGGCACCCGCCATGACATGTCGACCTCTGGAGCAACATTATCGTATTTGCTTGGTATTACCGACATGGAACTTCTTTAAGTAACATCTAAAATGTCTAATAATCAATACAGAAGTCTTTATTTACACCTCCTATACATTGATATAAAACAATACCAGCCTTAATCAGACAGCTAGGTTTCCATGATTATGAATTTTTCGTCAAATCCCATGTTTATGTAATTTGAATGTGTTGGACATTTTTTTATTGCCTCAACCCAGAATCCTGAGTAGAGTAAGTATATTATTGATCCGAAAACTTCATATGGATATTTTAATGGACACACACATCTTGGGTTCCAATGAGGCAGTTTTAGTAAAAGGTCCATCTTTAAGCAGTGTAGCTCAAAAGAGAAAAGTAGCAGGAGTAAGGGGAAGAGTGTCACTGAATTATCCCAAACCAAAACTACACATGCTACTACTTTTAACATTCTGTTGCTCTGCAAACTAGAGTTTACAGTAAATCTCACATTCATAAGATGTATGTAGCACAATAGAAACACACAAGTATTTCATTAACAATGCTGTCAACTGCCAGGATCACATCACTGTAACTGGTGTGCAAGAGCTTTTACATACCAGTTAATATACTAACATGAGGCTGTTGTTTTTAGGCACACTTAAAAACCATCGATTTGTACTAGGTTTGAAACCATGACCTTAAGCTCAGAAAGCCAATACTTAACCAACTGAGCTACCCGCATAAGCATATAATACAAGAGGACAGTTTTGTGAACTCATTTGGGAGTTTATGATTTTGTGTGGCTGGTTTATTAATTAGAAAAAGTAAAATTATATGCAAGGTTCCAGGAATTGTTGAGAGGTAATATTGAAATCACAATAAGAATTCTTAAAACTCATCAGTTTTATTTTAAATTCTGAACATACATAATAAGATAATGACATTCTGCTTTAAGTTGGTCTTCAACAGCAATGGAAGTGATGTCTTATATGTCCTACAGATGTCACTATGTCATACTCTAGCTCTAACACAATGCTGGCAACATATGAATAACTAATGCTGCCAAATCCGGTAAGATACTGTCAACTCTCTCGGTGTGCGTTCTTAATTACTTATTATTTTAGGTTTATTCATTTTTTACGTTTCTAATTTACGGAAGGTTAGGTTAGCTTTTTTCTTTTTTTATATAAGCTTAAGTGAATTCACAAAAGGTTAAACTTAGGTTTCTGAATTTACGGAAGGTTAGCCTCAGGTTAGGCGTTTTTTTTTATATATATAAGCTTAGGTTTTTCACTTATTTAGGTTGGCAGTTCCCATTGCACATGTGTATTAGCGGGAAGATGGCTAAGTTTGTGTTCATAGCGCAATTTTCCTACAAAAGTAAAGCACCTAAAAGGGGCAGGCAGGTGGGCACCAGATACTGATGAGATCACTTCTACTTCTAAATTCACTCTTAAGGTAATTTATTCCCTTTTCGTTAGCTTTTATATGCATTTTCAATAAACACCAGCTTAATTCAGAATTGCCTAAGATAGAAGCAAGAATGCACCTTATATGCAGTGGCAAATAAAATTCCATTCCCTATTAAGAGATTTGCTAATAGTGCCCATGTTTGCTATGGTACATGCTCAGAGCAAACTAAGCTTTTAGTTTAATAACTTTGTGCTATTCTTTCGGGCAATTTCCAAAAATGTTGGAGAATATGCAAAATATTGGAGGTGTACTGCACACGAGATTCAAAAATACACAGGCTCTGTGTATTGTCGAAAGCAGAAATGCAATATGAAGTGGTGTAAGTGTGGTAAATTTAATCCTCCAGTATCTTTTCAGAATAGCAATTTAGTCCAGTTAAGTTCGAATAAATTTGCAATACCAATTTCTTTAAATCCTATTTGTATTCCTAAAATAGCCAATGAAACAGCTAGCTTAACACCAGAATTCTTTACCAAAGCTTCAGTTTCATAACCTGCTAATATATTCAACATGGCAATAGATACCCGAGTTTCAACGCATAAAAATAATGGAGCATGAAATAAAATATAGTTTCCAACTTCTATATATGCCAAGCCTTAAATATTAACTTTGGCAATTAAAACGTATAAATTCTGTGAATAACACAGCTTTCAGCTTTTCCTCTTATTGCTCAAAATCTACCTAGATTACATTTAAAACACGCAAACACATACATCATTATATATCTAAGTAACTTAATGAGCTCATCTTAGAGGTATATCCACAAAACAAGTTGAAAACCATCTATAATTCTTGATTTTCTGCTTCTTAAACTTTGGTTTCAAGTCCAATCACATGGCAATTACCCTTTGTATTTGCACGTGTTTAATAATTTGATTTGGATGTCTTTTTATATGCTTCATTTCGCATTGCGGGGTCGCCTCCATGGTCTAGGGGTACCATGTTAACCTCTAGTTCCTGAGGTAGGGGGTTCAAACCTGGCGGGGGAATTGGCAAAAATCAGCGTTGCACAGCAACCCGTTTTATCCATTCTCATGCAGATGTGCCAAGTTATATCTAATAAGCCATGGTAGATACGACAGGTAACGAGTGTATTTGGAAGAACTAAAAATACTGCTATTTTCGCAGATATACTCATGGGTTGGTACTTTCTTCCACGCAGTAATAACAAAATGTAGTTTTTATTTTTATTTTTTGGGGGGTAAATTTCGTGTATAAGAAACTGTCTTGAGTTGGTGGATGGGTTCCAGGTATTTCAAATGTTCACATCTCCTTTTGAACTGTATATATAAACATTTTCTTTCTTTTAAATCTTTCTTCCGCATTTCTATATATCACCCGTTACCAAAATTCAGGCTTCATTGATAATGAAATGTAAGCGCTAACGCAGAACAAGCGCAGCCGTAGGCGTAACACAAGAAGTTGGCACAGGCTTCTAGATCCTTAAACTGCGGAAATGTTCCGAGTGCACCGTAAGTTTCAAATTGAATAATATAACCAACAATACCAAATAAACTTCACTCAATATTTTATAAATAAGTAGGTCACAAAAAAAAAGTGCATACATAGTCCAAAGGCCGCCTGTAGCGTTAGTGACATCACGACTGTTTGCTCAAAACATTGAAAATAATTGTGCAAGTACTATGGAAACAGGGCTATTATTCCGTATGTGGGTAGTGAGCACTTTCGCTATCAATATGTAACTTATGCATTTGCATTATATTAGCGTTGCTGTCGTTGGCATTCTGTTGCCAAAATTGTAACACCAGGACCCTAAGCGGCAAGGGTCAGCTACAGAGCGACGAATGGGCGTAGCCGTAGGCACACAACAGCCGTAGGATCTGCGCATCTAAACTCGAATGATCCACTTTAGCTACATTTTCCTTGCTTCGCGACATTCCGTTAGCCATAATCACGTTCGCAATTTCTGGCAAGATTTCCGGAAAAGCTAAGCTGTCGCCATGAATGGCTCAATGTTTTCGATAAAGCAAAAACTCCTACACAATTTAAGAACCCAAAATACTACACAATCAACTCTACGTATTAAAAAACCCCGACTCCGTAAATTTCTTAAAATTCATACCCCCTTCCTGCGTACGGAATAATGTCCGAAACTGCAGCAAGTTATACATGTGATGATATAGCTGTACAAGTTATATTAATGCAATGTTCATTATCTCTTTGCGCCTGAGCCGAGAAATTAAGGCACAGATGCCGGGTTCATCCACTAAATGAAAGAGGTTTCAGTAAAGACACTACCATAACCTCATGAGAGAAATGAGATGACCAAAATTTGTGTGGCACGGCCTAATGGAAGAGTGCACGCATGTACATTAGACGGCTAAAGTCTCGCATCGCGATCGTTGAACACACAGAACACCAAAGTATTGTTGAACAGCAGGCAACGCAAAGAGAAAGAAATGCAGAATTCTTCCCCTATGCAAGCATAAAATTTGGAGTTTACAAACTCTTGCGTTGCGTGACTCTATGTGAATGCTTCCATTACATAACATGAATGCAAAATCTTGCACTTATGCTACGTCTGCGCTTACATTTCATTGTGAATGAGCCCTTGTTATGTTCCAACACAGGACCAATAAATAAGAAACGTATTTATAGTTACTTTCATCAGTTTCCTTCCATTTGCAGCACGGCAACCGATAAATGATATATGTAATTTTTGATGAACCATCATACAGAATTGCTATGTTCAGTTAGAGGATATACTGCAGTAGGACCCAGATTGATATTGTATCGCTGACTAAACTTAGTGAAAGTGTGTAGCAAAGAAATGTACTATAACCCTTTTGCAGATGCAAAACGATAAAAAGCATCTTTAAACAATTAACCAACATATACGACACCATTTACTTACCTGTTCTGCTGTTTTCCTCAGCTGTTTTTCCCTTTCATACTGCGTAACCAGCTGTTCATTGTCTTCACGCAGTAGCTCAAGTTCCACTTCATGTTCCTGGTTTTCTGTGTATGACAAATCTAAACACTCCAGCACGTTAACTACTAAGGGCATTAAGTCTTTGACCACATCTTCATCATACTTAGCAATCATTTTCTCGAATTCTTGGTATATACTGCCAGCCAAGGACTGAACCTTCTCCGACATAACAACATGAGAATCCTCATGAGTTCCGTATATGGTTTCCTGCTCAATTTCCATCATTTTGGCAACAAATAAATAACTTATTTCATAACAAATAACCCTCTGAACTCATTTCACTTTCCCCATTTAGTTTGTGTCCTGTTTTTCATCTTAACTATGACGAAGTACACTACAACACAATCTACGGAGCAATCAGCAGACGACGATCTTCATGCCCTCTTTGGATAACTCATAACAACGATGTAAAACATGAAAGAATCGTGTGAAATCAGTTTTATTTGACATGGATAGAAGGAACTATCGATTTTTTTAGCGTTTTTGTCCGCTTATGCGCAATAAGAGCAATTAATTATTAAAATTGGAACAGAATTTAATGAAATAGAACGTTGTGAATGCTAAAAAATTAGTTACTTCTAATACGTGTGGTACGGTTTGGGTAACGGCATACTAATTATATAATAAAACTCCCAAAACAGCAAACAGTTACTCCCATTATGTAAAGAAGGATTATTTCTATATCGAAAACTTTTGTTTTATTTCGGTTGTCACTCCCAACCAAAAATGGTGGTGAACTTTTCGCATATGTGTCGTTTATGTATGGGCGAGAAAGACATACTTCTTCCTCTTTTCGGTGAAGACAGCAGTCTACCAGAAAGAATCATGGCAGTGGTTCCATTAGTAAAGGTTTGTTTGCAGAATTCCTTTGAAAGAGGCAGTGCTTACAAAGTCGAAGGATAAGAAAGCCTCTCTTAGGCGTCGAGCTACTTCGCCTTTTTATGCATTCATAATGTACTCATCTGTTCCTCTGTAAGGGTATTTGAAAATCGCATATTATCCTTTACATAGGTGTAATTGCTTATTGGCATTTATGATTCTGCATTTTAAAGTTTTTTTTTGTAATGTTACGACAATGCCTTGTACTTTGTCAGGTAACTGCAGGAGACGGTCTTCCAGCACAGGTCTGTGAACTCTGCATACATCAAGTGAATTCTTTATTTACTTTCAAACTGCAATGTGAAAGTGCCGATGCAGCCTTAAGGCAGTTTATTTCACAGGTGAGTTTATTAAGCAAACTGATTAAACGGGTAATAGTGGGGCAATTGGACCTAGAATGATTCAACTGCATTACTGTTAAAAGCATATATCAAAAGGCAACACATTAATTGTTGATCATTTTGAGAGCGCCAAATAATACCAGTAACTCAGGTTTTTGAAAGCATATCATATCCTCAGAATCTAGGTGGTGTTTAGTTTTCATCTTACACATGAGAAATTAGCAAATGAAAATTTTTAGTTAATTTTACTGCATTATTTGAATAATGTATGTTCAACTTTAAAAGCCTGCAGATAAAGTGTTGCTGGTTGGGACTGTCAGTTACTCGTAGGGGAGGCTTTGTTATTTACATTTTATGCATATATACAGGTTCTAATTGTGCTTTAAATAAACTTATTCTGTTATAAAACTGAAGTTTATTCCAGTCTGTAACAAAATATACATGACATAAATATTTTTAATATATTTTTTTATTAACAAGATGAGAAAAAAAAGCCTACATAAAAGCAAAGCATAACATCTTTCCTCCGTGATTTGGTGGTAAACAAATTGAAGTACAAATTTTTATAATAAACAACCTCTATAACCAAACAATAGCCTGAATAATTAACAATTCAATCTTCCAAGCACTTCATTCAACCTGCCACGTATAATACTCCCTAGTATTCCTTCGAGGAATAACTAGGTGATTCAGTGATTTTATCTGGTATTTTCATCTGTTCTACCCACTAAGAAGTGACTTCTTAAGGGAAAACCAATAGGAGATAAGGTCAGTGTCCAGGGGCTTTAGACACCCCCAAATATAACAAATGAGAAAAAAAATTAAAAATTGTAAATAGGAGTAAAGCCTGCTAATTTATATACGAGGGTTGGGGCAAAAGTCATGGCAACTACTTTTTTACTTGTAGATATGTGAATGGATCACAAACGTATATGTGTCGTGTGGAAGTTCTGCAGGCATAGTGTGTATGCAGAACAACAGATGGCTCTGTGATAGCTGGTAGTAGGACAGCGAGGGCTGTGAAATCAGTCAGTTGGTGAGTGTCATGCGAGATGGAAGTAACCCGTGTTGAGCAGTGCGCTTATATCAAAATAGCCATTCTCCGAGGGAGAAATGCGATGGAATGTCACAGTGAATTAGTGGAAGCCCTTGGGAATAATGCCCTACCATACCATACAGCAGCACGGTGGGTAGGAAAGTTTCAGCAAGGACGTGTGTCAACCAGTGATGAGCAACATTCGGGACGACCTGTCAGTATGCAGACCGACGTGACACGTGCCGTCATCGAGCAGCTCCTGAATGAAGACAGACGATGGATGCTACTGGAGTTAGAGATGGCAAGTGGCATCGAGAAATGCACTGTCCACAGGATATTGCATAATGAGCTGCAACTACGCAAAATTGCATCACGGTGGGTACCGCATGCACTGATGGAAGTTCAAAGGTGGGTGCGCTATGCAATATGCTCCGACCACCTTGCACGCTGGCAACAGGTCGGCGATCAATTCTTCTCACGAATAATCGCCATCGATGAATTTTGGGTCAGGGCATACAACCAGAACTGAAACGTCAGTGGAGTGGTGACATGCTGGATCACCAAGGAGGCAGAAGTTCCGCCAGAATCCTTCCCCAGTCAAATTGATGGTTATCATTGCGTATGACATCAGAGATGTCATTGTTTGCCACTTTTTTCCACATGGCAGAAGTGAACGCACAGTACTACAGGGACTTCCTGGTGCGACAGGTACGACGTGGTGTTCGGGAGAAACGTCCGGATCTTGTGGAAAGTGCAATAATCCTGCACAACAATGCAAAACCACATAAAGCAGAGTGTGTAGGGTAGCTACTGCGACGTTGGGGATGGGAAGAATTGGAGCACCCACCGTACTCTCTCGACATTTCGCCCTGTGACTTTGATCTCATTCGAAAGATTAAGGAACCACTATGTGGTAGGCGGTTTTCAACACGAGAGGACATTGCTAATGCTGTGTGTGAACAGGTGACCCGATTCACAAATGTTGAGGCAGATGGTATTCAGCGCCTCCCACATCGTTGGCAGCAAGTGGTGACAGTAGTAGGGTACTACTTTGAGGGTCTTTAGGCCCAGGTTTGTCGTGTCAACTGTATGTGTACTGTGTTATCATTCTTTTGCTCCGTGAAGGCCATATTGCCTGTTACTACCATAATAAATTAGTGTGTTACGATATTTCAGTGCTATTTGTTGTCCACACATGTAGCTAACACCTTGTCCTTTCGTCTGTATATGTCACATTTTCCAACCTGACTGGTATCTTCAAGAAAATAAATAGTTGCCATGACTTTTGCCCCAACCCTTGTATATAATTATATTTTTTAAAAATTCTACAACAATCTGCTCTTAGTTCTCTTTCTGAGTGAGGAAAATGTGTTATATGTCCAACAGATGTCACTATGTCATACACTAGCTCTAACGCAATGCTGGCAACATATGAATAACTAACTGCCAAAGCCGGTAAGATACTCAGCCTCATGGCATAGCTGAGAGATTGAGGACCCTCAGCCTCAAAGCATAGCCGAGGGATCTGCGCATCTAAAACTCCAATGATTCACTTTCGCAGAAACAACAGCACATCGCATATTTAGCAGATTTCACTTTTTATTTAGGTTGGCAGTTCCCATTTTGCATGTGCTTTAGTGCAAAAATGCCTACGTTTGTTGTGTTCATAATGCGATTTTCCTATAAAAGTAAAACACCTAATAGGGGCGGGCAGGTGGGCACCAGACATTTGAGAGATCACATCCACTTCTAAACTCACTCTTAAGGTAATTTATTCACTTCCCTATTGCTTTTATAACCATTTTCCACAAAGAGCTCTAAGAGCAGATTTGCCGGCTTAACTTCCTTATGTGCCTCCTTACTTAACATGTATTAAAAAGTAATTCCTAAGCACTAGAAATAGTAGGAGTTGTTAGGAGTAGATGTTGTCTCCTCTAGAC
The DNA here is from genome assembly GCA_030765065.1 of Deroplatys truncata. NCBI lineage: Eukaryota > Metazoa > Arthropoda > Insecta > Mantodea > Mantidae > Deroplatys > Deroplatys truncata. Next base: position 18,510,353 of record CM060982.1, read on the forward strand.
CTGGTGCCCACTTATGCACCCTTTTAGGTGCCTTACTTTTATAGCACAATTATGCTGTAGCAACAAACCGTCATCTTGTCGCTACTGCACATGCAAAGCTTATAAATATGGAGCATCGTTAGTGTGTTTTGGTGTAACCTAAGCTTTTATATATATAATTTTTCTGAATTCAGAAATGTAAGCGTACATGATAAACATTGAACATCATTAGTGTGCTTTGGTGTAACCACTGGTTGATAGCTTATAAGAAAATGTAACCTAAGGCTAACTTTCTGTGAATTCAGAAACCTAAGCTGATGTAAATAGTGAATGATTCACATCATTGCTGTGAACGATGCTACAATGCATGCTCGCTCGCATTAGCAGTGTTTGCTATTCATATGTTGTCAGCCTTTTGTTTGTACAGTTGGAAACTGCAGCAGGTAGAAGATGACATGCAACAGAAGTAAGAGACCATTCGTGGCACATAGGGAAGGTTTTCTGAAATGTAAACACACTAGCTGTTGGTTCTAATGTGGGTGTGGATGCATAGCTGGATGGAAACCCTGGGCAAACCGAATTGCTTCTAGTGCATATGCTGACAGAAAGTTTTCACTGTAATTGCCCAATAATTTTAATGAATAGTATTTAAAATAAATAATCAGTAAGGTAATGTAGATAACACATCATGGTTACCACATGATTTAATCAGTCAAATATCTCTCCATATATATTTGATTAATTATATCTCCATTAATTATTGAAATCACATTTGTAAAAATGAAAGGTCCTAGGTTGTGTCTTAAGTGCTTTGTGGAAGTAGTTAATTCACGAGAACAGTCCAGACACCCACTGAAAAAAAAATGTTATCTACACCACTGGATAAACCTTTTGAAAAGGTGTAAGTAATACAACCTGACCATATGAATAACATTGTTCTTACCTGGTAAACTCTGGATATGTCTATACATTTCACATAGTTTCTTATAAGTCATTTTGGTCTTTGTTCTATATCTACCTTCCAGAATGAGTTCGTGCTTTGTGACTGTGCTGCCAACATCTGAACAAAAAAAACAGTGCTAAGTGCAAAGCTTCCAGCATGTGGCTAAAAACACCTCCATCTTTATACAGATGACTGATTTATGCGAATATGAGCAGTAGTAACAAAATGGAGTCTTTATATGGAGTACTTCAAAATAGAGACATTTAGCAATTTACTTTATGTATAAGAAGCTATTTTAAAAAGGGATGATGGGTGGGTTGATTCTAGGCCTTCAAACTATTCGCATCTCCTTTAAATCTGTGTAATGTATGCATTTTCGTTTTTGAAATCATCTTCCGTACCAATTTCAATCAGAAAATATTGAACTGTTATCCCAACTTTATTCTGAAATTACTGTTTTTACTTTTTCTACTGTGTACAGTAGTAGAGGAAGTATTATATTCCACCCTAATATTTGATGTCGAGATTTCAGCAGAAGTGCATGTTTTGAGGCCCCCTAAACCCAGGAAAGGCATTTTTAGAAAAAGCTTCGTGTGTGTGCATTTCCAATATCTTCCAAAGATGCAAAATGAAGATTTTCTCAAAAGTGACTGTAATGATTTTGATTAAAATGCTGTACATTTAAGAAATTTTCATGACAAAATGTATATCTTGAATTTTCTGGGAATAGCCTGTGAAGTCCTCTTCATTCTAAATGAATTTTATCTAAGTGGTAAACCGTAAGAGATGGACAAAATTACTACACAAAAAAATGTAGATCTCATTAAACCACACAATTTATAACAAATTAAATTTGTTAACCATTTCCAAGATATTCTTTGTTATTGGTTTGAATTTTCAAGTGCTCTACTTTTCTCAAGAGGAAAATCACTATTTGTTTTTTCTCATGTTCATGCAAAGAGAACAGAATTTCAAAGCCATCACATAGTGGCCCACTCTTAAAAGATTATACTGTCGCTTAAGCTAATGCATTCCCCTAATCCTCTTTTACCGACAAGGAAATATGCAATGCCATTCCTGCCAATGTTTATGTCGATTATTATAGCTTTTGTTAATATCAGGTTGTTGATGAATGGGTAGAGAAAGAGAATGTAAAACATATGTTTTTTTGATCTCCAGATTAAAACTAAATACACACCTCTAAATCTGTTCCATAAATCAACTCTTATATTTTGCCAACATCTCAACCTTTTATGAGAGAATTTTCCGCCCTGAAATCACAATCTGCAATTCAAGTTTCAGAAACACTACAATGTTGGTATTAAGCGATTAAGCTCACCCACCATCATTCTCAGTAATGTAAATTAATGGTCTGGAATTCAGTGATTCTGCATCATTCTTGTCATCCTCCATGGTTTAGTGGTTACCATGCTAGCCTCCAGTTACCAAGGTCGCAGGTTCAAACCTGGCAGAGGGTGATGGATTTTTTTCAGGCGTAAAAATTGTTAGTATGGCTTCCTTCGGAAGGGAAGTAAAGCCGGTGGTCCCGTGTCGTAGATTTACGGCTCATAAAAGAACCTCAAGCCTGATAAGAGGCCTCTGAGCAAAATTACCGGTCTTTCACACCCAATATAGAATGGGACGCTAAGGGCCACAGCAGTTAAAGAGAGCGTCCATAAATAAAACTCAATTTCAATTTGCATCATTCTTCACGAGAAAGTAGAGCTTTACCTAGAACTCATAGAATCTGCTTCATGACTCCAATCAACCTCTTCCAAAATCCACCCCACTTTGAGGCTATGCTACTGTGCTGTACAATTCCATCCCAGTCAACCACCTTGAGCTATTCGAGGTTCCAATAAAATTATTGTTGTTAGTCTCCTCAACCAAATAGAAGTCCCTGCAGAAAGTTTTCTTAAGACAATGAGGACAACAATTCAAGATGTACTGCTCTGTAAGCAGCATGTAGTGAATAAATTTAGCCAAGTTAATGCCTACTACTTCAAATACAGCTGAGTCTTTAGTTCAGTCCCCTGCCAGATATGCTGTAAGGGTATTTAAATTAATTCCTACCTGCCTTAAACTGCACATTTTGACAACATTTCAAATGGTTTTTCTTCACTTTTATTATCAAATGCTGTTTCCTTAAAATATTTAAGTAGAGTTTACAGGCCCACATGCAAATTCCTTTTGTGTTTATTCATAATTAGTTTAGACGCCATAGGATGAGACAAAGGCAGAATTACAGGTATGGAAAAATACTCTGAACTATTGTTCTGCTGTTCTATTGTCTGTTGAACTATTTTCATCTTTAGCCTTAAACCTTCATTATTGAAATATTCGTTGTTCTCTCAAATAAAGGTTCTCCTTCTAGGAGCTCGATTACTAGTGTTTCAACCAAGCAGATTTCTTCACATCATAATTCTACATCTCATCCCATTGATTTTACTTTTGAATCTTTTTGTCTTTGCAATCGTGACAGAACTTACCTATAGATAAAAGATTAAAAGCAGAAGCACTATTAACAGTGAAGTATTCTTCATGATGGTAGATTGAGTCACACTTATTGACACTTATCATTTGGAGGAGAAATTTTGAACATATGCATAAATAAGTCAGCTAGTGAAATAGAAAAAATCTTCATACGTTATATTATAATGTATATGAATACCAACTGGAATTATTAAATAAAAAATCAATAAGTAAAAGAAAATAATTAAATCATTTTATTTATATATAGATATATGAAATATAAGCCTTACCTGTTTACATGCCCTGAAGATATACAAATAAAACATCTCATAGCTTCAAATACAAAATTAACCAATATCAACTACATAAATAACCACCACATTTGGTTTCCAAACGTGCGTCGAATGACTTAAGTGCTGTACAATCATTAGAACAATTTTATATAGCTCAAAAAATACCTTCAATACCAACTAAAACCATTGTACTTAAAATCTTCAGTGTGCTGCTCCCACCAATCACAGCTAACATATCCTTCACGAGATAGCTCACTGCTTTTGTTCATCAGTCCTGAAAAATCGACTGTTTATCCATTAACATCTCTTCTGAGGACCACTCTTACGAGATCTTCTAGCCATTTTGGCTCCTTCCACCATTTTAAGGTCAACAGTTTTACCTTTATGGCATCCTCTTGAAACAATATCTGCAGAATTCTGGTGACCAGGCACTTACTTCCAACATAAGGGCTAACTCAGACTGCAGATTTCTTTAAATTATTTACAAACAGCAAACAACAGCCATGTTTTTGGATCCAAATCAAAACTAGTGGAATCTGTTGAGAAATGCAAATCAATGTCTTTCGAACCATGCCCATCCAGTACAGAGTTGCACAATCTGGCTCCCACCAGTGCACCTATCAACTCCAGACAAGGAAAGGCAACAGCTTTAACAGGAGCTACTCTCTCTTTGGCAGCCAAAAGACATCTTTACTTCACCATTGTTCTATTTTACTGTAAGTTCAAGGTAGAAGTAAACAAACCATAAGCATATGGCAGCACCTTGTGGAGGAATGGTGGGAACTAAGTACCCACAAGAGGAAATTGTTCCAGATAGCTTGCGAATATGGCACATTCTGCAGCTGGGAATCATTAGCTTTTACATATTATGTATGTCTTATTACTATATTTTGCCCTGCATCCTAAACTTCTAACAGTTAATACTAAGAGTTGGCAAATAAAAGTGATACCTGAATAGTTTGGCAGCTCTACCTATGAACATACTGAATTAAACTGCTCTTAATTTTAGGTTTTCATTTAATGAGTAATATTAGTAACTATTTTTGCTTTAAACTATCATAAGTTGAAAATGATGAACACTATAGCTTAGAAAATGTGACAAAATAAACACAACTCAAGCAATCTGAGCAACAATTCTACATCACTAATAATGAAGTTCAAGCCAACCACGCTCATTGTCCAGTAAAAATTTATAATTTCAGAGAATTGTAATTGTTGTTTACCAGTGGCACTGGGGATTAATTGATCTGCATCATTTTCCCCTCTGGCTTCCCAATATAGTTATCACTTTTAAGGCCTTTGCAATTCAGCGAGATGTTGTTTGTTCAGGATGACATCTTCACAGAGAGTGCACTTGGGTGTAGGTAATTTCACAGAATTTGTAAAAAAACATTTATCGTCTCCACTTTCTGCATTTATGTTTCTCCACAGTATAGAAAGATTCTCAGCCATGCCACTCGTGAAAGTAATATTTCCTTGATACATATACCACATGGCAAGAAGTACTCTGACGGCTTAACTGGAAATAACTTCAGTGCCTGCACATAGCTTCATAAACCCTCTGCTGTGGTGGTTCAGATAGTTATAGGTAAATCTGAACAAATATATTCTGTTTCATAAATTGAACTGTTACAATAATGAGCTTTTTAAATTTCTCTGCACAAGAATAATCACAAAATGTTGCGATCTGAACCAAACTGTTTTTGTAGAAGAGATGACATCTAAGCAGGTAAGATTGTAGTTTGCCCAACAGCCAATGAGGCACTCCCATGTCACATGGTTTTGTTTAGAACTCCTTTGAACTTAAAGTGAAATCAATATAGTCATATGAATACTTCTAGCTCACTGACATCACAGGAGGTGTGAATGCTTACATCAGTATAGTCTTGGGCATAATAGGACCACCATGACACTTTCAACTCTTTAAAAAGGGAAAGGTTCTGGTACCATGTCAAAAATTCCATTTTGGTACCATTCCATTTTGGGCCTCTTCATCCCAATTGTCGTCCTTCGTGGAGTAGTGGTTACCATGCTAGCCTCTAGTTCCCAAGGTCATGGGTTCAAACCTGGAGGAGGGTGATGGATCTTTTTTCGGGTGTGAAAATCCTTAGTATAGCTTCCTTTGGAAGGGAAGTAAAGCCGGTGGTCCCGTGTCGTATATTTATGGCGTGTAAAAGAACCTCAAGCCTGATAAAGAGGCTTCTGAGCAAAATTACCGGTCTTTCATGGCCAATATAGAATGGGATGCCTAAGAACCACAGCAGTTAAAGAGTGTCCTAAATAAAACTCAGTTTGGTTTTATTCATCCCAAAATATGCTACAGGTTTTGTAATCATGATCTGGGAATTAACATATGGCTGGCTATGCCAATAGGTTCAAAGATCTTGTGCAACTGAAAGAATAATTATGTATTGTCACCCCACTTAACACAAAATTCCCCATCCATTCTCCACTTGTGGTCCGACGTTATCTGGACCAACAATTTGGGCAATGGTGGCCTGATTGCTTGGCCTGTACATTCTCCCGACTTGTCCCTGCTTGACTACTACCTGTGGGGTCACATGCAATCCTTGATTTATGAGACCCCTGTGGGAAAATGGTACGTTTCTGGACATGAGTTTCTATGCTAAAGTTAACCCTCTTGGTCCCCACTGTAAGTCCTCAAAGTCTGTAAGGGGCATTTAGACAGGAGTTACAGGATGGTAAAGGTGTGCGGGTAGGGGTCGTCAGTGTCCAGTTGGAGTGAAGTTCTCTTGAACTGCTGGCAGGGTGTGTTGGGAGGCGGGCAAAAGAGAGAGAGAGAGCATGCGCAGTGAACCTGCCACCATGAGCTCTGTATGGGTCGTTCCGAAGCAAGCTTCTGCGTATAAAAATGAATCCTCTTAATGTAGTGATTGCATTATATAATCACTTTAAAGAACAGAATTTCCTGCTCTCCATTTTAACGGAGAAGATGAGAGAATGTTTCAGTATTTAGTAGATATATTAGAGTTAATACAGAAATAATATATATATTCAGACTTTAGATATTAATGAATACGAATTAGTATTTGAAACAATATTAGTACCTGATGAATACAAATCTCCATCAGAAGAATCTACCTCACCAACATCGAAACAGGAATTAACATCAGAAGGTCTACAGAGCCCGGAAAAACATAGAGTAGAATGATCATTGGAAGAAAAAAGAAATCATATAAACTCACGGTTGAGTGCAAAGAAATGGAAGCCAAAGGAAACATTTTTTTAACTTATCATGGAACTCTATGAAAAACAGATATCCTCGATTGCAGCATGAGATGCAGTTGTACTGCTTTAAGGAAGATGTTGGAAAAGCAGACTAGTGCAAGTCATGTCCTAATTTAGCAGTTGTATGAGTTGGTGTTTATAAAATTTATGGTAGCTTATGCAAACAACTTGGTAGTGCACGATATGAATTTTCAAAAATGGATCCGTGAAGAAGCCAAATCACTTGATTTACCTTTGTCAACATGGGTATGGAATTTCAAGCAACACTTTCACATAGGATCATGAAAAATTATGCAGTTTGTTACAAGAGAAGAAGAAGTTGAAACTGCTAACGATATATTGCATTCCTAGGGAGAAGTGAACAATGTTGATTATAGAACAGTGGGTGCTGACAAAGTGTATAATGAAGATCAATCTGGCATCAAAAAAGAAACACATTGCTGGAGAACACTTGATCGCCTCGGTAAGAAGGCCAGCATGTGGTGTTACACGATCAGAAACCTTTCAGAGACACTAATTCACAATTATGCCAATTGTATCATGCATGGGATGTCTATTGTGCTGCAGGAATGAATGCCACCAAGTAAAGCTGTCTATCACGGTATGTTTAAACCCCTAATTTAATGTGCAGTGCTTTAAATGTGGAAAAATGACAAAAGACCTTTTCTGTATATTTCTGGAATTGACCTTTTTACCTCGCACTGGTCCATAGAACTGTTTACTGTTGGATTCCTGGGGGCCTCACAAAGATAATAATTTAATACAGGAAGTATTTAATAACTATAACCTCAAAGGTTAAAGGTGCAAATCACTCCAAATCAAAAGTGTAAAGAACCTTAAGCCTGATAAAGAGGCCTCTGAGCAAAATTACCAGTATGTCACGCCCAATATAGAATAGAACGCTAAGGACCAAAGCAGTTAAAGAATGTCCATAAATAAAACTCAATTTAATTTTTTGCAAATAATTCCATCAAAAACAACTTCTGAATTACAACCATTAGACAGGCATTTTTTCTGAATGTTCAAAACAATGGACCAACATATCTATGATTTCTTATGTTAATTAATATTGATATGAACTTGCAACAGCATAACAATATTTTCAGATGCATCTCATTGGTCTATAATTAAGAATGTTCATTGCACTTCCATTTGCCACATAGACATGGGTGAGTCTCATTAGCACAAATAAAAAGTTTGCAAACAGTACAGACTATTGTATTAGGAATGGAAGTGGTACTTGCAAATTTCTTAAGAGGAAAATAATTGTCATCAGCTTTCTTTACTCAATTGTAGCTGGTGTAAGAAGCTTTTGTGTTTCAAACATTATTTTTTTCTTATTATCTATTATCATTCATAGGAGGGTGAATATGTTGAAGGGGATTAAACAGGACTGCCACATTATTGGTGAGTACGTAATTGTTTAATCAGTACATAGTCATGCATATAGTGTTCAAATTTTTGCTTGAATATTTTTATCCTCCATGTGATTATAATGCAATCGGTTAGTATTTAATCATGTTTTTAAAACGTGTATAAATTAATTATTAGTGTTTTGGTTACTGCATTATGATTTAAAAGAAAATAATACATAGTTTAACAGGCATATAATGCTTACAAGCTTCACTGCACTCACAGTCAGTGCACGCACTCTCTCTCTCTCTCTCTCTCTCTCTCTCTCTCTCTCTCTCTCCTGCCTCTCGCCCGTTTCCCAACACATTCTGCCAGCAATTCATGAGAAGTTTGCTCCGATTGGACGCTGACGACCCCCACCTGCACATCTTTACCATCCTGTAACTCATGTGTATATATATATATATATATATATATATATATATATATATATATATGCACAATAGTGTCACCCGCTCATATATTAGGCACCTTCAGCTGTTCTACACAGACCTCAAGTGATTGGGAAAGCCTCAGCTCACTTTGAGTCCACCGGAGTCAGATGGCGCTTGCTAAGTTGGAAAAAGTTTTGTTTTTAAAAATGAAAGAGAAGAGATCGCCATTTTAGTGTGGTTAGAAATCAATGTAGTATTTGCGGATGACAAGCCTCTCATCATACTAAACTATGTAAGAACATTATGAATAAAAGCATGGTGAGTAAACGTAAGATATTTTTTAATGTAATTAAGCTTTTAATCCCTCACATGTGTGGATTTTAGTAATCAGCTTCCTCGCCCCTCCTGTAGTGAGTGTAAATTTCACCATCTCAAGTCCTTTTAAACTGCTTGGCTTGAGTACTGAGATTCATGATGTTTTTGGTGGAGGTGCCATAATCTTATAATATTTTTGGTGAAAGCACTGTTATCTCATAGCTTTTCAAAATTAATTATCAACAAATTTAGTGTTGGCTTGTGTTAACAACAACAATTTGTAAAAGAATAGCTATTATAATTAAATGGTGTTCTCCAATGTAATTATATGTATTGTGGCCTAACTAAGTTGGTTTGTTGATACCACATTGAGTATAAATATGCAGGGTGGACCATTTAAGTTGAGACTGTACACTATCTACAGAACTAAGCATTATAGAAAGAACTGACTTTAATAAAAGTTGTCTGATATTATGTGGGAAAGTAATTGCCATTAATCGTGTTTTGTTTGGAGGAAGTTATGATGGTCATTTTAAGATCAATTAATTTTTTTTAAATGGGAACTTAAAATTGACAATTTAAATTGACTCTAAAATAATCATCACAACGTCCTACAAATAAAATATGACTAGTGCATTTACTTTCCCCCATAATATCGAGCAACTTTTTTTTTGGGTGCGTGTGCGTGTGTGCCATTTTTTTCAAAATTAACATTTAATTAAAATACAAAATATGTAAAAAACAAAACCAAAAAATGTGATGTGTTACACTCACATGACTTTCTCTACTCTTGTGCAAACTATTTTTACAAATGCTTATTCTCCATCTACTTCATGTTAATCGAGATAAACATTTGCAGACTCTATCTTATTGCTAATTTTCTTGTAGATGTAAGGGGAAAATATATCTACAAGGGCAGTATAGAAAAACAGTAGCCTTTAAGCACATACATATCTCTTAATAGCTGGTTGCTAGGTGCAGCACCATTCCCTTTGCCACAGATTATAACTCTTTGCATATCCAAGACAAAAAAATGAATAACGAATTCCCATTTTAGAAAATAAATATTGAAAAATTTAAGGGAATAACAAGCAATATCTCGAAAATGGTTCACTCAACAAAAAAAAATGTATATGGCATAAATTGTGCATTTTAACGCGATCTACATTTTTTTGTGTAGTAAAGTTTTGTCTATCTCTTATGGTTTACCAGTTATGCAAAAGTCGTTCACAATGGAGAATACTTTTGAAGACATTCCCAGAAAATTCGAGATATACATTTTATTTGTCATGAAAATATCTTAAACATATGATATTTTAATCAAAATCGTTAGAGCCATTTTTGAGAAAATTAAACTTTTCGAAAAATTTTCCATGTAAAGGGTAATCTGGGGTGGGGGATTTTCTTGAAAACCTTCGTGTCGCATCTCTGGAAGATACTGAACCCAAATACCAAGTTTGGTGTTTATCCGACTGTTCGTTTCTGAGTTATGCTGTTCACAGACACACACACACACACACACACGGACATGTTTCCAAAAATGCTTTTTTTGGATTCAGGGTGTCTCAAAACATGTATTTCTGGTGAAATCTCGGTATCGAATTTTTGGGTGGAATACAATACTTCCCCTACTTACTGTACGTAGTAGAGAAAGTAAAAAAATCTTATGTGTTACACTCACATGACTTTCTCTACTCTTGTACAAACTATTTTTACAAACGCTTATTCTCCATATGCTTCATGTTTATCGAGATGTCAATCTTATTGCTAATTTTCTTGTAGATGCAAGGGGAATATGGTAGGTTTTAAGCACTGGTTGCTATGTGGCGCATTCCATTCTCTATGCATGTCCAGGACATAAAAAAATGAATAACGAATTTGAGAAAAAGTATATAAGTATTGGAAAATTTAAGGCAATAACAAGCAATATCTCAAAAACTGTTCACTCAACAAAAAAAGATGTATATGACATAAATTGTGTATTTTAACGTGATCTACATTTTTTGTGTAGTAAAAGTTTGTCAATCTCTTATGGTTTACCAGTTATGCAAAAGTCGTCCACAATGAAGAATACTTTTGGAGACATTCCTAGAAAATTCGAGATATACATTTCATTTGTCATGACAATATCTTAATCATATGATATTTTAATCAAAATCGTTAGAGCCATTTTTGAGAAAATTAAAATTTTCAAAAAATCTTTCATGTAAAGGGTAGTCTGGGGTAGGGGGATTTTCTTGAAAACCTTCGTGTCGCATCTCTGAAAGATACTGAACCTAAATACCAAGTTTGGTGTTTATCCGACTGTTCGTTTCTGAGTTATGCTGTTCACAGACATACACGGACATGTTTCCAAAAATGCTTTTTTTGGATTCAGGGGGTCTCAAAACATGTATTTCCGGTGAAATCTTGGTATCGAATTTTTGGGTGGAATGCAATACTTCCCCTACTTACTATACGTAGTAGAGAAAGTAAAAAGGAAATAAATAATGAGTGAGAGACCCTAGTCACACAATTTCTTTTCTTTCCTTTAACATAGTTTTCTAAAATTTGTTTCTCCTTGTCCCTCTTGCATTAAGAATTCATCGTTAACTATCACATAATCTTAAGATGCTTAATTCATTTTAAAATATTTTCATTAAATAAATTCTTAGCTTTCAATAAGTAACTTGGGCTGCTCCTAGCAACGGACCCCCCCCTCTCTCTCTCTCTCTCTCTCTCTCTCTCATTTTTTCTCTCATATTAGCAATTCTGCTTCAAATACTACGCAAGGTATTTATTTTATTTAACTTTGTGCATTGTGATATATTATCCACGCATTTCTGTTTTATTATTCTTATCCATCAAGTAGTGTGTGCATAATATCTAGCGTGTGCTGATTAATGCTGTATTAGTGTAATACAGTACTGCCTAATTCTTGATTGAATATGTGAGTTGGGTTAAATTGTTATTCATCATGCTTAATAATCATAATAGACGTCAATCCTCACATAATATTCCAGAAAGCCTTCCTTCAGGCTCAAGTTCTAACAATGATGTTAGCAATTTTGAATTTAATTTGTTACCTATAATTTCTAAACCCATTATTGAACCAACATATTTTTTTAATTTGACAGTAATGCCGATTGATGAGTTTATAAGGAACTTTGAGCTTGTGTTTCATGCTAATGGTTGGACCATTCAGCATAAATTGAGATTTTCCCCATGCTATTTGAAAGAATCAGCGTCTGTCTGGTACCAGACATTTTGTCACCGTTTGTTTTCCACAACATTCATGGGAGTTGCTTATTTCTAAATTTTTAGAAGCATTTAGGAGTCCACAACAACTTGAGTTATTGGAAATAAACTCCAACAACGGATTCAACTTGAATCTGAGAATGTTTCTGATTACATGCACAATGTACTACTGTATTTGTGAGATCAGATAAACCCTTACATTTTTTAAAATAAAGAGTTGAGGGTCGTTACACTACATCACTATGATAATCTTACTTGAACGCGTTTCGGGAGACGGCTTGTTCCCATCGTCAGCATTTTCTCTCAACTGATATTTGCCGGTCATCGTCTGGGGGATGTGTGTGGTTTGTGGTGTTCTCTGGTGCTGGGCTGATGAACCTCCAAAGGCTGTTGGGTGGCGGCAGTTCAAAATTCATTAGGTGATTCCTGTGTTTGACAATATGTATTTTTTCCCAGATGTCCAATTCATTGCTGCTGTTGATCGGTTTTAAGAGTTTTATGTTTGGAGTGATATCATGGTTTGAAGACCAGAAATGATGTGCTACTGCTGATTTATCTTGCTGCTTTTGGTAAATGCATCTCATATGCTCTTTAAGTCTTATTTCAAGATTTCTTTTTGTTCTTCCTATATATACCAGGTTACATTCATTACAATTATATATCAAATTGATTGTAATGAATGTAACCTGGTATATATAGGAAGAACAAAAAGAAATCTTGAAATAAGACTTAAAGAGCATATGAGATGCATTTACCAAAAGCAGCAAGATAAATCAGCAGTAGCACATCATTTCTGGTCTTCAAACCATGATATCACTCCAAACATAAAACTCTTAAAACCGATCAACAGCAGCAATGAATTGGACATCTGGGAAAAAATACATATTGTCAAACACAGGAATCACCTAATGAATTTTGAACTGCCGCCACCCAACAGCCTTTGGAGGTTCATCAGCCCAGCACCAGAGAACACCACAAACCACACACATCCCCCAGACGATGACCGGCAAATATCAGTTGAGAGAAAATGCTGACGATGGGAACAAGCCGTCTCCCGAAACGCGTTCAAGTAAGATTATCATAGTGATGTAGTGTAACAACCCTCAACTCTTTATTTTAAATTATGACACATCACTGTTACAAGCTTCTAAATCTTCAAAAATTGAGCTTAAACCCTTACATGTCCAAGAGTGAGCAAATTAAAAATATTTTGAAAGGTTTCAAGCCTCAGTATATTCATTCTTTATTACCATTGAACCCCCAGACTGTTGATGCTCTTCTTGAAATAATTAAAAGTGTTGATAAAACAAATTTTTATTCGCAACAACAAAATCAAATGTGTACATCTATGAATGCTGATATTGCTTTGTCTTTTTGCAAATCATGTTAATCCATCGCTCCCATCTACTAGTTCACAGGATCCCATAGCAGTGCTTTCAGAGCAAGTTGCACAATTAAATATAAAATTGAACAATATAAGTTCAGTTCTTTCAGCTTCAGATAACCAATTTACAACAAAACCACAGTCACAACACAGATGGCAACACCCAATCTAGCAATCTAGTTCCTAGCAACAGTGTTAGATGGCAGCATCTGCCAATAGAGAGAGACCTCATTATCCAACAAGACAAACATCCTACCAACCTCGTAATACAATTACCTGCTGTGCATGTAACAAGATTGGACATATGGCAAAAGATTACTGGTACAGAGTAAGCCATGCCTCACATCAAACAAGGTAACATTTAACCATGATACTCCAGCAGTCAATGCTGCTTTTATTTCAGGCTCCATTTTACATGTAGGATCTATTAATGGTGTAATGATGCCTTTCTTACTAGATACTGGCAGTGAATGCAGTGTTGTGAATTATGCTCATATTAATACTTTTAATTGCAGCCAGATGATATGTTACTAAGGACTGCTGGATGTTCCTTCCAGGCTACTTTGGATTTTAAATTTAATAATCTTTCTTTTTAGGAAAATCTGTTGTTGATCAGAAATTTAACTCATAATCTTATTTTAGGAAATCACTTTCTGAAAGCACATAATGTCATTGATTTTGAAAAATGTGTCATTTCATTGAAATCTGGAAATGAAGTAACTTGATAGCTACATCAGGATTTAGCAAATATTTAGATGATGTGATGGTTAGCCTTGTTCTTGATGAGGAGAGGAAAGATGAAATTAAGGTTTCTGTGATTTCTGATATCAAAATTCCTCCATTATCTACATGCTTAGTGAATGTACAACCTTCAGGTGTTACTGATAATGATGTAATGTTCAAGCCATCACAAAGTGTTTTGCATAAAAAGCACATCTTAATGCTGTGTGTGGTTTACCAGGCTGGTACTGATTGTTATACCTATACATAATTCTGCTGTTCCTCAAACACTTTTTGCTAATGTAGTATTGGCTAAAGCATGTGACATTGCTGTAAACCAGGAAAATTCTATTTCTTCTAAAGATATACACATACTACCTTCAAATAAATTTAATTTCAACATTAATTCATAACTAAGTGAACAAAAATCTAAATTGCACAATTTGCTTTGTTAAATATGAGGATGTTTTTGCCAATTCTTTACAGACCTTGGCTCAGCTAGAGTTGCTGAATTTAAAAAGTATCAGACCCCACACTGATAAAGCAAAGACCTTATAAGGTAGCATATAAGCAAAGAGAAGTAATTTCAAATTAAGTAAATGAGATGTAGGGACTATTAGAGAATCACAGTCTCCTCGGGCAAGTACAGTAGTTTTGGTTAAAAAACAGGGTGGTTCCATGCGCTTCTGCGTTTGAACCAAGTCACTGTAACTTCTTCATTTCACTTGAAATCATTTATTGATGGTTTGCTTAGTAATTTGGGCGATGCTAAATGGTTTGCAGCATTGAACTTACTTTCAGCTTACCTTCAAGTTCCAATTGAAGAGGACCTAATATATATTCTTCTTTCATAACAAATGGTCAATATGAGTTTGAACACTTATCCTTTGGGCTTTCTAATTCCCCACAATTTTTCCGTTACTTGGCAGAAAAACTTCTTGGAGGTTTGAAATTTAAAAATGCCATCACTTATCTAGATGACATTGTAGTGTTTGTCAAAACATTTGAAGAATTACTAATAAATTTAGAATTGATGTTTAAACATTTAATGGTATTTAATTTCAAGCTCAAATCAACTAAATGTTTCTATAGAATGCAGAAAATAAAATTGCTAGCTTTTGAACTATCCAATAAAGGCATATCTCCCGATAGTGGTACAGTTAAAGTTATGCAGCTATCTAATCCACGCACTGTCAGAGAGGTTCGCAAAATATTAGGCCTTTTCATTTTCTATAAGAAATTTATTCAGGGATATTCTAAAGTAGCACAACCTTTAATCCATTTAACAAGAAAGGTGGGTGAATCTCAACAATCAGCATTTCTGTCTCTTAAAGAAGCTCTTTTCTTCAGCTCCTGTATTAGCACTTTTCACTCCTAGAGCTTATACCAAATTATATCTGAATGCCAGTGGCCTTGGCATTGGCTGTGTAGATGGTGCTCTTCGTTTGGCCAAATGGAATCTTAAACTTCAAGAACTTGACTATACCATTTGTTATAAATATGGCAAGAAGCATAACGACGCTGATACACTGCCTAACGAAGCTGAAATTGATCATTTGGATGAATTTATCACTTGTTTGCTTTCACCAGTTGAAGTTGCTACCAAACAGGTAGGATCCACTTTTGGTTACTATTATTGATGCTGTTACTAATCCTCAGAGTACTCCAGCCAGAATTCAGAGACAAGCTACAAATTATATTCTAAAATCAAATGTACTGCATCATAAGAATGCAGCTTCCATGATCCCTTACATCTAGTAATTCCTGAATCATTAAAGTATGAAATTCTCTCTAACTGCCGTGAGGATTTACTTTCTGGTCATTTGGATTTTGTAAAAAATTTTCATAAGATTAATTCAAGATAATATTGGATAAATACAAAAAAAGATGTACAACATTTTGTGGCGACATGTGCTAGCTGTCAGTCGAGAAAAGGATCAAATAAAAAACCTGCTGGGTTTTGCAACCCATTCCTGTAAAGAAAGAAAAAAAAAAACTGTCCTCTGTGGTGTAGTAGTTACTATGCTAGCCTCTAGTTCCTGAGGTTGCAGGTTCAAACCCGGTGGAGGGCAGTGGATTTTTTCAGGTATAAAATTCCTTAGCATGGCTTTCTTCAGAAGGGAAGTAAAGCGGCCCCGTATCATGGATTTACAGCACTTAAAAGAATAAGGCCTGATAAAGAGGCTTCTGAGCAAAATTACCGGTCTTTCACGCTCAATAGACAATGGTACGCTAAGGACCACAGCAGTTAAAGAGCATCCATAAATAAAACTCAATTTAATTTTTGTCAAGAAAATTGGCGAATGATGGGTTGTTGATATTCTTGGACCACTCCCCATGCTTGAATATCAATCATAAATACATTATTATCACAAGTGAATATGCACCTCGGGTCAGCCACAATTCCACAGGTTGTAAACTTTATGCTTCACAACATCATTTGCAGACATGGTGCTCCAACTACTATTTCATTTGACAGGGGTTTAGTCTTCTTAAGTACTGGCACTCGGGAGTTACTGAAATCTTTGTCAATTTATCCTAATTTTACTAGTTCATATCATCCTTCTTGCTGTGGTTTAACAGAAATATTTAACCAAACTCTTGCAACTGTGCTGAGCCACCATTATCAAAGAAATTGGGACACAGTTTTGCCTTATGTTCATGCAATTCTAGTTTACAAGAAACCACTAAATTCTCTCCATTCTTTCACATGTATGTCACTGCCGAATCAGGTTTAATTATAAACTACATGAAATGATCTTATTGTAATCTTCTGCCCAGTTATTATTTAATTATATTAAATGAAATAAGTTTTCTATTCCGACTGTAAGCAGAAACTTTATTGATTTTTTTATTTCTTAATTGTTTTAATCAACTCCATCGCAACTGCTGCAGTCTAACTCCAAGGAGTATATAATCAAAGGAGAACATTTAACTCATAACATTGATATAACGTAAACCTCTTTAGAAATGTCCATGCTGGCATTACCACCACATTACTCCTCTATCAGTAATGAAGTTACATTTAGATATACATATAATAAGAAAAATTAAGTTAAAAATCATACAATATAAAATACATTTACAATACCCTGAAAAAGCAACATTTTTAAGCGGTATAACACAATTTATCAAAATCATTGGAAACTGCAATGTTGATAGTCAAGATATTTGTCAGGAAACCTTGCTACTCTGCTGCCATTCAAACCAGTGCTCTGCTGATCAGGTATAAGTGGAATCATTGTAGACGTTATCTCTTCATCTGTTACTAGATAGGCAGCCCTCAGGCTGTCAGTAGGGATATTAATGTCTTTGCCTTCAATATTTATTGTGAAATATTTTTTTTCTCTCTTCACCACTAAATATGGCCTTCATACAGAGATTCTAGAGCCTTTTTGACCCTGTCCTTTCTGAGGAAGACGTGTGAAGAAAAAACAAGATCTTTATGGACAAAAACTTGTTTTGATGAGTCTTTGCAAATTGAAGTAGGCTGCAGTTGTCTAATATTATTTCAATGTTGTGATACTAATGTGTCTGGATTTACATCTGGTCTTATAGATTGCTCAAAAAGTTCTCCAGAAAATCTAATTGTTGTTCCATATATCATTTCAGCAACTGAATATTTAGTATCTTCTCCAACAGCTGTCCATAATCTTAGAACTGTTGGCAAATTCTTGGTCCATTTAATATTGTTGTGAGCTCTGTTCGCTGTCTTAGGTGTTCTGTGTAACCATTCTATTTTCTCATTTGATTGCGGGTGATAAGGAGTGGTAAGAGGAACTTTTGCCCACGGAACATCGCTAAGTTTCTAATTAATTCCAATTCAAACTGTTTTCCTTGATCAGTTATAATTGAAATAGGTGTTCCAAATCAAGTCATCCAGTTGTCAAAAAACTTGTGCTACTGTTTGAGCTATAATATTGCACAAAGGTACAACTTCCATCCATCCGCTGAAACTATCAATGCAAGTCAGACAGTACACATTGCCCTCTGAAGGTGGTAATGATCCAATGATGCCTATATGCACTACGCAGAATCTGTCATCTGATTGCTTGAATTCTCCAAGTTTTGATTTTGTATGTCTTGTCACTTTGTTTAGCTGACTATTAATACAAGTTTGCGTCCATTTGCAAATGTCGTTTCTCAATCCTGGCCATATGAATTTGGAAGTAATGTGTTCAACTCTACTTTTAACTCCTGGTTTGCTAGGTTATGAAAATGTTGGAAAA
The DNA here is from genome assembly GCA_030765065.1 of Deroplatys truncata. Taxonomy (NCBI): domain Eukaryota; kingdom Metazoa; phylum Arthropoda; class Insecta; order Mantodea; family Mantidae; genus Deroplatys; species Deroplatys truncata. Next base: position 18,528,961 of record CM060982.1, read on the forward strand.
TCTTTTTTCAAAATGGTTTAGGAATATAAGATCGAATATTGTGAGTGGAAATGTCACACCATAACGAATCTTTTGTTCCTATACCCTCGCCGTTGAAACATTGCACTTGACAGCTAGCGATGAAGTTGATACACTCGCAAAAGAACAGATGAAAAGCTTTAACCATTAGACTTCCTAAACCATCACAAGCAGCATTTTGGGTGGTCTATGACAAAGCTGAAGCGGAACTGGAAGTGGCTCTGTTGCCAGATGTAGCTTTTGCAACCAATGTTTCAGTTTGTGAGTCTAGCATGTGCGTCGAGTTGTTCTTTGCAAGCTAATATTGTTCATTATATTTGTGGTTACTTGTTGGTGTTCATATTCGTATTTATTTTTATGTATATTTCATTCATATTATTTATACAAGATTTGAAGTGCAATAATGTCTCAACAACAACGCCGATCACCGAGTGATGATTCACTAAGTGAAAATCCTTTGCATCCAGATGTACCACTTAATAGTCAGGCATTGAAACTGTTAAGAAGGACCCGGGAAGTCTTTGAGCAGGAGGAGTGCATGAAGGTTCAAGGGCATCCCTCTATTCCTGCTGATAAAGCCGTACAACGGACTGCAGCAGCTCTTGAACTAATCACAAGATCTGTTATTTACAAGGGAGTGAAACTCAAAGAGAAGGAGAACAAAATTCCTGGAACGAGCGTGAGTGAAAATAACTTTGTTATCGCAGCTTATAATTTGTTTTATTTCTCTTCATTGCAGCAGGCGTGTTTGCATTATTTTGTTTCTATATTTTCAAAAGTGCTAATTTATTATACATATGTTGCGATGCTTATGCTGAGTTATTTTCAATTAACAGTAATAATAATAATAATAATAATAATAATAACACGAAATAGTTATTATTTAATGACATTCGCTACTTATGTACACTTTTTGTGTACGACTTAGACACAATAGAAAGGAGAACAATTAGCTGTTGTTGTTTACTAACTACTCTGGCAACATTGCAACCATAATATAGCCAACATTACGCAAAGCCACATGAACTGTCAAGTGCAAGGGCATAGTTGGCATTGTTTGAACTGTAACCGAGGTGTTATGCTGACGTAACTTGAGTTCTTTATCATTCTCTTGACATCTCGAATATCTGCATAATTAAGCACATTAATCTCCTCCAGCCTTAATAATGTATCAGCTATCACATTGTCTTGACCACTTACATGTTTTACATCAGTTGTGAATTGAGAAATGTACTGTAGATGTTGTAATTGATGTGGTGAAGCTTTCTCGTTCTTCTGGAATGCATATGTAATTGGTTTGTGGTCTGTGAAAACTGAAATTTCTTCCTTCAACGTAACGTTTGAACTGTTTAATTCCAAATAAATTGTTAGTAATTCTTTATCATAGTTTTTCTGAGCATCATTAAGTTTTTTGGAATATAATGTGATTGCTTCCAATCATCATCTTCCCAATGTTGTAATACTGCTTCTATGGCTAGATCTGAAGCATCCATGAAAAGTGCTATGGCTAACTCTGGTTTGGGAAAAGTTAACAGTGTAGTGTGCATTAAATCTTCTTTTCACTTCTCAAATGGATTTCTGCTTTGTCGGTCCAACTAATTTTTCTTCTGTCATTTTTCTTTGCACCTTTCAAATCATGTAGAATTGATTGATTGTGATAGTGCTTGTGCCACATTCTTCAAATAGCAACGATAGAAATTAATTAATTCTAGAAAGGTTCAAAGCTCTTTTATTCTCTCTGACAACTTGTGGTCTTTATTGATCTGTATCTTTTCAGGAAAATATTTTGATCCAATAGTTGTGATTAAGTGTCCTAGAAATTCTAACTCTTTTGCACCTAAAACAGAGTTAGTAATGTTAATACATAGTCCGTATTTAGCTAATCTATCCAGAACCAGTTTTAAATGTTCTTGGTGTTCTTCCGATGTTGAAGCTATTAATATATCATCCAGATATGCAAATACAAAATCTAATCCAAAAAGTACTTCGTAGGTAAAACGCTGAAATGTTGCTGGTGTATTGCGGAGTCCAAAACTGATAACATTAAATTTGAATAACCCAAACAGTGTGGTTATAGCAGTTTTGGTTTTATCTTCCTCTGCAATTGGAATTTGAAAATATGCTTTGAATAAATTTATTTTTGAAAATATGTTAGTACCTTACAGGATATGATGGAAATCTTCAATTCTAGGAATTGGATACCTGTCAGGAATCGTACAATGATTTAATCTTCTGTAGTCTCCACAGTTTCTTGTTCACCACGTGAAGTGCACTGGTTCATTTGGATTTCTATGGTCTGATGATCCCATGTTGTAACATAAAGTTGAATTCCTGTTTAGCCTGTTGTAATCGATCTAATTTTCTTGCTTTAGAGTAAACTGGATGACCATGTGTGTTTATATGATGTCTGATGTTATGGATGACCTTACTTGGCGTTAAAGTTTGTGTCGTGATTTCTGCATAAGATTTAAGTAAAGTGGCAAATTTAATATTTTGGTTTATTGTGCTTAAAATGTAGTTATCTGATACTGATATAATTTCACCTTGAATGCTAAGCTTGGTTATGCCATCAATCGCTTCTTATGCACATCAACCCATAAATGAAATGTGTTCAGGAAATCTGCTCTATAATTCCTTTGTCAATGTTAATTACAATGAATGGCCATTGAAAACTTCTACGCAATACAAAATCCAAGTTTAGGATTTCAATCGCATAAGTTGGTATTTTGGTTGCAAGCTTATATGTAGAATCAATTTTATTACCTTTTTTTAGTAGTAATTATTGACATGCCTGCACCACTGTCAATAGACTTGTTTTACTATCATGAACAAAATAATCAGCGTTTACGGCTACTTTCATTACTACCGACAACTGAACTCACCATTAATTGTGCAGTCGGTTAGAGATTTCCTCACTTTTCGATGTGCATGGTTGTATTTTTCTGGAAAACATTTCTATCTAAATTTAAAATGGTAATAGCAATATTTGCCATTATAACGAAATCTTCATCTGCTTCGGCTGGAACTGCAGTTCCAGTGTGGACTTCTGCTGCAACACTTGTCTACCGTCAAAGCTGCGATTCGTTGTCTCAGGTGAGAAATTTTACTTACGAATTATTCAATGAAAACACTCTTTGCATCTTGATCTTGAATATTGCACATCTCACTACAAGGATTCATCTCGAGCATTTTATCTGCTATGACTGCTACACGCTCAAGACATTCTTCACTTACTGTCAGTATATTTTTTACAGAATCTGGAAGTTTTTTGAGCCACAAGGTACTTAGAACCTTGTCAGAAACATTCTTACTGGCTAGTGATCTCATTTTTCTTAAGAGTTGGCTAGGCTTGTAGTCATCTAAGTCGATTCCTGTAACCAATTGTTTAATTCATTTATCTTCACTTTCTTTAAATATTTCCAGACTCAGTGATTTTGCTGTGGTATATTTATCTTCTCCAGCTCCTGTTATAATATCCCATATATTTTCAACATGCTTTGGTTCGAGTTGAACAATGATATAATTAAATCTTGTCTCATCTGAGGTAATTTTATTTATAGCAAACTGAGCTTCCACTTGGTAAAACCAAATAACTGGTTTTTCTACCCAAAATGGTGGAAAATTTTATGCTCACTTTACTAATTTCACATTTATCGTTCATAATTTCCTTAGTTTTGCTATTTGCCATTATGATGATGCTGTTTAATTTACTGTATTTCTCACTAAATGAATCACGTATCTCGTTTTAAATTACGTTATATCACGTTTTAGATCATGTCAGTCACCAATTATTGATATCTTTGTTCAGTTATTATTGAAATAATAAATAAATTTAAATAAGTAAACAAGTTTTTTATTCCAACTGTAAGCAGAAAGTTTATTGATTTTTTTTATTTCTTAATTTTTTTAATCAACAGCTCCATCACAACTGCTGCAATCTAACTCCAAAGAGTATATAATCAAAGGAGAACATTTAATTCATAACATTGATATAATGTAAACTTCTTTAGAATGTCCATGCTGGTATTACTGCCACAATCTTTTTGTTCAACAAACTCTACAGGACATTCAAAAAGCAAGAGCAGTAGCCATTAATAATATTAATCGGTAACAAATCAAGCAAAAGCAAATTTTTCACTCTAAACACAAGGACATTGCGTATCAGCCTGGACAGATAGTTAAGGTCTTCATGCCAATACTCAAGAAAGGAAAGCACACTAAATTATTACACCAATACTTTGGGCCTTATGAGATATTAAAATAAATAATGCCAAGTCATGGAATGACCTCAAGCTAGCTCCACGTAATAAAAATGATGTGGTTCATGTGGCCAGAATTTTTCCATACTTCAATCCTTCTGGACCTTACCAGAGTATGAAAGGAAATTATAAATTTATTTATGAATGGATTTATTTTGTTTTAATTTTAATTGATGTAGACATATCAATCATTTCATAATTAAGGATGTATGTATGTGTGTGTGTGTGTGTGTGTGCGTGCGTGCGTGCGTATATTTCTATATGTATGTGGTCAACCAAAACAGTGTACTTGTATGATTGTAGTGTTTTTTTAATTGGATTTTTCATGTACTTGTTTTATCAGCATGAAGATTGAGGCAGTATTTTAATACCTAAATAATTTCAATTGTATTTTTTATAAAAGTAAATTCAATAACAGCCCGCCTTGAAACAATATGTATGTAATAATTATTTAAATTGTATGTAACAGCATTGCAAATGCTTATTTTTATTGTAAACATGTTTTAATAATGTTATGTGAATACATTATATACTTCAATAATGCAACAGCTGTGAGAATAATAAGTTTTAAGTTGCTAATAATGAGGTAACCTTGTAGCAATAATGAGTTAAAGAGTTTGAAAAGTTACCAGTCATGATTATATCAAAGATACGGTAAATTCAGTAACAGTTTAAAATTAGCCAATCAATCACAAGGAAAAGGTTTAAGTAAAATGCAGATATTCTATTGGACTAGAATTAACCAATCAGAGACTTGAAATACCAAAGCTTATGGGTTTAACCGTTGAAAGTTACTCAGTTGCTGGCAAGCCTTGCTAGTGAACAGATGTAAGATGTGTTCTCTACGAGTGAATCGTAAAATATGTATATGCGCTAAGTGAAAGTATTGAAGATTCTCACAGTTCTTAAAAAGTGTAGTGCTTTATAAAAATGTGCAAGAATTAATAAAAGAAGTGATAAATTCTGTGATGTCTACAATCATTGTCATACCGCGCCCTGCATAAGATATACGTGACTCTACAAACAAGACTGACGCAGCCGAGGCAGATTCAAACATAAATAATATATAGAAACAGTTTTAATAACAAAGTTAAATATTATAGTGTAAAACTTGGAGTGTAATAACAAAAACACATCTTGAAATCAGCTTCTCGTACTTAGCAGCATATTGCGTAATAACAGTAACTATTACATAATCAACAAATTCAAACAGACATCCAAAGCGTGTTCCAGGAACTCCTTAAAAAGCAACCAAATTAATATTACGTGAAATACATTACGTAAGCATACGATCTTCAAGTTTAAAAAATACGTAACAACAACACATCTTCAAGTTTAATAAAAATAAATTACGTAAACATAATAATATCTCAAGATGAAATAAAAGAAAGATGATATTTTTGAGACAGGGTTAAGACAATGACTATGACGTTGACATAATAGTATATTGTGCATAGTATATTACACTTAGTATTGCTTTTAGTATTGTTTACAGGCCTTTATGTATCTTGAAAGTAGAGTTGCTGTAAAAGTTTAGGTGGATATGAATGATCAAATTTAAGATTATTAAAGCGATATAGAAATATTATCTGATTAATATTTGACTCATCCTTGTGAGTGTTTCTATTTCGTCAACATTATAATAAAATTATTAAAACTAATAAAAATTGCCTTGTTTTGACAAAATAATTTAATTATTAATTTCAGTTTATTGAAAATTGTTATTCTTTATCATATTTAATATTTGAAAATGTTAATAACTTGTTGATTCTGTTTTCCTCACCTCACTAAAATATTCTAAACTTTAATTAGTGTTTGCTCGACCACGGTTATTCTTATTGTTCAATTTGAAGAAAAAAAAGTTATTACTGAGTAGAAGATTAAGTGTTACTGTATTGATGACACTATAATATTGTTTTAGAAGGTATTTCCTAGAGAGCTTGCCCACAGACCTCTATGTTCTTCGCCTAGCCCATAAGAATATTTTATTATACCTCACCCGCTAACACTGGGATTGACAGGGCCCAATGCACCTGCTTGATTTTGTGTGTGCAGTGCATATCTTCTTCAGATAAGTAACAGCAGAAAGATGTTATTTGTGCTATTTTTGTGTTCTGGATTTTGCAGGGGTGACCAGTGGACACATTGTGAGTGGGTTAGTGATAAGTGTTAATACTTTGGTCGTGAGGCATGGACTCTTTTTGCAGGATACAGCAATGATAGTGTGATTCTATTAATTTGTTTTAAATTTGGTCAAGAAAGAAAATTGCTCAGTAAATTGAATCTTAATATTGTTTTATCATTATTGGAATTTGTTTGTAAGCTGTGGTCAGCTTATTTTGTAGGGCGGAGAGGAATGTCACCTGCTCATATATTAGGCACTGTCAGCTGTTATACATGGACCTCGAGTGATTGGGAAAGCCTTGGCTTTCTTCGGGGTCTGCCGGAATCAGTTGGTGGTTGCTAAGTTACAAAAAGGTTTTGTTATTTAAAAGGAAAGGGAAGAGATTGCTATTTTAGTGTGGTTAGAAATTAATGCAGTATTTGCGGGTGACAGGCCACTCATCTTGCTAAATTATTTAAGAACATTATGAGTAACTATTAAGCTTTTTTTAAATGTAGCTAAGCTTCTAGTCTCCTCATATACACGTTTTGTAGTAATCAGCTTCCTCTGACCTTTCACAACAAATGTAAATTTCACCATCTGAGGCCTTTTAAACTGTGTACAGCCTGAGCTCTGAGGTTTGTGACAATAGGATGTAACATTCCATGGTTTTACATATTTCAGTGTGCTCTTTTGAATGGCGTATAAATCAGTTTCAAGTTTTCTTAACAACGTTGATTGATGTTCTCTTGTTAGTTTGGAGAAACAAGTGTGTTATTTAAATTATTTAACAATTTAACAATTTATTTTTTCCCTGTTTTTCTTTCTTGCACAGGACAGCAGAACCAATATGCAGCCAGAATATGATGATTATTCCTGGGGTTTGAATGACATCAAAGTGGAAGTGGATGAAGAGATTACAGAAGAAAATGACCCCTTAGATGGGACTGAATTAAAAAGGTTTGATCATCTGTTTTATATGTACTTGCAGCCACTAGGAATATAACTGGTCAAAGTTAAAAAACTTTCCCATTAAAAATAATCGGTTCCATTTCATTTTTATGTAAAATAAGTGAATATAGTGTTTGAAACAGGTGTCACTTTCATGAAAATGGAGTTGGGTGCATGAGAGTGAAATATTCTAATATTAGAATATTCACATAGTGTATAATTACACTATGTGATCAAAAGTATCCGGACACCCCACAAACATACGTTTTTCATCTTAGGTGCATTGTGCTGCCACCTACTGCCTGGTACTCATTACCCACGACCCCAGTAGTCGTTAGACATCGTGAAACAGTAGAATGGGACACTCCGTGGAACTCACAGACTTCGAATGTGGTCAGGTGATTGGGTATCACTTGTGTCAGAAGTCTGTACGCGAGATTTCCACACTCCTAAACATACCTAGGTCCACTGTTTCTGATGTGATAGTGAAGCGGGGATGTGAAGGGACTTTTACAGCACAAAAGCGTACAGGCCGACCTTGTCTGTTGACTGACAGAGATCGCCGACATTTGAAGAGGGTCGTAAAGAGTAATAGGCAGACATCTGTCCAGACCATCACACAGGAATTCCAAACTGCATCAGGATCCACTTCAAGTACTATGACAGTTCGGCGTGAGGTGAGAAACCTTGTTTTCCATGGTCGAGCGGCTGCTCATAATCCATACATCACGCAGGAAAATGCCAAACGATGCCTCGCTTGGTGTAACAAGCATCAACATTACACGATTGAACAGTGGCAAAACGTTGTGTGGAGTGACGAGTCATGGTACACAATGTGGCAATCCGATGGCAGGGTGGGGTATGGCGAATGCCCGGTGAACGTCATCTGCCAGCGTGTGTAGTGCCAACAGTGTAATTCAGAAGTGTTGGTGTTGTGGTGTGGTCGTGTGTTTCCTGGATGGAGTTTGCACCCCTTGATTTTCGTGGCACGATCACAGCGCAGACCTACATTGATATTTTAAGCACCTTCTTGCTTCCCACTGTTGAAGAGCAATTCAGGGATGGCGATTGCATCTTTCAACACGATCGAGCACCTGTTCATACTGCATGGGCTGTGGAGGAGTGGTTACATGACAATAACATCCCTACACAGAGTCCTGACTTGAATCCTATAGAACACCTTTGGGATGTTTTGGAACGCTGACTTCGTGCCAGGCCTCACCGCTACATTGATACCTCTCCTCAGTTCCGCACTCCGTGAAGAATAGGCTGCCATTCCCCAAGAAACCTTCCAACACCTGATTGAAAGTATGATTGCATGAGTGAATACTTCATCAAGGCTAAGGGTGGGCCAACACCATATTGACTTCCAGCATTACCGATGGAGAGCGCCACGAACTTGTACGTCATTTTCAGCTAGGTGTCCGGATACTTTTGATCATGTGTAAGTTGTAACACCAAGTGTTCATGTTCATGTAGAAACCATTTTTTGACATGAATATTCTTAATTGCACTGATGGAAGCCTAAATATCCTGAATCTGATATTTATCTAATTTCAGTATGTTACAGGTGTGATCACAATTAATTTTTAGAATTAAAATGTTGGAACATGATAAAGTTGCCTCAGAAGTATACTTAAAAATAAAAACAGGATCGAAAAATACTCCCAACAAATAGTTTAGAGTGCATAGGGAAGAGTTTTGTACATATGAGTCATTTCATGTCAAGTTGAACACCCATGAAGCACCATGTCGTCAAATCTCTCCAAAATGTTTTGTAGGCATTTGACGCTTTGAAATAGAAGACATGCATTTCTTTTTTAGTCCCTAACTTCATTCTTTTGAATACCAACCAAAGTCAAAATTTTCTAAAAACTGAGTACGCTCCCAAACATAATCGCTTTTATCTCCTGTTCAAATTCTTGTATAAACTTCATATTCGACTCATTTTAAACTTAATGGAATCTGTATAAAATATGGATAAGCTAGTAACAGTGATATGATGATATGAAATTGAAATTTTCTGTATAATTAATGGAATCTACTTTAAACATATATTAAGATGAATCTAATTCAACAGATAAGTTATTTATCACTGAAATTTGTAGTTTTAAAATTTGATTTTGTGTTATGTATCAGCAACCCAAAAATACTTTTTAAATACACATACATTTTTCTGTTTAGTAGTTCTGTATACATGTATATATGTGCAAAGTTTCAAAAGGGCGTTCATTCAAATATATTATTCTCTCAGCCGGAACCCTGCATATGATAACCTGGCGCAGTGACTTCCACCTGGAGTTTGAGAGCAGAGGTAAAAGCATGGCGACTTGCAGTTGTTATAGGTTGCTCAAGGTTATTCTTCTGAATCACTTTCAGATTTAAAATATAAACAAACCCTTATCACAGCAAACCAGATTAGGCATTTCGTTCTACAGAGGACTGGTCCAGAATAGATTTTAATTTGTAGAGAGAGACCACTGCCTGTGTCATTTGTGAGTTTAATCTGTTAAATTTAGTTGTGAATATTCATTAAATATTTAATATGTATAGTACTGGTACCGTACAAAATGGTTGCTTCAAAATTAGCAAATACATGCTCAAGAAAAAAAAGAATTTGTGACCAATGACTCATAAAATGCTTCTAAAACTGAAAATAAAGGATGTGTAACTGTCCCCACAACTAAGAGTGCGTGCCTCATGTATAAGAATTTTTCAATTCCAGATGTTAGTGAAAACAAGTGACGTTAGTGAATCATGTGTTGCTGGACACAGTACCTGTGATATCCAGGTAGGACAAGTAAATGAAAGTAGCTCAGAAATTCATCACTCAGCTTCACATCAAAGAGAAAAATGAGATCAAGGAAAGTTAGATATTTCAAATCTTAATATTAGTTTAGTATAAATCTTAGGCGAATCACCCGTAAAGAAAAGAAAACTGTCTAAAAAAAAATATCCATCCCAGAAGTTAGAAAAAGAACAGAAAAACTTAAGGCGAAGGTATTTCATATTGAAGGTGGATTGGTCCCAGAAGAAAAATAGAATTCAGAAATGATTCAGACGCTGATAGATTTCATAGTACAGGCATTTGGAACTTAAAAATTCAGACTTTGGCTATTTTCAAAAGCTGGTCTCACAACCAAATTAAAGAACATTTTGGCAATAATGTTTCGAACCACATTATAAAGGTAGCAAAAACAATAGCTTCAGAGAGAGGCATTTTTTTTACTCAAACCAAATCTGGTAAACAGGTAGAATATTCTGCGATGGAAAAAGTATTAGTTGTAGACTTAAGCATTATGGCAGGAGAAAGGAATCATGCTTCCATTAAAGGAGGACAGAAAATTAAAAAAACAGAGGAGATTGATTTTGTGCAATCAGAAAAGAAATACAAAATATACATAAATGTATTTAAATTTCTTAAAGAAACTACTTCATCTAAAAGAAGCTTTCTGCAGTTTTAAAGATTAATATATCCTGAAATCAAAGCAGGTTTCTCAAAATTTGCTCAACTAAGACATAAACAGTGTAGGTATACTTCTAGGTACCCAAGGTATGAATTCTGATTGTGTTTGCACTCATCATGAGAATGTGAAATATGCTTGATGGAATGAACATTTCCCATCTTACTGCAGATTCAGATTCTTTGTAATTATAAGGACTGTCTCTCTCAAATGATTTGTAACCCCCATCATATTGCTATTTAAGAAAATGTGTTAACTGAAAACTTGGTAAATAATATTCGGGACATTCTCAAAGATAAACAGTATAGAGTAGGTGACTTAGAAGCAGAGCAGTGGGTAACCATAGATCACACAAATTTAGAAATAATACAATTTACCTGTTGAAAGCTTTCTGGAAAAATTGTCAACAACATTGTCAGATCTTTTAACCATACAACAACAATCTTGGGTTTTTGTCTGAATGGAAAGAAAATTTTAAACCTCAAGCATATATTGTAATCTGTGATTTTTCAGAAAAAATGTCTTTGTCACACAAAATTCCATTCAGAGGGTAAATTGGAACAAATAACCAGGCAGCATTCCATACATTTGTAATTCACTTAAAGACAGCAGTAGCTTAAAACATAAAAAATTAGAATGCCATATCAGAAAGTTTAAAACATGATGCAAATGCTGTTCATCTGTTCCAACATCAGTTAAGAAACATCCTAAAGAAGGAAATAAGAGATCTGGAAAAAATCATTTGTTTTTACTATGGCGCTAGCACTCAGTGCAAGAACAGAAAATAATTTGTAAACATGTGCAAAATTTTTCATGAGGAAGATTTTGGAGTTAGCTCCGAATGGCATTTCCTCACTACTTCATGCGGCAAGGGGCCTTGTGATGTAATTGAGAGCAATACTAAACTTCTAACAGCAAAAGGCAGTCTCCAGCCAGGACAAGATCCCATCACAACACCTCGTAAATTATTTACTTGGGCATAGAATCATATTACAAACGTTACACTTAATTTTTTACTCTTAATAGCACAAACAATAGAGTAATATTTTAGAGGCAAGATGTGTAAACCGAAAACCAAGAAAGAACGGCCTTAAAGGAACTCAGAACTAACTACATTATAGTTGCTGAAGCTATAAGGGGAATGCAACAGTAACACTAAATACCAAAGACTATTGGCAGAAAGTAGTGACCCTTATTATTCAACCAGGAGAGTGAGTTTTGATGTCGTTTCCCTCTTCACCATGGTTCCTGTCAATGAAACCATCACCCAGCTGAAGGAAATTTTCCCAGATGATATTCTAGCTCTGTTTCACCATATCCTGACCACCACATATTTTCAGTAGAACAATGAGTTCTATGAACAGATTGACGTCACCATGGGCAGCCCACTTCAGCCAATTTCTATATAGAAAGTTTCAAAGCTAAGGCCCTACAGTCGTCCTCCATGGTGTAGTGGTTACCATGCTAGCCTCTAATTCCCAGGGTTGCAGGTTCAAACCTGGCGGAGGACGATGGAGTTTTTTGGGCGTAAAAATCCTTAGCTTTATTGCTTCGGAAGGGAAGTAAAGTCCATGTCATAGATTTACAGCATGTAAAAGAACCTCAAGCCTGATAAAGAGGCCTGTGAGCAAAATTACCAGTCATTGACGCCCAATATAGCATGGGACGCTAAGGACCACAGCAGTTATAGAGCATCCCAAAAAAAAAAAAAGGCTCTACAGACTGCCCATGTAAACCTGCTTGCTGGTACCGCTATGTGGATGACATCTTTACTTTGATTTTTATCTCTGTATCATAAGCAGAATCTGTTTCATCTGCTAATATGTGGCAGCTGTGACTGCTATCCCATCTGCTAAACATTTAGGTTCATCTTGTAGGTAACTGCAAAGAAGCACATCTTTGTTGATGTTCGAGACTGCAGTATTCTTGTCAGCAGAGGACTTTGTTACCAAAATCCATTTCTCTATGATCACTAAAATGGTTGTAATTTTATAGTTCTAGCTTTATGGGAGCATATGCATCATTAGCAGCTGTGGACCTATGTTATTGGAGTTCTCTGCTGATCGCTGCTACTCTATGAGATTCTTAGTCTTTCAGATGGTCTGCTTACCATTATCTATATATTATTCACAAGTCTGGACATCGGTACTGTACTCAGAGTTGAGATCTTGCATAGAGCCATCTAGCATTTCATGCAGGTGGTCGTAGAAGTGTTCCACATCTTCATAGGGTAAAGAAGTAACAAGACTGTCAAACTCATTAATAAGTTGCTTCATTTTCTTGCATCTCAATTGGGGGAGAGAGAGAGAACCGCTTTTTGTATGTGCTTTTACCTAGATTTTAGTGTAAACAAATGAGAGGATTTTCAACCTGTTAATAACTTTATTTCACTTAACAGCACTACATGACAAAAGACTATCTACATAGAGCAATAGAATAATAAATTGCTATCACCCTTGGAGCAAATAGAAAATATCTCACAGAGAGTGTATTGTGCTCAGCACCTTTTAATTATGTAGATAACACTAGGTTACAAATGAAAACTTTTTTTCTGCGGTACAATCAAAAATAGGTGAGTTTTACTCATTTCAGTATGCAGAATTCAAAAATGCATTCCATTTTTCCATAGCACATCTCGTTTTAGCAATAAGACAATGTTCAATGAAAATATAATTGTAAAATTTGCACAAATATTACACACTAATACACAGCTTTTAAAGAAAATAAAGAATAATAACATGAAAGCGTACCTGAATTTGAGAATGTATGGTATCTTGTGTACCCCTTTTCTTTTCTCATGGAACTTCAGTGAATGTGATTTTGTCTAGTATTCTCTGGTAGGTTCGTTGAGTGCAAGACACCAGCACTAATCTGCCATCATATGTATGAGGGCGGATTGAAAAGTAACACACAATAATTTTTTTTCTGCCTTGGTATTGCAGCAGGAATGTTGCAATTTCACACAGATATAGTTTGAAGCTTTCACTACAGAGGGTAATTTTTATTTCATGCTCAGTTCTAGCAAGAGAAGCGTGAACTACGCAACAAAGATGGCACACATGTTACTGTCGCCCACATGTGAAGATCAGAGAGGTGTGGTTCGATATTTTTGGGCCAAAGGGGATAAACTGAGTGATATTAACAGGGATATTCGTGGCGTGTATGGGGATGATTGTATGGACCGTAGCAATGTCTCCAGGTGGTGTGCATTCTTCCTAGAGAGCCATGTGAACCTTAGTGATTCGGCACACTCCGGGAGGCCGGCAACAGCTGCAACCCCGCAGAATGTCAGGGGCATTGAGGCGGCAATTTTGAACGACTGGCGTGTGCAACTGCAAACCTTATCGCAACAGTTCAACATTTCCTAGGATGCAGTGTACAACATTGTCCATGACACATTGAAATTTTGTAAAGTTAGTGCTTGCTGGGTGCCTAAGAACCTGACAGACAACCACAAGGGCCAGCGAATGATGACGAGCTTGGATCACCTAATGCGGCACACCGCAGAAGGGCATGACTTTCTGAAAGAAATCATCACTGGTGATGAGTTGTGAGCATACCACTACACACCCGAAACCAAGCATGCAAGTATGGCATGGAAACATGCTGGTTCCCCAGTGAAGAAAAAATTCAAAGTGATTCAATCTGCTAGGAAAGTGCTTGTGACGGTGTTCTGGGATATGCATGGTGTTGTATCGGTGGACTTTGTTGAACATGGGACCACTGTGAATGCTGCAACCTACATGAAAACTTTGGTGAGCTTGCATCAATGACGATGTCAAAATTCTTCATGACAGTACTCGCCCCCATGTTGCTGCTGCTGTTCGTCAGAAAATCGCCAAATTTGGTTGGGAGGTGCTCCAGCATCCCCCATGCAATCCAGACCTTGCACCATCAGACTTTCATTTGTTTGGTCCCTTGGAAGAAATTCCTGGCCGGCCAACACTTTGCGACAGATGCAGAAGTGAAATAAGCAGTTCGCAGATGGCTATACTCCAAGGAAATGGGCTTCTACGAACAGGGCATATTGAAACTGGTATCACAATGAGAAAATTGTGTTGAGAAACTTGGTGACTATCTCAGAAAGGTGTAAGTTCATTTGTGATTTTTTTTTTTTTTTTTTTTTTTTTTTTGTTGTTTTAACTATTAAACTTTTTTGTAAAAACTTTATTGTGCATTACTTTTCAATCTGTCCTCGTATATTCCAACGTCCCTGATAACATTTAACATCTTTCAGGTCCTGGTGAAACTTTCACCTTACTCTTCACTGACAGCTCCTAAATTCAATGGGAAGTAGTCAAGATGTGACTTGAGAAAACAAAGCTTCAAACTCATATTACAGCCAAGCAGCTTGAAATTTTCCAGCATATTTCTGACAATTTCTTTGTATTGGGGGTCTTTCACATTGCCCAGAAATTTCTTAACAACTTTCTGAATCCATTCCACTTATCTTTTTCAATTTCATTCATAGAGCTGGTAAAATTAACATCTTTCATCAATTTCCTTATCTGTGGTTCATCAAGTACTCCTCTGATTTTAGTCTGTGACAATGATGAAAACTTTGTGCAGAAGTATTGGAAGCAAGGGCAACTTTTGTCAAGTGCTTTCATGAATTGTTTTCTGTGTAGTAGAGGGAGTAGAAGTTTTTGACAATCAAGAGGCACATTAGTAATATTTTTTTGATTCAGGTTCCAGTTGCTACCTCTCAGGCCATTGGTCAGTTTCCCTGCTATCCCATTTGCAAAGAAAACAAGGGAATCTTGTATATCCTCCCTGTTGTCGTAACAGACCAATGCCTTCAAGCCACCACATATTTGCCACTCATGGTTGCAGTACTTAATTTTCTCAAGAACATGCTTCAGAGTTTCATAAAACTCCCTTAGGTTCGTAGAATGTGCAAGCGGTATTGAAGCTAACTTGTTGCCATTATGAAGTAACACTGCCTTAAGACTTCATTTGGAAGAATCAGTAAAAAGATGCCAGTTACTTGGCTCATATGCTTCCCTACCCAACTGGTGAATAAGATTACACACATCCACACAAAACACAAGTTGATCTTCTCCATAATACTTATAGAGCTGTAATTCGCTATTCCTATAGCATGAAAATGTAACACCAGGTGATAACAAATTCTTCTCCTGTAGTCTTGAGCCAGTAATTCACTTTTTTGTTTTGTGAAGCCTAAATCCCTCACTAAATCATTTAACTCAAATTGATTTAACTGTTGTGGTGAATTGTCAAATTCTTCTGCATCAGAAACCAACTCATTGTAGGAAGTCACGGAGTTGCTTTCAGATTCACTAAAATTGAGCTTTTTTTTTTCGAGTGGAGGAGAAAATGATTTAATCACTGACCCCAGCCCCGATGGGAGTCGGGACTGAGAGTGTGGGACTCACCAATAGTCGGCATACCCACTAAAAACTCCTCCACCGGATGGAAAAATGGAAGAAGGAAAACGTGGAATGGCATGGCTTCGTGCATCCCGCATAGCACCCGCATTAGTATTTGAAGGCTGTTGGCTGCCGCCCTGTGGGCGGGAGCGGGTAAAGGTAGTTACTAGGTTGCAGCCATGAAACCTGACTGGAACACTAGTGGGAATGGCGAGAGTTTAGGAAGTGAATGGGAGTTAGGATTTAGGATGGTGCTGACGATGATGTTCCTGTTGCTGGTTGAACTCTTTGCATTCTGCAAGAAGCTCGCGACTCTGGCCGGGTTCGTCTTCGGCCGGTGACTGAGAGATGAGACCCGGATGGCTTCGGTGATGGCTGTAAGTCTTGAAGAGGTGCTGTCGAACTGCCCAGCCAGGAAAACCTGTTGGGCAGTTGATGATGTTTGAAGTTCCCTGATGAGTTCCTCCAGGGCTGTCAGCTTCGTCGTCATGTTCAGGAACTCCGCATGGAGATCCGGAACGGCGTCGCGTAGGCCCTGGACTTCCTCGATGATCGGCGAGAGTGAAGGTGCTGGTGTCGGCGCTGGTGATGGTGCTGGAAGCGGTGGCTGTGGAGATGTCACTTTCTGCGGCGTAGGTGCTGGCGGCAAAAGCGATGCCTTCCTGCAGGCATGCAGGGGGCAGAGCGCCTGCCCGGTAAAGTGTGATGACCCTCCACAGGTCGCACAGTAGTGGCACCGGCGGCGAAGGTCGTGCTGGATGCACGATGAGGTGGTACAGGCTGCTCCACAGTAGTGGCACCTGGGCTGAGCTGCGCAGGACGTCTCATTGTGCCCGTAGGCACAGCAGCATCTGCAGGGAGCCTGGCGTTCAACTCGGCTGGCCTCGATGCGTAAGCACCGCCCTAATAAGGACAGGCAGGCCCTCAAGGCAGCTTCATAGTCGCCGGGGTCTGCGAACTCCATCCTGACGAGCGATGTGGGTCCCTGTGCTCCTATGATCCTGGTGGCCTTCAAGGCTGAAGGCCACTGCTGGTGGGCTGCGGTGATGAGGAACCAGGCTGGCAGGTCCCTCGGGACCCTTCGGACGACGGCACTGTACCTCCCTTGAGGCACAGGCTGGCTCTGCGGTGGCTGGGATGTACCCAGAATCGGCGGTGTCGGTGCCGGTGAGTGAGGCGGCGACTGCTGGCGCGGTCGCGGCGAAGCTGCGCTGGCTGGCGGCGAAGCGGTGGTTGCGGCATAGGTTGCCCTAGGCTGCGACGGCTGCGGCAAGATCTCCTCGGCAGGTGCCGGAGGAGACGAAGAGGTTCCTGCCTTAGCAGGAGCGGCGACAGAGCGGACCTTCTTCTTCGCCATCTCGGAGCTGTGATGTATTGAGCTGGTGATGTAGGTTTGGGCCCATATGGAGTAGGCCGTGTAGCTGAGTTCAGATATGGATATTTAATTTCTGCCTTATTACTTTCTCTACCACGTATAGTAAGTAGGGGAAGTATTGTATTCCACTCAAAAATTCAATACCAAGATTTCACCAAAAATACATGTTTTGAGACCCCCTGAATCAAAAAAAAAAATTTTGGAAACATGTCTGTGTGTGTGGTCTGTGTCTGTCTGTGAACAGCATAACTCAGAAAGGAACAGTCGGATAAACACCAAACTTGGTATTTAGGTTCAGTATCTTCCAGAGATGCGACACAAAGGTTTTCAAGAAAATACCCCCACCCCAGATTACCCTTTACATGGAACATTTTTCGAAAATTTTAATTTTTTCAAAAATGGCTCTAACGATTTTGATTAAAATATCATATGTTTAAGATATTTTCATGACAAATGAAATGTATATCTCGAATTTTCTGGGAATGTCTCCAAAAGTATTCTTCATTGTGAACGACTTTTGCATAACTGGTAAACCATAAGAGATAGACAAAATTTTACCACACAAAAAATGTAGATCATGTTAAAATACACAGTTTATGCCATATACATTTTTTTTGAGTGAACCATTTTCGAGATATTGCTTGTTATTCCCTTAAATTTTTCCAATACTTATACTTTTTCTCAAATGGAAATTCGTTATTCATTAATCGTTTTTTTGTCCTGGTAAAGAGAATGGAATACTCCACATAGCAATCAGCTCTTAAAATATTTGACTATCGCTTAAAGCCTACCAATTCCCCTTGCATCTACAAGAAAATTAGCAATTAGATTAACATCTCGATTAACATGAAGCATATGGAGAATAAGCATTTCTAAAAATAGTTTGTACAAGAGCAGAGAAAGTCATGTGAGTGTAACACATCAGATTTTTTTTGTGTGTGTGTGTGTGTGTGTGTGTAGGCAGTAACTTTATACATGCAAAAGTAACAATCATCATGGTGTTTCTGCTGCTCTCCCCATATCATTGGTTTGGCAAACAGCTTGCCTTCTGTTTTCCTTCATACCAGTAACATAATCCTTCAAAATAACTGTTACATGCCATATGAAGCGCAAACAATTTATCCTGATCACTGACTTTCTCTTTGAAATATGAGTAATATAGTTTCTTTGTTTGTGAGTCTATTTTACATGCCTTCCCGTTAAACACTTAACACCCACAAATGTAACAAAACTTCTGAGGACTTCGTAGACAACGTCTCCTACATAATCCTGATGCAGAAGAACATACTCGAACTTTTATTTTAGCACTATATATATATAGAAGACAAACGTGCATATTAACACAAGTTTTCAGGTCAACTGAAGTTGAGATCTATGATAGCTGTAAATGTAAACATAAATACCTAACAAGAAGACAGGTGTGACACACAGAACAAAACTGATAAGTGCTGGGAATATAAACATCTGGGTAATAAGGGTGAATGGAAGTGAGCCGATTAGGAAGAAAATCAACAACAGATTTAGAATAACATAATGAAACATAGCAGTAAGCTGTATAAGCTGAATGAATTTAGCACCATGGGCATATATACATATGTAATAAAAACTAGATGTGATAGCCAAAAACAGACTTCATTTTTGAAATCAGGGCCCTGATTTCCAGTAAGGTCACATATTTTCCTTTATACCGCAGAATCAGTGTTGACCAGTGTAATTTTATATATATGTATACAGTAATAGCACATAGCCATAAAAAATAAATGAGAGAGAAAAGAAAAGCACATCACTTTCCTTTCAACAGCTGAAACATAATGCTCGTATGTTGTAGCAGCATTTCAGTTACTCCTTGGAAATAAAATTTAAAAAATCTGATGTGATACATTCACATGACTTTCTCCACCTCTATCATTCATGAGCGAGTATACAAACTATTCTTACTAAAGCGTATTTGTATATCTACGACATTTTAATCCAAATAAACCTTTGCAGAAATAGCTACATTACACAATTTTTTTTTAGATACGAAGAGAACAATGATAGTCAAATGCTTACGAACTGGACGCTATTGCTAGCCTTAAAATTCCATACTGTTTCCATGCAGTCGCAAAAAACAACTGAATGTTGAAAATAATTTAAAGAATGACCAAGAAAGCAACAATTCAAACCATTAATAACGGATATCTCAGAAATACTTATGCCATAAAATAACTTATTTGAAATAAATTATGTATTTTAAAGAGTTGACTAATTTTGAAGATTTAGAAGCTAGTAACAGTGATGTGTCACAATTGAAAATAAAGAGAGTTGAAGGTTGTTACACTACATCACTAAAATGTTCTTACTTGAATGCGTTTCGGGAGAAGGTTTGCTCCCATTGTCAGCATGTCCTCAACTGATTTTGCTGGTCATTGTCTGGGGAATGTGTGTGGCTAGTGGTGTTCTCTGGTGCTGGGCTGAAGAAGCTCCAAAGGCTGCTGGGTGGCGGCAGTTCGAAATTCATTAGGTGATTCTTGTGTTTGACGATATGTATTTTTTCCCAGATGTCAAATTCATTGTTGCTGTTGATCGGTTTTAAGAGTTTTATGTTCAGAGTGATATCATGGTTTGAAGACCAGAAATGATGTGCTACTGCTGATTTATCTGGCTGCTTTTGTTAAATGCATCTCATATGCTCTTTGAGTCTTATTTCAAGATTTCTTTTGGTTCTTCCTATGTATACCAGGTTACAGTCATTACAAACAATTTTATATATATACCAGCTGATTTATCTTTGGTGATAAGGATATTTTGTTCTGTTGCATAGTAGTTTCTGTATATTGTGGTTATTCTGTGGAGACAGGGTGATGTATTTTTTGAAAATACTTTGAAATTTATGATATGTCCAAGGGTGATAAGTGAATTTCCTATATGCTTGAGGTTTTTGTTGTCTGAGTAAAGTAGTTGTGTGTTAGATGTATTTCTGTCTTTTAAACTTCTTATCTTCTTATGTATTGTTTTTTTCTGGTATTCATTCATAGTGGCTATGTTGATAATGTGTTGGTATTCTTTCTGGCATTCCTCTTTCTCCATTGGTATGTGTACTTACCTGTTTGTAATACTATTTAAAATTGCATGTTTGTGGCTTGTAGGATTGTAGCTATTGTTTTTAACATAATTTTCTGTGCAAGTTGGTTTTCTGTAAATGCTGAACGTTAGTTTGTTGTGTGCATTATTTCTGATGATCCCAACGTCTAGGTAAGGTAATTGGCCATTTTCTTCTTTTTCTATTGTGAATTTAATAGATCTTTTTTGTAAATTCAATAATTTCAAAGCATCTTCTGAAAGTCGTTTTAGAACAATAGCAAAAATATAAACCAAAACATTAACAAAAGCCGAAAAATCAGAATTAAACCAGATTCCCCCACCATACCTAGGTTATATGCACTACCAAAAATACACAAACTCGGCAACAAAATGAGGCCCATAGAGAATAACATAAACTCTCCCACATATAAACTAGCAAAATGACTTTCAAATACCTTCAACTCCATGCCTATGTTCAAAAGTCTAAGTATAAAACATTCATTAGAATTAACCAGCCACCTTTCAGATATAAATATATCACCCACAGACATGATGGTATCATTTGATGTTCACTGCACTGTTCCCAAGCATACCAAAAGAAGAATTATTACCACTCCTAGAAACTTGGATATTAAACCATGGCACACCTAGAGCACAAACAGAAGATTACTTAAAACTAACAAAATTATGTCTGGACCAGAATTTCTTTTCATTCCATAACAAAATCTTTAAACAAACCACAGGCCTAACTATGGGAAACCCCCTTTCACCATTTTTAACAGAACTATATATGAGCCATTTTGAATGCCATATTACTAAATCTTTCCCACATCTATTCAAAACCTGGTATAGGTACGTAGATGATATTTTTGCTATTATTCCAAAAAAACTTTCAGAAGATGCTTTGAAATTATTGAATTCACAAAAAAGATCTATTAAATTCACAATACAGAAAGAAAAAAATGGCCAATTACCTTACCTAGACATCAAGATCATCAGAAATAATGCACACAACAAACTAACGTTCGGCATTTAAGGAAAACCAACTCACACAGAAAATTGTATTAAAAACAATAGTTACAATCCTACAAAGCACAAACATGCCATTTTAAATAGTATTATAAACCGGTTAGTACATATACCATTGGAGAAAGTGGAATACCAGAAAGAATACCAACACATTATCCACATAGCCACTATGAATGGATACCAGAAAAAAAACAATAGATAAGAAGATAAAAAAGTTTGAAAGACAGAAATACATCCAACAAATGACTATGTTACTCAGACAACAAAAACCACAATCATTTAGGAAATTCATTATCACCCTTGGACACATCATAAATTTCAAAGCATTTTCAAGAAATATATTGCCTTGTTTCCACAGAATAACCACAATATACAGAAACTACTATGCAACAGAACAAAAGATCCTATCCCCAACAATAAATCAGCTGGTATATATCAAATTGTTTGTAATGACTGTAACCTGGTATACATAGGAAGAACCAAAAGAAAACTTGAAATAAGACTTAAAGATCGTATGAGATGCATTTACCAAAAGCAGCTAGATAAATCAGCAGTAGCACATCATTTCTGGTCTTCAAACCATGATATCACTCCGAACATAAAACTCTTAAAACCGATCAACAGCAACAATGAATTGGACATCTGGGAAAAAATACATATCTTCAAACACAGGAATCGCCTAATGAATTTCTAACTGCCGCTACCCAGCAGCCTTTGGAGGTTCATCAGCCCAGCACCATAGAGCACCACTAGCCACACACATTCCCCAGACAATGACAGGCAAAATCAGTTGAGGACATGCTGACGATGGGAGCAAACCGTCTCCCGAAACGCGTTCAAGTAAGAACATTTTAGTGATGTAGTGTAACAACCTTCAACTCTCTGTATTTTCAATTATTTTAAAGAGATTTACATGTTTTGTGTAGTATGTTTTCATCTATTGCTTAACAATTACCAGTTAAACAAGATTGTATCAAATTCCTTTCTAATGAAGAGGACTTCATAGGCTATTCCCAGAAAATTCAAGATATACATTTTATTTGTCATGTAAATATCTTTAATATATGGTATTTTAATCCAAATCATAGGAGCAATTTTTTCAAAAATCAAAATGTTCCATGTAAGCGTAGTTGGGGTGAAGGGATTTTCTTGAAAATCTTCATGTCTTATCCTTGGAGGATACTGAATTTAAAATACCAAGTTTGGTGCTTATCCGACTTCTCATTTTTGACTTATGCTTTATGCACACGCACGCATGCACACACAGCACAGGGACCTGTTTCTAAAAATACTTGTTTTTTATTCAGCGGGCCCTCAAAATATGTATTTCCAGTGAAATGTCAGCATTAAATTTTTGGGTGGAATGCAATACCTTGTCTACCTACTATGTACATGGTAAGAGAAAGTAACCCTTCTCTTTCATTTTACAAGGCAACCTTGACTGTGAATTCAGGGTAATTTTTCCATTTAAACATGTGGCTTTATGAATTTATTACATTTAATTTAACAGAGCAAGATGGAAGCTCTACCTTTTGGCTGACATGAAAGTTGCAAATACTTTCTTGAGCATTTGAAATTTTATCTAATACTGAATTAAACACACATAAAAATTACAATTAAAAATAACTGATTTCAAGTCCAGTATTTTGTGTCACACTCTCAATTGTACAAGAGACATTTTTCACTATCCAGTGCAATGTGAATTAATACTTCATTACTAACAGCTTAGTACCTAAGAGAAAATTGCTGTCTGATATCTTTTAAATGTCCAAATAAATAATCCTCAATTGATTTAGCTCTTCTTAGCCTTTTTTCATCCCTTTTCTTTTATTACATAATTACTAATGCTTGCAGTTCTTCCCCCCTCCAGTTCCAAAGAAATCATATGCATTCAGAACAGAAAAATAAACACACATGCCTCTTCATAATAACAAAATAAGGTATTGAAGTGGATGTTAAGGTGGTTATGCTCTTTTTAAGTGTGTATGACAATTTATTTCCTGATGCAGCATTCAAATATGATACTATTGTTACAGATTGGAAGAAGTTAATTTAAACCACCAGAATGATAATGCATGGTCAAGTGATGGTCAAAAAGTGAAGCAGTGCAAGAAGAGGAAACCTTTAAATACTGGTGATGCTGTTGATGAACAAGATAATTCAAAAGGTTTACCTGCAAAAAAGTGCAGAAGGAGTAAAATGCAAATAAGCAGAACCAAAGTAGATATGAAATTAATGTGTGCCAAACAACGTCTTACACCAGATAGGAAAAGCAGGAGGCACATAAACATTTTGAAGAAAGCAAATGTAAACGGCATACTGTCTAATGATATATCTGAAAACCTAATCTTAAATGAAGCTTTAGTTAACATGGACAGTGTGTCAAATTCTGTGAAAGATGAAATAAGAGAAAGCAGCCAAACAGATGTTTGTATGCTATTGCAAAAGAATCAAGTAAAATCAAACAGTTGTAAGAAGCGATTTCTGTGTCATGATTGTGGGAAAGTATTTAATCTTAAGCATCAACTTCAGGGACATTTGCGGACTCATACTGGTGAAAAACCTTATTGTTGTACAGTGTGTGGAGAGACATTTGGTTTTGGCAGTTGCCTACGCAAACACATGCGTATACATACCAAAGAGAGACCTTACCTTTGTACGGTTTGTGGACAAAGTTTTAGCCGTGGTGACACACTCACAAAACATATGCGAAGTCACACTGGTGAAAAGCCGTACCATTGCACTGTGTGTGGAAATAACTTTGGACGGCGCAGTACACTTATTAATCATATGAGAGCACACATGGGAGAAAAACGTTATCTGTGTACACAGTGTGGTTGGCGTTGTGTTCAGAGCTATGATTTAACAAAACATATGAGATGCCATTCAGGTGAAAAACATGTGAGATGTAAAGTATAATAAGGTAAAATATGAACATATATGGGGGACAATGTGTAAATCATATCATTATTACTCAGACATAGTAAATTATTGTTCTTTCCATGAAATTTTATTTCTTTTTGTAACCTTATGATGTATTCATACATCTTTTGAGCAAACCACCCGATGTCATTCCATCAAAATTCCATTATGGTGCAAATTATCATCATCTCCGTGCTGTGTGGAAAACTGCTTTCTTTTTCCCCATCCAATAACTTTTCCCCACAAAATGTGATTGTAAACCAATTTTAAACGTTATTTATAACCTTTATAATATTATTTGTGTGTTGTGTAACAGGCTTACAGGTGAAATAAATAATTTCTAGACAATTTAAATAACTCAAGGACTTCCTGGCTGTCAAACACCTGTACAAAACTCAAGAAATTACTGGCATTTTCTTTTGGCATACCATTATTATTCATTTATGATTCTGTAGCAAACTCTTATGGTAAACGTAAGAAAGTTGTTACAAAACTATGTAAGTCTTTTCACAACAATAAAAATTGTAAATATTAATCAGAGTTGGATTTGTCTCAAAATTACAAGCACACAAATATATATTTAGTATATCATTTTCTTGAATTTAGGTTAAAACCCTATTATGTGTATGAATTGTGAAAGTTTATTTTACTTTCTTTACCACTTACATAAGGTGGAGGTTTTCCAAACAGAAATTTGGTATTAAAATTTCACAGGAAATACACATTTTGAGATTGCTTTAACTCCTAATAAACATTGTTTTTAAATTGTGGGAGTAGGAGTGTAAAGCAGCAAAACAGTATCACTCAAAAATGAAAACCCAGATGAATAAACCTGTTTAAATCCACATGTTTCAAGAACGCTACACAATGATTGTCACCAAATTTTCCCGACCCTTAATTACCATAGAAAATTTTTTTTATTTTCTCAAAACCAGCTGTAACAGCTTTGATTACTAATTGTATGTTTGAAATATCAATATGAATAAAATGTATATTTTAAATTTTGTTTGCAAGTAGCATATAAAAATCCACCTTTTCCCTGATTAAATTATGAATTTTGTCTATTTTATAAAAAACAAAAACTTAATCCCAACAAAATTGTAGAACTCATCAAAATCTACAGTTGGTCTCCATCTCTCTCCCCCTCTCTTAAAATATTCTCACAAGTGTCGGTGCATAATCTGACAGAACATTTTAATCTTTTTTCTTTTCCTTGCAAGAGGATGATACTACAACTTATGCTATATATATTTAAACATTGTTCCCACATGCTGCATGTAACCAAGCTTCATTTAAAATAATTTGTTGGCAAACATTTATCATGAATAGAGTAATATAGATAGAAAATACTCTTTAATGCATAAGATGATGTGTAAGGGATGTGTGTGAATTTTAAATGGGTAGAGAATGTCATCTGAATGTTATAAAATTATCATATGTTTCTGTTTTTAATTTTGTACAAATAATTGATGTTAACATGTACAACAGGTAACATTGATGTAGCAACTGCATTTTTAAAATGCCTTTGTGTGTGCGTGTGCGCGCGCGCGCCAACTTTTACAGTTTGCCCCTAAATTGCATGAGAGGGAGATCTTTTAATGACTACAGCAAAGGAGGGATTTTTACAGCTTTCTGGGTAGAATCAAAGTGTTTAAATTATATTGTAATTTAAAACAACATACACTGTACTGCGCTATACAGTGCTGTATAGGTCAGAGCTTATCTGTGTACCTATCCATCATGATCATGTCACTCCTTCACTGGGCTGCAACAAAATGCATAGCATGTAGATTTAAATTTCATTGCATCACTAATGAATGACCTCTATTAACCAACGGTAAATAGGCATAAACATTCAGCAATGGACAACATGATTTGTAATGCCAATTCCATCACATAAATCATTTATCTTATTTGCATTTTGTGGCTGTGGGATGTGTTTCCCATTTTCTTTGACAGTTTTTGTTTATAGTTCATGTTCTAAAGTGTAAAATATGGACTAGAAATCTGTGTGTAGTCTAGGAAGTGGTGTCTTTGCTTCAATATGTGTTTATTAGTATCAGGAAGAAGTTCAGCATGTGTGACAGAAAGAAGCATTAATACAAGGTCTTCAAGGATTCTTATATAATGGAATTCCCATTTATTTTATGTATAATTTTTGTATATTTCCTGCACTGAACATTTTACATATTCTAAATTTCATTCATTGCAAAATTATCATGCTTTGCTGGAAGAGAGAAAGTTTTACAGGTTTCAGTTTCAGGAAGTTGCAAGTGTGCCGTACAATTTAAGAGCAACCAAAACTGATAGCTGTAAAATTTGCAATTGAGTATTCGTAAGGTCTGTCATCTTAATTACCTCCTTCAAAGAGAAAATTTGCTATGAGAGAGTAAGTAAAATAATTGGAATAATACTATGAAACACAAAGTCAAAAAATTGGAATATCTCCTTAGAGAGAGAGAGAGAGAGAGAGAGAGAGAGAGAGAGAGAGAGAGAGAGAGAGAGAGAGAGCAGCATATAGTTGAAAGATTGAATCAGCCTTAAAAAAACTGACACAGCCAGGTCTTGAACCATAACCATGCATTTTTGGCTCTGAGCCGATTGCTGTTAACACTTGAGCTCCATACACATGTTAATTCTTCATATCTGTTTCCACTATCCTGGTAAACCTTCAAGGTGATCTCAGATACTAGAGATATTATACCTCAAAGGCAGCAGGCAAAACAACCCAGAAATGTAAAGTATTTTGAACATTGCAAGTCATCTTTTAGATATGATAACTCTAATATCAGAGATCACCATGAAAGTCTAGCAAAATTCTTGAATCATATGATAGCATGTGAAGTTATCTCACCATGATAATTCAGCCAATAAGAACGTTGCCATAGAGAGCCAAGGATCCATAGTTCAAGTTCCAACCATGGCATTGAATTTTTTTTTTAAGTCTGATTCAGGTTTCTAACTTAGTGCCTACACACGACCAGAGTGGAAGAACAATTATTGCAGTACAAATTAACCAAACTTGATTTTTAACTTCAGCATCTTCCAAGGATATTTTCAAGAAAACTCTCTCACCCCAAACTACCCTTTACTTCGAAAATTTGTCTTTATTTTGGATATTCTCAAAAATCACTCAATGATTTTGATTGAAATATGTTTGACATGTTAATAGGAACAATATGTATTATCTTCAATTCTTTATGAAGAGTCTGTGAAGACCAGTGGCAGATGTAACATTTTTCACCCCTAGGCACAATGTATAATATGCACCCCTTCTCCAAATATTGTTATAATACCTACATACATAGCTTTAAAATGACTATAAAATATGATTATACTATAAGCTTTTTAACACAAGACAAAATACTCATATGCTTGTTTCAGTAAGAAAAAACTAAAACAAACAAAGATGAAGGGGAAAAGCTCACCATTCACAGAAGTTTCTGTCTTGCTTTGACAGCGAACTCCTTGATCATATCTTCCTAGTTGTGACATTCATCAGTCAGGTGGTTGGCTTCGATGTGAAGAGTGGACAAGGAATTGAGTCTCTTCTCAGGCAAAGTAGAATCCAAGTATGACTCCAGCCCTTTAAGGGCTAAAAATGATCGTTCACCTGAACAATTTGTAAGTCCCTTAAACAAAAATACTCTTAAGGGCAATGTCACTGGAAACATGGACTGTAAATGCCCTTCATAGAAATTTACTCATTTCAATTAGTACGTCGTTAATACCATAAGGCTTCAAAAGTGCCATAAAGTATACACATCTGCCTGGGAAGGTTAATTTCAAATGTGTTGCAAATGTCGCAGTTTTGTTGCACATTCAAAAATAATGCCTGTTGTCCAATCCTTAAATCTACTGAAAACTATAAAGGTTTCTGACAGCATTTTATATAACTTTCCATTCTCCTACATACTCAGTGTGGTGCAACTTGCCAAGAAGTGGGGAAAATGTTTCAACTCTAAATTTCCCCATTCAATTGGAGCTTAAAATAACTTTGTGTTTTCAAGTATTTTTGCCTTGCCAAAAGCGGCAGTTCGCAATTTTTGTGTTAAAGTGAATTTTCATGGGGAGAGAGTATTTTTTCTTTATTTTAATATGAAACACTAATATATAACAATGTTTTTCCAATCTGAAATGCCAAGAGTTGCAATGGGATCTTGACTCCAAATAATTTACACAGCACACAATAAATAGCACCAGTGCTATAGGAAGATACCAAATAATCACTTAAAATTGACTTGCCGTTAAAGATTTGCAATAAAACACATTTTTTTAAGATTTCTGATTTTAGCAGCTATCAGCCTTTCTGAATTTGAAAAATCATTGTTACAATTCCATGTTGTAGAACAGGCATGGCGAGACTGTAAGCTTGCCCCGAAGCACCTTGATGCAACCTGGATAACAAATCTATGGAAGGGGGAGTATCTGGAAGGCGGGCGGGGTAGTGGTAAAGAACGAACTGATTCAGTGGCGTTCTGTACTCTGTATTTAAAGTAAATTAAGCTTCTCCGATGTCGTTTACAATGAGAGATTCGAAATCGGGAATTATGTTGTTTACAGCTAGACGTGACTGGTCATGAAGATGTTCGTTCGTCTTTCGGGATCTGCATTTGCTTTTTACTAATTTAATCATGAAAAATAATCATTTATAGACATACGTTGTACAAAATATTGCTTCCATAGAAATTGTATATGATCGAAGCTTCGGATATTTATTGTCGCATAAGATTTTAAAACATTCCACTCCTATTAAATCCTTGCATCTGACTTTCATGATTTCGTCAGATTGTAAATGAATCAGCTCCTTTTGCAGATTGATTCTGGCCTTTCTTACGTCTAAGTTTAATGGATAGACATACTCTGATATATCATATTTAAAAACCCTGAAATCACGAAATCTGTAATCACAAAAGTCAATTTTAAGTGTTAAGAGAATACTAATGTAAATACTGAATTTATCTGAGGAGAAATTTGAAAGGAGATTTAAACATGGAAAATAGTACACCTGCCCCCTCTTTCAAGTGATCTACCCAGAGTGAAAGTGTGTTTACGAACGCCTGCGCTGAACTATACTTATCAACAATATTTTGATTGCGTCGTTGAAATGTAGTATTCAGCTTATTTAAGTGCGTACATATATCGCATAAGAAAGCTAAGTCGCAGACCCAGACCTCGTTATTTAGTTCCTAAATTTCCATTCCCTAAAATAAGAAAACAAAAAATGACCTTAAAGCATATGAGAATAATGTAAATGTAAAGTTAAAATAAATTGCCCTTTCTTTCATGAATCTGGGGAATGCATCTCTGAGGTTGAACTGACGTAACATTGCACCTCTGCTAAGCCATCTAACATCACACAAATACTTAATGTCTTGAAATGATTCTCCAATATTTTTAAGTATACATATTTCGAAACTGCCGGTGTTTCAAAGCACTTCCTTTTATTTTGTTCACAACACAATCCATCACTATTGTAGTGTAACTGACTTGGCACAAGGTGCTTCTTGATGCAACAGACAATGCCAAGCATAAAAATTGCTTGAAATACCTTTATCACCGTCTGATACTAATTTTGACCACTGTAAACAATATCCTTCAGTACTAATCTTTTAGAGCTTTAAATATCTCCTCGCCAGTAGTACTGCCTTTTAGTGGGACTAAATCGAGCCAATACTCTTCAACATTAGGTTCCTTATCAACACCTCGAATGAAAATGGCCAATTGAGGTGTCAGTTACATCTGTACTCTCGTCCAGTGCAAGAGAAAACTTCACAAACTCAGCCATTTTCAAATCCATCTGCCTTATTACGTCGGCAGAAAGCACTTCAACTTTCTTTGCAATGGTTTGTTGGAAAACATGCTAACACTCGAAATTATGGACCTGTTGAGGACATAAAATCCCAGAAATTTTTATTAAACATGTTTTAATAAATTCTCCTTCCTGAAATGCCTTAAGGCCTTTGCAATTTCCCAGATAACAATATAGCTAGCGTGATTCCTTTTCTCTGCCATAGTTTGGGTCTTTGTAGTTGGTTTAGGTCCATTGTTTTCTATCAATTTCAAAATTTGTTGCGTTCTTTCGCGTCCTGTGAACATATTGAAAATTAGCAATCTTACCTCTAGTTTAAATAAGAATTAAAGTCTCATTAAATATAATGTTTCATAATAATAACAATAATAATAATAATTACAGACCCAACTTACCTTGTAACTTGGCATATTCAGAATGATATGCATTGTAATGGCGTTTCATGTTGAATTGCATTACTCTGCTTTGAGACATATTAAACATTTTGCATTGCCACCATCCTCAATGAAGAACTTCTCTTCCCATTCCATGAAATGTTCTGCTCTTCGAACGTTGCTTCGCAAGCGGCATAGCTAATAGCTGCCACTGTTTGACGTAGCACTGACCCCGCTGACATGAGTAGGAGGTGGAGGGGTAGTGCGCGAGTCAACTGAGGCGCAAATTGACTCGCGAAGCACTGTTTCGCCATGGCTGCTGTAGAAGAATGTTAATTGTTGAACTCATTAACATACCACTCTGGGATCATCACTAACAAGGTTATTACTGGTACTTTTTGTAATGTCTGATTTGACATGCAGTTGATGTGTTTGTTACTCAAATTCAGAAACCTTTTGAACTTCATCTTCAATCTTGTTTTCACATTTACTTCTTCCACTATGGCTGCAATGTTATCAGTACAGCTTGAATTCGAATAAGCAACATTTCTTGTGAAAAATGTCTCCTTTACCAAGCATTTATAGTACTTTAGCTCCTGCTTCTCGCTTTTCCTAAGCCAGCTTAGAAAACTGCTGCCCTCACTTAATTTTGTGCATTTATTTTTGTAATTCATGACATACTGACTCACAGTAATGTCGTTTACATGATTGTCAACTACACAAGGATAAAGATCACATTTTGAGATTTAGTAATAGTATTATTTGTAGTATGTGTAATTTAATTGTCTGGCGACTTCAAAACTGTGTTGCACTACTGTTGTGATGCTAGCAGAAAGCCCTCAACTGCAACATTGTCACTAGTCGCTACCTTAGGATCAGACTGACGTAACTACATGAATGCATGTTTTGAGATATTTAAGTTTTTAAGTTTGTGATGATGCTATATGTATATTAGCGTTGCTGAACACAAACTTTGTTATAAAATTTGATAACCTAGTTCATTTGCCCAATGACTGGCATTGATGTTTAGTTTGTAATAATCATTTATTAAGTAGATATTTAATATTTTAATAAAACACGCTGTAGTTACGCCTCTTTGATCCTAAATAAATTACGATTTCCTGCTGCGACTCTATGGGTATTGCAATCTTATAATGAAACTACACATGCTTTGTTGTTGTAAGACATTTTTATTAAAGCATAAAATAAATGATAAACAAAATTACATTGATATTACACTGTTGTAATGGGAGTGAAGTGAGGAATAAAACTGATGGTACTTCTGTGGAATTATCCCTTCCTAGCATAACTCTTTCAGATCGGATAGTTTCTCTTTGGTGACTGGAGGGGACCAACAGACAGGTTGTAATGCTAACTCCTCTGCTTGATTTCTTCTACTGTGCCCAGCTCTTATGGTCTGCAACTCATGAAATTCTGCCTCATCGTAACAATGCTTGAAATATATTTTGTATGGTTCACCCTTAAGTATTGCACCCTATCAATTTTCAACAAGGTCACTGCTTCTCCTTTTCATCCGTCTTTCTATTCCTAATTGTTTCTTTCTGAAGTTCAGTAAAGTTTACGAATTTCGTAGAATCCATCTCTATGACAGTGTCTCTCTTTGATGCCATGCGTACTACAATGAACCATCCTATGGGATCGAACACATCTACATGCTTGCTCTAATTTTCTATGCAGGCATGTACAGAGTCCACTTCAAGCTGTGAGTGGCCTGGCTCAAAAAACCGCTGATTGATTACTAGAATGTTCATATTCTGGATGGCATATAACATCGCACACATGTTAATATTTCGGTTTTGTCCACATGTATCTGAAAATAGTGTTATTTCCTTTCCATTTGCAACATCTCTCAGAAAGTCCAAAACACACGATGCCCTTCTGTTGAACCCCTTTTCGCTGTTGACTCATCTCACATGTTGGCTTGGTTGTTCGGTCAATTCAAAATTGACAAGTTATAGAAAAAAATTGTCTTTTATGAAACAAAGATTTGGAATTTGTCTTAGGACAGTACAGTACTGCCTCCAACTCATATTCTACCATAACACATTCACCTTTTTTTTTGCTTCATCCTTGTTCTTATTCTTCATTTCTCGTGCCAATTATTTCTTCTTGATGTGATCATCTTGGTTTTTCTTTGTATTTTCATCTTCCTTCTCCATCTGTGTAAGATTAGACTATTTAAAACATTCATTGTTATACATGATCCGAATATTTAAATATGCAAGTAAGTATTCCTTGTTAAACTTCTTCCTGGAATAATGTAATGGGAGAACTGGAAATTTCCGGATATAGTTTCTGATTTCCTCCTCCTTATCTTCCGGTGGTTTCCAACTAGGTGCATGGTGACCTCTTTTCTCCTTCTCTATTACGTTGTGACCACCTCCTTTCTTATGATTGTCCTCACAAACGTTTCCGATATGTCTAAGGTAGTGAGGAAAAATTGCTTGTACACCTGAATTTTATCAAATCCTTTGACTAGGAAAAGATGTTTACTATTTTTTCTTCTAGAATGTTGGGATTGTGTTCGGATACTTTCCTTTTCATATTCATCAAGTAATGAACTTAAATATTGTCTCTGAAGTTCAGTAGAACCAAGGTCCCAGAAAGCTTGATGGACTTTTTGTCTATCATCGTTACTGAAATTATCATTACATTTTCGAATACACCTTGCACAACCTTTTTCATGCACCCTTCGAGCTGGAAAATCTTGATTTGTGGTAGAAGTGTGTGCTTTCCCCGACTGTCTATTAAGTCTTCTTTTTTTTGTTTCTTTTCCATTCTTCCATAACAACCCTCTTCTTTCTTTTCCTAGTAACGGGGTCTTCACTGATTTTACCATTAGTTTCTTTAGATTCTGCAACCTGCTCTCTACATTTTCATTGACATCCCTTCCTGTTTGTTCATCGTAGTTGAAATCTGTAATAAATTAATAATAAATGGTAGCTATAAACAGGCCTATTCGTAAATATAGGAATAAATATGGTTTAATAAAAGGATAGTTTCCTAGGTTCAATGATGACTCACTCTTTCACACAGATCAACTAGCACAGGCTCTTTGCCTGAATTAGTATCATCCATTTCCATAGATTCTGCAACCTGAACCACGTTTACAGTAATAATGCCTCTCTGCGTCTCATTAGAATCTGTAATACATTACATTCCATAATGTAGTACCTATGTTGATCAGAAGAACTTTCAGAAGGTTATAAGGTCATCACCCTTCTCATCCAGATAATTAGAATCCTTACTGGCTTCATTAACTGTCTCAGGACTATTAATTTCCATGGATTGTGCCACCAGAACTCTGGCTTTCACATTAGGATTGATAACGCCCCTCTATACTTGTTCATCATTAGAATCTGCAATAAATGAATAATGTGTCTATAGTGTAGACCTCCAAAACACAATAATAACAAGCACAACAACAATAATAATAAAAATGATAATAACAAGGTGTAGGAGTAATAGTAACTAGTCCAAAACCATAACATCACAATTATTACTCACCATTCTCACTTAGATCACTTTTTGCCCCTAATCAGGATCAGTATCTGAGTCAGCTGCTGCTATAAATTCTCTAAACAAGCTTCTCCTTCCTCATCTTCTGATGCCCCACTGTCATAAACTATAAAATAACAAAGTACTGAATGCTTTAACTAAATTACAACGTTTAAATGACCGTTCATATATATTTCAATATCGTATATACAAGTTTAATAACCAACATAAACATATAGTTATTTATATTTTGTTCCAATGTATTTTATACTTACATTTATCATTATTTTTATTATTATTCTGTTCACTTACTAATTGAACCATTCTTCTCCCTCTGGATTCCATAATAGAGTTTCACTAATTTTTAAATCTACAAATGCAATGCTTGTGAGCTAAAAACACACTGCTAAGCAACATTGCACTAAATAACAAATTGCCTTTAAATACATGCGCTTTCATGCGCGATTGGGTGATGTGCACTCCTTCAAATGTGGAATTGTGTATGTAAAGGCAATAATTAAAAAATAACAGGAAAATTACAGTGGTCGGTCACATAGGCAGGAAGGATGAGACAAACGTAAGAGCTATCAGGTGTCAATAATAAAACAGAGCGTTAGGGTCAGACAAACGTATCAGCTTTTACCATCCTCTGATCCTTACCAAAATTGTTATTTTGCAGATAGCGTTAGGGTCAGTCAAATGTAACGGCTTTTACGTTCCTTTGACTCTTACAAAAAGTATGACATTGTAGTTATGTAGACGCTTAACTTCGACACTATTATAGCTAGAGATACGATTGTTTGATCCTAAGATAGAGTGAAATTTTCTGATTATGGAAGTAGTTGTAACTCAAAAACAGCAAAAAGTGTAGTTACATCAGTCTGATCCTAAGGTAGCGTAGTGTACTAGTCTACCACCTAAACAAAGTAAGGGACAATACAGTATGGCAGATGCAGGAAGTGGAGTCACAACTAGATTCAAACCAGTGGATCAATCAAGTTCTAGAGGATTCACAATAAAAGTGATATATTGGGATGTGGAAGGTTTAAGAAGGAAAATAATTAGTGGAGAAGCGTATGAAGTGTTAAAAAAGGCCAATATAGTAGCAATTGTAGAGACATGGATTGATTAAGGGGAAAGCGTGAAATTGGATGAATATATAAGACAGAAGAAAGGATAAAGGGAGGGCCTCAGGAGACCTGGGTGCGTGTATTAAGAAGTGTAGTGAAATATGTGTGCGAGAGGTAGTAGTAAGATCGGAAAGCAAAGTTCTATGGTTAATAATAAGCAGGATAAAAGATAGGAAAATGAAATATGTGCTTTAGTGTTATAAATAACTTGCCAGAAGCTGCAGACTTTCACAATGAACGATTATTTATAAATCTGGGTAAGGACGTAGAGGAACTAAAGAAAGGCCCGAATGTGGCATTTATATTAATGGGGGATTTCAGTGCAAGAATAGGTGAAGGAAAAATTAATATGGTGCAATCAATAAGTGAATGTGGATGGGAAAAAGATGTAGCAATTGTGAGGAATATTAGCAATAAAATATTTAATAGGGAGGGTAAGAAGTTACTAGAATTTTGTGAAATTAATAATCTGTTGGTGTGTAATGCTTAAAGAGGGGAAGGTGAATTTAAGTTTGCAAATGCAAAGCGCAACGTTTTATAGACCATATATTATGTAGTGAAGGGATGGATGAGAACCTCATTAATTTTAAAGTACTAGATGAAGTATTTGGAAGTATTCACTTCCTGTTAATGTTGACACTGAAGGTAAATAGATGATCAGACAATAAAACATGAGCAAATGAATCTGCAAAGAATCTGAATCTTTAAATGGAAAGATGCGTTAGAGGAGAATTTCTGGGAAGCCATAAATTCAGAGGTAGGGAAAGTTCTAATATAGAATATTGCAGATGCTATCAAGGATAATAAGATACAATGATGACTGAAAATGCTAGAGCTTTTACTAAAAAGAGCAGGCTTAACTATGAGATCAAACAAAATGCAAATAAAAAAGGAGGGGTGGTTTGATGAATGTGTGACAGCATAGAGGGAAGTTTTCATAGAGTTGAGATGTAGGAGGACAGAAGAGGATAGCAAGTGGGGACACAAATGTTTGTTGGAATCAAAAAGAAAGCACAAAAGAAAATCTAGGAATCTCTCAACCATACAAGAAAAGAGAAAGGGAGAATACAGTTGCACCAAAAGAATGGTTGAAATATTTTGCAAATTGAGTTGGGGTAGAGAAGCTTGGTAAAAAGTGACTGCAGATAAGAAATGATAACTTGGACCAATAAATCGCTAATATAAATGTAGAACAATAGATAAGAGCCCTGAAAAGGAATGAAGCAGTAGGTAGAGGAATTCCAGTGGAATTTTGGACAATGTTTAGCAAATCTGGTGATATGAGAATAATGGTGAGGTTTCTGAATACTGGAAAGTAAGCGTGGGGGTACCTTTATATGAGGGCGAAGGAGATAAAAATAAACCAGGTAATTGCAGAGGAATTAGCCTTCTGTTGATATATACAGAGATAATAGCTGAAGATTACAGGAGTGTGCAGAAAGGGAAAACAAAATATTGGATTTCCAAGCAGGATTTAGAAAAGGAAAAATCCTGCAGGTGACATAATGGTAATACTAATAATTGCAAATAAATACCTAAGTCACAGACAAGGAAGGGTTTCTATGTTTTTTGCGATTTCAAAAAGCATTTGACACTATTGGGAGGGAAACTCTTTGAATGGAAATTAAGAAAAAAAAAGGGTGTAATTAATGTGTTCATTAGGTCAAGAAAATATACAAAGGTGAGAAATTGTGTATCAAATGTTATAAAAGTGGAATAACAGACTTAGTTGATCAAAAGCTGGGGCTAAGACAGTTGTAAGTTGAGTCCTATACCATTTAATTTATCAATGACATTTTAGAAAGCATTGGGAAAGACAATCCAGGCGATTGCAGTCCAAAGTTTTGAGAGCTGCATAGTTGCGCATAGTCTAGAAATCCCGGGATTTCTCGTTCTATCCATAGTAGTACCATTGATATCTAAGCAAACTCCAAGCAGAATGCGTCATGGCATTGTTGGTTAGCTTTGCAGATGAAGCTTCACCAATAGGTTTTGTCATAGATCCTTCTATGTAGAGGTAATTTCTGCTAGGAAGTGTGTACAAATCCTCGGCCTGACATGGTAATCCAATTTCATCCTTCACATCCAGAGCAGATGTATTGTAAAGGAGGAAGACATGTTCCTCCTCACTAATCTTATCGTCAAACGTCGGAACTCCGGTCACATCTAAAACATCCATTACAGGACCTTGAAGCCCAGTCGCAAGAGGAACTCTCGGTTGGATAGTGTTACCAGTTTGCGCGTCGAAGACAATGTAGGTATCAATCTCGAGAGAAGCTTTTTATTATAGTAATGCTTTTTAAAATTTATTCCCATTCCGTCTTATGTGTAGTCTCACCGTAATAGGTTCGTTTCTGAACTCGGGCGTATCCCCGTTCTGGTCTACCACTCGAATGCTGAGATGATCAATGAGATTCGTGTCGATGATGGGTAGAATAAAGGATTGGGCGATTCCTGGGAGATGTGATAGCCCGGAGCAACCGACGGGAAAAATTCGTAGAGAGAATGCCCGCTTTTACTGTTGATGAAGGATCCAGTGGCAAGGCTGCACTCAGTGCTTGTGATGCTGACAAAGATGTTCCAGTTCGTCAGACTTGGTCAGTACACCCTGCTCCACCGTGCGCTTGCCGTGAAACCGAGAAGAGAGCCCACCAATCTCTCGAGTGAAATCGGGCACTGAACTTCAGCCTTCATGGTGCTATTATTAGGACGGAGAAAAAAGTCATCGCCGGCTTTGAGTCTATACTTATATTTCATAAGTGCTAAGTGGAATTTCAGTGGTTTCAAGTTTTCCACCTCGCGCGTAATGGAAAAGGTGATTGCTAGGATCAACATTTGGTATCGAGTAAAATTGTCTCGAAATTCAGTAGAGCAATCTCGTAAACTCCATCTGGATCGAGATGGAGTGGCGGATTCAGATGGGTAGAGAAACTAGTATCAGATCCACTTGCAGTGATAGTGTAATTCATTTTGACCATTTGCAAGCATAGATGACCACAAATCATAGAATCGAAATTCTGATAACTATGTCTGTTATACAGGACCTTAACACCGTCGAGATAAGATTAGGTCTCTTTTGGAGATTTCAGATTGCCGAAACTGTCAAAATAAGACGCTAAATTTCCATCCTTACGTATAGTAACCCAATGAGTAGCCGGATTCTGCGAGCTGTCCAAGTTGACGATCCTCTCTGCACATCTAGGCCTTAGAGGCAGTTTATCTAGCATGTATACGCCTCTAAAATTAGGAATGCGTAGACGTTTAGCATAAGCTTCAATCTCCGCACCGCTTAAGGCTTTTTCCGGGATATGTACAGACCTCGCCCCGAGTTTTTTGGACGTAGATACAAGCCCCTTCCTGCGTCGTCCACCCCCCTTAAGACCTTTGCCCTTGCCCGTGGCTAAGGTTTCCGTGTGCTGATTGTGACGAATCAGCTCGTTCAGCTGCTTCTCCGCAGCACGTTTCTTATTCACCGAGGTAGCGATCTCTGCGGCTCCTCCTACCAAGCTACCCGTAGCACCCAATGCCACCAAAAGCGGTATCAAAGGTAAAATCCCGCCTCTAACGGGTGGTGGTAGTATTCTCTTCCGCCGCTTGCGCAATCTAGCGCCCATGGCCAGCTTTCCCTTCATGATCGTGGTCAAAAGTCGCGTCGGCAGATTGCAGGCCTTTTCCACAAGTACCTTGTCAGCCAAATTCCTCAAACCCGTGTCCCGATGCGTGACGTAGGCTATATCGTGTTCTCAGCACGCAGCGTCCATTCCGTATATAGGCGGATCCCCTCGCTGCAAGCGTTTATGTAGCTTAGTTCCAGGACCGCAGTATCTGTAACCGGGAAAATGAGCCTCAAACGGTACAGAATTAATCAAAGTATGAAGTATTCCGGAACTCTTCATGGTGGACTTCCGAACGCGTCCAGAGCCCATGATGCATTAGGAAAATAAAAAGCGAAATATATACCTTATAATCTTAGTCGCATGATGGAAGTAGTGAAGCAAAAGTGCTCGTTACCTGTACAAGTTTTATACTTCGACAATGACATTCGCGAGGGAAGGCACGGCTCTCTCTTCCCGAGCAACGTCAGAGCGTTCATTATGGGTAGCTCGAATGCGAGAAAGACGAAAATCTTACTCAACCTGCTAATACACGCGAACGGTCATAAGGTTCAAGAATCCATACATTTACTCGAAATCTCTGAATAAATCGAAATATCAATACCTGCACAAAGTGCTTAAAACCATACCCGATATAGGAGTGTACACGTTCGAGGACGGTGAAAAAGTACTGCAAACCGAAGCCAGGGAAAATTCCATATTCGTATTCGATGACGTCATCAACGAGAAACAGGGTAAAATCGCTTCCTATTAGAGCATGGGTAGACACCGTAACGTCGATGCCGTATACCTAGCACAATCATATGCAAAGGTACTCAGAAATCTAATTAGAGACAATGCAAATATGATTGTGCTCTTCAGAAAAGATAATCTCAACTTAAAGCACATATACGACGATTACGTAAATACTGACATGCCGTATACGGCATTGAGAGAGCTGTGTAAGCAAGTATGGGAGAGTAATGACGGATCGAACTCGAGACCCTTTGTTGTCATAGTACCTGAACTCCAGCTGAATGAAAGACGATACAGACGGTTTCGATGTATTTATCAGAATGAATAAATAGTATCGCTCATTAGCTATGAGTATTGACAGATTCAGATCGCGGAGGATCATCCCATCCAGGGGTGTGCTTAATCGTTATATTATAAATCGAGATGGCACGGGAATCTATAAATTCAAGAAAAAGCGATTATACAACATTCATGATCCTGAAGAAGTCTATGATGCAACGACTAAACACTATGTGGATACGCTTACGACTATCGTGGAGCATCGAATGCAGACGTTCACCGAAAAGACTTCATATCAGCTATAGGCGAATTTGAAGCTATGCTTAGGCAGCACGTGCAAACATCGCTCGAAGCTCAACATCAGAGCCTAATGGAATACCTGAGTAAATATGCCTTCAAACGCGATGCAGAAAATAATGTCATTCTGGATACGATAGGAATGAAGGTAATATTGCCTTCAGTTTACGGTCATGATGCTTCGAATTAAAAAAATATGATGTGTTACACTCACATGACTTTCTCTACTCTTGTACAAACTATTTTTACAAACTGTTATTCTCCATCTATTTCATATTAATCGAGATAAACATTTTCAGAAACGATCTTTTGACATGCAAAGGGAATTACATTTTACATATAGCGACCAGTTCTAAAAATATTTGATTATAGCTTAAGGCCTACTATGTTCCCCTTGTTTGTATTTGCAAGGGCAATATAGAAATACAGTAGCCTTTAAGCATAGACATGTCTCTTAATAGCTGGTTGCTATGTGCAGCACCATTCTCATACTCTGCATATCCAAGACAAAAAAATCTGATGTGTTACACTCACATGACTTTCCCTACTCTTGTACAAACTATTTTTACAAACGCCTATTCTCCATATGCTTCATGTTAATCGAGATATCGAGATGTTAATCTTATTGGTAATTTTCTTGTAGATGCAAGGGGAATATGCTAGCTTTTAAGCGATAGTCAAATATTTTTAAGCGCTGGTTGCTATGTGGCGCATTCCATTCTCTTTGCATGTCCAGGACAAAAAAAATCTGATGTGTTACACTCACATGACTTTCTCTACTCTTGTACAAACTATTTTTACAAACGCTTATTCTCCATATGCTTCATGTTAATGGAGATATCAAGATGTCAATCTTATTGATAAGTTTCTTGTAGATGCAAGGGGAATATGGTAGGTTTTAAGCGATAGTCAAATATTTTAACGCTGGTTGCTATGTGGCGCATTCCATTCTCTTTGCATGTCCAGGACATAAAAAAATCTGATGTGTTACACTCACATAACTTTCTCTACTCTTGTACCACCTAATTTTACAAACGCCTATTCTCCATATGCTTCATGTTAATCGAGATATTGAGATGTCAATCTTATTGGTAATTTTCTTGTAGATGCAAGGAAAATATGGTAGCTTTTAAGCGATAGTCAAATATTTTAACGCTGGTTGCTATGTGACGCATTCCATTCTCTTTGCATGTCCAGGACATAAAAAATGAATAACGAATTTGAGAAAAAGTATAAGTATTGGAAAATTTAAGGAAATAACAAGCAATATCTCGAAAACGGTTCACTCAACAAAAGAAATGTATATGACATAAGTTGTGTATTTTAACGCGATCTACATTTTTTGTGTAGTAAAATTTTGTCTATCTCTTATGGTTTACCAGTTATGCAAAAGTCGTTCACAATGAAGAATACTTTTGGAGACATTCCCAGAAAATTCGAGATATACATTTTATTTGTCATGACATTACCCTAAACATATGATATTTTCATCAAAATCGTTAGAGCCATTTTTGAGAAAATTAAAATTTTCGAAAAATCTTCCATGTAAAGGGTAGTCTGGGGTGGGGGGATTTTATTGAAAACCTTCGTGTCGCATCTCTGGAAGATACTGAACCTAAATACCAAGTTTGGTGCTTATCCGATTGTTCGTTTTTGAGTTATGCTGTTCACAGACACACAGACACACACACACAGACACACACACACACACACACACACACACACACACACACACGGACATGTTTCCAAAAATGCTTTTTTTGGATTCAGGAGGTCTCAAAACGTGTATTTCCGATGAAATCTCGGTATCGAATTTTTGGGTGGAATGCAATACTTCCCCTACTTACTATACGTAGTAGAGAAAGTAAAAATGAATAACGAATTTGAGAAAAAGTATAAGTATTGGAAAATTTAAGGAAATAACAAGCAATATCTCGCAAACGGTTCACTCAACAAAAGAAATGTATATGACATAAATTGTGTATTTTAACGCGATCTACATTTTTCGTGTAGTAAAATTTTGTCTATCTCTTATGGTTTACCAGTTATGAAAAAGTCGTTCATAATGAAGAATACTTTTGGAGACATTCCCAGAAAATTCGAGATATACATTTTATTTGTCATTACAATATCTTAAACATATGATATTTTAATCAAAATCGTTAGAGCCGTTTTTGAGAAAATTAAAATTTTCGAAAAATGTTCCATGTAAAGGGTAGTCTGGGGTGGGGGGATTTTCTTGAAAACCTTCGTGTCGCATCTCTGAAAGATACTGAACCTAAATACCAAGTTTGGTGTTTATCCGACTCTTCGTTTCTGAGTTATGCTGTTCACAGACACACAGAGAGACACACACACGGACATGTTTCCAAAAATGCTTTTTACTTTCTCTACTACGTATAGTAAGTAGGGGAAGTATTGCATTCCACCCAAAAATTCGATACCGAGATTTCACCGGAAATACATGTTTTGAGACCTCCTGAATCCAAAAAAAAAGCATTTTTGGAAACATGTCCGTGTGTGTGTCTGTGTGTGTGTGTGTGTGTGTGTGTGTCTGTGAACAGCATAACTCAAAAACTAACAGTCGGATAAACACCAAACTTGGTATTTACGTTCAGTATCTCCAGAGATGCGACACGAAGATTTTCAAGAAAATCCCCCCACCCCAGACTACCCTTTACATGGAACATTTTTCGAAAATGTTAATTTTCTCAAAAATGGCTCTAACGATTTTGATGAAAATATCATATGTTTAGGGTAATGTCATGACAAATGAAATGTTTATCTCGAATTTTCTGGGAATGTCTCCAAAAGTGTTCTTCATTGTGAACGACTTTTGCGTAACTGGTAAACCATAAGAGATAGACAAAATTTTACTACACAAAAAATGTAGATCGCGTTAAAATACACAACTTATGTCATATACATTTCTTTTGTTGAGTGAACCGTTTTCGAGATATTGCTTGTTATTTCCTTAAATTTTCCAATACTTATACTTTTTCTCAAATTCGTTATTCATTTTTACTTTCTCTACTACGTATAGTAAGTAGGGGAAGTATTGCATTCCACCCAAAAATTCGATACCGAGATTTCACCGGAAATACACGTTTTGAGACCTCCTGAATCCAAAAAAAGCATTTTTGGAAACATGTCCGTGTGTGTGTCTGTGTGTCTGTGTGTGTGTGTGTCTGTGTGTGTGTCTGTGTGTGTGTGAACAGCATAACTCAAAAACGAACAGTCGGATAAACACCAAACTTGGTATTTAGGTTCAGTATCTTCCAGAGATGCGACACGAAGGTTTTCAAGAAAATCCCCCCACCCCAGACTACCCTTTACATGGAACATTTTTCGAAAATTTTAATTTTCTCAAAAATGGCTCTAACGATTTTGTTTAAAATATCATATGTTTAAGATATTGCCATGAGAAATGAAATGTATATCTCGAATTTTCTGGGAATGTCTCCAAAAGTATTCTTCATTGTGAACGACTTTTGCATAACTGGTAAACCATAAGA
Source organism: Deroplatys truncata (assembly GCA_030765065.1). Taxonomy (NCBI): domain Eukaryota; kingdom Metazoa; phylum Arthropoda; class Insecta; order Mantodea; family Mantidae; genus Deroplatys; species Deroplatys truncata. The sequence continues at coordinate 18,572,811 of CM060982.1, forward strand.
GATAGACAAAATTTTACTACACAAAAAATGTTGATCTCGTTAAAATACACAACTTATGTTATATACATTTCTTTTGTTGAGTGAACCGTTTTCGAGATATTGCTTGTTATTCCCTTAAATTTTCCAATACTTATACTTTTTCTCAAATTCGTTATTCATTTTTTTATGTCCTGGACTTGCAAAGAGAATGGAATTCGACACATAGCAACCAGCGTTAAAATATTTGACCATCGCTTAAAAGCTACCATATTCCCCTTGCATCTACAAGAAAATTAGCAATAAGATTGACATCTCGATATCTCGATTAACATAAAGCAAATGGAGAATAGGCGTTTGTAGAAATAGATTGTACAAGAGTAGAGAAAGTCATGTGAGTGTAACACATCAGATTTTTTTTATGCCCTGGACATGCAAAGAGAATGGAATGCGTCACATAGCAACCAGCGTTAAAATATTTGACTATCGCTTAAAAGCTACCATATTTTCCTTGCATCTACAAGAAAATTACCAATAAGATTGACATCTCGATATCTCGATTAACATGGAGCATATGGAGAATAGGCGTTTGTAAAATTAGGTTGTACAAGAGTAGAGAAAGTTATGTGAGTGTAACACATCAGATTTTTTTGGATTCAGTGAGTCTCAAAACATGTATTTCCGGTGAAATCTCGGTATCGAAATTTTGGGTGGAATACAATACTTTCCCTACTTACTATACGTAGTAGAGAAAGTAAAAAAATGAATAACGAACTCCCATTTGAGAAAATAGGTAAGTATCGAACAATTTAAGGGAATAACAAGCAATGTCTCGAAAATGGTTCACTCAACAAAAAAAAATGTATATGACATAAATTGTGCATTTTAACGCGATCTACATTTTTTGTGTAGTAAAATTTTGTATATTTCTTATGGTTTACCAGTTATGCAAAAGTCGTTCACAATGAAGAACACTTTTGGACATATTCCCAGAAAATTCAAGATATAGATTTTATTTGTCACGAAAATATTTAAACATATCATTTTAATCAAATCGTTAGAGCCATTTTTGAGAAAATTAAAATTCTCGAAAAATGTTCCATGTAAAGGGTAATTTTCTTGAAGACCTTCGTGTCACATCTCTGGAAGATACTAAACCTAAATACCAAGTTTGGTGTTTATCCGACTGTTCGTTTCTGAGTTATGCTGTTCACAGACACACACATGGACATGTTTCCAAAAATGCGTTTTTTGGATCCAGGTGTCTCAAAACATATATTTCCGGTGAAATCTCGGTATCGAATTTTTGGGTGGAATACAATACTTCCCCTACTTACTATACGTAGTAGAGAAAGTAATATATTTTAGATTTTATAAATGCACGCACGCCGCTTCTCGATTCTAACGGAAACCTTTCCTTTCGAAAGAAACGAATAAGGAAGATAGCCGATCCCGTGAACGATAACGATGCCGCAACTAAAAAATATGTTAGACATTTAGTTGTAAAGAAAAATGCTGAAACACAGACAGTTTTAAACCGAACTCTAGCTTCTCTGCCTCAAGAAATTGTTGCACAGTAGAAAACAAACCGTGTAAACCGTCAGAGCTCGATGGATAAGTACCTAACCTCAACTATGAATAATACTGATATTCTTAAATCGCAAGTGGATGTAATAAATGCTATTTTAGGACAGCTCATCATTACATTGCAAACGAAACCGTACAGCCGTAGCTCGCATAGATACATGCTATCGTCGGGACTCGATTACTACAAGTCCTCGGTTAGCGCAGAGGTGATTGCCTGATCTATGATCTCATCACCACATCCCAATACGAGAATGGATGCAATGTTTGCAATAAACGATAAGCTAGTTGAAAGTTATTCTGCACCCGTTATGATAGACAATAAGTTGACCTTCACAGCTCCAGTTAATCGTGCTAAAAATGGACATATTCTAAGTATCGAATGAAAATCTCCTATATAATGACAGCAACAGCTTAATTGCGCATTCATTTTAAGATAGATTTAGAAGGCATCAGACTCAAGCAGTCCATCGCTCGACACAGTAAAGCGATGAGGGAAAAGTAACGTTTCCTGAAGGATCTCAAGTTCGAAATCCAACGTGTGATGTCCGTGGTTTTTCAGCCCGTCACCGTTCCTCTGAAGGATATAATAAAGAATCTAGAAAAGCGCAAACCCCTCTCTCGCCCCGAAGAAGAAGAAAAAGAACCCGATACCCTTGCTAATTATCTAAAGAAGGGTCGAACAGTTAGCGTCAGCGATCTGGACGTTACCTTCGGAATACGGTACGAAGATGGGGACTATAAGATAGGAAATAAATTAATTACATTTGCAGATAAGTGTTCAAATAGGAGATGATACTTATGCGGCTAGCTCAGGGCTGTACGAACCGTTATTCAAGCGCGTACCTCAGACCTCATCGTATACGGAAGACGATCTGGATATTTATTCTCAGATTTGCAATTTTGAAACAAACTCTATTTTACAGACAGAGCTGCAGCAGGAGCGGTCGTCTGAGATCGAACAAGGCGTTTAAATATAAAAACATCATACGCAGGCTATTCGACACTACAAGTGGTTCCGGTCTCGTATGGAAGGAGCACGTTCCGGATAGGAAGTTGGACTATGTATACTGGTACGATCCTAATAGTCTGATTAATAGACTCAGATTGCTAATTGAATCGAGGGAGGCTGGCAATTTGAATCATACAACGGAAATTCAAGAGATAGTTACGGAAATGAAAACCTAAAGAATAATTGCATGATTAGACGAAACTTCGCTAATGAATTACATTCCCCCGCCAGAAGGAGTTTCCTGCGCAGTAAAATAGTTAGTACAGGTCTTAGTTACTTATTACAAATAAGCCTTATTGAAATGATACCATATGTAAAACAGAACAGAAAAAATAAATACGTATTGCTGTTAATTTTTACTAAAAATGGCCTATGCAAGACCTGTAAAAGACAAGACCGGAATGAATGCTACAAAAGCAATGGAGGATTTGGATACAACGCCTCAGAATATTCAATTCGATATTGGCAAGGAATTTTACAATAAGTATTTCAGACAATTAATGACCAGGTATGGAATTAATCACTATAGTACATTCGGTGTCATTAACGCTGCTGCTGTCGAACATTCAATAAGACCTCTTAAAACTATGATGCATAAGGAATGTTTGGCTAAAGGTTCCTATAAATGGCTGGATCTCTTGCCAAGAAGCATTAACACCTACAACAATAGTTACCATTCGACGATTCAGATGAAGCCTCGCGACGTCAGGAACAACGATCTCCTCATGGTGTATCGTCGTGATGTTTTGAGGTACGAAAAGAGGAATGCCAGGAGGAACAATGTTGTGAGAATGTTTAGGCATAAGGGCCTACTCGAGACAGGGTAAAGGTGAGTCCACACTGTTAAACATATCAACAGTTAACATTCAACAATTAACAAAATGTCTCATTCAACATGTTAAATGCCTTCAACACGTAACGGTGAACGTTTAACATTCTATCCACACCAGTTGACTTGTTGGGACAACAAAACCTCTTAACTAAAAGCAAAATGGACTCCAGTGATTAGGATTTGACTATTGCTATTTGTATCTGTGCTTAATATGTAATAAAAATAAAAATGGAAGGTGATGAGGTTCTATCTTGTTAATCGGCACAGAAGTGAAAATATTTTGAATGAGTTTAAAATTCGGAGCAGGTTTGACTTCAATTTCTTGAGAACAAGTCAAAGTGACTTCAACTTTGTTTTGAGCAAGGTTTCTAACCTATAATTCACAAAAAGGACCCACATTTGAGAGCAGCCATTCCAGCTGCCAGTCTTGAGCCCTTTTTGCAATTCTCTAGCAAAGTGAGGTTATTATTTTTATTTTTCTGATATTGCCTCTGAACAACAATAAATTGCATATGGTTTGGTATAATTGTCCATTCTTTTTATTACATATATTACAATGTTCCATAATGATAGTCTCAACAAAGATTTTATTAATGAAAGTGTCTTCTTTCGTCCATTCCATAACTTCACATGAAGCAAACCAAATCAAAGATATAAACACAGAACAAGTCAACATGGAACTACCGAACGCAATAACTGCCATGTTTACAGTCTGGATACTTCCGAAGTTCATCCAATCACATACACAGAGAGCAAATTGACTTAACAAGTTTTCCATTAAAACTGAAAACATCCAACATGTTAAAAATGTCAAGCACAGCTCTTTCGATTAACATGTTAAGTCAATTCTGCAATCGAAATTTGACCAACATGCAAACTGTTAACATGTTGCACTTTACAAGTTTTTTTAAATGTTAATCAATGTGGACAGGTCTTAAGACACAGTCCCACTCACCTATCATCTGGAAGATGGCGAGGGAAAGGAAATACAAGGTGGATTCTACGGCCAAGAATTATTAAGAACTCGGACCGTGACACAATCTCATAGAAAAGGGTTTACGACGATAAGGGAACAGGTTACTTGTCAAGTTGCTAGGCTTTCCAGGAAGTGGATGGATAGGAAGAGATGCTGTAGTCTAGAAGATGCAGCTAAGACATTAGTAAAAAAAGGGCTGTAAAAATGGAGGATTTGGGATGTGATATATTATGCTGTATTCTTTTTCGTTCTTAACAAATAAAGCAAAAATAATCTAAAATGAATTGATTTATTATTATTTCTATAGCTATTCCCTATTTTTAAACAATAAAACACCATAAACTGATAACATGAAAGCAAAAAAGACCTTTACCGCTACAAAAGTGTGTATCTTGCATTTGTGATATACATTCATAAAACATACCATATCACACATAAATAAAGTTAAAGTTTGATAATATACTGCCTGTTTTGAACTATACAAGTATCATAAACTGATAATAACCCTTTAACGTTACAAAAGTATTTGTGCAGTAAGATCTGTGATGTATAATCCATAAAACATAACATGCGACACATACATAGAGTTAAAGTATCAATATATCCCCCTGTTTTGAACTACACCATAAACTGAAAAATGAGTATACGTGCATCTGTGATATACATTCATGTGACACATACATAAAGTTAAAGTATCATAATATATATTCCCTGATTTTGAACTATACAAATATCATAAACTCATAATAACCCCTTACCGTTACAAAAGTGAGTATTTGTGCAGTAGGATCTGTGATGTATAATCCATAAAACATAACATGCGACACATACATAGAGTTAAAGTATCAATATATCCCCCTGTTTTGAACTACACAAACACCATAAACTGAAAAATGAGTATACGTGCATCTGTTATATACATTCATGTGACACATACATAAAGTTAAAGTATCATAATATATATTCCCTGATTTTGAACTATACAAATATCAAACTCATAATAACCCCTTACCGTTACAAAAGTGAGTATATGTGCAGTAGGATCTGTGATGTATAATCCATAAAACATAACATGTGACACATACATAAAGTTAAAATATCATAATATATCCCATGTTTTGAACACCATAAACTGATAATATGAAAAAAACCTTTACCGTTATAAAAGTGCAGTAGGATCTGTGATATACATTCCATAAAACATAACATTTGATTTACACACAGGAAGCATCATAAAGCAAAATCGAGTTGAATGATTCGGGATGTTTTATAAAAAAAAACATCTTTTACCGTTACAAAAGTGACTGTTTGCAAATAAAATTTTTATGGAACGCATACTGCACAGATAAAGTCAGGTAGGATAGTTTCATCCTCTTTACCGTTACAAAAGTGAGTATCTGTACTATACATTCCATAAAACATAACATGCAACGTGAAAACAATTGATTTGAGCAAACACCATATTTCTCAACTTTAAGTATATTATTACTAAACTCTTTTGCTTTAAGCTTGCATTCGTGTTATACATGTCATAAACAAAACACGTGAAAATTGCTGCGATTTACACAGCATAAAGTTAAACTACCATAACAAAACTCTTGAGGTTTTTGCATTATGTTTCTTATGAAAAATTAATGAAATGGCACAATTGTAAAACAGCGAGGAATAAGTTCTCGAGTTTGCTTTTTTATCTTCAAGCTTGCATTACGTTTGTTACGCAGAATTACATGAAATGGCATCACAAGCAAATAATGTAAAACAAACCCTCTGTTTAGAGAGAAAAATATTATAATGTTCTTATTGCAGAATTACAATGTATAACAGACATCCATTTTCTCTCTTCAGCGAAAAAGAAGCTGTTAGTTGTGCTCAAAAGTAGAAGGATCTGCAGGAATAGAATAAGGTCCCCAAGCTAAAGTTTTATGCGGTTTTTCGATGCTATAACGCTTGGTATCAAGCCCTCTCAATGCAGTTTTGTTCATTTCTACTGTGCGAACCTCATGCTTATAACTTCTGAATGTTATTTGTTCAGCGAAATGTGATACGTTCATGTCATTGAGACAGGATAAGTAATCCTCGAAAGTTATTGAACGCATTGCCATCTTTGAAGTTCCCTTCTACTTTCTAATTAATTCCCCATCGAAACGGAATACATATAATTTTTATCTTAACCCTGCGTATTCTGTCATTATTCTACCAGTTAATTCATATTTAAATAAACTCATTACTTTTTTGTTTACGAGAGGTATCGAATATATGTTATCGGGCGGGTAATTCCTTGTATCAAAATATCGAAGGTTTGTTTTGATAAATTCGTAAACATCTGTACTAGTTTCACACGTATCGGTATAATTTAAAGCCAGATCGTTTAGATTATTTTTCAGAATGTTGTAATAAAAGTCATACATCACATATTTATAAATGTCAAGAATTGCCTGTCCTATGTATACGGGTTTACACATGTGAATTTCTTGCCTTGACAATTCGATCCCCACAAGGTCAAATATTATGAAACGTAAGAACGTCTGACGTGAAATCAATTTACGAGCCTGTTTCCAATTGGTAACAAAACGAAAATCGTTATACTTGCGCACGTTTTCGATAGATTTACATGAAGGCAATTATTCATTTTTTCCCATAAATTCTGTCCAAATTTTGTTTTTCCTTGAACACGTTTAGCAGCGTTCAAGTCAATATATATTTTCAACCAAAAGGATTTTTGTGAGCCACTTTTCTATGTATGCGTTTCAACCTCATTCCTAATTCTACACATTGCAGCAGATTACGGTAATGTAACACATAATTAGACTTATCTGACAGTGTCCCTAACAGTTTTTTGCTTTTATCTTTCGGATGTAATTAGCTCCTTGGACACATTGGAAGATCATTATGATGATAGTGTATTTCTTTAGGGTATTCCAGGTCGACTTCGAGCACATGACCTGTTTCCGAATCTGACGTTACGGTTAAGAAATCTGTTGCGTTAATTTCATCTGTATTTAGCCACCTGAGTTCTCTGAAAGGCTTGGGAACTCCTAGCCATCGAAAAGCCGTATAAGTTCGTGCAATTCAAAAGTGCTAAACATTTAGATGGTAATGATTCGTTGTAATCCTGCATATACTTGTAATTCGCTGTGGAGTATCGCCTGTACACTGTGCAAAGCCCTCCCCTGATTCCCGATTCGAAAAACTCTAACATATCTTTGTCAATGATTAGTGATAATTTAGCCTTACTTGATTTCAGCATTGCATCAAATTCCAACCCTGGTATAGTATAATAGTGACATGGATCCAATTTATATAAATTTAGATATAATTCTCTGAATTTGTCAAAAATATCTGTTAATAGCAGTGTGTCAGTCTTAAGGTACAGATCACTATGTCGCCTTAATTTCTAATATTTAATTCTCTCCATACTGTCTGTGCATGTAAATAGTGTTGTGTTGTTATGTTATCAAATTGTGAAATATCAGGTAATGAGTTATCTTTCAATTTCTCTACGCAATCCCGATATGTGTATGGAAATACACTTTTGCGTCTCATTAGCCATTGATGTATAGGATTTTCGTAAGATCTGTTTGTACTTTTAAAATCATCAGGGTTTGGCATATCAGCTAAATTGCTCAATTTATCGTTGAGGAACCTATAACAGTAAATAAATCTAAAATATATCGACTTTCCATTAGATGTGTATCTCTTACTGAATGATAGATAATTTTCTGATGTTTGTGAAATGCACGATATCGGTTCTCGATCTTAAGCGAGAATCTTCACGAGAAAATGTTAATCATAATTTTATAAACAGTGGAAAAAGATTGGTATGAAATTAGGTAATTTCCTATTCAAATTACACGAATTGTGTGCCGGACCTATGAATTTTCCAGAGATGTGACAGTGGTCTTTGGCTTTTAAATGGTCTGACTCAAATTTGCGTTCACATAAATGACAATAATCAGCGTTTTTTAATTTCATCTCATCATCATCTGTCATATCTAACTCTTTGTTTTTGAGTATATATCAATTAAATCGTCTGCAATTAACTTTAATTCACTGAAAAAATCTTCAATTGCATTAGGCCCTCTAAAGATTTTGAATTTTGACAAGGAATCGACATATAGACATACGGGATTTAGAGATATTGACACCGTTTCGTGTCTCTGTACCGACCGCGTTCAACTGTTCTCTATAGAGAACTTTTTTAAAGTATTGATTTGATGTCTGTATATACTACGAATGGAACGGGAGAACATTTGGAAAATGAATTGAATACAACCGTGTCATCCTTCCCTAGTTCAGGCAGAGTAACAACTTGTGATTTTATGCATCTCAGTTTATGTTTGGCTAGGATATTTTCATTTGAAAAGTGTTTCAAGCAGCCTTCACATATACTCATTTTACACTTGTGTTTAGTTAGCTGCATCACCAATAGTCGAGAAGGCTTATTTATTAAACAATAGTGTGATATACCTCCCTAGTGATTCTTAAAAGGTTAGCGTGATGCTCTTTACCTTTGGAGGTTTGGTATGGCGGAATAATTGAACACTGATCTATACCATATACAGTGATCGATATATTATCATTTTGCTTTTCAAATTTATGGATGTCATCTAAGGATACTGGAAATTTTATTCCTGTGAAATCAAATTCTTTAAACATGTTATACTTGGAATATGATTTCACTCTATTAGCATTACGCTTGTGCCAAATCCACCCTCCCAGGAGAAATATACATTACGCGACGGGCATCTATCAAAGGAACGCTGCCGAATGCGGCAAAAATAAGTGCAACGATCAACGTAGCAGTTCTTCAACAGTTCGCTACAAGAAGAAGAACCAGCACAAGTTTGGACTCACGTAGTAGTTCACGTCACGGGACTCGTCGACTGCGCACGCGCAAAAACACTCGATCTGCTCCAACGTGCTGGCTAGGAGGACGAACCAGTCTGTCTTCACCGAGGCAAGGTAACTAGAGTATAGAGAAGGTAGGCCACTCCGGCCATTTCACTCTCATTGGCTGCGCGCCTGTGACGTCATGTGGAAGGTTGAGCACGCGCGCTCTTTGGATAGTAATTGAAAGTGAGTGCTTTAAACACATTTTAACATGTACAATTTAAGGCACGGATTGGTATACCCATTGTGTAAACGGTTAAGCTGTAATTAAGGAAGTGTAATATAATGCAATGACATATGTTATAAAATATACTTTAACGGAAAATAGTAAGAAAGGTTCGTCAACACATTCTACTAATTACAAACTAATTTTACCAGCACCACCACCAAAACTATTACTAAAATAAAAAGTAACAATTTATTCTTTGTTTAATCGTAAAAGTAGACTTACATTCAAAAGTGGCTGGTCATTCACTCTAACACATTTTGAAATATGAAATCTATGGAATCCCACAAATATAACTTCGAACTTCTTCACTTTTTGGCACCACTGTTCGGTAGGTCGAATAAGTCCCCCTCCCTGGAAATAACTGTAATCCAGTCCTGAGGCACTTAAGTTAGTAAATTACAGTCACTGTCTTTGCTTCCCAATGTACTATCAAAGGACCGACATTTGTATGCAATATAACTCGCAAGATATTTTACAGTCCATATTGAAATCTTCAATTTCAAAATTTTCCTTTATGCTCATATCTGCTAACAATATTGCCTCCTCATATTCGGTGGGTGCTGAAAGTTCTTTAGCAATGTCATGCATCCATAGTCTCATGTTTTTCCTATCGCTGATAATGAAATTATGCTTAATCCAATATGCTGAATAATATAAAGTCAACATTGTTATATTACTTTCAGTAAACATGACCAAATAAAATATAGTTTTGAGATGACGTAACTTTTCGCTGGTACTGTTGCTGTTATTTGTGCTCGAACCCGGAAGACAGACATAATGCCAGTTCGGAATCAACAAACATGGCACTGCATCACCACATCAAATTTTCGTAGAGGTAAGCCAGTAATTCGTTTTTTAAATCCCGTTCGTAACCTCAGGCCGAAAATGTACTGAGCGACTCGAGCATTATCAGTGTTGAATTTATCACTCCGTTTACAGCGAGACACCAACATGCTCCTTAGTTTATCTTTTTTAGAAAATTTATGATACATAATTCCAGCGGTTTTTGTTCCTATATTGGAACAATGCGCAACAGCACAGTTAACTTTGTTTTTGAAACGTTCTTTTTGAACACGAATGCACACCGCACTTGTATTTCCAAATCGCATCCACAACTAGAACTAACTTCTACGCAATCGGAAAGAGCATTCTTATTTAGTGAGCAACAATGCTCACCAAACAACATTTGCACTTGTTTGTGCAGTACAAAACGGTTGCTCATGATTGGACAGTACAACGCGTTACAGAAAAATATTATTTCAAGAGCTGTTCTGCGATTCCTCGAAATAATTGTATACGTGTTGTTTAAGAATGTTTTTTTCCCAGAATATAGGGAATATACTGTTTCAGAAATTAGTGCGTGAACACGTGCAATCAAATGCACCTAATAGGGCAATTCGGCACGCGTTATGACACCTGTTCGTGCTGTTTTAAATGCACAGGGACTCGAACACAACGTCTCCAAAACCTTTAAGAAGTTCAACAGAAAGATTAAAGAAATCTTCGTTTTGCCTTAGGGTAATGTACCCCTTAAATTCAAACTGTGTGGAAATTCAGGTATAACATGGACAAAATGCTGATGACCATTTTGCATGACTATGCAAGTGCTCTTTTAAAATCCGGAAATAAGAAAATCGTTTTCTTTGTCATTTCAAGGGAAACAAACACTCGATTCACACTGAGGAATATCATTGTAATGATATAACATTGTGATGGTATTCAGCTAGAAAGTGTAATCCCAATAAAATTACATTATTTTACAACCTCATATTTTCTATATCTTACTTTGATCGCGTAACATATATAACTAAAATTATTTATAGCTGTTTAAAGTGCGAAAATATGCACAATATATATTGTAATTATAAAACTCGGATTTGCTACATTCACATGACTTTCTTTGCTCACTCTTCCACAAACACTACAAACTATCCATACAGAAGTTTATTCTTCTATCTACTTGTTAAGAGAGATGAACCTTAATTACACATTCAGTTGTATGTATAAGAAGGATTGAGTAAGCTAAACCGATAGTCAAATTATAAAGCGTGTCGCTATGTGATGGCTTTGAAATTCCATGCTCTTTGCTAGACCACGAGGGAAAAAAGTCGAATAGCGACTTACCACTTAAAAGCGTTTTAAGTATTTGAACATTCAGACAAATAACACAGAATATCTTAGACATGGTTAAAGCCACAACGTTTATTTCGTATAAACTGTGTGCTTTAACGAGTTCTACTTCTTTTTAAAGTAATTTTTTGATCTTCTAACCTTTACCAAATTATAAAAGCCATTCAAATGAAGTTTCTACAGGCTACTTACAGGAAATTCAAAATATACATTTTATTTGTCATGTAAATGTTTTAAACATATGCATTTTAATCAAAATGGTATTAGTCATTTTTGAGAACAAAAGTAATGGGTAATTTCCCATGTAAAGGGTAGTTCGTGATACGTAATCTTCTTAAAAGATCATGTCGCATCCTTGGAAGATGCTAGAGTTAAATTCCAAGTTTGGTATTTAACAGACTTTTCGTTTTGAGTTATGCTGTTCACACGCACGCACAGATCTTTTACTAAAAATTTTGTTTTTAGATTCAAGGAGTCTCAAAACATGTATTTCCGTGAAAAATCGGTATTGAAATTTTGGTTAGAATACAATACTTCCTTTACTTACTATAAATAAATAGGAGAGGAAGCAAAATTGCAGAAATAATGCATAGCCTGATGGTTTTATTTTACTTTAATATAATATATTTTTTCTTCTCCCTCTCTTCGTTTATTACGTGATTAAAAAGCAATGATACTTGCTATCTTTTGTAAGAAATGCATTGCAATTATAGCCTAAATGTTGAAAAATTCAAAGCCCAAAAGAAAGCGTTGCAACTGTTTAACAAGACAAGTGTAAGATAAAGAGTATATGGCATAGTTTTGATTCTTCCTCCGTATTATTTTTCTATTTCTACGTTATATGTTGCGGAATGAGAGTTTTGTTTCAAATAAATTTGCCCGAGGTGACCATATCATGTCAGATAACATGACGGGATTTGAATTATATCGTAAAACTTGAGCTTGCACATGTGAATAGCAATGCCAGGTACCTTCCACATGACGTCACTAGCAGACAGCTCGACAAGCAGTGAATGCGCGGGAAGCGGTAAGAGGCCCCCCTGTCACCGAGGGAAACAAGCAGGATCACGTCAGATAGAAGCATTCGGCACGGTACACAAAATTCTCTTTCGGCTAAATATATTTAAAATTCTCTTTGGTAATTGGGTAGCGGTAAAGATATCTATCGTCGGATAGATATATTTATTTTTGGCGTTTTACTATTAATCTTTAAATGTGAGAGCAGGAAGCAAATTGTAAAAATTGTAATTGAATAATAAATATTGAAACTGTAAACTCTAAAATGAAATAGGGAATGAACAAGGGTTGATAATTGTAAGCATTTGTGTGATATGGACGTGTTAATTTATTAAAGTAAATAATACGGTTGGTAATTATTTTTATGAATATATCTTCAAGCCATTATTCCTTGTACAATCCATGTAATCCTGGGTCAAAGTAATCGCTTCACGCTTTATTGGGTATTTGGATGCAAGTAGATAATATCCGAAACATTTAATATAAGTGTTTTTAATATTGATCACGGCTTTCTTATGTTTTATGAATTCAGGCACTTTTATGTGACAGTCTGCATTTAAAGGATCGTAGTGACAAGCATTTAGAATTAACGAACCTATTTGGAATAGAGTTTTTGAACTACTTTTCGATTCAAATGTTTCAATATTCAATAATATGGGATGTGTAAGTTTATTCTCATACCATTCGCTAATGTTTGTACCCTGTAATAAAGGAGGTATCCTATTGTAGAAACTAAACGTCTCGATTTTTTCGTTTTCAGGGGTCTGAATAATGTATTAACACACTAACGTAGCACACAATTTTATTCCTGATGCATGAAGACAGAAATTACTCCGAATTTCATTGCTGACCGTGGGTTCACATTCACCTAGAAATGTTTCCGGATCAACGATATCCAGAGTGTTTTCTATCTGACTTGTATAGATCCGATTTTTAAATGCAGATTCTATTTCGACACATGCAAGATCCTTTGTATTCCTCTGTTCACTCACCAAATCGATTCTCGCATTCTTTGCCGCGTATGCACCAGCGTCTTCGGGATCGGAACCCGTCCTCTTGGCAGCCAAATCAGCTCGGGTCTTATTCGAGATCGTGTACACGTATTCATCTGAAATGATAATACAAATATCGTATTAGTATTCGTCTCACACCACAGGCATACAGTCGTGAACGTAAACGTCTATTTGATCACATGTATAAATACAATTATAATTTTTTCAGTGTAATTTGTTCCCCAAAAAATAATACTTGACTTTTTTAAACATGCGCAAATGTTTGATTAAGCTGGAAAAAATCAATTCACATATTTGATATGTTATTTTCTAAGGAAATGTTTGCTATTTTAAGCTGACATCTGATTTTTTAAAGCTGAAAGAATAAACATTCTAGCACAAATTGTACTTTGTCCAATGCGTGAAAACAAACATTTTTTCCCATAACAATAATTGCATTTTTAAACGTGCACAAATGTTTGATTAAGCTGGGAAATAATTTATTCGCATATTTGATATGTTTTGAAATTATTTTCGAAGAAAAATTTGATATCTCAAGCTCACATCTGATTTTTTAAATGCTGAAAAACATAAACATTCATGCACAAATTGTATTTCGTCCGATGCGAGAAAACAAACATTTTTACATTCATAAATGTTTTGTTTAAGCTGAAATAATCTATTCACATATCTGTTAGAGCTATTTTCTATGAAGTCTAATAATAGAATAATGTAAACGTTTTAACACGTGTATAAATACAATAAGATTTTTTTATATTTAGTTTTTTCCAACGCTAAAATGAATTTAAATACTACTAATACATACTTACATCTTTGATTAAGCTGAAATAATTTATTCCTATATTTGACAAAGCTGAAATCTAATTTTCCACTGTGATATCTCTTATACACAAATATGTCCGATACGTTCTTTTATTTTAATCTGAAATCTATTTGGAAATAACGATATTTTAATAATTATCAAATGAATACTTTAAGACAGAATTTAAATCTTACCTATTTTTGCTCATAGTTTTCTGTAGTGTTTATCTTTCTGGGGATATCTTCTTGTTTTGCTGCACTGTCTGAAAAAAATTATACAACAGACTGTAAATATACCTATTTTTTCAGTTGCAATTCAAACAAACATCTGTAAAAAGGAACACATATATTTTTGTTATACACACATTCATGATAATGTTCTAGGCCAATATTGCTTTTTGTTTATTACAAAAGTAAACACATTATTTTTTAAACTCAGTTTATACTTTTCGTAGCTGGAATATGATTTTTTATAAGTATAAATGTGTAAACATGACTATTTCAGAAAACTGGTAAAATAAAAGATTACATGATTTTAATTAAACTGAGATTACTTTTGTAAGTATATAATTTATTCCAGCATGCATTCGAAAACTGAATTAAGTACCTTACTTCCTTCCGGATTCTGCCTTTGTGTTGGAGATGTATTCGCTGCTGTCTGAAATGGTACAATTCCATATTAGCGATATGGTATCAGCAAGTTGTTTCTTAATCTGAGAAAGGAAAACCATTTTGTCATATTTCTCTAAAACATTATTATTATTTGATGTATATATGCCACCCATTCATTGTAATTTTCTTTAAAAAGTGATGCAAGTATATGATACACATTAATTGTAGTTTTTTAAAGTGATGCAAATTGTCGTTCAAAGCTGAGTTTTTACCTTCAACACATGCAAAGAATTTTTTCGTTTTAAAACAAAAAATTATTAAATACATCTATAACTTTCTTTTTCCTAGCATGCATTGATTTATTAAACGTCATTGTAATAACAGATTTGCAAGACCTTTGATTGTAAAAAAGATATCTTATGCCGTTTGTATCCACTCGGCAGGCTTTCCTGACCTATATACATAAGTTGGTATCCTCCTGAATTGATTGCAGCTTTCTGTCCTGCTGACATATTTTTAAATCGTTCCGGGAGAAAGATTTGATACTGCAGATTTAGAACTATGCGCTCTCCGTACCTTGTACACACTGCCTTAAGTCCATTTATTTTGAAGGGGACATGCACCTCCAATGATACTTTTCCAGATTTAGAACTATTCGCTCTCCGTATCTTGTACATACTGTCCTTAGTCCATTTACTTTGAAGGGGACTTCATCTCCAAATCTACAAGCTTTTTCTTAGGTAGAATAGTCCTACCATTTCCCAGTTCATTTAGTTGATTTACTATGTCATCTGTAACATTTCAAACGTGTTTTGACAGCAGTTTAGTACAAGCACTTTATATTTAGGTCAAACATTCCAAACGTGTTTCAACAGGATTTTTAGTACAAGCACTTTATATTTATGTTATCGGTAATATCTTAGTCTCGATACTCTTGCACGAGTACATAATCTTAACAAACAAAAACCACGAGAACAAAACTATATTACACTCAATGTTTTATAGCAAAAATTGTTCTCTTACCATCCATGTTTGCTGTCCTGTCTCGTACACTGATGGCACTGATGTGATTTTCATATCCTTATACTCGTATAGAAGCTGTTTTGACCTCATTTCACTTTAAAGTTGTCAACCCCCCATAGCTCACATGTTATGTCTTAAGGATTATGCATAACAGATCACACTCCCACAGATACTAAGATCTTAGTTCTTAATGTTAAGGTTGTTTTATACAAATCCATTTATCGATAGTGGGGATTTTCAATCGAAGATTATTTTAGTCTTATAACATATATGCGTGCACAGCTCTTTGCCTATTGGTTGCCTTCATTCATAGGAGTGAAAATTTTTCTGCTTCATAGATAGTTGTTCTTTTTAGTTGAATTATTCGGACATACATAGCTGCAATCTTTCTATCCCGTTATTTTATTTTTTCGTCGGGTGTACGTGGGCAAAGTACACACGTACATGCATTTGTTCATCTCAACATAGCTATAATGTTGCTCCTTAATAGTGTGGCATGTGCACAGATTATAGTAATAGTAATACGTCCTCTGGTTACCCAAGTCGAAGGTTGGCAGTTTATCTGAGGAGGGGCGATTGAGGGGAAACAGTCTCATTGGTGGGGATATGGCGTTAGTGACGCCAAGCTTAACGTGGGTTTTCTGAGCAGTCTGTGACTAGTCTTCGCGTCAGGTGAACGGATAGCTGCCCTACGATATGGCGTCCTCGCCCGGCAGACACATGGGGTAAGACATTATTATAATAAATCTACTAGTTGTCCATTCCTTTGCAGTTTTTAATTATGATAGTAGAATAGAATCCTTGCCTCTCCCTTCAGCCAGGAATTATGTTAGTGTAAGAATATTTTTGAGATAACTTTAGCTACGTCCCTTGTCGTTGCCTCTTAAATTAAAGTTTCCTTTGTTTGATTAACGATCCCTCTCACAAGCGAGTTGCCCTCCTCTGTAGTTAAATAATAATTAAATATTGAGGTACACGACATATTGGTGGGGGCGCCGAGAAATTGGTTTGATTTGTTTTGAGATTTTAAGTGCAAAATTCTTTTTCCCTCCAAATTTAACGGTTTCTGCTCCACGTGGTCGTGAAAAATGTAAAGTTCTTTCTGGCTGAAGGGTAAGGATTTTTATACTTTAATTTGTGATTCTCTTCTTCTAAATTTTGTTTCCATCATTTCTGAAAGTCTGGTGTCGAAATTTCAATTTTGAGTTCATTTTTGCATTTTTTCCCATTGTCTGCCGGGTGACGCTAAAACTTCTACTCCATTTTCCCCTTGTTTTGGCTTCATTTCCTTTAAATTATATCACTGTGTTCCGTTCTTCGTGCTGGTTATTTTCCAAAAAATGTTTTTGTGAAAGTTGAGAAGAAACGAGCGATATAGTTGTAGTTTCAAAATGTGCTCGTCACGTGTTGGCTATCTGTTTGCAAATCTTGTTTTTTGTGCTTATTAGCAGTGGTTTGGAAATGTATAACTTTATATTCCAGTGATTGTGATTTCTAGCTATTTACTGCACTTTTCTGGGTCATCTTTCGTGTAACTTTTATGTACGCACGTGTGTTGTGTAATTCCCGCGTGGTCGTGCATTTCAGCAATAATTTTTAGCTTGTGAAACCAGTCTTCCTCAGCACGTGTTTTGGCGCGTTTATTTGCGTGTGCATATCAGATTATATACATTTGATTTAAGAGAAAAAAGAGAAGTTTTGTGTGCTAGTTTAAATTACAAGTCTGTATTCTGCTCCTTTTTGAGAATATTAGCGGTGGTCACAGTAAGTGTGACGTAGTTTTTTTTTACTTCCAGTTCGAGGTTTCTCACTGAAGCTATCATTTTGTTTTCTTCCATGTGTTCATTCTGATTAAAAATCTTGGTATTGTGTCCAAGTGGCTTGTGTAGCCGTGTGTTAGTATAAATTTCTGATATTTCGCCGCGGGCGCTTGATTGTATTCTTTCTGCAACTGTTTTATTTGGTTATGTTCTGATCTTGCTACTTACATTCATGTGATGTGTTTAGTTTGGTGTAATCTGTATTGCTTGGTCCTACTGTTTGTTTATTGGTTGCGTTATCTTTTGTGCTGCAATCATGCCTAAGCGATGTACTGCACAGAAATCTGATATAGTAATTGCTCCTGTTAGCGAGCACAGTGACGTTGACTTTATGTCCAGTGTTGGTTCGCCTGTTGTTGCAAAGCAATCAGCTGTCTGCCGCCCGGTCATTGACCCCTCTCACGTGAAGAATCCCAGTAGGATGTCGGCGTATGAGGTACTTTAGAATTTTGAAATGTTCGCTACTACTGCTAATGGCCGCTCTGAGAAAATCATAATGATGATAATTTTGCTTTACCGTTGCCAAGTTTGGTTTAATTCCGCAATGCATATTTTTAAGGGAAAATCTTTCGCAGTTACTCATGTAAGTAAAAGTTTCAGGAGCTACCAACCTTGCCAGTATCTGCACCTAATTAGGTTTGATGTGCTTCTAATATGGACCAGTACGATGTGGATGTTGATGAACCAGCTGTACGTGTGTTACCAGATTTTGGACAATTTGCACGGGAATTTTGTGGTAAACGAGTAAGAGAAAAGAAAAAAATCACCCGTAAGTATGTAATCATTGTGAGTGCTAAAGTTTGGATGAATGAAACAGTTTTACGACTCACACAGGTATGCTAAATTTATTGTTTCACTGACTGATGCTTAATTAAGCTTTGTTTTTCAGGAATAATGTGATATGAATGTCTCTGCTAAATTAAAAGTGTGTTATTATTGTGGGTGTAATTTAAATTTTGAATTATGTTTTGGGAACTGCAAATCATTTGTTTTGTTGTATTATGCTGCAGGAATGTGTTTCAGGTGTACTATATGCTTAATTGAGCTTTCATTTTCAGGAATGTTATGTGACAATATTGTTTTGAATAATGATGTGATGTTGTTTTGTTGCATTCGATTTGATTTGATATGATATGATTTGATTTTGACTCGATTTGATTTTGGGTTCCATAATGATGCTGTGATCTTTATTTGCAGAAAATTGTTGCATGAATAGTGTTTGTATGTATGTGTGTATTTGAGGTTATGTGATATATGTGAGATTTGCCTCGGTGGGAGTGCCAAAGTGTAACCCCGATGGCGTAGTGTGAGGATATGTGAGAAATAAGAGTTGAGATTTGCCTCGGTGGAAGTGCCAAAGAGTAACCCCGACGGTGTTCATGTGAGATGAGGAGAGATGAGATGAGACGAGATGTCAGCTTCGGTGGAAGTGCCACAGTGTAACCCCGACAGTTGTTGTATCATTTCAGAGATTTTGCTTATTGGTGTTGCTGTAACGTGCCCAGTATAGCGTGTGTGATGAATTCACACGAGAGATTATATAGATGGAAGTGAATGTAATGAAAATAATTTTTTTTCTCTGTTTATGCAACAAGTTTATTACCATCTTAGATAGCAAATGTTAATACCACCTGTTTTCCAGCTTAAATTTTCATTTTGAGGATGTAGATGCAACATTATAATGTCATGTTATTTGTGTAATTCCTGAATTGTTAATGTGATTTTTTGAAGGTTATGCCTATGTCAAATGTTTTGAATTTACAGCATGCTAAATGAGACACGTAAGTGCAGATGTTTTGCTTTGAAGAGAAAATTGAAAGATGATGATGCTTGAAGTAATGATCGAGATTGCACTATTACTGCTGATGATGTTGATAATGATTATGATTGAGTTGATGCTCATAATGAGATGAGAACGATAATGATGTGGACAAGAAGTTGTATTGGCGACAAGAGTAGGACACTAGTAGTTGAAAGCATGTCACGTGGCGTAGTTTAGAAATGTATTGTGGATGTAGCTTGTAGTGATGTATACACTAGTTTGAGTAGATAGTTAAGTCAGTGTTGTGTGTAATTTGGGGCCATGGTCAGTGTGAATGAGTTCATTTAATCGTCATGTGTGATTGTCTTGTAAGTGCACTTACTTTCTTTTGTTAGTGATACCAGCTGGTTATTAAGATGTAATATTGGGATCCCAAAACAAGGTTATGTTTCATTTCTGTCATGTTCATGTATTTTGATTCTGTTTTACTGTTATTTGGATTGTAAAGCATTGTAAGTTACACTTTGGATGGCAACTCTGTAAAATTTCTTTCTTATGCCAATTTGTACTAATTTTTTTTCTCTCTTTCTTTGCCCCATGTCATAAGAATTTTTTTTTAGTGTACATTTTTCAAACTTTAAAATCTTTAATTGTAAATGACATACCCTTCTTTTATGTGTGATTCTTTGTGGGAGCATCCTGTTTATTGTGTGGTGGTTTTGTTTTAGTATTGTGCTGTGGCAGAGAGCGAGAAGGTGCATCAGCATCCCCAGGGCACACCAGAAGTCAAGAAACACCACAGGGAAGCTGTCGGGCAGCCACTACACTGCCGTGGCATAAGGAGCCACCATGTCGGGGGGCAGTCCAAGCCAGCGACTGCCCACCCTGTTGTCATCACCAGAGACCTGCGGTGCTAATTCTACACCAGGACAAATCGTCGTTGTGGGCACTGTCTAAACCCACCCACAAACAGTTACGGCAGTTCATCACCCTTTTGCGCAGTGTAGTGTGCCTGTGAACTAAGGCAGTGTGGTGTGTGCGTGTGCGGGATGCTAAAGCTAAGTGCATTAACAATACTAAGTCGACAGCACTTACATTCCTCGCCTCTCGTCATCGCCCAGCAATATTGTGTCGTCGGCTGGGTGCTTACCACACATATATATTATTGTTATATTTTACTTCACACATTTGTATGCCATTTTTTTTGGTATGTCTTTGTCTTGTTTTTTTTTCATGTTTATTGTATTTATTTCTTTCTGTCGACGAGGACGTCGACTTCGGTGGCCAGGGGGAGATGTGGCATGTGCACAGATTATAGTAATAGTAATACGTCCTCTGGTTACCCAAGTCGAAGGTTGGCAGTTTATCTGAGGCAGTTTATCTCTTAAATTAAAGTTTCCTTTGTTTGATTAACGATCCCTCTCACAAGCGAGTTGCCCTCCTCTGTAGTTAAATAATAATTAAATATTGAGGTACACGACAATAGACTTTAGTCTCAGACGTATAATTACGATCCATGGACGGCATCTTCATTTTAGAGTTTGATTTTTTTACCTTGCCGCACGTGACCTGTCTGCCGATAATTATAGTGCAGGAGAAAGACCGTTCGTCATATTCCTTAGCATAAGCATTTCCTCTCAAACGTATAAGTACGGTCCGCGGAGAGATACGTTCGCTTTAGAGCTTATAGACATTGTTTGTAAGCGGGAAGTTGAACTTAAACTACATTATTTATTTTTTTTCGCTTCGAAGTCGTGCGTTGCCAGTATTTTAACAGTTTCAGATCGTTTTTTGTATTATACATTATTGTAATCAGATAACCACGTACACGTAATTTAAACGCATCGGTCATGCATTACCTTATTTTCTCATTACGTTGCTTTTATATCGTACTTTGACATGGTGAGAAAACCATGGAATATTCGTAAGACGAATGAGAAGTTTACATTTTTTTCTCTGAATAGACACATTGTGACAGTTAAATAGTTTTTCGTTCATTCCCTTCCCATTTCACCACAGGCGTATGTTTTTTTCTTGGATACAGATGCACATGGAAACACGCACACAAACGTACCATGGGGGCGGTACATTGATGTGATGAGACACACACACACACACCTCTTACCATCCCCAGAGAGATAGAAAGAAGGGAATGAGACCTGACACTCATTCGAGCATTACGCATAAATGACCGGATTAATTGCATTACTGAAACACACAACTCTTTACCACAGGAGAGAGAGAAGCGATGAGGACAAAGACACTCTTTCCATAACTACACACACACAACCTATCATAACATAAGGGCATTATAACACATGCAATTGCACACATAACTCTTTACCACAGGAGAGAGAGAAACGATGAGGACAAAGACACTCCTTCCATAACTACACACACACACACACACAACCTATCATAACATAAGGGCATTATAACACATGCAATTGCACACATAACTCTTTACCACAGGAGAGAGAGAGAGAGAGGGAGAGAAACGATGAGGCCAAAGACACTCTTTCCATAACTACACACACACACACACAACCTATCATAACATAAGGGCATTATAACACATGCAATTGCACACATAACTCTTTACCACAGGAGAGAGAGAGAGGTAGAGAAACGATGAGGCCAAAGACACTCTTTCCATAACTACACACACACACACACACAACCTAAGATAACATAAGGGGATTATAACACATGCAATTGCACACATAACTCTTTACCACAGGAGAGAGAGAGAGGGAGAGAAACGATGAGGCCAAAGACACTCTTTCCATAACTACACACACACAACCTATCATAACATAAGGGCATTATAACACATGCAATTGCACACATAACTCTTTACCACAGGAGAGAGAGAGAGGGAGAGAAACGATGAGGCCAAAGACACTCTTTCCATAACTACACACACACACACACACAACCTATCATAACATAAGGGCATTATAACACATGCAATTGCACACATAACTCTTTACCACAGGAGAGAGAGAGAGGGGGAGAAACGATGAGGCCAAAGACACTCTTTCCATAACTACACACACACAACCTATCATAACATAAGGGCATTATAACACATGCAATTGCACACATAACTCTTTACCACAGGAGAGAGAGAGAGAGAGAGAGAGAGGGAGAGAAACGATGAGGCCAAAGACACTCTTTCCATAACTACACACACACACAACCTATCATAACATAAGGGCATTATAACACATGCAATTGCACACATAACTCTTTACCACAGGAGAGAGAGAGAGAGGGAGAGAAACGATGAGGCCAAAGACACTCTTTCCATAACTACACACACACACACACACAACCTATCATAACATAAGGGCATTATAACACATGCAATTGCACACATAACTCTTTACCACAGGAGAGAGAGAGAGAGGGAGAGAAACGATGAGGCCAAAGACACTCTTTCCATAACTACACACACACACACACACATAACCTATCATAACATAAGGGCATTATAACACATGCAATTGCACACATAACTCTTTACCACAGGAGAGAGAGAGAGAGGGGGAGAAACGATGAGGCCAAAGACACTCTTTCCATAACTACACACACACAACCTATCATAACATAAGGGCATTATAACACATGCAATTGCACACATAACTCTTTACCACAGGAGAGAGAGAGAGAGGGAGAGAAACGATGAGGCCAAAGACACTCTTTCCATAACTACACACACACAACCTATCATAACATAAGGGCATTATAACACATGCAATTGCACACATAACTCTTTACCACAGGAGAGAGAGAGAGAGGGAGAGAAACGATGAGGCCAAAGAAACTCTTTCCATAACTACACACACACACACACACACACACACACAACCTATCATAACATAAGGGCATTATAACACATGCAATTACACACATAACTCTTTACCACAGGAGAGAGAGAGAGAGAGAGAGAGAGAGAGGGGGAGAAACGATGAGGCCAAAGACACTCTTTCCATAACTACACACACACAACCTATCATAACATAAGGGCATTATAACACATGCAATTGCACACATAACTCTTTACCACAGGAGAGAGAGAGAGGGAGAGAAACGATGAGGCCAAAGACACTCTTTCCATAACTACACACACACAACCTATCATAACATAAGGGCATTATAACACATGCAATTGCACACATAACTCTTTACCACAGGAGAGAGAGAGAGAGGGAGAGAAACGATGAGGCCAAAGACACTCTTTCCATAACTACACACACACAACCTATCATAACATAAGGGCATTATAACACATGCAATTGCACACATAACTCTTTACCACAGGAGAGAGAGAGAGGGAGAGAAACGATGAGGCCAAAGACACTCTTTCCATAACTACACACACACAACCTATCATAACATAAGGGCATTATAACACATGCAATTGCACACATAACTCTTTACCACAGGAGAGAGAGAGAGGGAGAGAAACGATGAGGCCAAAGACACTCCTTCCATAACTACACACACAACCTATCATAACATAAGGGCATTATAACACATGCAATTGCACACATAACTCTTTACCACAGGAGAGAGAGAGAGAGGGAGAGAAACGATGAGGCCAAAGACACTCTTTCCATAACTACACACACACAACCTATCATAACATAAGGGCATTATAACACATGCAATTGCACACATAACTCTTTACCACAGGAGAGAGAGAGAGAGGGAGAGAAACGATGAGGCCAAAGACACTCTTTCCATAACTACACACACACACACACACACAACCTATCATAACATAAGGGCATTATAACACAGGCAATTGCACACATAACTCTTTACCACAGGAGAGAGAGAGAGGTAGAGAAACGATGAGGCCAAAGACACTCTTTCCATAACTACACACACACAACCTATCATAACATAAGGGCATTATAACACATGCAATTGCACACATAACTCTTTACCACAGGAGAGAGAGAGAGGGAGAGAAACGATGAGGCCAAAGACACTCTTTCCATAACTACACACACACAACCTATCATAACATAAGGGCATTATAACACATGCAATTGCACACATAACTCTTTACCACAGGAGAGAGAGATAGAGGGGGGGAAACGATGAGGCCAAAGACACTCTTTCCATAACTACACACACACACAACCTATCATAACATAAGGGCATTATAACACATGCAATTGCACACATAACTCTTTACCACAGGAGAGAGAGAGAGAGGGAGAGAAACGATGAGGCCAAAGACACTCTTTCCATAACTACACACACACAACCTATCATAACATAAGGGCATTATAACACATGCAATTGCACACATAACTCTTTACCACAGGAGAGAGAGAGAGAGAGGGAGAGAAACGATGAGGCCAAAGACACTCTTTCCATAACTACACACACACACACATAACCTATCATAACATAAGGGCATTATAACACATGCAATTGCACACATAACTCTTTACCACAGGAGAGAGAGAGAGAGGGGGAGAAACGATGAGGCCAAAGACACTCTTTCCATAACTACACACACACAACCTATCATAACATAAGGGCATTAGAACACATGCAATTGCACACATAACTCTTTACCACAGGAGAGAGGGAGAGAAACGATGAGGCCAAAGACACTCTTTCCATAACTACACACACACAACCTATCATAACATAAGGGCATTATAACACATGCAATTGCACACATAACTCTTTACCACAGGAGAGAGAGAGAGAGGGGGAGAAACGATGAGGCCAAAGACACTCTTTCCATAACTACACACACACAACCTATCATAACATAAGGGCATTATAACACATGCAATTCCACACATAACTCTTTACCACAGGAGAGAGAGAGAGAGGGAGAGAAACGATGAGGCCAAAGACACTCTTTCCATAACTACACACACACAACCTATCATAACATAAGGGCATTATAACACATGCAATTGCACACATAACTCTTTACCACAGGAGAGAGAGAGAGAGAGGGGGAGAAACGATGAGGCCAAAGACACTCTTTCCATAACTACACACACACAACCTATCATAACATAAGGGCATTATAACACATGCAATTGCACACATAACTCTTTACCACAGGAGAGAGAGAGAGAGGGAGAGAAACGATGAGGCCAAAGACACTCTTTCCATAACTACACACACACAACCTATCATAACATAAGGGCATTATAAGACATGCAATTGCACACATAACTCTTTACCACAGGAGAGAGAGAGAGAGAGGGAGAGAAACGATGAGGCCAAAGACACTCTTTCCATAACTACACACACAACCTATCATAACATAAGGGCATTATAACACATGCAATTGCACACATAACTCTTTACCACAGGAGAGAGAGAGAGGGAGAGAAACGATGAGGCCAAAGACACTCTTTCCATAACTACACACACACAACCTATCATAACATAAGGGCATTATAACACATGCAATTGCACACATAACTCTTTACCACAGGAGAGAGAGAGAGAGGGAGAGAAACGATGAGGCCAAAGACACTCCTTCCATAACTACACACACAACCTATCATAACATAAGGGCATTATAACACATGCAATTGCACACATAACTCTTTACCACAGGAGAGAGAGAGAGAGGGAGAGAAACGATGAGGCCAAAGACACTCTTTCCATAACTACACACACACAACCTATCATAACGTAAGGGCATTATAACACATGCAATTGCACACATAACTCTTTACCACAGGAGAGAGAGAGAGGGAGAGAAACGATGAGGCCAAAGACACTCTTTCCATAACTACACACACACACAACCTATCATAACATAAGGGCATTATAACACATGCAATTGCACACATAACTCTTTACCACAGGAGAGAGAGAGAGGGAGAGAAACGATGAGGCCAAAGACACTCTTTCCATAACTACACACACACACACACACACAACCTATCATAACGTAAGGGCATTATAACACATGCAATTGCACACATAACTCTTTACCACAGGAGAGAGAGAGAGGGAGAGAAACGATGAGGCCAAAGACACTCTTTCCATAACTACACACACACACACACACACAACCTATCATAACATAAGGGCATTATAACACATGCAATTGCACACATAACTCTTTACCACAGGAGAGAGAGAGAGGGATAGAAACGATGAGGCCAAAGACACTCTTTCCATAACTACACACACACAACCTATCATAACATAAGGGCATTATAACACATGCAATTGCGCACATAACTCTTTACCACAGGAGAGAGAGAGAGAGGGAGAGAAACGATGAGGCCAAAGACACTCTTTCCATAACTACACACACACACACAACCTATCATAACATAAGGGCATTATAACACATGCAATTGCACACATAACTCTTTACCACAGGAGAGAGAGAGAGAGGGAGAGAAACGATGAGGCCAAAGACACTCCTTCCATAACTACACACACAACCTAAGATAACTTAAGGGGATTATAACACATGCAATTGCACACATAACTCTTTACCACAGGAGAGAGAGAGAGAGGGAGAGAAACGATGAGGCCAAAGACACTCCTTCCATAACTACACACACAACCTAAGATAACATAAGGGGATTATAACACATGCAATTGCACACATAACTCTTTACCGCAGGAGAGAGAGAGAGGGAGAGAAACGATGAGGCCAAAGACACTCCTTCCATAACTACACACACAACCTATCATAACATAAGGGCATTATAACACATGCAATTGCACACATAACTCTTTACCACAGGAGAGAGAGAGAGGGAGAGAAACGATGAGCTCAAAGACACTCTTTCCATAACTACACACACACACAACCTATCATAACATAAGGGCATTATAACACATGCAATTGCACACATAACTCTTTACCACAGGAGAGAGAGAGAGAAACGATGAGGCCAAAGACACTCTTTCCATAACTACACACACAACCTAAGATAACATAAGGGGATTATAACACATGCAATTGCACACATAACTCTTTACCACAGGAGAGAGAGAGAGGGAGAGAAACGATGAGCTCAAAGACACTCTTTCCATAACTACACACACACACAACCTATCATAACATAAGGGCATTATAACACATGCAATTGCACACATAACTCTTTACCACAGGAGAGAGGGAGAGAAACGATGAGGCCAAAGACACTCCTTACATAACTACACACACAACCTATCATAACATAAGGGCATTATAACACATGCAATTGCACACATAACTCTTTACCACAGGAGAGAGAGAGAGAGAGAGGGAGAGAAACGATGAGGCCAAAGACCCTCCTTCCATAACTACACACACAACCTAAGATAACATAAGGGGATTGTAGTACATGTCGTTTTTAACATTGGGGTTTCTATATCACGTTTTTGACTGATTTAGAATCCGCTGGGGTTTTGTCACTGTTTTGATTGATTCAGAAACCGCCTATTACACCTACTAACGTGGATTTGTTTTGTTTTTTGTTTGTTTTTGGCTCTACTGGCAGCTTTATTGAGCAAGACGGAGTTTCAGGCTTCAGTAGAACATCTGCACCGGTCATTTAAAACTGGTATGTAGAGTATGTTGTGATGAACATGAAACAGTTGAACAAAGAACCTCGTAGGCTGTCTGTGTTTGAAACTAAGTTTCATTATATGTTGTCATAAATATTCCCATTAAAACTATTAATCCGATTTTCAAACGTTATAGGTAATTGCTATGCTCTTGCTAATCGCATTAAATACTCAGATTGAGTATTCAACAATATGCATATTGAACAGTTTTATATGTGAAGTAATTATATGAAAATGTGAAAACATGATCATGTATATGTGTACAGAAGGCTCCACATGTTTTCCGGTGGGCCAGAAGGTGTACAGGAAGAGGGGGAAGGAATGCCTTCTCGACTAGTCATTCCTGGCTATAGCCGACAGTAAGGCCAGCATCATCTCAATTGTCATATTTACTTTTGCGTACGCTCGTATAACACAGCGACCTAACTTTAAATGAGGAAAGAAGACGAAACTAATTACTTTTCCCTTTACTAGATATATCCAAAACAAGTTAGCACCTTCTTAAGCACCTTTAAGAAATAAAATATTGCAGTATTTATGCAGCTGATACAGATCTTTAGGATGCATTATTCAGTAATTTCTTGAGAAACAATTTGCACCTAATGTATATATATTGCTTTTAACGTTTGCTAATAATAATAATACTAATAATAATAATAATAATTTTATAATTACCACGCAATAGACTTTTCTAGGCGAACTCCGGCAAGAAAGGGTATTTATTATCTTGAATATAAGCTTATTTTGCGTTTAATCCTCATAGAGATTGATCACAACGTTTAGCGCTGAGTGGGTAGTTCTTTACAGTTGGTACATTCAATTCTGATAATATTCAAATAACGTTTTAAAAATACGGAAGCAAAAGTAATAATAATGTCAATCTGTTGAAACAGTTTGAGCATAATTAAGTGTAACATTCAGTTTTCTTCAAAATGAGATATATTTTGCGTTTGTTACTGAAAAACAAATAAAGATTTTTTATTTGAAACATAATTTCCCCTTATACACACTTGCAAGGGCGAGGAACAAAAACCATGTCAGTCCATAGTGGAGGTAGGGTAAAAACAGCTATTGTATCTAAAAGGAGAAAATATTAATAGATACCGAGGAAACAACGTTTAGGACAAAATATGGAACTTCTGTATGACTGTTTTATTTGTTTAGTATAACATATAAGCTAAATTTTCAAAATAGTGACAAGAAAGTGCTAATGAAGAACGGTTGATGTGCTTTCGTTGCAATTGGTTCCTCATCTAAAAGCGCTGTATTCTGAAAATGCAATTGCTTTCAAAATTAAACCCGCTTTGTTTTAAAAATGTGAAGGAAAAAACTGTTCGAAAACAAGTTAGACATAGATACGTTGTATTATGATTCACGTTCTGAATTCTTAAAGTACTTCTCTTCCCCGGTCTGGACTGGAATGTGTAACAGAGGGGACTCCGCACCGATACAGTGAATGAGGATGTTATGCATGTGCCCCTCGGGAAAGAAGGGCAAGGTGAGGCGGCCAGAACGAGGAGTGACGGCACAGCAATTATCTGGTCCCTACAGTTTCCAGATTCAGACGGATAGGCAAACCAGGGACTCCGCCCTACACAGAGGGTCCAACGCGCCTAAGGGGCGGTTCGTATACCGCGGCAACCAGCCGAACATCGAGAAACGGATAAAATTTCACAGAGAGTATCCTTTTTCCCTATCACGTCGCAACGAAACACCATCGCCGACACTTCCAACCTTGAAACAGACCTAACGGGGTTAGGGATTAATGAAATTAAGAACGAAACGATATGGAGGGACAGGAAACTCATAAACTGAGAGAAACCATTCCAGCATTCCCATGAAGACCCGCAAAACCCCCCGAAAAAACCCATGGGTCAGAGTGGGCGGTCACCGGGAAGCGAACCAGGGACTTCCAAATGTGAGTCGCACGCGTTACCGCGGCGCCACCTATCTCGGTCTTCCCTGGTCTACATTAAAATTCATAGGAAGTGACTAGTTTTATCCGCAATAGCACATGATACCTATTTCATTTTAAATACGAATATATATTACTACTTATTTTCAATGCTTAAAATGTATATTCTTTTAACTTAAATATTCCATCGATAGAGGCAATACATATTGATCCTTAATATTATACGATACTCAGCATGAGATTCATCTGCAGCATTTTTATATTTTCAACAATAGCTAAGTCAAATATATGCATCTAGTTTAAATGTCCGTAGTAGAGTATATAGGTCCATTCTGGCGCAGTTTTTGCGTTTATATGGGAAAGGATAGGGAAAACGAGGGTATATGCCGAGGTTCACGGAGGAAAATGCGTTTATATGGGGAAGATAGGGACTACGAGGATCGATGCTAGGCCAGATAGAGGTTGAAGGAATGAGGATGTGCTTTATATGAGAGATACGTGGAATACGAGGAGAAGTGTTGGACCAGATAGGGGTTGAGATATGGAATATGCATTTATATGGGAAAGATAAGGAAAACGTGAACAGAGGCTAGGATAGACAGATGCTGAAGCAGGGGGAATATGAACATATTTACAGGAGAGATAGGGGATACGTGGAGAGGTACTAGACTATTCAGGGTTTGAAGGGTAGAGTATGACTTTTTATATGAAGAGACGAGGAAAACGAGGGTATATGCTAGGGTGAGAGAACCTTCAAGGAGGAAAAAATGCGTTTATATGGGAGAGATAGGGAAAACGAGGAGAGTTCTGAGGTAGAGCAGGGACTGAAGGAGGGAGAGATATGCTTTATACGACAGAGATAGGGCATACGAGGGGAGGTGCTAGTGCAGACAGAGGTTAAGGAGTACGGTATACGTTTATATGAGGAATATATGGAAAACGGGGGCAGGCGGTATGATAGACAGAAGCTGGGCCACTTTTGCGTTTATATGGGAAAGGATAGGGAAAACGAGGGTAGATGCGACAGTTCAAGGAGGAAAATGCGTTTATAGGGGAGAGATAGGGAATACGAGGGCTGATGCTAGGCTAGTCAGATGCTAAAGGAGGGAGGGATACGCTTTATACGAGAGAGATAGGGAATACCAGGAAAGATGTTATACTAAACAGGACTTGAAGGGTAGAATATGGCGTTTTATATGAGCGAGATAGTGAACCGAGGAGAGGTATTAGGCTAGGAGTTTTGAATGATAGAGTAGGCGTTTATGTGCGAGAGATAGGGAATACGAGGGTCGATGCTAGGCTAGACAGGGTTGAAGTAGGGAATGCGTCTTATATGAGAGAGGTGGGGGAATATGAGGAGAAGTGTTAGGCTAGACAGGAAGGTCTGAATGACAGAGTATGCGTTTATATGGGAAAAGATAGGGAAAACGAAGGTAGGTGCTAGGTTGAGAGAGTCTTCAAGGAGGAAAATGCATTTATATGAGAGCGGTAGGGCATACGAGGAGAGGTGCTAGTCTAGACATGGTTTGAGGAGTAGAGTATACGTTTATATGGGAGAAATATGGAAAACGGGAGAGATACAAGGATAGACAGAGGTTGAAGGAGGAGGAATGTAGGTTTATACGGCAATATAGAGAGTAATTAGATTATAAAACTTTTCTCATCCAACGTTACAACACTTCTATATACTTTTTCTAAACCTTACAAACTTTTTATATGTTAAACAGTAGCGTGCGAGGCGGTGAGGGACAAACTGTATATCGGTTTACAGTGAACTATACGTCCTAACCTATGCCCACCTTGTATGTTCTGCATCTTCTCATTGTCTATTCATTCCTAACATAATCACGTAACAAGACGTAACCAACAAACGTAACCACGTAACAAGACGTAACATAACAGCATGACAAGACGTCACTCTAAGTAACATAAGCACGTATCCTCATAACATCACGTGACATCACGTAACCAGAAACGTCACACGACGTAACAACACGTAGCAACTATGTAACCACGTAACAAAACGTAAGAACAACACGTAACCAATCCATTGCTAAATCAATCTAAACTAATTCATCCTTCATAACTTAGACAATAAGTACGAGAGCCTAGCCTAGATTAACCCGACCAATCCTAAACGTTCCTCTCATCATCTATTCTACTCGGTCATCGACTAACCTAATCTGGCTAACCAAAGATAACCTCAACTTTCTTTTAGTGAAATTGCAATGTTTTATTCAGGTTTTATTATTCGAGAGTTTTAATTGAAAAGTTTACGTCAACATACCTTTATTTTAGTTTGTTGTAGGCGTCTCTCCCCTTTTTATCTAGGCTTGAGACTAGCACTAGGATTGCTCCTAATGGCAGGGTTACCACCTTCCCTTCCATCTTCTTCTTTCTTCATCGGTCGTCAGCTAGCTGCATATACAGCACACGGATAACCTTCATTTTTTTAAGATTGTAGACTCACGAGAAAATCTTCATATTCAACTTACATTCTCTTATACACTACTTGTAATGCTGTAATGTCCATAGGCGTATGTCGTTATTCCGTCCTCAGCAATAATTCTTTTATCGTCTTATGGTGTCAATGTAATTTTATTCACTTGTACTGTGGCAAGAGCATGCTGTCGCGACAGGATCAGATTCATGGGCGTTCTGGTAATTTCTCTGGTTTTAAGGCAGTCAGTATAGCTCTCGAACGTGAGGTACTGCTTAATAGCACTACGTTTTATGCCTTTAATCTTTTTTATCATTGAACCGTCGATATCTAGGGCATACATTTTAGGTCGTAGCCCTACAAAGCGTTGAATGATTTTACCATTAGCCTCATCTTTAAATTTCCCAAGTACCTTCTTGTTTAGAGGTGAATAGCATATATGGTTTGTAGGATAATCAGCAGTATCTAGGTGCTCAAGAAAACGTAGCTTAACCTGGTACACATCTTCAGTTGTAACACGATGAATGAACGAATCAGTGTCCATATACATAAGCTTCAGGTTTTCACCTCCATAATACGGTACCAACACATCATAGAGATACCGGTACATTAATGTCTTGGAGATATCCAACACACTCATACCGATGTATATAGGCTTGTTGAACACGATCTGTCGGGAGGCCATATGTACAGCAGCTAGATTAGAAGCATATATAGTCCTGTCGATAAACGTTGGCTTTGCAATTAACTTTTCCAGAGTCTTCTCATTTGTCACCAGCCGTATATCCATACGATTACGCAGGTTCTCCATAGTTTTTCCGAACATAGCATTGTTGAACAATTTGTAGAGATCCTTCTCAAAATCATTTGCGGCCTGTTGTCGTAGTCTGTTGTTAAATTACACATACGGTTTTAACCATCGAGACTGTTGGAATTGTAGCACACGATGGATTTTTGTTAACCGTAGTCCATGATCAAGAGCTTGCTTCAACGCCATGTAATGTAGTACATACTTATTTCGAGGTCCTAGATGAGGTATCAGTTTCTTTGTAGGAGAGTCCTTAGGCGTCATACACTCAGGCAGGAAAGGTAGATCGTTGTGTAGATCGTGAAGTTCTGCAGGATACTCGACGTCGACTTCTAATATGTAGCCGTAAGGATCATCTTCTTGTAGTCTTTCTAAGTCAATTTTTTCAGGTGATACCCACTCAAATCTACCATAAGGGAGAGCGTGACTCATTGCCCACCCATATTGGTTATTAGCGTCCTCGTAGGTGATAAATTGGGTTGGTCTCGACGGATCAAACTTATCCATATAAGTGTTATTAGCCTCTGCATAGCGGTGGGAAACTTGACATAAACCTCCTCTTATGCCAGATTCCACCATGAGTAATTGATCATAATCCTGTAACAATTCCAGCTGAATTCCAGTGTACAGTAACACGACATCCCATGTAAGTCCTGGAGAGGTGAAATAATGAGCAGGGTCGACTTTGTGTGTTTTGAGTGTTTGCTCCCTAAGTATCTCAAAGACATCAGCTAGGAGAAGCACATCAGAGATTAAGTAGAGGTCGCTGTACTCGCCCAGGTTTCTGACATTAAACAGCTCCCATACATTTTTAGCATGATCGTAGTCAGCATCACTAATTTCCTCTTCATTTAATTTATTGTAGAAGGAGTCCTTAGAAGGTAAGCAGGTTTCGTTCAAGACGTCCCATGAAGTGATGTAATCATAGGGAAATACACCCTTACGGGTCATCAACTTCAACTTGTCTTCT
This sequence comes from Deroplatys truncata, assembly GCA_030765065.1. Classification (NCBI taxonomy): domain Eukaryota; kingdom Metazoa; phylum Arthropoda; class Insecta; order Mantodea; family Mantidae; genus Deroplatys; species Deroplatys truncata. The sequence goes on from CM060982.1 coordinate 18,607,195, forward strand.
CCGAAGTACTTCAATGTTTCAGGATACGATGTTAGATTTTTTACCAGCTTATCCAAGCTTGTACACAGGAACCGAAAACTATCCACAAACCGGAGCTTTATATCTCCAACATACTTGGAGAATGATATATAGCTTTCTTCAGAGCTAGGAATTACTTCCACCCGCTCACTTGTACATCCCAGCTCCTTAACAATGAAGTGTGAGTATATCCACTAAGGTTGTGCATGAAGACAGAGATATATTTAGGTGTTTTGCAGGCTAAATTACATTCATTATGTAGACTCCCCCGATATTCACCACTGATGTGATCATGGTCGCGTACTTTATAGTTCTCTTCAGTAAAGGTTTTTCCGCACAAGTAGCATACTGTAGAGGTGTTAAAATCCATCTGCTGTTGATCTGTAAGTTTCAGGGGCATGACAGATTTGTATATATTATTAATCTCCTTTGCAAGGAATGACAGGTATTCCATAAACTTCTGAGCAGCATCAACACCACGATATACATAGGGATGCTTAGGAAGACCAGTTTCCAGATGTTCAACGTTGGTTGATGGTTTAACGTAAACACAGAAGCTCATTGCTGTATGCTCTTGATAAGGGGTTGTATAGGAAGTTTCAGGACTGGGAATACACATATGACATGGAGTGAGAATACTCTCAAAATCCGCATAGATGGCATAAGGTAGTTTCAGCATCCTCTCCACATTTTTAAACTGTACATTGCTTTCTCCTTTGTAGGCATAACTACCCTTGCAACACCATGCTGATTACAGATAGCTGCATGTTCTTCCAGTTTTTCCAGCCCACTTTGTCCATATCGATTGTCAAAATGTGTAAAGCACCGCTTACAGGTATATATCACTCTACCATGCTTAGTTTTTTGACGTCAAACGAGCTTCTCAAAATTCTTGATATATACATAGTGATGTTTTCCACTATTGTCACTCAATAGCAGGAGGTCACAGTGGTCAGGTAGTTCAGTGTCAGCAACCTTTATCGGATACACTTCATGCTTCTCATCCAGACCGAAGACGTTGATAGACATCCTATTTAGCTTCTCAAATTTAGGTATTTGAGAAAGTGGAGTAGGATAGGAAACACAGCTGAAGTCGTACTTATCTTGGAATTGTGCGTATTTGCTCACCCGTTGGGCATCCTTCTCAACGAATTTGGCCTATACAGAGTACATAAAGCATAGCTCATCAGTTAAATTCTGGATGTTAATGCAGGCTTTTCTTGCTTCAACAGATGGAGGTAGGGGTATGTAGCTACTTCCTCGTAGCGGATTGTACTTGTTGATACGAAGGCGCACCCCTTCCACAGCAAGCAGAGCCCAATTGCTTCCCTTTAGTTGTGATTCCTCCATTTCAGTAACCAATTTCTTCATTTTGGTTTCCAGCATAGAGTCCAGATCCGTTTCTAGGAAAACAGCTTGATTTCTGGTTTTAAATGTCTTGTCACAGGTTTCTCCGATACTGTTAACAAATCTACACTCAGCTAACAGATTAATTTTCAAACTCTTGTGAATACCAAGCTCTTTATGCACAGCTTGGATTATCCGCTGTTTTGCTTCATGCAGGTATATATCCAGATCCTTAGTTGATTCACATCGTATAAAATACGATTTCAAGCGTCCATGGAATGAAGTTTCGTATTCTTTCATGTCACACTCCTCCATCGTAGATAACAACTCTTGCTATGACGGTTCTAATCTACGTTTCTTCTCAGGTCTGTTTATTTCACACGCATCTTCGTGTCGACGACCCTTATAACTGTCTTTGAAGGCCACATTACAATATTTACACTTGAAGAGCTTTTTACAACGTAGCTCATGTCGTCTTTTATCATATCCACGGAGGAACTTCTTACAGCATTTACCACAAGAATATCCTGAGACACTAGGAATGATATCCTTATACGAGGACTTATTCATTTTTCTTCTTGATATAATAAGGTATTTTTACCTTTCTTCAAGGAAATGTACGCCTTGATATCACTTAGAAAGCTGATTATTTTCTGAGAGAACAGCGATGTTAACACCTCAGAGATGATCAACAGAATGAATTTCAATGCTAGAGGTTGCTCTATTTATAGAGGAAGCACGAACCTTAATGCATCAATTATATAACGTATTAACCCTTCTTCAAGGATATGTACTCTTCTTCACATTGATAACACTTTAGATTATTTTCTGAGAGAACAGCGATGCTAACACCTCAGAGATGATCCACAGAATGAATTTCAATGCTAGAGGTTGCTCTATTTATAGAGGAAGCACGAACCCCTCTTCCCCCACCCCACAGTAGAAATAAAAGGCCGCTACGGAAACACAGAGAGATGCCGCCATCTGATAAGGTTCTTTGTTCTATGCCGACAAGCCCCGCCCCCTCCCTTTGAGGCCTCACATGCCGCCTGGTCGCACGTGCCACTAGTGGGGGAAGAGGGGAAGTGAGGGGAAATACATACGTTTACAGAGCTTTTTATTTGACGGTGTTAATAAAAAAAAATTTTTATTATTACCGATTATATCCTAGGATTGTAGCTCGTTATTGATTGTTGTTCCAAGTCGGGCTGGAGGACTAGGATTGAATCCAGTGACGTGAATACAAATTCATCCTCGAATAAAATAAAAAAGTTATTAAAAATAAAATGGTGAACGTACGATATTACATTTATATCAGTAACTAATTTCTTTGTTATGTATATTTGGACATTTGTCATCCTCACGAATATTATATCTCTTAGATGAATGTATATTTAAATGGTATAGTGAGCGTAAATAACTAGATTACGTAAGACGCTGGCGCAAGCTGCGTTGGTATATGCATGCCACTACGTATAGGTCTGAACCTTACGGCGCGCTGTGGCGAACTGAAGGGTCTCGGCTCTCTCTCCCAGCGCGTCTGTTCCGCCTCCCCCCACCCTCTGTCTCTTTCTCAGTGTTTGGTTCCTCATGGCACGGCCTACTTTACCGCTATCTGTCGGACGCTGAAAGAAGTTCTTCTCCGTACCTCGCACTGTCGGGCGCTCGCTTCTTTATCGACATGAAAGGGAGGCTTCTCCACCGCATGCTTCCGTTTATGGAAAAAAAGACGGTTGAAGCAGCCATGTTAGCTTTTCGATACATGAAGGCAGCCATTATAGTTGATAACCTTCGCTTTGGTTTTAAAAGAAATTTAAAAATAGATTGCAAGACATTATCTTTAACAAAGGAAGTCTTAAAAATGAACATATAACAATCTTTATACTAAATACAAATAACGGCATGCTAACTTTAAAAAATGTAGATACTTTAACCTAAAAAATACAATACATTTATTAAAACATTTCCTAATTCGATTCTATAAGCTAAAATCGGAGTAAATCTGAAGAAAAAAATTATTGCTCGTAATTACGGGTAAATGCAGCGGTTTTAAAAATAAACGAACATTAAAACGTATAAAAATGCGTATTGTACACTGATTTTTTGACGAATGATGGACATGAGAGGGAGAAATTATTGAAAAAATCACTAAATAATAGGGTATATACATGAATTTAATTAAATAAGGGTGGAAAAACTTCTACACTATTTCCAAAGTATTTCAACGATGAAATTTTAGATTATCTTTGCAAAAGAAATTTAAAAATAGATTGCAGGACATTATCTTTAACAAAGGAAGTCTTAAAAATGAAAATATAACAATATACTAAATACAAATAACGGTCCTGGCAGCTTTAAAAATGTAGATACTTTAACCTAAAAAATACAACACATTTATTAAAACATTTCCTAATTCGATTCTACAAGCTACACATCTGAGTAAATCTGAAAAAACAATTATTGCTCGTAATTACGGACAAATGCAGCGGTTTTAAAAATAAACGAACATTAAAACGTATAAAAATGCGTATTGAACACTGATTTTTTACGAATGAGAGGAAGAAATTATTTAAAAAATCACTAAATAATAGGGTATATACATGAATTTAATTAAATAAGGGCGGAAAAACTTCTACACTATTTCCAAAGTATTTCAACGATGAAATTTTAGATTATCTTTGCGAGCGTAGTGAGTACGTTGGTATGAAACTTCTGTATATGACTCTAAAATATGAGATGTCTAAAATATGCATGTCCCGACATGGCTGCGGCAGTCAAACTATCCCCGACTGTGACGTCATATGGTGAAAGTTAACGTGCTTAAGCATGACGACTGCTAATGAGGTCTGTTTTTACTGTTTTGTTCAGTCAATAACGGCAGCACTTTGCATTCGAGATGTCTCGGATTCGATTCCCGTAGGGACGAGCACTCTGACCTTACGTTTCTCGCGATTTTCGCTGGTCTGCCGCCTAATGCAGTAGTGGTATTTGCTATCACGATTCCTTTTCAAACCATTTTATTTGTATTTTTTCACGTGAATTTCTAGGGTTCAGGGGTTAGATTTCCATCGATTGTTTACTCTGACCTTACGTTTCTCACGATTTTCGCTGCTCTGCTGCCTAATGCTGTAGTGGCATTTGCTATCATGATTCCAATTCAATTGCATCTTTTTTGTCTCTAGAGACCTTTTACTTGATTTCCCTGTCGGTCGCACACTCTATCCGTCAGTCGCTCAGCCCTTTGATTTTTTTCATGGTTTCTCCTGGCCTGCAGGCGAATGCCTGAGTGGGTTCTCATCTATCACGATTTTCTTTCATTTGCAACTTTATGCTTCTAGAGACCTTTTGTTTGATTTCCCTGTCGGTCGCACACTCTATCCGCCAGTCGCTCAGCCCTTTGATTGTTTTCATGGTTTCCCCTGGTCTGCAGGCGAATGCCTGAGTGGGTTCTCATCTATCACGATTTTCTTTCATTTGCAACTTTATGCTTCTAGAGTAATCTGATGGTTTGCCTCGTTCGATTGTCGATGGTTGTTTACTCTGACATATTTTTCATGGTTTTGCCTGGTCTGTAGGCGAATGTCTGGGTGGTTTCTTATCTAGCACGATTTTATTGCATTTTTATTTGATTTACAACTTAACCTATATGCTTCTAAGGTCTTTTGTTTGATTCCTGTTGGTGGATCACTCTGACATCATATTTTTTAGGGTTTTCCCTGGTCTGCAGGCGAATGCTGGAGTGGTTTCTCATCGTCACCGATTTCCTTTCATTCTATATAATTTGTATATTTTACGTGTGCTTTTAGAGTCCCTGGTTCGAGTTCCGTTGGACGCTCACTCTGACATATTTTTTCATGGTTTTCCATGGTCTGCAGGCGAATGTCTGGGTGGTTTCTCATCTAACACAATTTTCTTTCTTTTGCATCTAGGTTTCGTTGCGCGAAGGGAATGCTTGCCTCCTGCTCGGTCGACGGATCGTTCATCACCTTCACCTCTCCGAATCTGTACGATTATAACCGAACAATACATAACATCTTCACAATACTTTACACTTTCTCTCTAAGCATACGAAGCTATACGGAGACGCTCGAACATCAGTGTAACACGAATTGAAATATATAAGAGCTTACACGCTTCATCACCGTTTTTAGTATTAATAATCAGGATATAATTGATTAAAAAAAGGTTTGTGCTTTCTCTATAAATAGAGCGAACTTGAGTATTGAAATTCATTCTGTTGATCATCTCTGAGGTGTTAACATCGCTGTTCTCTCAGAAAATAATCTAAAGTGTTATCAATGTGAAGAAGAGTACATTTCCTTGAAGAAGGGTTAATACGTTATATAATTGATGCATAAAGGTTCGTGCTTCCTCTATAAATAGAGCAACCTCTAGCATTGAAATTCATTCTGTTGATCATCTCTGAGGTGTTAACATCGCTGTTCTCTCAGAAAATAATCAGCTTTCTAAGTGATATCAAGGCGTACATTTCCTTGAAGAAAGGTAAAAATACCTTATTATATCAAGAAGAAAAATGAATAAGTCCTCGTATAAGGATATCATTCCTAGTGTCTCAGGATATTCTTGTGGTAAATGCTGTAAGAAGTTCCTCCGTGGATATGATAAAAGACGACATGAGCTACGTTGTAAAAAGCTCTTCAAGTGTAAATATTGTAATGTAGCCTTCAAAGACAGTTATAAGGGTCGTCGACACGAAGATGCGTGTGAAATAAACAGACCTGAGAAGAAACGTAGATTAGAACCGTCAAAGCAAGAGTTGTTATCTACGATGGAGGAGTGTGACATGAAAGAATATGAAACTTCATTCCATGGACTTTGAAATCGTATTTTATACGATGTGAATCAACTAAGGATCTGAATATGTACCTGCATGAAGCAAAACAGCGGATAATCCAAGCTGTGTATAAAGAGCTTGGTATTCACAAGAGTTTGAAAATTAATCTGTTAGCTGAGTGTAGATTTGTTAACCGTATCGGAGAAACCTGTGACAAGACATTTAAAACCAGAAATCAAGCTGTTTTCCTAGAAACGGATCTGGACTCTATGCTGGAAACCAAAATGAAGAAATTGGTTACTGAAATGGAGGAATCACAACTAAAGGGAAGCAATTGGGCTCTGCTTGCTGTGGAAGGGGTGCGCCTTCGTATCAACAAGTACAATCCGCTACGAGGAAGTAGCTACATACCCCTACCTCCATCTGTTGAAGCAAGAAAAGCCTGCATTAACATCCAGAATTTAACTGATGAGCTATGTTTCATGTACTCTGTATTAGCTAAATTCATAGGAAAGAATACCCTACGGGTAAGCAAATATAAGAAACTTCAAGATAAGTACGACTTCAGCTGTGTTTCCTATCCTACTCCGCTTTCTCAATTACCTAAATTTGAGAAGCTTAATAGGATGTCCATCAACGTTTTCGGTCTGGATGAGAAGCATGAAGTGTATCCGATAAAGGTTGTTGACACTGAACTACCTGACCACCGCGACCTCCTACTATTGAGTGACAGTAGTGGAAAACATCACTATGTATATATCAAGAATTTTGAGAAGCTCGTTCGACGTCAGAAAACTAAGCATGATGGAGTGATATATACCTGTAAGCGGTGCTTTACACATTTTGACAATCGATATGGACAAAGTGGGCTGGAAAAACTGGAAGAACATGCAGCTATCTGTAATCAGCATGGTGTTGCAAGGGTAGTTATGCCTACAAAGGAGAAAGCAATTGTACAGTTTAAAAATGTGGAGAGGATGCTGAAACTACCTTACGTCATCTATGCGGATTTTAAGAGTATTCTCACTCCATGTCATACGTGTATTCCCAGTCCTGAAACTTCCTATACAACCCCTTATCAAGAGCACACAGCAATGAGCTTCTGTGTTTACGTTAAACGATCAACCAACGTTGAACATCTGGAAACTGGTCTTCCTAAGCATCCCTATGTATATCGTGGTGTTGATGCTGCTCAGAAGTTTATGGAATACCTGTCATTCCTTGCAAAGGAGATTAACAATATATACAAATCTGTCATGCCCCTGAAACTTACAGATCAACAGCAGTTGGATTTCAGCGCCTCTACAGTATGCTACTTGTGCGGAAAAACCTTTACTGAAGAGAACTATAAAGTACGCGACCATGATCACATCAGTGGTGAATATCGGGGGAGTCTACATAATGAATGTAATTTAGCCTGCAAAACACCTAAATATATCCCTGTCTTCATGCACAACCTCAGTGGATATGACTCACACTTCATTGTTAAGGAGCTGGGATGTACAAGTGAGCGGGTGGAAGTAATTCCTAGCTCTGAAGAAAGCTATATATCATTCTCCAAGTATGTCGGAGATATAAAGCTACGGTTTGTAGGTAGTTTTCGGTTCCTGAGTACAAGCTTGGATAAGCTGGTAAAAAATCTAACATCGTATCCTGAAACAATGAAGTACTTCGGAGAAGACAAGTTGAAGTTGATGACCCGTAAGGGTGTATTTCCCTATGATTACATCACTTCATGGGACGTCTTGAGCGAAACCTGCTTACCTCCTAAGGACTCCTTCTACAATAAATTAAATGAAGAGGAAATTAGTGATGCTGACTACGATCATGCTAAAAATGTATGGGAGCTGTTTAATGTCAGAAACCTGGGCGAGTACAGCGACCTCTACTTAATCTCTGATGTGCTTCTCCTAGCTGATGTCTTTGAGACATTTAGGGAGCAAACACTCAAAACACACAAAGTCGACCCTGCACATTATTTCACCTCTCCAGGACTTACATGGGATGCCATGTTACTGTACACTGGAATTCAGCTGGAATTGTTTCAGGATTATGATCAATTACTCATGGTGGAATCTGGCATAAGATGAGGTTTATGTCAAGTTTCCCACCGCTATGCGGAGGCTAATAACACCTACATGGAGAAGTATGATCGGTCGAGACCAACCCAATTTATTACCTATGAGGACGCCAACAACCAATATGGGTGGGCAATGAGTCACGCTCTCCCTTATGGTGGATTTGAGTGGGTATCACCTGAAAAAATTTACTTAGAAAGACTACAAGAAGATGATCCTTACGGTTACATATTAGAAGTCGACATCGAGTATCCTGCAGAACTTCACGATCTACACAACGATCTACCTTTCCTGCCTGAGTGTATGACGCCTAAGGACTCTCCTACAAAGAAACTGATACCCCATCTTGGACCTCGAAATAAGTATGTAGTGCATTACATGGCTTAGAAGCAAGCTCTTGATCATGGACTACGGTTAACAAAAATCCATCGTGTGCTACAATTCCAAAAGTCTCGATGGTTGAAACCGTATGTGGAATTTAACAACAGACTACGACAACAAGCTGGAAATGATTTTGAGAAGGATCTCTACAAATTGTTCAACAATGCTATGTTCGGAAAAACTATGGAGAACCTGCGTAATCGTATGGATATACGGCTGGTGACAAATGAGAAGACTCTGGAAAAGTTAATTGCAAAGCCAACGTTTATCGACAAGACTATATATGCTTCTAATCTAGCTGCTGTACATATGGCCTCCCGACAGATCGTGTTCAACAAGCCTATATACATCGGTATGAGTGTGTTGGATATCTCCAAGACATTAATGTACCTGTATCACTATGATGTGTTGGTACCGTATTATGGAGGTGAAAACCTGAAGCTTATGTATATGGACACTGATTCGTTCATTCATCGTGTTACAACTGAAGATGTGTACCAGGATAAGTTACGTTTTCTTGAGCACCTAGATACTGCTGATTATCCTACAAGCCATATATGCTATTCAGCTCTAAACAAGAAGGTACTTGGGAAATTTAAAGATGAGGCTAATGGTAAAATCATTCAACGCTTTGTAGGGCTACGACCTAAAATGTATGCCCTAGATATCGACGGTTCAATGATAAAAAAGATTAAAGGCATAAAACGTAGTGCTATTAAGCAGTACCTCACGTTCGAGAGCTATACTGACTGCCTTAAAACCAGAGAAATTATCAGAACGCCCATGAATCTGATCCTGTCGCGACAGCATGCTCCTGCCACAGTACAAGTGAATAAAATTACATTGACACCATACGACGATAAAAGAATTATTGCTGAGGACGGTATAACGACATACGCCTATGGACATTACAGCATTACAAGTAGTGCATAAGAGAATGTAAGTCGAATATGAAGATTTTCTCGTGAGTCTACAATCTTAAAAAAATGAAGGTTATCCGTGTGCTATATATGCAGCTAGCTGACGACCGATGAAGAAAGAAGAAGATGTAAGGGAAGGTGGTAACCCTGCCATTAGGAGCAATCCTAGTGCTAGTCTCAAGCCTAGATAAAAAGGGGAGAGACGCCTACAACAAACTAAAATAAAGGTATGTTGACGTAAACTTTTCAATTAAAACTCTCGAATAATAAAACCTGAATAAAACATTGCAATTTCACTAAAAGAAAGTTGAGGTTATCTTTGGTTAGCCAGATTAGGTTAGTCGATGCCTGACTAGAATGGATGATGAGAGGAACGTTTAGGTTTGGTCGGGTTAATCTAGGCTAGGTTCTCGTACTTATTGTCTAAGTTATGAAGGATGAATTAGTTTAGATCGCTTTAGCAATGGGCTGGTTACGTGTTGTTCTTACGTTTTGTTACATGGTTACATAGTTGCTACGTGTTGTTACGTCGTGTGACGTTTCTGGTTACGTGATGTTCACGTGATGTTATGAGGATACGTGCTTATGTTACTTAGTGTGACGTCTTGTCATGCCGTTATGTTACGTTGTGTTACGTCTTGTTACGTGGTTACGTTTGTTGGTTACGTCTTGTTACGTGATTATGTTAGGAATGAATAGACAATGAGAAGATGTCGAACATACAAGGTGGGCATAGGTTAGGACGTATACTTCACTGTAAACCGATATACAGTTTGTCTCTCTCCGTTTCGCGCCCTAGTTTAACATATATAAAGTTTGTAAGGTTTAGAAAATGTATATAAAAGTGTTGTAACGTTGGATGATAAAAGTTTTATAATCGAATTACTCTCTATATTACCGTATAAACCTACATTCCTCCTCCTTCAACCCCTGTTTATCCTTGTATCTCTCCCGTTTTCCATATTTCTTCCATATAAACGTATACTCTGCTCCTCGACACATGTCTAGACTAGCACCTCTCCTCATATTCCCCTACCTCTCTCCTATAAGACGCATTCCCTACTTCAACCCTGTCTAGCCTAGCATCGACCCTCGTATACCCTATCTCTCGCATATAAACTCCTACTCTACTCCTCGAGTTCTGTCTAGCCTAATACCTCTCCTCGGTTCGCTATCTCGCTCATATAAAACGCCATATTCTACCCTTCAAGTCCTGTTTAGTATAACATCTTTCCTTGTATTCCCTATCTCCCTCGTATAAAGCATATCCCTCCGTCCTTTAGCATCTTACTAGCCCAGCATCAGCCCTCGTATTCCCTATCTCTCCCCTATAAACGCATTTTCCTCCTTGAACTGTCGCATCTACCCTCGTTTTCCCTATCCTTTCCCATATAAACGCATACTCTGTCATTCAGACCTTCCTGTCTAGCCTAACACTTCTCCTCATATTCCCCCCACCTCTCTCATATAAGACACATTCCCTACTTCAACCCTGTCTAGCCTAGCATCGACCCTCGTATTCCCTATCTCTCGCATATAAACGTCTACTCTATCATTCAAAACTCCTAGCCTAATACCTCTCCTCGGTTCACTATCTCGCTCATATAAAACGCCATATTCTACCCTTCAAGTCCTGTTTAGTATAACATCTTTCCTCGTATTCCCTATCTCTCTCGTATAAAGCGTATCCCTCCCTCCTTTAGCATCTGACTAGCCTAGCATCAGCCCTGGTATTCCCTATCTCTCCCCTATAAACGTCTACTCTATCATTCAAAACTCCTAGCCTAATACCTCTCCTCGGTTCACTATCTCGCTCATATAAAACGCCATATTCTACCCTTCAAGTCCTGTTTAGTATAACATCTTTCCTTGTATTCCCTATCTCTCTCGTATAAAGCGTATCCCTCCCTCCTTTAGCATCTGACTAGCCTAGCATCAGCCCTCGTATTCCCTATCTCTCCCCTATAAACGCATTTTCCTCCTTGAACTGTCGCATCTACCCTCGTTTTCCCTATCCTTTCCCATATAAACGCAAAAGTGATCCAGCTTCTGTCTATCATACCGCCTGCCCCCGTTTTCCATATATTCCTCATATAAACGTATACCATACTCCTTAACCTCTGTCTGCACTAGCACCTCCCCTCGCATGCCCTATCTCTGTCGTATAAAGCATATCGCTCCCTCCTTCAGTCCCTGCTCTACCTCAGAACTCTCCTCGTTTTCCCTATCTCTCCCATATAAACACATTTTTTCCTCCTTGAAGGTTCTCTCAACCTAGCATATACCCTCGTTTTCCTCGTCTCTTCATATAAAAAGTCATACTCTACCCTTCAAACCCTGAATAGTCTAGTACCTCTCCACGTATCCCCTATCTCTCCTGTAAATATGTTCATATTCCCTCTGCTTCAGCATCTGTCTATCCTAGCCTCTGTTCACGTTTTCCTTATCTTTCCCATATAAATGCATATTCCATATCTCAACCCCTATCTAGTCCAACACTTCTCTTCGTATTCCACGTATCTCTCATATAAAGCACATCCTCATTCCTTCAACCTCTATCTAGCCTAGCATCAATCCTCGTAGCCCCTATCTTCCCCATATAAACGCATTTTCCTCCGTGAACCACCGCATATACCCTCGTTTTCCCTATCCTTTCCCATATAAACGCAAAAACTGAGCCAGGTCTGTCCTATATATCCTACTGTCCGTTTTTATTTAATATTGAATGTATTTCATGTTTATTGTCGATAAAGGAATAAAATCATAACATACTACATAAACTTTATTCTGTTTATGCTTCACACACTACTGTTATATTTATAAAATTTTATGTCTTGCATTCACATGACTTCTTCTACTCACTCTACCAGCTATTCTTAACAACGCTTGTTCTTCAATCTACTTCTTCTTAGGAAAGGTAGAATCAGACTGAAAAATTCAATGCCATAGCCGGGATTTGAACCAACCTTATCCTACACACGATTTGTGTAAAAGAACAATTAATTCCCTTTGATTGATCTAATAGTTAGTTAACCAATGAAGCCCGGGACTTACAGTACTTGCGACATTGTAAATCACTATTAGGGTATGTTATGTCAAAATGTGTTTAAGATCTCCTTGTGGTTTACCGGAAAAATTTCGAGTTAGTCTGGGAATTTAATGATGAGCCGTCATGTTACCATGGTAGCTCAGCTGGTTGGAGCAACCGTACTGAAACTAGAAGATCCGTAGTTCAAATCCCGGCTGCGGCATTGCATTTTTCAGTTTGATTCTAGCCTTCTATCCTTGTCCTACACACGGCTTGTGTGAAATAGCAAGTTTTTACTTCTTGTTAATTGAGATAAACTGTCATTACACTCTTGCAAACTTCGTTGTACGTATAAGAAGAATACAGTAGCTAAACGATAGTCAAAGTTTTATGTGGTGTCTTTGAAACTTCACGCTCTTTGCATTATCACGCGGAAAATTTTGTGTTGCATCTACATGACTTTCTCTTCTCACCATTCTACAAGTTATTTATATAAATCTTGTTTCTTCTATCTACTTATTGAAAATCCAGATAAACGTTCAATTCACATTTAATCCATCTGTGTGATGTGAGTGTGTGCCTCACATTCAAGAGGTCCCGTGCTCGAATCTCGGTTAGAGTGAGTTACCTGAATAAATTTTTCTTTCGGAGTTTTCCCTTCTCCTGAGAAGATGAATGTCAGATAACTCGAAGCTCTAGAGACTTCGGGCTCTTTTGAGTTCATTTTAACTATTTCATTCATTCACCGTCCGTAATGACCTACCCGGATAAAGAACGTTAATTAAATACCAAAATAAAGAGTTCACATTTACACATTCCATTGTAGGATACGTAGATTATGCAATACTCACCTTTTCAAAAAGCATGTCACAATGTACTTTGAAATTCCATGCTGTATGTATGATCGCAAAAAAAAACAACAAATAGCGACTCCCCAGTTACAAAAAGTACTGAAATCCAAAACAAAAAATATATGGGAAATAGTTAACTTGAAGCAGTATTTTAACACTTATATAATTTCAGTCTAATTATATAATATATAAATTCAATAACAGCCCGCCTTGAAACAATATGTATGTAATAATTATTTTAATTGTGCGTGGCAGTCATTGCAAATGCTTATTTTTATTGTAAACATATTTTATTAATGTTATGTGAATACTTTATATATTCTAATAATGTAAGAACTGTGAGAATAGTAAATTTTAGGTTGCTAACAATGAGTAATAATGAGGTAATTGTAGCAATAATGTTTTTGGAATTTGAAAATGTACTGGCCATGCTTAGAGCGATGATGACATAGTTTCAGTGACAGTTTTAAAATTAGCCAATCTACAGCAAAGAAAAGTTTTAAGTTAAATACAGAAATTCTATTGGACTAGAATTAGCCAATCAGAGACTTGCATTACCGAAACGTATGGGTTTTGACCGTTGAGGTTATTCAGTTCCTGGCAAGACGTGGTAGTGAAGATGGAAAAATGTGTTCTCTACGGGCGTTTATTAAAAACAGGTATACGCGTTAAGTGAGTGTATAAAGGTTTCTCACGGTTCTTTTAAAAGTGTAGTGGTTTATAAATATGTGCAAGAAGTTAAAACAAAAGTGAAAATTTAAAAGTTTAATTCTGTGACGTCAACAATAATTGTCATTACCACACCCTACCCAAGATAAATGACTCTAAATTAAGACTGACGCAGCCGAGGCAGATTCAAACAATAATATTACGTAAGCATTAAATTCAAAACCGACGCTCAAAACAACTATTAATACATAACAACTCTTCAAGTTTGCGTAAACATTTATTACGCCACAACAGCAGAAAAATCATCTTCAAGTTTACGTATTTTTTTTATTACGTAATCTAAAGCATCATCTTCCAACATCATAACTTCTACAAATTGGCTCCGATACGTGGGGCTAACTAAAAAAGACAGCTAAAATAATACGTGAGCCAACTCCGGAACCAACCAACTTCTTCAAACTTTATAAAATATAAGTATGACAAACTGTATGCTTTAAAAGGGTCTGCATTACTTTGTAATAAAACTTTATCTACCTTTTACAGTTAAACAAATATACATAAGACATTCAGAATGAGGAAGACTTGAGAGGCTCATTTCAGAAAATTCAAATTATATATTTCGTTTCTCATGGAAATATCTTAAACACAGAGTAATTTAATCAAAATCGTTAGAGCCGTTTTTGAGAAAATAACAAATTTTAAAAAATGTTCCATGTAAAGTGGTGTGGTATTGATGCTGTCACTGGATTGTTAGTGGGTGCGTGGGCGTGTGTTTTGGTTGTAGGTTCTTAGCCCCTCATGAGTTCGTTCCGCTTTTCAGTGATGACAGAATGTTAGATCGGAGAAGGATTCCTATCTGAGCGTTCGTAAGCAAAGAAGATGCAAGTAGCCAGTAGACGACCTTCGGTTGCTGGTCCCTTTATTCTAGTAATAACTGATAACACACGGTTTCCCTTTCACACGCTTTCCGTCTGTCCCTCATGCAAGACGCAAACCGATTGCTACAGTTGTGATAATTTCTTAAGTCGTCATCTATACTACGTCCCGTTAACGAGTTATCGCTCCTAGCTATAACACGCCGATTGCTATGATTATTGCTTACCTACTTGCACTGCGCTATACAGGAACTTTGATAATGTAGGCCGACCATTACGTCGGAAATGTAACACTTAGCGTCTTAACATAATGCCGGTCGGAGCGAGTGTCCCCTTGTCTTCACAGCTCCTGCCTCGTTCTGTCTAGGATCTTTTTCTATTTCACGCCCATTTTCTAGGCGAATTGGTTTGGTCCCCTAACCACGTAACTTATTACGTCGGTTATTTGCTGCTTTCTTTTCCTCCTTTAATTTTTATTGGTGGTTCTCCTAACAAGATTAGTGCAAATTGCTATTTTCAATTTGAAATATGTTATGGCTTGTCGCTCATTTCTATTGTTGGTTTTTCCGCTCTAGTGACTTTGGAGACCGATCAAGCACGTACATCCTGGTGCCTCTAAGTCGCGTCGGAATGTTGTGTCTTTGTTTAGCAAGCCACATGTTCGGCAGAATTCTTAAAGGGCAGAAGACCTTTCCGGTGTGTTCCATTATAGCCTCCGGCTGTCGTAACAGATACTTGTTCCTGGTCTGCCCTTCCACAAACGTTAGCTCTTTTGAAATTCTTTCCTTATGCTACGTGTATGACTAATTTTATGTGTATTTATGTATGCATATAAGGAATTATCAGCGTGTTTCTGCTTCAAAAGGTTTGATCGGAGTGTGGGAGATTTACTTGAAAAGTCTTCGTGTCACATCTTTGAAAGATGCTGAACTGAAAGATGTTGAACTATAAATTTTGGTATTTAACTGACTTTTCGTTTTTGAGTTATTTTTTTCACAGACACACAGGTATACGGAGGTTTATCATAAAATATGTGTTGCATTCACATGACTTCTTCTACTCACTCTTCTATAAAATATTCTTACAAAGCTTATTCTTGATTCTATTTAATGTTAATACAGATAAACGTCCATTGCTTTTTTTGCACATTTAGTTAGGTATAAGTAGAACATGTGAAACTAAAGCGATAGTGAAATCTTTTGGAAGCTGGTCGCTATGTGATAGCTTTGAAATTCTGTGTTCTTTGTATGAACACGAATAAGAAAGAAGAAAAATTAGAGATTTGCAGTTGAGAGAAGTATAAAGTATTTGAAAATACAAACTAATAACAAGGGATATTTCAGAATAGATAACACCATAAAAATGTTATGTAACATAAGTTTTGTGCTTTAACAATATCTACATTTTTGTGCAGAAAACTGAATTATCCAATATACTCAATACAAATGAAGTGATATTTTCATAATTCAAGAGGCAAATTTAACTCCAGATCAGCTGCGTCATTATTCAATACCAAGTTATTCACTTCACATTTTACCTAAAGCTAGACAGATTGCTAGTGGAATACTTGTAGGAATAACAATTTCACCTATGTCAAAATTCCAAATAGCAAAAGAGATGCATGACAGAGATAAAAAGGAAACAGTTGATATCGACATCTGGAAGATAGCAGCACTATAAAATATATGGCTGCTACATCCTCCCACCAATGCACCTGATTTGAACTTCATATCAGGTAGGACATAAACCATACTGATAGGTGACTGCAACGCACACTCATCTCTGAGGATACAATGACATCAATGCTACAGGCAAAATTTTTTAAGATATTATACATTTCTCAATAATGGAAGTAATATACAACCCAAATGACACCACACAGGATCATGCACAAAGCCTGATATTGTTAGTATCCTCAGATATAAAAGACAAAACCAAAAGGAAAATATTAGATGACCCTGGAACAGGACATTGCAACAATTGCATTGGACAAGATGGCTGAAAATGCCCAACCAGAACGCACCTTTTGGAACTTCAAGAAAGCAAACTGGTTTGTATACTCTAGTAAAATAGAACTGAGAGTAAAATAATTTTGAAACAAAATATCACCTCTTTTGACAAGCTAAACAAATTATTGTGCTCTATGATCTTAAAGACAGAAAAACGTGTATACCCAGGGGAACAACCAAAAAATACAAAAGATTTTGGTCAAAGGAACTATAAATCTTGAAAATAAACAGAAACTTAGTCAGAAATAAAGCCGAAAAGAGTAAACAAAGAGAAGATGTAATTGAATGGAGAAAGAAAGCAGCAGAGTTTAAAAAACAATTAAAGAATTTTACATAATGGAAAATCCTTAACTTGTGATAAAGATATTGCAATGAATTTCAACATATTCTACACCACCAAATATCAAATCCCAAAGGATAAAAAGAAACTAAAGAAAGATGTATACAATAACTTTAAAATTGCTTCTAAAGATACCAGTAACCTCCTGCCCATGTTTACTGATCCCTACACAGCTGATGAACTTAATACAGCATTATGGGAATTGAAAAACAAAACACTCCGAGTTCATAAAACATCTGGGAGAAAATGGAAGGAAGATTTTTTTACGGATATGTAACCTCTCGTGGACTCTCATAACTTCTCACAGATGGTGCACATACAGGATAATAGCAGGTCAAGCCATCTCCGTGAGTTTTCCAAAAACAATTCATGTCACTTGTGTAGTTCATGCTGTTCATAGATTATGTGAATGTATCAGACTCCACCGTAGATGGGCTTGTATCAAATGAGAAAGAAATCTTTTCTTAATCACCATTGAGTATTGATCTCTTCAGATAAAAAGAATCCCAAACTTCCTCTTCCCGTACGCCAGTGGTCACGCGCTGGGGCACTTGGTTAAGTGCAGCAAATCTTGGAAAGTTTTGCATCTGTTGTAAATGAGTTAGACAAAAATGGTGGGCCATCTATTAAAAATATTTTAGGTTAATTGAAACATAGCCAATTAAAAAAATTATTTTGCGTTCATATCTAGAAATGTAAACTTTTTGTGTGACTCCATAAAGAAACTAGAAACTTCAACAAATCCGTTAAGTCAAACACCTAAGAAGGTACGAGCTGTTGAAATGAAAATTAATTCGTTATCAGGGCTAAAAGCACTAAAGGCAAGTTTAAAATTTGTATGAGGAAAACAACGACTTTCAAAAGCTGTGTAAAGTGGCTCAAGTCATGTAAGTAGGTGATTTATGGTGTGTGAGTGTTAGTGACATCTCTTATGCACGTCTGACATCCTGTGATGTGGAAAGATCATCTTTACTATATAAAGCCTATTTAGGGACAATCGTCATGCATTCGTGATGGACAATTTGGAGAAAACTTTTGATGTCCACTGCAATTCCAAGAAGTATGCTAGGAGATGCTATTCATCTACGAGTGGTGAGCACCTCTAACAATAATAAAGTAATAATTTTCTATAATTTCTGTGAACGTAAGTAAAGTATTTTAAAGATGTTACCAAATATTTTCTGCTCTTTTAACACATAAAATAAATATTTTAACTTTTTTACCACATAAAACACCGCTCCCTAGTAGTAACCAAATGTATCGCTATTTGTTAAAATAGCGCGACTCGTGATGTGTACACCTTCGGGAGATTAAAAGCAATTTGTATACTGTATTTTATGTAGCATTTTGATAATACTGCACAGTTAACTCATATGATGTGACGTAAATTGTAGGGTAACAAATGTAACTACGGGAACTTTTTATTATAGTTTTAATTGACTTCAATAAGGTTATTAAAATTATGACTGAAGTTTTAATAAATACTGATGCAATAATAAATGCATGTCTATAGTTCTCACGAGACCGGAAGTCCAACAATTTGACGAAAATAATGTCGTCCTCCACGGTGTAGTGATTGCCACGCTAGCCTCTAGTTCCTGAAGTCGCGGGCTCAAACCCGGCGGAGTGCCATGGATTTTCTTAAGGCGTAAAAATCCTTAGCATGGCTAAGGAAGTAAAGCCGGTGGTCCAGTGTCGTAGATTTCCGGCACGTAAAAGAACCTCAAGCCTGATAAAGAGGCCTCTCAGCAAAATTTCCGGTCTTTCACGTCCAATACAGAATGGGACGCTTAAGGACCACAGCAGTTAAAGAGCGTCCGTAAGTAGAACTCAATTTAATTTACAGATCTTAATTCTGCCCTCCACGGAAAGATACAAATCGTGGACAAACTCAAGCAATTATATCTGACACAGCACTAATAATACCAACGTCGTTGTTTGGTGGATGACAGATATATTCCCCTGGGTTAAACATGGTGATTTAGGTTCGTAGGAAACCTCTAACCTCTCATTTTATTTACTAGCTACCCAATGTATCCTTTCATAGTCGGAATCGTTCTTCAAATTTACTGTCCCCATAATCCTCCAGACTCCGCCACGGAGGCAAACATTCTGTCTGGGGGATGCGTGATGCTGGCCACATCACCTCTCCGTATCGGTTGGGAACCACCTATATCTGCCTGCATACGTGGGCGTAAGACAGACAAGTTTGCACGTCTAGGCCCTTCATGGACTGTAGCGCATCGGGATTATTATTATTATTATTATTATTATTATTATTATTATTATTATTATTATTATTATTATTATTATTATTATTATTATTATTATTATTATACTCTTCAAGAGGGTCGCCTCGTTTTACTATGATCTGGTTTTGACGTTGGTCCCGATTTCAGTAATCTAATTATCTCGTCCACAACATCTTCCAGAAAATTGAACGAGCAGCCATTTTGTGCAACTTGATCACAACCAACGGAATTGATCAGTCCAGCACACGCGATCAAAGTTGACCCTAATAGACTACCAAGTTTAAGCTTGATTATTGTCGATGCAACGAAAAAATCGCGTTGAACGTGTTCAATGTGGAACTGACTGCCCGCAAACATTGATCGAATTGAATTTAGTTTTTATTTATGGACATTCTTTAACTGCTTTGATTTTTAGCGTCCCATTCTGTATTGGGAGAGAAAGACCGGAAATTTTGCTCAGAGGCCTCTTTATCAGACTTGAGGTTGTTTTACCTACCGAAAATCTAGGACTTGGTACCACCGACTTTACTTCCGTTTCGAAGGAAGCAATGTTAGAATTTTTACCCCTGAAAAAATCCATCGCCCTCCGCCGCATTTGAACCCGCGACTTCCGGAACTAGAGGCTAGAATGGTACCCCCCATTAATCGAGAATAGTGTACATGACCATAGGGGTCAGTTTTTCGTATAATTGAGACGCCAAGGATAGATTGCAGATTACAGTACGATAGTTGACTTCTGTAACAAGATTTCGTGAGAAAATGTCTGCTCGCATAAGTACGTGTTCCCAAAGATACATAACATTCCGGTAGGGAATTTATGTAAACGGGTAAAATGTTGATGAAAATCACAACAATTTACTTTATTTCTGAATTTATCTTGGAGTTCTGTGTCATTTTGCAAATCAATGATTTCTAGTTGGCGTTCACTACTTACAATAGTACAACGAAGTTAGTGTTGTAAAATGACAAGTGTTCGATTACGACGCAAGTGACTTTCCCATAAAGATAGTTTTGTGTTAAAAGCATTAATTGCTCCGAAGATATTGATAATGATACAATCTTTTCCTTGAAGATATACATTTTGGATATTTGAGTGATCACTAACAATTGCAAGGAAGGCTAAGGCAAACATCGATTCCTCATTTTTCAGATCAGGTACCGTTTACCGTTTACCTCCAAAAATTATCTAATTAAATCTTTCAAAGCGAAGAATCTATCCAGGACATTAATACGACTGAGCTATCGCACTGCTCAGTGATACGCAAGTCAATCGATCGTAATCTACTTCTTCAAGGAATTATTGTTTGAACTGACGATGTTGCAGTCCTTTCGACCTCATAATACTCGTAATTTTAAAAACTCCTTCCATTATGTTTTGCAGGCTGACACATTAGCGCACGAGCTCTGCTGGTGTATGATGCAATGGATCATGCACAATATTGCAACGTTGTCCAATTTTTCAATTGTTATCTCTCCTCAGTTCTCACGTTTACTGTTCTAAGTTCTTCTTCACTGGGAGTTCACTTCACTAAGATGAACTAGTTTAATTCTCCGTCACTTCACCTTTTCGTGAGGTAGCCTCCTCACGCCGGACGATTCACTTTATTCAGGAGTCGAACATAAGACGTCTACAACCTATCGATCCGCAGTAGTACTCGCTGCACGTCACAATTGCCGGACCAAATTTTCCGGAGAATCGCTCTTGATGTCGCACGGAAACTCGCCCGCCAACTGGTTCACTCTCGGCTAGCACTAACTCCCACGACAGTGCTCGCTTATATATATATATATATATATATATATATATATATATATATATATATATATTCTTTTTTTTATAATGTTCCACTTATAAACTAATCTTAACATATGTCCAAATTTCCTTACCAGCTATGCTGCTCTTTTTGCCTGGCACCCTGGCCTTCTGGCTCCTCTAAACATTCCTTACTACCTTTTATCCATATTTACCCATCTTCTCCTTCCTCCATTTGCCTTTCTACCTTTCTTATCTCTCTTACTTTTCTACTCCATTTCTCTTTTACTTTCTTTAAGAACTCCCCCATATTCTTAATTTGCTTTTCTTCTTTTCTCGTTAGCATTTTAATTGCTACTATTTTCCTATCCATTTTTTCCCATTTTTCTTCCCATACTTCTTGTCTCCATTCTGCTAATTCTTTGCATTCTGACATATAATGCTCTGTGCTTTCGCTATCGTCGCATAATTCACAAATTCCATTTTTTTTCCTCTTAACCCTCTCAAATACATTGCTCCTGTTCTCATCCATGCAAACGCTTCTTTTCCTGCTCTATTACAATAATCTACATACCCTTCTCTTCCCCATTTCCTTTTTACTAATCTATAGAACCCTAGTAACTTTTTATTTTCTAAGCTTCCCCAAATCTCTTGTCTTTCTATATCCTCCACTCTGTTTCTTACTGCTATCCAAAAACCATCGTTATTTCTTTCTCCTATTCTCCAAATATCTCCCATTCCTATCTTCTCCATAATTTTTTCTACCCCTGTCCACCAGCTATTTTTATTTTTCATACTCTTTTGTTGTTCCATGCATATCTTTAAAATTTCCTCTTTATCTTTTCTCAAGCACCTAAACCAAAATTTTAATATCCTTTCCAGTATCACTCCCTTTCTTCTTGTTCTTCCTAATTCCACTAATGCTACTTCCCCTGGTGCTGATCTTGTTAGCCCCAATAGCTCTTTACAAAACATTCCATAGCTCTGGTCTATTTTCCTGCTTAATTCAGATCCTCCCCAAATTTCTACTGCATATAACATTCTTGTTTCCACCAATGTTTCATACATTCTTTCTAGCCACTTAGTTGGCATTTCCAATTTATATTTGCACATCCTTACTCCTGTCATTGCTGCCTTTCCTTTAGCTACAACC
Organism: Deroplatys truncata; assembly: GCA_030765065.1. NCBI lineage: Eukaryota > Metazoa > Arthropoda > Insecta > Mantodea > Mantidae > Deroplatys > Deroplatys truncata. The sequence continues at coordinate 18,629,664 of CM060982.1, forward strand.
TTCCTGCTATGCGCCCCCCATTCACCATTACTGCTCAACCTCACCCCCAAATAATCCATCTCCTTGACAACTTCTAATTTTAAACCCCCATCTGCCATTTCTCTTCTCTTTTTAGTTTATTTCCTCTTTTAAATACCATAACTTTCGATTTATTTATATTTACTTTTATGCCCCATTCTTCGCAGTATTCTTGTATTCCGTTGACTGCTTTCTGTAACCCAATTACCGTTATAGCCCCGACCATAAGATCATCCGCATATAGTAAACCTGGTATCTCTGTATTTGCTGTTATGGGGCAGTGCAGATTTTTTCCTTTCACTCTTTCTAATATGTCATCTATGAATATATTAAATAGTATAGGACTCAATTTGCACCCTTGTCTTAATCCTATTCTTTGCTCCGTCATTTCTGTAACTCCATTATTTTTACATCTTATACAGAATCTTACATCTTTATAAATCTTTCTGATTTCTTTTATAAAGTTTTTGCTTACCCCTTTCTTGCTTAATTTATATGCTAATGCTTCCCTATTTATTGTATCAAATGCTTTTTCAAAATCTGCAAAAAACATATATATCCTTCCTCTTTTCCTGCTCAAGTATTTATCTATTATAGTCTTTATTATAAATATATTGTCTATTGTTTGTTTACCTTTCCTAAACCCAGCTTGATATTCTGACAGTATTCCTTCCTCATCAACCCAGCCTCTTAATCTATCGGCCAGTATACCTGTGTATATTTTTCCTAATATTGATAATAAACTTATTCCCCTGTAATTCTCTGGTCTATTTGCTCCTCCCTTTCCTTTGTAAATTGGTACCACCATACTTATTTTCCAACATTCTGGTACATCATTCTTTTCTTTAATTTTATTTAATAATTTTGTCATCATTGTTAGCCCACTTTGCATTTCCCCATATATTTTCCAGAATTCCCCTGGTATTCCATCTATTCCTACTGCCTTACCTTTTTTTATATTCCTTATTTGCTGGCTAACGTCCAGCTCTGTGATTTTACTGTCTAATTTCTCATTAAATATTCCTCCTTGTCCTACCTCTTTCATGTCTAACTTTATTTTCTTCCCATCTCCAATTAGCCTTCTAAAGTACCCTATCCATTCATTCGGTGTAATTTCATTTTTGTCCTCTCTCTTCTTATTCATCATCCTCACTATTTCCCATATTTTTTACTATCCTTACTCTCTATTGCTGCCTTTAGATTCTTTTCTATACTTCTCTGCCATTCTTTCCTCTTGGCCTCAAGCTAACCTTTATATTCCCCCTTAAGTTTCACCAGATTTTGTCTATCCCTTTCTTTCTCTGACCTCCTCCAACTAATAAGCTCATTAAATACCTCCTTTTTTTCTACATTCTTCATCAAACCACCCCTTAATTTCTTGGTCTTTTCTATGCCTTCTTTCCATCCCTACTCCTGCTCTTATTAGTAATAATTTTAGTAACTGTAACACTTTTTCTGAATTTCCCTCATCCATAGCCATTTTTATACCACACTCCACAATCTGGCTTGCCTTTGACTTTAATTCTTTCACAAATTTCTCTTTGAATACTTCTCTCCATTTATACACCTTTATTGTTTTTATTTTAACTGTTTCTTTATTCTTTACCCTCTGTTCCAGAACATTTATTTCCATCATTAGTGGGAAATGACTACTACCTACTACTTCGTTTATTATTTTAAATGTGGTGATTCTATCCTCCAGTTCCTCACTGCATATCATGTAATCTACTACACTTTGACCGTTTGCGTTTACGAAAGTAAACTCCCCCTCCTCGTCTCCTTTCATTAATCCATTACATATTAGCATGTTATTTGTCTCGCAAAATTCTAGTAATTTTTCCCCTCCTTATTTATAGCTACATCCCTGCTTTTCCTTGGCCTTATCACATCCCTATCTTCTTGTATCTGCTCTTTACTTAATAACCTTCCATTCTCTTCTCCTATTCTCGCATTCAAATCTCCCATCACAATAAATTCTATCTCTGGCATCTTTTCTTGTATTTCTTCCATCTCTTCTTCTAATTTACTATAAAAGTTACTATCGTAAAAAAATGATATTTCTGGTGGGTTATATGCCACCCCTATTCCTAATCTTACCCCATTATTTTGCTTAATTATTGACCATAGCACATTTGTGCCTCTATTCTCCATTTTTTCTATATCAATAATTTTTTCCGAATCATTCTTTACAAACAAACCTACTCCTCCTGATGCTCTTCCCCTACCGCATCTTTTCCTTGCCTTTTTCTCTAGAAACTTGAAACCTGCAATTTCTACTACCTCATCCTTTCCTAACCATGTCTCTGCTACTCCTACAAAATCCATAGAACACATATTTTTCATTTCCCAACTACCTATCTTATTTCTTAGCCCTTCCGCATTCCAAAACATTAATTTTAACCCCTTTCCCTCTTTATTCTTTGACTGTTCTTGGAATTTGAAACTCTCCAACGTTTTCCCATATCTTGTAGTTCGCGGTTCCATTTCCTTTTCTTCTCTTACATCCTTAAGCTGATTATAATCCTTGGCTAAAAATTTTGAACCTTTCTTTTTTTTTTGTTTCATCTGCTTCACTTATGGACCCTACCGGTAACACTTCTCCACTTTGTGATTTTCCCCTCCTTGCACTCTCACTTTTCCCTGCCTCCCTACCCTCACTCAGCACAATTCCTGCTGCCGCCCCTCCTTCTTCTAGCTCCTCCCTCTCGATTATTTCATTCACCAATGTTGCCTCTTCGCTTTCTCCCACCACTGCCAGCTCTTCTTCCTGCCTTCCCCTTGTCTCTTGTTGATGTATCTCCCTTGTCACCTCCTCTCTTCTCTCTTCAAATTTGCTTCTTCTGTCCTCTTGCTCAGCTGTCGCACTTTCATTTTGTTGACCTCCTCTCACCCACGTTTGACTTTGCTGAAATTCTGCTGATGGTTTCATTCTCTGTTCAGGTCTTTGTCCTGTGTTTTCCGGTCGGTCTATAATTTGCTGCAGTGCATATGTTCCTCTAGCTTCGTTTCTCTTGATGCTCATGTTCCAATTTTCACCTTCCACTATTAATTGTAGCCCTCTTAGATATGCTTTTTTCCCTACTGCTCTTGCTTCATTCATTCTTTTAATTAATTCCTTCCGTTGGTCTTGTTCTTCTTTTGTATAATCCTGTTCTATGAATACTTTTGTCCCCCTTAGTCTTCTTGTTTGTCTTAAAATCTCCCACTTTTTTCTCATTGTTGTCAGTTTCACAATAATAGGTCTCGGCTTCCTTCCTTTCTTTCCTATCCTAAACGTTTCTTCAATTTCCCAGCCGAACATCTGTATTCCCAATTCATCTTCTATAATTTCATACACCATGTCTTCCAGATTTCTTCTGTCCTCTGCCACCCCAAATATTACGCAGTTTTTTCTTCTCTTATCCATTTCGAGTCTTTTTTCCATCCCAACTATTCTTTCTTTACATTCTGATATTTGTTTCTCCATTTCCTCTCTTTGTATTTTCATTGCTTGTTTCAGCTCTCTTGTACTATTATCCATCCTTTTTCCTATTTGCGTTCCCATCTCTCTTATCTCCTCCATTATTTCGTTCATCTCTGTTGGTCCCGGGTTTTGCTCTACTCCTCCTGCTCCGTTACACGTCCTTCCCCTCTCGCTGCTGGCTTGCGACTCCAGAGTTTATATGATATCTTTCATATTTTGTTAATGATAAAGGGTTCCTTACCTTGTAATGGAAATTAATACTCCATTACGCCTCGGAGCAACATAACCAATACTATTTCCCTTTGTTATATTTGTTATATATGATCCTATAGCTCAGTTCTCCTGTACCATACAACCAATTAGTGTAATCTAAAATTGCAAAATAAGTGAACACATTCAAACCACTTCAATATTGACGCAACTTGAAAAAACGTCTTTATAAAGTACATCAAGAATCACGTTTTCCATCAAATACTATTCAACAGTCCTCCACTTCACAGTTATAATGCACTCCAAATTGTATATAATTTATAATTACTGCACATGAAACAATCGAAGATATCGTATTTGAGGAACTAAATCCACCACCGACCAGTTAAAGTTGCCGAGAAAATGTTTTTTCGTACACCTTTCCACACATATCTTCTCACTTCGCAGCCATATTTAAACTGTCCATATACTTCCTTGTACCACGTGATCTGTCGCTCGCTTATATAGTCAGTGAAATCTTTCCACAAGGTTCTAGAACTATTTGAACACATCTTCCGAAGGAGGGGTATAATAAAGTTCCAGAAGGTTCCACTTATCTGCCGATAGCGCGCCCGTGTTTATGCTGGCGAGCAGCAGTTTTGTTGTTTAGGGAGGGCGCACACGACAGACTGCAGGTGGCCGACTGAAATTCTGACGAATAACGCACGTGACAGACAACTTTTGGATACGCACACACAACAGTCAGTTGACGATGCGACGCGTAACTGTATATCTGAGATATCGACGAAGAAGACAAATCGACAATTCTGGGTTCACCCAATTGTCAGCCAACAGCTACTTAAGGGGCAAATTCATACGTTACACGAGCATTTATGTGACCACCCTGAGAAGTTTTTCAACGATTATCGTATGTCTAAGAGTTCATTCGACGAGCTGTTGTGCATAACGGGCACAAAAATATCACATCAAGATACTATAATGAGAAAATGTGTATCACTGGAAGAGAGGCTGTCAGTTACATTAGCGAAAGAAGACTTTATGTTTTTAATCATACATACCATATTTATTATAGTATATATTACATAATGGCTCAGTTTTCATCTATGTGTCCCAACTCTAATAATTCGTAACTATGAGTTGATTCTTGTAACAGGATTCCGGTGAATTTATTATCTGTGGCGAAGTCAAAGAAGGACTCGCTGCAGGTGGAGGTGTTACAGATGAGTGCCCATGTCCATGCCGTTGATTCCAGGAGCTGGTTGATTGTTCAGCCGTGTTGAATGTAGCATTTGTAATTATTCCTTGTTGTTGAGTCCATGCATCAGTGCTTGAATGTATCTGCTGCATATTTGATGGTGTGTGTTGAAATATTCCTGACCCATGAATGTGGTTTGAAACCCGCTGAGACTACCCAAATCTGACTAAGTATTCATAACTTCTATTCTCAACAATAACCTTTGCTATAATTGTACTTCTTGAAACAGGGAATATGCGAGAGCAGAAATGATTTATCCTCATCAACTACTCTTGGTATACTTTGAGTATGAGCCTATTTCCTTATTTAAGGGCTTATAAAATTTCTTCATAGTAGTTTCTTTTTCTCCTCATTTGGTTTGAATGAACACTGCTTTGATGTTCTGGCGCTGTTATTTGTTACTCCTCTATATTCTGGTCACCTTCTGTTAATGACGATTCTGTTTGTGATGTTTGTGTATGAGGCATTAGGAACAGTAGCTAGTCGAAATAGATGTACTCGCCTTTTCTTTGCAGAGCATCTCGAAAGTGCTTTCTTCTGCAGTGCTATTTCTCACCTGGAGCAGTCACGGAGGGAACTCCATATTTCCTGCACTTCAATACCTGTAACAAAAGATATATGTTCATACCTATTTACTTTTCTTTCTTTTCTATAGGTACTTGGCAACAGGCAGCTCCTTCATATCTTCACATTATCAATACTTGCTTGGTGCTTCACTTTACGCAAAATAGTTTTCGAAGTATGTCAAACTGTTTAGGAAATCTTAAAGGAATTGCACTTAACGTCTCCAACAGAAGAATCATGGTTGGAAACTTCAAAGGTTTTTATGGAAGCACTAATTTTCCTAATTGTTTAGGAGCCATTGATGGTAATCATATACGCATACAAATGTCGGGTTCAGACTACTTCAATTATAAGCAATACTTCTCTTTGATACTCCTAGCTGTGGTGAACTCAGATTTCTGGTTCATATATATTGATGTAGAAGCATGTGGCAAATCCAGCGACTCTAATGCGTTTCAAAATTCGTCTTTTGGAAAACGTTTAGTTGAAGATCGCAGTCAATAACTACCTCATGATGGACGTGTTAAACTTATGCATTTGTTTTTATAGGTCTATTTTAAACCTTGTCCTAATCGATATTTGGATGTGAAAAAACGCATTTTTAACTCTAGATTAAGTAAAGCAAAGCCAAATACTTTACGTCACCACAAGGTCTTTGGCAATATGATAAAGTGTAGCAAAGTGATGCATAAATAAAATTAGAAGTTTCTTACCTCGTTTTATTTTAACCTTCAAACTCCAACCCATTCCAGTTATTACCAATCAGTTTCACAAATACTTCCTTTCATAATCTTTTCTTTGTGTTTCTGTCATCATAATGTGCACTGTAAGCAGCATACAAAGGGCGACTCAATAATCAGCCTCTCTGCATCAATATCCATTGCAACACAACGCATAGCATGAAAGAAACTCAACGGTCGTGTGCTCAAGGCCATTCAAATGCGTGTGTTTCATTGTCAGCATCAACAATCCCACCGGGGGGTCGATTCGGTGAGAAAATAAAATATTCTTCATTTTTTTGTCGGCCATGATGAAAATAATAATAATAATAATAATAATAATAATAATAATAATAATACAACGATGTAATGCAGTTCATGAAATTAAGGAAGCATTCAAATATAAGTGGCAAAAAGAATGGGAGGAAATAAATGAAGGAGGAAGTGTTTATAATTTATTCCAAATATTCATGAAATATTGAAATTAAACTATTCACAAACGACTAAGGCACTTCTTCGTTTTATTACGGGTCATGGACCCTACAAGACTTATTGGAAAAAATTAATAAAGCCGCTTCTGCTTCTGCTATATGTAATATTCAAGATACTCCTAAACATACGATTTTTTAATGTATAAGATATCAACAAAATGTATTAGAAGAAAAAAAGGTGTTGGAGGTTGTGCTGTATATGCAACATCCCGAATTGGTTTTAAAATTAAAACGTGTAACAAATTATGTGAGCATAACTATATGGGAACAACATGCAAGATATGGAGAAATAACACGTCATTTACCAAATGTAGAGTTGGAGAGCTGAAGATCTCAAAGAATTCCAAATCGGAATCAAAATGTTGAGAATAATTTACTTTTAAATCCGCAAATATTGTTGGATGATGAAATTAATATTAATGAAATATAAATAGCAGAATATATTTTGTTGTTTTGATGGATGGCGAGAATGAAGTGCAAGAAGATCAGAAGATTGAATGGGGAGGGAAATCGGGATTTTGGGTAGAAGAAGAGCGCGTCGAATTTGGTTGTAAACCTTGAGGAGGAGATCGATAAGGATGATTTTTTGGAATTTGGGGAGAGAGGAAGAAGATGCCGGTGTAGTAAACGAGGCCGCCATTGTTGCTGTGGAGCAGGGGGAGATTGGAAAGATTTTGTGAGAGATGGATGTTTGAAAGTGAATTTGCTGCAGGTTATTATTATAATAATAAAATTTCTTTAGTTCCAATTAAAATGGTGGATGTGAAGTGTAGGTGTAGAGATAAGTGCTGTCTATAGAAATAATGTGTTTTGTGTAGTGTGTATAGAAGATAAAAGTGAATGGATGGAAGTGTTATGTAGTGAGCGCTGGATAAGAAGAATGAAGATTTGGTTATACATATATTTAAATTAAATTATTTTTAATTAAATATAAATGCTAATTTAATAATAATAGGATATAGTGCTAGATATATAATTTTAGTTTGAATTAAATATTTTAAGTATTAACTTATGGAATGGAAATATAAATAGGATGCATGACGATTAATGAATGAAATTATATATGTATATATACGGTATATTATATTTATAAAAAGTTTATAAATTTATTGCGTCTAGGTTATTAAATTAAAATAATTTGATGTGTGCGTATTTGTGTTTAAGTATATATTTTAGCATTAAACAGTAAGTGTGAAGATAGCTATGAAATGTTTTAATTAACTTTAAAGGGGAATCAACAATAGGATTTTAGGAATAATTATATAAAGGCATGTAGTTACGCATAGTAGGAAAGGAAAATATAAATTAAAAAATATATAAAATAATTATATATAAGTATAAATAAGGTAGATGATTTTAATTTTCTTTGGTAATTTAAAGGAAATTAAAAAATAACAATGTAAATGAAGGAAATATTGTTAACTTGTATATAATTATTTTAATATGAAAGTATAAATTTAAAAATACAAGTAAATTTGTAAATTATTAATATACTAAGGTATGTAAGTTTTATTATATATTAATTTAATTGTATAGTAGTATACAAGAAAGAAAGAAAACTTATTTAAGTTAGAAGATTCTGGTAAATAGTACTCGATACTAGTATGTAACCGCTGGATACCAGTGGAGTAGTTTTCAGCTTTGTAGTTGGTTTTCTTAGTTAATTAGCTGGACATCAATTGCTGTTATGCTGGCTACCAGTATTAGTATAGATTTAGTAGATTTTGTAATTATTATTTATTTACACCTTTACTATCTATTATTTTTTTTATTTACTTATATCTTCTTTGTTTGTGGTTACGTAGTATTTATGGACTTAATCTGTAAAATGAATGTATATAAGAATTGAAAAGTTGTATTTAATAAATGGAAAATTTGTATATATGCCCCGGTATATGCCGTGGTTAAATATTCAGATGTTATTTTATTTTAATTTTTTTTATTTTTGTGGCCATACTATTTTGCAGTTGTGTGCTTACCTCTATTAGAATACATTATGTCTATTACAATCAACAGAATACTCGGTGACCGACTGTGGGTCGTGTGCGCCCTCCCAGGTTCTCGAACTTATAGAGTCATTGTAACACACTTTATGGAGGAAGGGAAGAAGAAACTTCCAGAACAAGGTTCCAGTTATCTGCCGATAGCGCGCCCGTGTTATGCTGGCGAGCGGCGTTATTGTTGTTTATTCCGACTGCCCGGCGCCGACCACCCGAAAACCTTGGGCATTAGCCGTTGCGTCACAATATTCAGCTCCTTCATTTTATTTTTGACATACCCCACAAATCCAGTCTGAAGTCCAACCATTTCAGGAGCGCTATCTGTTCCACAAGCTTGCTTGTTCAATGATAGTTCCATCTTCTACGCAGCCTCGTCTACAGCTCTGAAGATATACATGCCTGTCGTTGTTTCTTTAACTGGAATTAATTTAACAATTCCCCTGCAATGTTAATGTACATATCCACACCTCGTACAAAGACACCTAGCTAAACTGTATCGCTAATATATGCACTCCTATCTATTATCACGGATGATGATGATGAGATGCGGTTTAAGGGCGCTAAACAGCTAAGGTCATCAGCGCCCTTACAACGTATAAAATGTACTGTCCAAAAATAAAAGTCCGATAAAAAACAGCATAATTAAAAACGGGACACAAAACCACGATGTCCAAAAAGTAAAAAAAACACCAAATACCAAAAACGAACACACTAAAACCAAGGTCAATAAAAGAGTAAAACACCGTGTCAAGAACTGTAGAATGTTAGGGAGACGAGCGCCAGATGTCCACTGAGGAGGAGATGCCCCATTCAAAAGACAAGATAAAATTACACAGTCAAAAGACGCTCAGCGTAACAAATGCGTCTGGTAAATCCAATGTCATTGATAAAACGTAAAAGACGCTCTATAGCACGCGCGTCGTCTGCCAAAACGTTGGCTAGGCCAACAGGCAGAACAACATGAACGCGCAACGGAGCTAAAACTTTACACTCTGCTAAAATATGACGCACCGTTAAGGGTGCATCACACTGCTCACAGAGTGGTGCGGGGTCACCTCTGAGCAAGTATCTATGGCTAAAAAGACAATGTCCGATTCGTAAGCGAGCTAAAATTACCTCTTCCCGACGACACGAACGAGAAGAGGTACCCCAGATTAACGGGAGAGGCTTAACCTCCCATAACTTGTTCCCTCGGAGGGACGACCACTCATCCCTCCAAAGCAGGAGGATGCGGCTACGCAAAAGAACATACAAATCTGTGGAGGGAACAACAGAGGTAAAATATCTGGGTAATAAAATCGCCGACCTGGCAGCGGCACACTCATTACCCGAGATGCCCACATGACCTGGATTCCACATGAAGGAGACGCTGATGCCAGAGACACCAAGCGAGTGGAGCAGGTCATGAATGCGCTGTACGAGCGGGTGGTAACTGTACAGCGAGCTAATACTTTGAAGCGCACTCAGGGAGTCTGAACAAATAAAACGGTGCCGCAAATCGTGCCGCTGAATGTATAAAAGAGACTGACAAATGCTAAACACTTCGGCGATAAAAATCGAACATTGCCCCGGTAAACGAAAAGTAAAACTATTTCCACCACAAAAAAGGCACATCCTACTCCAGCATGAGTCTTAGATCCATCAGTAAAGATAAAATGAAAGTCCCCGAATTGCGATTGAAGTTCTAAAAACACTGATCTAAAGACTGAAGAAAGGGTCTCATTCTTCGGCATCAACGATACCCCAAGGAGACAGAGGGCCTCAGCGCGCAACCATGGAGAAAAACGCGTTTCCCCCCTTGGAAGGGCCGGCGCTGGCGTAACGTCCAAAAGCCGAAGAAGTTGAAGAAATCGAACCCCTGGAGGTAGTAATGCAGAGGAGCTAACTAAATATTGTCGATCAAGCGAATCCTCGTAAAATAACTCGAAGGACGGGTGGTTAGGCAAGCTTGAGAGCCAACAAGCATAGCTGCACAAAAGCATCTCACGCCGGAAGGACAGCGGAGGCTCTGCAGCTTCTGCGTACAGACTGGGTACAGGGCTAGTTGGAAAGGCCCCTGTAGCGATTCTTATTCCACGATGATGAATGGCATTCAAGCGACGTAACACAGATGGACGTGCCGATGAATAGACAATGCACCCGTAATCAAGCTTGGATCGGACCAAGGAGCGATAAAGACGAAGAAGAACGGTCCGATCAGCTCCCCAGGATGTGCCACTTAAAACACGTAAAATATTAAGAGAACGGTCACACTTTGCTTTTAAAAAGGAAACGTGAGAAGTCCAGCTCAGCTTTCGATAAAAGATCAACCCCAAAAACTTCACCTCATCTGCAAATGGAAGGACCTCAGACCCAAGGTGGAAAGAGGGCAGAGGGAAAGCCTTCCGGCGCCAGAAGTTGATGCAGACGGATTTCTCGGCGGAGAAATTAAAGCCGTTGGCGTTTCTCCAGGCGTAGAGACGGTCGATACAACTCTGGAGACGGCGTTCGAGTAGACAGGTCCGCCGCGAACTGCAATAAATAGCAAAATCGTCAACAAAAAGGGACGCGGAAATGCCAGGTGGAATACAATCAACAATGGGGTTGATAGCAATTGCAAAAAGTGTGACACTGAGTATAGAGCCCTGCGGTACTCCGTTCTCTTGAATAAAACGACTAGATAAAACCGAGCCCACACGTACACGAAAGACGCGGTCCGTCATAAACTCCCAAAGAAATATGGGAAGACGACCGCGAAAATTCCATGCATGGAGTGTACGTAAAGTGCCGCCCCTCCAACAAGTGTCATAAGCTTTCTCCAGGTCAAAAAATACATCCACTGTTTGACAATTTCTCAGAAATCCGTTCATAATATGCGTCGACAGAGACACCAAATGGTCAAAGGTAGAGCAATGGCGACGAAATCCACACTGAGCGTTCGCCAGAAGTTTCTGAGACTCAAGCCACCATGTCAACCGCCCGTTGATCATGCGATCCATCACCTTGCAAACGCAACTGGTGAGGGAGATAGGGCGGTAGCTGGAAGGTAGTTGGCGATCCTTACCAGGCTTAAGTATAGGGAGAATGGTGGCTTCGCGCCAAACGGAAGGAAAAAGGTCGTCTTGCCAAATACGTTATAGACCTGTAAGAGAAAGAGTTTACTGTCGGCTGAAAGGTTCTTTAACATTAGTACATGAATGCCGTCCGGCCGAGGAGCGGAGTGCCTAGAGCAATGAAGAGCGTGCTCCAGCTCTCTCATTGTGAAAAGTTCATTATAACACTCATTATTAGCAGACCGAAAATTAAAGGTGTCGGAATCCAGCCGGTCGTTGATAGAGCGAAAGCCGGCGGAATAATGGTCTGAACTGGAAACCGCCTCAGAGACAGTACCCAGAGCGTTAGCAATGGCAGCCGGATCCACTATTGTGGCATTGCAAACCTGAAGGACAGAAACAGTACAATGCGACACTTTACCTGAGAAGCGACGAAGTTTATCCCAAACAACAGATGAAGGCGTAAAGCGATTAAAAGCCTCGACAAAACGAGTCCACGACGCCTTCTTGCTATCCTGAATAATGCGACGAGCCCTGGCGCGCGATTGTTTAAAAGTCACCAAATTATAAAGTGTAGGGTGTCGCCGAAACACCCTAAGTGCAGTTCTACGGGCACAAACGGCGTCCCGGCAATCCTCGTTCCACCACCGAACAGGCGGTCGCCGAGGTTGAGAGGATGAACGGGGAATTGCGCGTTCGGCGGCAGAGAAAATCGTAGACGTAAGGTGCTGCACTAGTTGGTTAATGTCGGTGAAGGGCTGATCGTAAAAATGCAAGAGGCTGGAATACAATGTCCAGTTGGCTTTGGTGAATATCCAGGTAGGTACTCTGGAATGTTGGACGTTGTGAGACAGAAGAGAAACGATGCAGCGGTAATGGTCGCTGGAGTAGGTTTGAGCGACGACGTTCCACTGCAGACGACTAGCAAGCTGGAGTGAGCAAACGGCAAGGTCCAAATGAGAAAATGCACCGGAAGAATCAGAAAAAAACGTAGGCTCGCCTGTATTGAGAATAGACAGGTTGAACAGATCAAAAATGTCAGAAAGAAGAGTTTCCCTCGCACAAGCCCTTGGCGAACCCCACAGGGGGCGATGGGCATTAGAATCCCCCAACAGAAGAAATGGTGTTGGGAGAGCTGACAGGAGGGCTCGAATGTCCGCGTGAGCGAGGGAAGACGATGGAGGTGAATACACAGAGCAAACAGAAAAGAAAAAGCCAGGTAACTGTAGTTTAACGGCAACAACTTACAAGTCGGACTGAATAGTGAGAGGTTGAAAATAAACGTCGTTACGCACTAATAGCATGACACCTCCATGAGCAGAAATACCCTCCTCCGGTTCAAGATCGTAGCGAAACGGAGTATACCCTCGAGGATCAAAAGGGTCGCGAGGGCGAAGCTTGGTCTTCTGCAAACACACGACCATAGGCGAATGGGAACACAATAAAAGTTGCAGTTCCGCCCTATGCGATCGCACACCACGTAAATTCCAGGTCAGTATAGCCATTAAGAGATAGGGATAAACTGTCTACTTAGAAGGGCGGCTTAAAATTATCTTTTGCTTAACCTTTGGGCTCGGTCTTTTGAAATGGTGTTGGTCAGACTCCATAGCCTCCTCGAAGGAAGGGCCCACGCGCTCAGAGCCAGAAACCGATTCAAGCGCCGAGAATCGGTGCTGGGTGGCGATGGGTGAGGGTTGCCGCTGAGCGCGCCTTGTCCCAGGAGGATCCTGGGACTGCGACCTCCGAGGAGGAGGAGGAGGAGGAGGAGAAGGTGAACTGGTCTTGTCGCGCGCACGCGGAGGGTCTTTCAAAAAATCTTCCCTACGAAATTTCTGCTTCGATTTCTTTTCAGTGGCATGTGACTTCGTAGATTTTTGACCAGGTTTATAGGGCTTGGTAACAGTATCAGACTTGGACGTCCGGATGGTAGTGGCGGTCAAGGCAGTCATGGTCCAAGTTTGAGTCCCAGCATTCTTCCGGGGAACTGGCGAGGCAACAACAGAACTAAAGGTTCCCGATCTCAGGAGCGAAGGTTGGCGCGCATGATAACGCCTCCGGGCTTCGGCGAAAGAGAGTTTCTCCTTTACCCGGATCTCCTGGATCGCCTTCTCGTCCAAATACCGCGGACAGTCGCCAAATGAAGTAGAATGTGACCCTTTGCAATTGACGCAGACGGGGGCTGTTGAACAGGCACCTTCGTGTGAGGGCTGGCTATATGTTGCACAGATATTAACGGCACTCTTACATGAGACTTGCGTATGCCCAAAACGTTGGCATTTAAAACAACGCAGAGGTCTAGGAATATAAGGCTCACAGAAATCCGCTCGTAGCCTGCGGAAATGCTCGTGGGTAGATCGACGCCATCAAATGTTAGAAACAGGGTATGAGTGGGTACCAATACGCTGTCGCGTTTGGCCTGCACTCGATGAACCGCTGTCACCTTCTGGTCTGCACGATATTCCACCAGGTCCTCGTCCGATATGCCATCGAGGCTATGCGTGGTGACAACGCCTCGACAAGAATTCAAGGTGCGGTGCTTCTCAAGACGGATAGGATAACCGTGGAGAAGCGTGGCGCTCAACAAGGGCTTACTTTGTGCCTCGGACTTGCTTTGCACTAACAACGAAACATTGCGAAGCCGAGTGCAGGAAGGAACCGGACCAGCAATTGAGTCAATGTCCTTCTGGATGATAAAAGGTTTCACCTTCTCGAATGATTGCCCTTCCTCTGTACGGGTAATCACTAAGTAACAACCAGCTGTTGGCGGTGCTACTTCTGTTACTAAAACTTTTCGGCGCTTGTTGTTTATAATGGAGAAAGGGTGCTCCATAGCGAAAACAATCCTTCACCATGGCAACCGTCTCCGACCTCGGGCTCTGACTTCCCGGGCGTTACCCCGGCTTGGGTGAGTGGCCTATCTATACCTATTTCACCCCAGGGTCACACCTCCCAGAACATAGACAGAGGGACCCAATCGCCGTCAGAAGTCAGCAGCTCATGCAATTGGGCCCCCGGGGGACTGTAGTTGAACAGTGGATACTAACACAAACCCTACATGACAACCCCGGGTGGTGGGGATGACGCCATTACCCACTCACCCAGGTGCGCACCCAGTGCGCGGGTATCCGTCAGGCTGTGTCCACGGAGGATTAAAAGAAAAGATAAAATAAATAAAACTGTGTGCGTTTCGCACGCAAAGTAGGCCGGCGAGGAAGAAAAAGAGATGTGCGAATGTCGTGGTGCGAAACGGCCGGAAATTGAAAAGGGAAGAAAGAAACGATGGCGAGGTGCGGTATGAATGTAATGCAAATAACGCACGAGAGCCTACCTTGGGTCCCCTGGTCACGAGAACGTACCCACTCGACCGGACGGGGATGAAGGGGTGAAAATGGCGATGAGTGGCTCGGGAACCCCCGGGTACGCCAAACCCGTACTCACATAAGGTGAGCCTCTGGGGGGGGGATTTTGACGGCTGTCTCTCTACTAGACGCGTGTTAACAGGAATCTGTGACACCCAGTCTTTTAATCTTCAAACTATTCTACAGCAATGCCGCAAGACCCCCAGTACACGGAAGGCTAGCCTTCTTCGCACTCCCAAGTAAAATTGTCTGTTGCAGTCTTATCATTGGTTGATGTTTGTAGTAATGTAGAGCAAACTTTATTTACCAACTACATCTTGCCGACAGTTTATTGTAGTGTAAGTAGTACTATAGATGATTAAATTAAAATTGGAACCACATTTACACGCCAATAATTAGCCACCCTTTTCCACTGCTTTACCCATCACCCACCTCCGCCATGAGTAGCTCTCCTGTCTGGAAACTTTCTACGTCCTCTTCCTCGTCCCATCTGATGGAGCCGATAGGGCTTACGCCACAATATGGGTATTGGAATAAAGGTCTGATATATTGCAGGGGTGTTGGTTTGACCATCATGGCAGCGGCTGCAGTGACGTAAACTCGCTAGTCAATGACGTAGTCCGTCCTAATCTACGGCTAAATGCGGATAGGATGGCATTACCATTTGCTAGATATTCTGATGGACTTTGTATCAGAGGTTTGTTGAAACAGCGTTAAATAATCACGATCACAGAAGCAGAGAGCTACCATCGACATGCTAAGATCAATAGACATTGTCTTTATTGCCCTTGCGATATGCTGCCGATACCTATTGAATTGAGGATAGACGGTATACCCACCGACAAAATGGCGCGTCTATTTCAAATTCTGAAGAAATGTAATGTAAAGTGTTCTTTCAAGCCAAAAGAAATGCAAATTCGCGCGTTGTTTACAAAACTGTGGAAGTCACGTTAAATATACAATTCCCGCAAACATTTGCGTTATCGCATATACAAAACATTCGTAGACGTTCATAGTTATTAATTGTGCTTAAATGCATTTTAGTACTCTTAAAGAGCTGATGTCTCTGAAGTTTCAGATGCTACTGATAATACTATTAAATATATGCCTTGACACTAGCACAAACTCCGTTAAACCTAATTAAACAAAACTACCAAAAAGAGCGGGAAATATTAAGAACATTAAGAAGTGTATGCAAAACTAAAACTTAACAGTATAAAAGAACAAACATCCTCAGAAAATTGAGACTGTAATTCTAAAAACGCTTTTGTCGTTTCTAGAATACTTTACCACAATAAAGTAAAAATTTCTGTCAAGAAAATCCACAACTGATATAAATATTCGACTCCAGCTGACAGCCCGACATTGCCAGGTAGCACTTAAAGCTGGAATGACCATTAAATTACTTCAACACCCCATTCCATATTAAATGATTGCACAATGATCTGGACGATGGTTATGATGAATCCTCGCGTCAAATACTTAAAATTGTAATTTTGTACTGAATTCTCATTCCCCCTTGCCCTGTGCTCAGCCACGGCTATTCCTAATAACGGATAAAAAATTTCTTGATATTCACGCAAAAGTATGTGAAACATTGGCGGAACGTCTGACTCCCTTAACCTCTCCCGGACAGTATTGCAGGTTATGTAAGTACTGCATAGCTATAAGTACCCTTTGGCGTTGAAACACTTATCGTTCTCAATGGTTGAGTAACTGTTTAGATAATTACAGTAGGTGACATTTTAAACGTTTGCACCTTCTTTTTAGTCCCATAGTTAATTAATAATACAGAAGCTACATAGTTTTCAGATCATATATGTATAAACCCATTAGCACAAACAACGAGTCAGAGGTAATGCAGGTGAATATAAACACTCCCCATATCCAAGTTAACCGCTTTGGAAAACACACACAGGCTGTGACAATCGAGATAATCTGACTTGTTAATTATAGTATATCGATTAACTGATTTCTAAGTTAGCTAATGAAAATGTTCTTTGTTTATACAATTATTTAACACACCCTGCTAACGATCTTGATTATAACATATAAAGGAACAATATATATATATATATATATATATATATATATATATATATATATCTATATATATATATATATTGTTGGAATGAAATATCCGCGACATTTGTTATATTTTACATGCGTTTTCTCTGTAAAATAACAACTATTTTCTGCTCCATGGCATTCTCAACTAAAACTTGCTTCTTTGCAAGCATGTTGCTTTTACTTTCTCTACTACGTACAGTAAGTAGGGGAAGTATTGTATTCCACCCAAAAATTCGATACGGAGATTTCACCAGAAATACATGTTTTCAGACCCCCTGAATGCAAAAAAAAAGCATTTTTGGAAACTTGTCCATGTGTGTGTCTGTGTGTCTCTCTGTGTGGTTGTGAACAGCATAACTCAGAAACGAACAGTCGGATAAACACCAAACTTAGTATTTAGGTTCAGTATCTTCCAGAGATGCGACACGAAGGTTTTCAAGAAAATCCCCCCACCCCAGATTACACTTTACATGGAAAATTTTGCGAAAATTTTAATTTTCTCAAAAATGGCTCTAAAGATTTTGATTAAAATATCATATGTTTAAGATATTTTTATGACTAATAAAATGTATATATCGAATTTTCTGGGAATGTCTCCAAAAGTGTTCTTCATTCTAAACGACTTTTGCATAACTGGTAAACCATAAGAGATAGACAAAATTTTACTACACAAACAATGTAGATCACGTTAAAATACACAATTTATGTCATACACATTTTTTGGGTGAACCATTTTCGAGATATTGCTTGTTATTCCCTTAAATTTTCCAATACTTAAACTTTTTCTGTAATTCATTATTTATTTATTTTTGTCCTGATAATGTAAAGAGAATGGAATACTCCACATGGCAACCAGCTTTTAAAATATTCGACTATAGCTTAAAGCCTACCAATTCCCCTTGCATCTACAAGAAAATTAGCAATAAGATTAATATCTCGATTAACATGAAATATATGGAGAATGAGCGTTTGTAAAAATAGTTTGTACAAGAGTAGAGAAAGTCATGTGAGTGTAACACATCAGATTTCTTTTTACGTCCTGGACATACAAAGAGAATGGAATGCGCCACATAGCAACCAGCTCTTAAAAGATTTGACTATCGCTTAAAGCCTACCAATTCCCCTTGCATCTACAAGAAAATTAGCAATAAGATTAATATCTCGATTAACATGAAATATATGGAGAATGAGCGTTTGTAAAAATAGCTTGTACAAGAGTAGAGAAGGTCATGTGAGTGTAACACATCAGATTTTTTTTATGTCCTGGACATACAAAGAGAATGGAATGCGCCACATAGCAACCAGCTCTTAAAAGATTTGACTATCGCTTAAAGTCTACCAATTCCCCTAGCATCTACAAGAAAATTAGCAATAAGATTAACATCTCGATATCTCGATTAACATGAAGCATATGGAGAAAAGGCGTTTATAAAAATAATTTCTACTGGTGTAGAGAAAGTCATGTGAGTGTAACACAGATTTTTTTAACTCCGAAGTGTTCTATTTCAAATACAAGTGTCGCAGTTCTCAATGTCTTGTGTTATTTATTTGTTGGGCGCCTCTTGTTATATTATTTTTTAAAATTTGTGTTCTTTGTCCTCCGGCTAGCTATTATAACTCAGTCGAGCACGTGTCTCGAAGCAGGGTGTGTAAACGGAAAGGAATTGTTACTAAAAGATAACACTGATAAAACAATTGAATCTAGACTTTTACTGCCGTCACACTTAATTAATAATTGACATATTTAATCTTTATACACGCCTGACTGAAAATGTGATATTTCCGAATGTAACTACAGTCGTTTTAGTTGCCGCGCACCAATTACTTCGCGTACTTTACATTTTTTGTAACTAACTCTGCGACGTGCACCTCGTGAGAGATTCTTCAGAACTGTGCGACACTTGCCTATGGCTCGAGAATATATACTTCTTCACCTCGAATTGCCTAACATTATAATATAGCTGCTATTGGTTACCAAATTGCGCCCACTTTAGCGTCTGTTTTGTTCAGCAAATCACTACTACTAACATATATGCTCTAGGGAAGATATTCCCTCCATTTCTAAAAAAAGGCACGCTACCCTGACGCCATTTTGTTTATCTCTTCTTGGTGATAAACAACTCATCCCCTTGGTTTATTGTTACCCACTTCTATTGTCAGTTTCAGTAAGGCCGTGCAAACTTATTTCCTAACAATACTTATGGCTAACAAACATCTAAAAACACGTATATACAATAATATTAATTTACACTACAATTACTCTGGCATTCACAGCATGTTGTGATATAAAATATTGCCTCACAAGGTCTTTGTAAATCCTTTCTAATCTCTTAGTAATTCATTAAATGGAATTAGAAAGTGTTTACGTACCATGTCCGTGGGAAAAATTAGGTGTTTCAATGGTGAGAGAATTGTCAAAAATTTGCTTCATACTGGATGCAGCTGGTTTTACTTTCCCTAGTGCGTACACAGTAGGTAGAGAAGGTACTGCATTCTATCTAAAAAGATCCGATTAGAAATTTAATTGGATGAGGTCCTCTGAATCCAAAAAAGCGCTCTACTACGTACATAAAGTAGGTAGAGGACGTACTGCATTCCACCCAAAATTTGATACCGATATTTCACCGGAAATACATGCTTTGAGGCCTTAACACAAAAAACGTTATTTTTAGAAAAGGTCCGTGTGTGTCTGTGAACAGCATAACTCAAAAACGAAGAAACCACAACCTGATAATTACGTTTTGTATCTTCCAAAGATTCGACAACAATATTTTCAGGAAACTTCCCTTTACTACCCCTTACATGGAATTTTTTCGTTGTTTTAATTTTCTCAAAAATGGCTCCAACGAATTAGATTAAAATACCATATATTAAGATACTTTAATGAAAATAAAATGCACATCTTGAATTTTCTGGGAATAGTCTGCGAAGTCCTCTTCATTCCAAATGAGTTTTATCTCACAATTGGCAAATCGGCAGTAGATAAAATCTTACCACACAAACAATGTAGAACTCATTAAAGCACACAATTTATACCAAATACATTTATTTGTGGCGTTAACCATTTTCGAGTGATTGTAATTGGTTTGAATGATACTAAACCAACAGCTCACGGCCGTCGGGACATTAACACAGGCCGGGCCCTTAAAGAGCTACGTGGGTGTACATGACGGTGTGGACGGGCTCCGCACCTAAGGCTACACATGGGGGCAGTGCGAAGTGTCCACCCAACCTTCGCGCCTGAGACCCCCGTAGGGCACACACGTCGGAAGCCGCGCTGAAACCGTGGGAAAGGACCATGGAGGTAGAAAAGATCCCTGCTGGTGAACAGGAGTTAATAAACCTAAGACCATACAAACTAAGAAGCAGAATAAACCTAGAAGAGGAAGAGGGAGAATCAGTAAAGTTAGGTGACACAGTCGATGGGGCGGAGCGGGTAATATGGAGGTGAATGGCTCGGGACCCCGGGTTCGCCAAACCCGCACTCACATACAGTGAGCCCCTGGGGGGGAGGGATGGAAAGAGTATAGAATTTCAAGCCCAGCAAACAGCGTCCAGTTTTTAAATCTTTGACTATTGCTACTCTCTTTTCATCTATAACGAAAAGTATAATGCAGCTATTTCCGCAAAGATTTATATTGATTACAATGAAATATATACAAAAATAAGCTTTCGTAGGATAGTTTGTGTACCCCTTAATAGTGATAGGGGAGCAGAGAATGTAGCAAAACATATTTTAAAATATGTCTTTATTTTTAAAAGTTAAACAAAAATAAACATCTGTATTTCACAAAGCCTTGTATTCACTCGGAATTAGGAAAACATTTGTGTGTTTTCCTTGTTCTGAAAACTTGGTTCAAATGACTAACAAGGTTTTCACTAGACACTAACAAATATAAGGTGGAATCCACTGCCTTATCTGTCTCTCAGGCTGGAGTTTCCAACTCAGGAGCCAAAAGGAAGCGTTATAATCCCTTCACAGTTTCTTCACCTTATTTCAGCATTACATTAGATTGGGAATGACAATTATGATAATTATATCAGGTAAGTTTGAGTTCTTGGAGATAAAGTGCTGAAATGTGTTTTAGTTTGCATATAATTCTTCTAATGCCGATTACATCACACCTGATTCTTGTTGGTGGGTTGTTGTGATGTTATTTATATATTTATTATAATGTTGTTTATTATACAAAATTTGTTTAACTGTCTCTTTTAAAGAAAATGAAGAAAAATAATTCAGCATATATTTTACTTTCTGCCTATATTTATTTTATATTATGAAACACACTAATCATGTGCAGCCAATGTCAACTAAAGCCATGGGTGTATTATACAACTCACTTATTTGCAATTGTAATTATAAAATTATTAAAATTTTCACATTTCTGTTGCAAACTCAGTATTTCCGTGCTCTGACAGTTGAAATTGTTCAATAATGCAGAATCCAATTTCTGTGTGCAAAGAAAGAAAGTATTAATAAAACTTAGGCATATATCTGATTATTTTATCTAAATGATGAGTTTTATTGCAAGTTTTTGTCTTTTGTGTAAACTTCAAGGACTTTTACTTAAGATATAGATTGCAATTAATTTATACAAGACTCATAACCAAGAAATACTTTTTCAGATTCAAAGAACTTGAAACCCTTTTAAAACATATTATAGTATATTTTTTTCTATAAAGAATTAGAAACTTGATGGTAATTTACTTCAGTTAAGAGAAGAAAGTGATACCGGAGAGCTGGAAAGTGAGCATTATTGCACCATTGTATAAAGGAAAGGGAGATACAAATAACCCAAGTAACTACAGAGGAATTAGTTTATTATCTATATTAGGCAAGATATACACTGGTATATTAGCTAGAAGATTATACGAGTGGGTAGAGAGGGAAGATAAGCTATCAGAATACCAAACAGGTTTTAGGAGAGGAAAAAGAACAATAGATAACATAATGATAATTCAAACTATAGTAAACAAATATTTAAGAAATAAAAGGGGTAGGGTATACATATTTTTTGCAGACTTCGAGAAGGCTTTTGATACTATAAACAGAGAGGCTTTGGTATATAAATTGAGGAACAAAGGAGTCAGCACTGCATTCATCGAGGGGGTTCAAAAATTGTATGAAGGAATTAAATTTTGTGTAAAATGTAGAAGAAATAGTACTACTGATTATATACAGCAAAATTTAGGTCTGAGGCAAGGTTGTAAACTCAGTCCAATATTATTTAACTTATTTATAGATGATATTTTAGATAGAATAATGAAAAGTAATAAACACTGTCCAGTTATAGGGAAAAAGGAAATACCAGGGTTATTATTTGCAGATGATCTAGTAGCTGGGGCAGTAACAGTGATAGGGTTGCAACATGCTATTAATGAAATTGCAAAATTTTGTATGGAATGGGGGCTAAAGGTGAATACAAAAAAGTCCAAGATAATAGTGTTCAAGAAAGGATCAAAATTAAAAAGAGAGGAAAGATGGTATATAAATGGAGAGCAAATAGAGGTGGTAAAAGAATTTGATTACTTGGGCATTAGATTCTCAAGCAACGGGAAGTGGGAAGCACAATCTAAATATGCACAATTGAAAGGAAAGCTAGCGATGAAAGCTGTTAGAGTTTGCTTGTGCAAAACACCCACGCTAACAATGAACTGGTTGGAAAGGCTATATGAAGCTGTAGTAGAGTCAAAAATGTTTTATGGAATAGAAATATGGGGGGTGGCAAAGGGATGGATTAAGATTGATATAGTCCACAGAATGTTTTGTAAAGAAGTTTTGGGTTTACCCAAGAGTTCACCAAGGGGCGTGGCACTGGCAGAGCTAGGAAGGGTAGGGAGAAAAGGTATAATAGTGGAAAGAATTTTGAAGTATTGGTATAGATGTTTAAATTTAGAAGATAATAATATATTAAAGGAATGTATACAGTTTCAAAAAGCTGTCCTAGGAGAAGAGTGTTGGTTAGGGGAGATGGGAAATGTCCTAAAAGAAATTGGCATGAGGAATATTCTCCTATTAGATAAATATAATAACAGTGGGTTTTGGAAAGAAGTGAGATTGAGGGTGGAAGATATCGAGAAACAAGAGATATGGGCTAGTTTTGAGGATAAAAGGTCATTGATCTTGTATAAATCAGTTAAAAGAGATTGGGGAAGGGAGAAGTATGTAGATATATGTAATCAATTTGGTAGAATAGGTCTTGCGTGGATGCGCACAGGAGTAATATTTTTAAAAAGGAATGGATATAATGTTTCGGGGAGATGTATTATGTGTGATGAATCGGGTAGTACTTATCATTGTCTAATAGAATGTGATAAGGTTAAAAGGTGGAGAGAGGTTATATGGAATAAAAAATTGGACAAGTTAAACAAAGAAGCAGTAGCATTAAGAATGTTGGGAAGCACAAAAGTAGAAATAATTAAAATGATGGGAACATTTTTAGGCAACACAAGGGATAAGTGGATAAGGAGCTTAAGAAAGGTACAGCTGAACGAGCATAGTTTGTAAAGTGGAGAGATGGTATAGTAGCTTTATCCCATATATACAGCCTAGGGGCTAAATATGGGGGAGCAAGAAAACTGGTGCACTAGACATAAGTTTTAGATGTAAGCTTTATTTGTATTATTGTAATAATGATGAAATAATATTACATTACATTACATTACATTACATTACATTACTTCAGTTTTAAATGCAGGGTACCAAGGGTTTAGGGTTAAGAAGCGCAGAAGGATTTTGGTACCATGGCCAAGGCTAAGCCTATAGTGCCTCTAAACCTCTGAGAGGAAGGGATGAGGTGAGAGAGCACGAAGGGCAGCCAGATGTAATGGTGACAGGTGCAGAGCAGCGAGGTCCCTAATGTTTCCAGGTTGAGCAACTCCTGGTGCTGCTTCGATGCCCCCCCCTATCTTCAGGGACAGGTTCAGACAGATGGTTCCTGCTGAGGAAGAAAGAGTTCCCTCCTTAGGGCACATCCAGCGCATGCACCACACACTAACTATTGTGTCAGGCCCTGAAAGATGAAAGGATATGAGCGAGAGAAAAGTTTGTGTTAGTATGTAATCCATCCTAGCATTCCCTTATTGACCCTGGAAAACTACGAAAAAAATCCAAGGCCAGCTGCCTCTATCGGGAAGCGAACCTGGCAACTCCTAAATGCAGGTCTCAGATGCTACCGCCTGGCTATCCCTGTCGGTTCAGGCGTCTAACAGCACTTATATGCTTGAGTTTCCATGGAAGGGGAAGCAATTACCCCCCTCCCTGTCATTTGTTGTTGTCTTTTGTCCAAGGAGTTCATGTTTTATTAAAACAGTATCAGCATGCAGAGCAGTTACCAGCAAACATGAACTTGGAAAAAGAAATACAATTAATATACAAAGCTTATGAAGTGGTAAACCTGACATTTGAAGTCATCTAACAGCTGTGGACAAGAGCATAAGTTTCTTAGAAGATCTCTTAAGTTAAGTGTGTTAAAGTTATTTTTTAAGCATTAATGTTGCTCAAAACATATAACTGAACATTAAATATTAACATGTATAGCTGGGGGGAGGGTAATATGTGAAAATTAATTCAATATTCATCATTTCTAATAGTGTAATACTATGATTACTGTTCTATGAATGTTTATAAATTATTATTCCTTTTATAAGAAGTGATATTATCTGGTTAAAGAAAGAAAACAGTTATACCTTCCTATTTTCTCCCTTGGTGTGACATTAGTCTTAACTTATTCAACAGAGTTGCTGTACTGCTACCTGGAGAAATCTTTGGATGGTTCCTCGAATTTCCATCTTGAAGGCTAAGGGAAGAATTTTAAAAAATGCACATTATACAGTCTTTTTGTGTATACAAATATTAATATTAATGATACAACATTGATTTTCAAATAAAAGAATTGTCTTTTCCAAGTAGTTACCAACCACTTCTCTCCTTCTTAAGAAGGTGGGCTTTTTACAAAATTATTTATTGAATCACAATGTTCAGAAATTCATAGTTGTTAGAGGGAGAAAATGCATAAATGTTTAACCACTGATAATGAAATAGATTATAAAGACAATCAAGGGCAAAACCCATGCATAGCTTTGCAAGCACCAAGGACATCTAAAGCTGTAACATAAGTAAAAACAAAATAATTATATATGTTTTATTGATAAAGCAGATTTTTCCCAACATTACAGGAGTGAATCTCTTGGTAAAATATACTGTGATCAAATAATAATAAGATTACTTCTTGGCAGCTTGAGTGAGAAGTTGTTGTAGGCCCATGTTGCAGACTTTGTGAAGAAATCTGCACTTAGATTTATTAGGTATTTGCTGTATAAATTAATATTTAATACTATTTTTAGCATTTGTGTTTTAATTACAAAGCAAGGCTGAAAACTATATGTGCAAAATAAGAATTGCAGCTAATGTGAACATTCACCTTGGCTTTACATAATTCATTGCTATTATTTTTATACCGAAGGTGACATAACTGCAATGGACTAATAGTAATTTGAATGCTAAAGCAAAACACTGTATGCCTTATTAATGTAATAAACAAAAGGACATACAATAATTTAGTGCTCCATAGATGGTGACCTACAAATTGTGTGTTCTTTTTGTGAAAAGCAATGTTTTTTTTCATATTGTGAGAACATATCTGTTATAAAATCTGTGTTGTTCAGAAAATTAACATATCTTTGATATATGAAAATCATGTAGTAAACAGGTAAATTACTTGAATTCTTAAACACTATCAAGCTATTCAACAATATATTGAGAGATAAATGGGAATGGGATGGGAATAGATACAAGGAAAACAAGTTTCACTCAAGATGCATCATTGTGTACTCCTGTGTTTTGTTATAGGGGTTGTATCAAATTGAGAAAATATTACTTTTCAAATAAAATTGATTCCATCCATAGATAGAGAGGTTAGAATCATTGCTTTCAAGTAAGAATGGAAGAGTCAGAAGTAAGTGAAAGATATTAGAGGTACATTAACAATTTATAGTTTTAAGATATTAATATAAAAATAAGATTATAAGGCTGATTAGCACTGTATGAAATATGATTTCACCTTTTAAGCTTATTTACAACAATTTTCCCAAATGCTAAAACCAAATAGATGCATGCAGTACATGTATGCATATTTTAACTCACTTGTTCGGCTCCAGTGTAAACATGTTTTATTTATGGTGAGTTTACATATCCTAAATTTCAGCAGAATGAGCTATCCTCATTACATTTACTTATGAGTTGCCTAGCGATAAACTACAATCTACATCATTATTTACTACTCATTAAATTTTATTATCATGTATTATGCATGAATACAGAAATTACACTTGAATTTAAATATGAAGAGAAGTTAAAACGATCAAGGATACAATTTCTGAAGAAAAGTATGTACTTTAATTACATTTATTAATCTACTGTAAGATATGTTTTTGAAATTCTGCAATGTGAAGGATGCTCATTTCCATTACTTTAACCTTCTTTACTTCCAGAACTGAATTTTTCTGCCAGGTTGTAATGTATAAACATTGAAGCTAAGATGTTATATTTTAACATTTAGAAGGAAGACAGGTTTGCAAACTATGCTTTGGCATTATGAGCAACAACATTAAATAGGCCTTAAGGGAGATCACATGTTTGTATTAAGTAAGTGGTAGGGATTCAAAACAATTCAATTTTCATTGATGATACAGGATATAAAACATTTTCCCTAGTTGCAAGCGCCATTAAACCCCTTGTACATTATCAATTTTTTGTCAAATTCAATACCTTACAAGACATTTCAAAGTTGTCACAACTTTACAACTTTTTTTGCCAAATTGCTTCCAATACTTTGAAAGTCTTGAAAGCAAATAAGGACATGCTCTAAACGTTCAAAGGTTTGACAATGATTTGATGGCTCTAGTCAATGAAATGCGAGTATTTACAGTGCATCACAAAATCTGCAACTTGGTAGAAAGCGAAAAGTAAATAAAAATGGCTACCTGGCCAAGGTGTGTTATATGTGAACTGATTAGGTTATACATAAGCTGGTAGTGTCCATATGTCTAGGACTCTGTGGATTGCCACAAGTTGAAGCAGATGAAGGCATATGAAGAAATAATTGTCAGGCAGTTTTCTGAACTAAGTATACTTTAATGCAATGTTATATAGTGTGGTTAACCTATCAGTTAGTGCTGTTTCCATTGTATTCCATAATCATAATCTGATTTCATTATATATAATATGTGCTACATAATATTGGTATACGGTAGAGCAGTATTTCATTGAAAACTGTTATACTGTGATGCAAATAATAAATTGCTTTGTATGTGATAAATTATTTCTTAATGTGTTCTGAAGGGTTTCAGTTTGAAAAAAGACAACTTGTAAATACACATTTATGACATTGTTAAGTTTTGTTCAATCTTGTCACATATTGAAAGATGTTTGGCAATTTTTCTTGTAAACTCTTGAATTGAAAAAAAAAGTTTAATCATGTACAAGGGGCTTTATACGGGGTGGACAATTCAAGTTGAGACTGTACAACATCTCCAAAACTAAGCATTGCAGAAAGAAATGTCTTTCATAAAAGTTGCTTGATATTATGGGGGAAAGTAAATGCCATTAGTCGTCTTTTCTTTGGAGGATGTTATGATAGTCATTTTAGGGTCAAATTAATTTTTTTAAATGTGAACCTACAATTAGGATCAAATTAAATTCACCCTAAAATGACCATCACAAAGTCCTTCAAATAAAACATGACTGAAGGCATTTACTTTCTCCCATAATATCAAACAACTTTTATTCAAGACATTCTTTCTACAACACTTAGTTTTGGAGATATTGAGATACATACAGTCCCAACTTAAATGGTTCACCCTGTATAATATTACAGATGTAATATATATTATGCCTTAAATTGCTAATTTAAGTTCTGCAAATAAACAGTTATCCTGATTTGTGAATTACATAATTTTTCTGTTCAAAGCATTTGGTTCATGTCTATCAACACATTTCTTTCATGCATGGCACTGTTAACTACTATAGTTCATACTGTAAGTGAAGTAAATAGTATTAGGTTCATAACAAAAACAAACATATATACATTTTAATATATCTTATTTGATTTTTGTATAATAATCAGTTATTAGTTTGGTTTTCTGGTGCATAGTTTGATATGGGTACCATTTACACATTTTGCAGCCAGTTCACAGGCACAAGCCTGTTCTGGTTGATGCAAAGCTTTGTTCATGCAAATGAGATGATGAAAGCATACACTATTTGTGTAAAAGCATGTCTCAATTCCAAGCTAATATTACATTCTTAATTGAGTTACATTCATTATAAAGCCTTAATAAGTAAGGTAGTATCAGAAGGTTGCTTTGGAACTTAGTAAAGTAGATGGTTCAATCAGAAAGAAACCATTCTGGACTAAATTTTGAACATGAATATTGCACAGTATCTTTACTGCAAACAAAGGTATTTCTTAAGTAATATGCACTATTAATAATAGTTATTCAATGTTGCAATAATAAATACTGCCACAAATGTTCATTCCAATCACTTTACAAGTATTGGCTTTCATATGGGTAATATAGAAATAGCCATTGATATATACCTAACCTCTAACATAAAATATAACTGTTTAACTTAACATTATAGGCAGCAGTTCAGTTGTTGAATGTATTGAGTCAGCAGGCATATAGGTGTGGCCTGGCAATATGAAGGTCAGTTTAACTTGATTAACAATGTTGGACCTTTTAAGAAAATTGTAAATCATAGCTACAATCTGTTTGTTCCAGTTTTGTCCTGGACAGCTATCACAATAAACTGAAATTTTGGTAACATTTGTAGCCCGTTTGTCTTCTGAGCATAAATATTTAAACAGAGCGGTGCAAATTTCATTTTCTCCCCTTTTCCCTTCTGACTCCTTCCACATAACAACATCCATGCTTAGAGGCACCTTCATATACGGTAAAATTGTAAACCTCAACTTTATGAGCATAATACAAAAGCATACTTTCGCCGAATGAATATTCAGGACTTTATTTATATCAAAAGAGCATATAGAAAACCATCTTCCTTTCATTGCTGATTGTTCAAACATAACTTTACAAGGCTCTTCTCCTGCCAATGTCGCTCAAATGCTTCTTTCTTCTCAACGCAAAGTTTTCAAGCCGTCAAGTCATTTATTCATCCATAAAACAATACACATGATATTGGAATTTTCACAATTATTAAATTAAATTAGAATTACAGTTTTTAAGTTAAACATTACAAATAATAAATTACAAATAGTAAATTTACAATTTTTTTAGTATGTACATCATTTCAAATGCTGATTGTCTGGTTCATGATAATGAGTGTGTGTAACATAATTAATGTTTAATTATATCATGAGTATGATGTGGTTGCCTCTAAATATGCATCTGCACTATAAAAACAGTTTTTCAGCAGTAATGATTCTACACCAAATTTAATTTTTTTTTAAACACGTAGTTTCTATTATTGATTTTGGTAATTTGTTGTATAGTCTAGTACAGTTGTACAAAGTGCTATATTCAAACAGTGAGGTATTGTGACTTAAGCTGCTCAACTGATGAGTGTTTCTTGTATTATGATGATGTTTATCTTTGTTTATTTGAAATGTTGAGATTTTTCCTGGTGTACGAGGGCAGTTCCAGAAATACCCAACTTGACGTATATATAGCGGTTGTTGTTTCCAGCAAATGACTATGGTAGAAAGTACCCTTATAAAGCGTATGTTTGAAGTTTAACGATACTACGTTGTTTAATGATTGTTTGGCAGCCATTAATAGTGAACTCTCTCAGCCAATTTGTAAACACGGATAAAACTGGCCATCGTTATGTGATACAATACTTTCATTTGAAAAGTCTTAGTCCAACTAATATTAAAGTTGAGCTAGATTCTACTCTGGGGGAGTCTGCTCCTTCGTTTATAACAGTAAAATATTGGGTGACAAAATTTAAGCGAGCCAAGACAAACATCGCAGTGGTCGACCAAATGAGGTGACCACACCAGAAATTGTGAAGAAAATCCACAAAATGGTATTGGATGACCGTCGACTTAAAGCAGATATCATAGGCATTTCAAAAAGTGCTGTACATCGCATACGAATTAAAACTTTAGACATATGAAAGCTGTGCGCAAGATAGGTGCCACGTTTATTCACAATGGAACAAAAACAGTGTGGTGAGGATGTTTCAGTCAAGTGTTTGGCGATGTTTCGCTGCAATAATGTCGAGTTTTTACATCGATTCATAACCATGGATGAAACATGGGTCCATCACTTCATATGAGACGAAATGGAAGAAATTGATTGGGTATTGAAACGGGAGAATGGGCTCCAAAGAAGGCGAAAAGAGTTTCATCTGCAGGCAAGGTAATGTCGTCAGTTCTTTTGGGATACGCGTGGGATAATTTTCATTGATTATCTTCGAAAAAGAAAAGCAATCAATGTCGAGTATTATGCAAACTTATTACAGCCTTTGAATGATGAAATCAAGCAAAAACGGCCGCATTTAACGAAAAAGAAAGTTCTGTTTAACTAAGACAATGCACCAGTTCACACTCCATTATCACCATGGACAAGATCAATGAGTTAAAGCTCGAATTGCTTCTTGATGCACCCTATTCTCCAATTCTCCAGACTTAGCCCCCTCATATTATTTTCTGTTTCCATAGTTGAAGAAATGGATTGGTGGTAGACGATTTGCCAATAATGAAGAAGTAAAGTTTGGAGTTGATGTCTATTTTGCAGAACTCGACTGTTCTCGCTATAAACAGGATATCGAAGCTATTGAACATCGCTGGGAAAAGTGTAACGAGCTGGAAGGGACTATGTAGAGAAAAGATGTTTTTCCCAACATTTTTGTGTTTTATTTGTTAGTTCGGGTACCTTTGGGACGGCCCTCGTACATTATGACCCTAGTATGTAGACGAAAGAGAAAGCTTGTATTTTCAAAGATTTAAATAGTACTTTACAGGATTCGGTTTTCTTTTTAAATGTAACAATTTGCAGTGCCCTTTTTTGCAATTTAAATGTGGATTCGGTCTTTTTGCCCCAAAATATGATTCCATACCTAAGGCGACTGTGAAAATATGCACAGATTTATCAGTGTCCTTTGGCTCATCCTTTCCCTTATTACCTTGAAGACAAAACATAATTGCCACAGCTTCTCAACATCTGTGTTCCATTCTAAATACTTTTCATTTATCTACACTCCTAGAAATTTAACACGGTTTACATAGGAGATGGTTTTGTTTTCGAGTTCTATAATGGGGAAGTATGCATGTGTGTTTTTTCGATACATAAAGGATATTGCTTGGGTTTTCTTCTTATTAATAATTAGTTTATTTGAATGAAACGACTTCTGTATTTCACTCAATGCTTCATTTATGTTTTTGTCTACTTGCGTTTTGTGACCATTAAATGAAACATTGGTATCGTCTGCAAACAGAGTTATATGACATTTTTATATGTTTTGGTAGGTCGTTTATGTAAAGTAAAAACATTAAGAGACAAGTACTGAGCCTTGTGGAACACCTAAATTAACACATTCCATAGTGGAACTCTGTGACTCATAAGTGTTTTTGCTCTCATTTCTGCCCATTATTTCTACAAATTGTTTTCGTCGCTGAGGTAGGAACAAAACCAATCGTTTGCGATTCCCCTTATACGAACATTCCATTTTTCTATAAGGATTTTGTGATCAACCAGATCAAAGGCCTTAGATAAATCCAAGAACAAACCTAGACTAAATTCCCTAGGATCTAAAGAATTATTTGTGTTTTCTACAAAAGGCTTGAATTGTTGAATGTATTGATTTTTCCTTTATAAATTATGTTGCATAGTGTTGAGATTTTTTTTGCTTTCAAAAGTACGAATCTAGACGGTTAAACATTACTTTTTCAAAACTTTTTGAGACTGAGCATAATATTGATATTGGCCTGTAATTTACAACTTTGGTTGTTTCTACTTTCTTATACATTGGAGATATTTTGACAGTTTTCAAGTACTTTGGAAGGATTCCAGGTGACAGTGAAAGGTTTATAATATAGCATAAGGGATAATAGACGTCAAATCAAGATGGTACGAGACGTCTGAAGGTAGCCAAGGGGGGAAATGTGTTTGGCCACGAGGAAGTATATCTGGCAAGACGATGTTTTAAGTCGAAAGGAGTTGGCGGAAACGAACCCCGTGGGAGCAAGGCAAGGGGCCGAGAGGCATATTTCCGATCCAGCGAATCCGCAAAGAAGGACCAATAAGCCGGGTGGTGAGGCATGCTGGATAACCGGCAAACATAGCTGCAGAGAAGAACGTCGCGGCGATAAGAAAGCGGAAGTTCAGCACCTTCTGCACAAAGACTCGTAACAGGACTGGTGCGAAAAGCACCAGTAGCTAGCCGGCAACTCTGGTGGTGAATGGGGTCCAAGTGACGCAAGATGGAAGGCCGCGCAGCGGAATACACAGTACACCCATAATCAATCTTTGAGAGAACTA
This sequence comes from Deroplatys truncata, assembly GCA_030765065.1. NCBI lineage: Eukaryota > Metazoa > Arthropoda > Insecta > Mantodea > Mantidae > Deroplatys > Deroplatys truncata. The sequence continues at coordinate 18,662,352 of CM060982.1, forward strand.
GCGATCGATAAAGTCTCAAGAGGACTGTACGATCTGCACCCCAGGATGTGCCACATAAAACACGCAAAACAGAAAGAAAACGTTCACACCTTGCTTTAAGATAGGCTACATGTGACGACCAACACAACTTCCTATCAAGGAGTAACCCAAGGAATTTCGTTTCGTCCGCAAACGGGAGAAGTGCTGCACCGAGTCGGAGAGAAGTTGCAGGGAACTCCTTCCTGCGCCAGAAGTTAACGCAGACTATCTTTTCAGCAGAAAATTGAAATCCATTAGCAATACTCCAGAAGTAAAGGGAGTTTATACACTGCTGCAGTCGGCGTTCCAAGATACAGGTAAGGCGAGAAGATAGATGGCAAAGTCGTCAACAAGAAGCGACGAGGAAATACCGCGTGGAACACAGCCAACTGCAAGGTTAATCGCAATAGCAAATAATGTGACGTAGAGTACCAAACCCTGAGGAACCGCGTTCTCTTGAGTAAAAAAGGAAGATCAAAAATCGATCCCACACGCACACGAAAAACCCGGTCCTTCATGAACTCACGAATGAAAAAAGAAAGATGGCCACGAAATACCCCACTGATGTAAGGTACGGAGAATACCGGTTCTCCAACAAGTGTCATAGGCCTTCTCCAGGTCAAAAAAGACAGCTACAGTTTGGCAGCCCCTCAGGAACCCGTTGAGAATTTGTGTCGAGAGATTGATAAGATGATCAACAGTAGAACGGTGCCGGCGGAAACCACATAGCACGTTCGCGAGAAGATTCCGAGATTCTAGCCAACATGTCAACCGCCCTTTGATCATGCGTTCCATAACCTTGCATACGCGGCTGGTTAGGTAAATTAGACGGTAACTGGAAGGTAGATGGCGGTCCTTGCCAGGTTTCAATATCAGGACAATTATGGCCTCGCACCAAACCCTAGAAAAGGTACCAGTTTCCCAGATTAGATTGTACACCCGAAGGAGAAAGCGCCTACCATCCTCTGAGAGATGCTAAAGGAACAAAACTTGTACAGCATCAGGACTGGGAGCGGTATGTCCAGAGGACGCCAAGGCAGACTCCAGTTCGCGCAAGGTAAAAGGAAGATAGTACGCTTCGTCGTTACTGGAGCGAAACGAGATCTCTTGGACTTCCACCGCAGCCTTACGAGCAAGAAAGCCCGGGTGATAATGGACAGAGCTGAAAATTGCCTCAAAAGTCTGACCCAAAGTATCGGCGAGAGCATGGGGATCAGCAATCATACATTGGCCAGTGCGGAGACCGGTGACATACGAATGAGTAGCCTTACCGGCGATACGTTTTACCCAAAAGACAGCGTTCGGGCGTTGAATTACGGAAGCCGTCCACGAAGCGTGCCCAAGAGGCACACTTACTGTTGCGAATAACCCGGCGAGCTGAGGCACGCTTACTGTTGCGAATAACCCGACGAGCTGCGGCACGCAGTCGTTTATAGCCCACCAAATTGCCCAACGTAGGGTGACACCGAAATGCCCTGAGAGCACCCCGGCGCCCACGAGGGGCTGTGGCGCATTCCTCTGTCCACCAAGGAACCGGAAAATGTTTAGGGCTGGTAGACGTACAAGAAATGCAACGGTGGTTAGCAGAGAGAATCGCGGAGATAAGATGCTCTACCAGTATACCTATACTGGAAAAGTCGCAGAAAGAAAAGTGAGCGAGCCGGGAATAAAGCGACCTGTCGGCTTTAGTAAACTGCCATTTGGGAATCGCGTTAGAATATACGGTTGATGAAAGGAAACTAATGAGGCACGGAAAATGATCACTTGAGTCGTTTCCGTTATAACGTTCCACTCCAAACCGTGGGCAAGCTGTGCCGAGCAGAAACTTAAATCCAAATGGGAAAGGGTTCCGGTGGAATCAGAAAGAAAGGTTGGTTCTCCAGTATTAAGACAAGTGAAGTGGATCGAGAAGGTCAGCGAGTAAGACTCCCCTTGCGCAAGCCCTAATAGAGCCCCAAAGCGGGTGATGGGCATTGAGATCCCCAACCAACAAATAAGGTTTAGGGAGCTGTGACATTAAGTGAAGAGGTCAGCGGAAGCATGGGAGGAAGGAGGAACATAGATGCTGCAGAGAGAAAAAGAAAAGCCAGGAAGCGTAATATGAAAGGCAACAGTTTGCAAGGGAGTAATGAGACGAACAGGATTGTAGCACACGGCGTTACGAACAAGGGTCATCGCAACGCCATGCGCAGGAGAGACCTCCTCTGGTGGAAGATCAAATCGCTCTACGGAGTATCCCCGGATAGTAAAGGAATCTTGAGGGCAAAGCTTTGTCTCTTGTAAGCAAACAACAAGACGCACATGCGAACGCAACAATAGCTCGAGCTCGGCGCATTTAGAGCGTAAACCACGTATATTTCACTGCAGAATGGCCATTATAAAGGCGATAAAACGGCTAAAAGAAGGCGCGCGCTGTTAAGAAAGGTGATCACCTGGTCGTGGCTGGGGGCGGTTAAGTTTCAGCTTCTTCTTCCGCAAAGGGCTGCGTCTCTGTCTAGTACGACGGAAAACCTCAAAACCATCCGCATCACCCTCGCTGCTACCAGTATCAGAGCATGTCGTGCGAGTACGGGAACGAGAGCGATCGAAGGAACGATGATTGGGTGATGTGCGAGGCACCCGGTAGTAGAACGGACAGACCTTGAAACTGATGCTGCAGGGGTGGTGCAAGAAGGGGAAACCTTAGGCAGCGGAGGTGAAACAAAGTCGGATGACTCATCAGTTTGCCTACCTATTCATACCCGAGGACGAGAAGCAGGAACAGTCTGAACCACAGTATCCTGTGTTCGCACAGGGTGGCGGACGGCGTTCGCATACTTCAAGGTGATGACTGGATAGAGATCCCTAAAACGCTTTTTGGCCGCGGGAAATGTTAACCGCTCCTTTCCTTTGATTTCCTGTATCGCCCTTTCTTCCAGGAACTGGGAAGCATGCGTATCCCCACAGTTGACAGGTGGGGTGGAAGCACACCGACCCATCATGGGAAGCGCGGCCGCAACGAGGGCAAACAGGCGACCCAGAACAACGTTGCTGCGTATGCCCCAATTTTTGGCAACGGAAGCATTGCATAGGATTGGGCACATAGAGACGAACAGGATCTCTCTCATAACCGCAGAAGATGTAAGGCGGCAGCTCCGTCCTCTCAAAGGTCATAAGGACCGTTCGAATCGGAAACGGCTTGTCGTCCCTTGTCCCAATTAAACGGTAGGCACTGGTAACACCTTGGTCCGATAAACAATTCCCTATGTCGTCATTGGAAAGGCTATCCATACTAGGGGTCGTCACCACACCACGAGTACGGTTGAGCGTCGTGTGTTGCTCAACTTTAACGGTGTAAGAACCCAAAAGATTCGCCTTTAATAATTTCGCCGGCTGGTCAAATAACAAAGTACCATCTCTACAGCGGGTGGCATTCTTTATAGGTTCACAGATTCTGTCTAACTCTTTCTGTATGTAAAATGGACTGATATCCTGCATGGTCTGGATCTCCGCAATAAGCCTCATCACAAAAAATCGGGGTGTCGAAAAGGTGGAGCTCAGAGGAGCTATGGTGATATGGGAACCGGCGGCGTCAGCCTGCCATCCGGGGGAATCGAAGAAAAGACACCGAAATCTTTCGGTCTGTGCCGGCCTGGAGCACCCACTCCAGGCCTGATCTCAAGGAATACTTCAGACAAGTTACCCGCCACCTTCCAGTACTGACCGGTACGCGACACTTTCACCACAGGCAGGCCCGACTTTGTGCTCCTACCACCAGCATAATCACCGTGGCTCCCCACTATTGGCGAGTGCCTCAACGGAGGCAACACGGATTCAGGGGACTTGTGGTTGATTACGTTGAGCCCCAGACAGCGATAACACGTCGTGACCCCCGTACATCCCAGCGACATACGCCTGTCGAGGTGCCCGAGGGGACCCGGCCCCTCAGGAGCTACGTGGGTGTACATGACTGCAGAACGGCTCCGCACCTAATGTCGCACAAATGGGGCAGTGGGGCGGGTCCACTCGGCCTTCACGCCTGAGATCCCCGGAGAACACATAAGTTGGAAGCTGCGCCGAAACCGTGGGACAGTACCACGGAGACAATAAAGATCCCTGCTGGTGAGACAGGAGTTTATAAACTAAACTACTAAAGCTACAATAGAAGAAATAAGCCTAGAAGAGGAAGACTACTAGGGTAAGGGTGATGAAGTGGAAAAAACAAACGGCGGTGGAGGGATGAGGATGGGGAGCTTGGATCGGGACCCCGGGCGCGCCAAACCCGTACTCACACGAAGTGAGCCCCTGAGGGGTTGACATAATTGAAAGGCATACAAAATAAGTATCAAGATGTGGAACTAATACATCTCTGTGAATGTGGCGCAAAATCAAAATGGTGGTGTAGTAAATATACAGCTGAGAAAGGTGAAACTATGGGAGAAGCAATATCTGAATTAAATTTGGTAATATTAAATCAGAACAACAATCCACCAACATTCTAAAATAGAGCTAGGGCTAGTGGAAACTTTGACATAACATTATGTTCATAAAGGAAAGAACGAAAAATAAGGACTTTCCTCCAGTGATCACAATAAAATATATTTCAATTATAATACATATAATGCTAACAAACGGATGAAGATATTCGATGAGATTTATTATAGAATTTTGAGCAAGCGAATTGGTTTAAGGTGAGACAGAAATTTAAATTGCTAAATTTAAAGTGTAAGGCCATTCTGTGGACAAAGGCGTAGAAAGTTTAACAGAAGCAATTAAAATTGCTTTAGATAGGACAGTTCCCACAAAAGGCCAAATATACACCCAGGAAAAAAATGGTAGATAAATTGCAAAAACCAGATCGTTGACATAAAATTAAGACACATCTATCAAACATTTATCATTTATAGAGAAAAAGAAACAAATTTATAACGGTATACGGAAGTTAAACGTAAATATAAAGAATTGCTAGAGAAAAACTCGAAAAAATCATTGGAAAGAGCTTGTAGAAAATAAAATTGAACAAGACTCTCGGGGTTTATCTTATAAAATTATAACGGATAAAATTAAGAAACCCGAAATTATAACAACACTAACTGGGGAAAATGTAAAAATGACGGAAAATTGGAAACAATCAACTACTTTACTATTAAACACCTTGCTACCGGATGATAAAATTGGTAAGGATGAAGAAACACACACAATAAAATTAATAGAATCTCGTACAACTTACAACAATGGAAAAGTTATATGTCTATCCTATTGATATTTCTGAAATTAGACAAATTAAAACCATAATAGGTATCAGGAGCGGATAGCATTATGAATAAGGTGCTATATCATCTGGAAGAAGAATAATTCCCTTTTTTCATCTGCTTGTTACGCCTGCATGTGGGAACGAAGATTTTCTAATCTTTGAAAAAATGTTACAGTAGTAATACTCAAAAAAAGGCAATGATAAACACGCTCAAACTCCAAAATCATACAGACCGATATCTTTGCCTAATGCAATGGGAAAAATATTTGAACGGCTTAGTTTTAAAAGAATTTTAGAATTTCGTGAGATGATAAACGAACAAGAAACATTTTGGGTTTAGAAAAGGATTTTCTTTAGAGGACGTCATTGAAGAAGTTCTGGAATCAAAGTAAAACAGCCTATGTAATTGGAATTTTAATGGCTTTTTCTGGCACTTTTAGTAACTATTATGCCTTTATTTTTTTGCAGATTGAGAAATAAAAATTATCCACAAAGTATATATAAACTTTTGAGAATTGTTGCTAACATAGAACGCTTTTACACGAGATATTAAATTATACCATAAGTAAAGGAATTACACAGGGATATCCCCAAGGCTCAGTCCTGGACCCCTATTTTAAGATATAGTAATCGAGACATTAATAGAAGGAATTGGACAAGGGTGATATAATATTTTAAGCATCATAGCATATACAGATGATTTGATATTTATGCTTGAAGGATAAAGTAAGTCAGAACATGAAAATAGAGACAAATACACTTACAGGCAATTTGACTAATTGATGTCAACAAGTAAAACTACTACAAATTTCTACAAGTAAGTCTTGTTATATGTTATTTAAGGGCTATCTGAAAAGAGATACTATTATTAAAATTGGTAATGAAAATTTGATAAGAAAGAAAAATAATATCCTGGAATAATGTTAGATGAAAAACTAAACTTTAGAAAGCATGTAGATTATATTAGGGGAAAATTCGAAAAAAATCAGGATGGAATTATGAAGGATAGCCCAACAATTTTTCAGAATTTCACTATTTACCATAACGTCATTTTTGGCTCCATAATTGCATCAAGGTGTAACAAAAATGTACGGCACAAATTTCAGGACACATTCCTCGCATGTAGACGAAGAAGTTATGTTATATGAACATGGGTCTAGAAACACTTTGTTACCATGTTACAACTCATTTTCTCCAACTCATTAATCATGGGAAACACGCACGAACAGAACGTTAAAATCATGGGGAACATGCAACCTTGGTTACGTCTGGTTACGTTGTCATTATCGTAGGTACACCGCCAGTGCTTTGTTTTACATGGCTCTGTTGAATACGACATACGTTACTGCTTGTTTACAGGTAACATCAACTGTTCTAGTAAGCAGCACGACCTTGGCAAGCACACGGGTTACTGCATACTAGTAGAGTTTATCATAGACTTGGCTCATGCAATGACAGTGTACACAAATGTAGGGATGGCAGATGCCCATTTGATGTAAGGATTAGCAGACGGCAATGGCGCTTGAGCTCAACGTTTTTACCAGGAGAGGTTTCCAGGACGAAGTTGCCCCGACAAGAAAACGTTTGAAGCCATTGATGGTCGTCTTAGGGAACATGGGGCATTTCAGCCTGATACTCGCGATCGGGAGAGGCCTAGAAAGACGAGGACACCGCAACGGGAGGCGGCAATTCTTCAGGCAGATGACGACGAACCTAGTGTCAGTACAAAAAAGTAGCTGCAACAATGAATGTTGACCACATGACTGTCTGGCTAGTGTTACACGATGTTCGGCTGTATCCATACCATTTACAGCATGTGCAGGTACTATTCGCAGCTAATTTTCCTGCACGGGTACGTTTCTGCGAATGGTTTATGCAACAAAGTGTCAACCCTAATTTTAGTGTAACAGTGCTGTTCACAGATGATGATGATGAGATGCGGTTTAAGGGCGCTAAACTGCTAAGGTCATCAGCGCCCTTACAATGTACAAAATATAAAGTCAAAATATAAAAGACGGGTAAAAGAACCGCATAATTAAAAAACGGGACACAAACCCACGATGTCCAAAAAGCTAAAAACAACAATACAAATATCCCAAAAACCAACACACTAAAGGCAATAAAAGGCAATAAAAGATTAAAACGTGTCAAGAACTGTAGAATGCGAGGGACATGAGCGCCATATGTCCACTGGGGAGTAGAAACCCTATTAAAACAGACAGAATAAAATAACAAAGCTAAAGGACGCTCAACGCATCAAATGCGCAGATTAAAATCACTGTCACTAATAAAACGTAAAACACATTCTACAGTACGCGCGTCGTCTGCGAAAATGTTGGCTATGCCAACTGGCAGACCAACACGAACGCGCAATGCAGCTAAAACCTGACACTCTTCTAAAATGTGACGCACCCTTAAGGGCACATCACACTGCTCACAGAGTGGAGCGGGGTCAGCACTGAGCAGATACCTATGACTAAAAAGACAATGTCCAATCCGTAAACGAGCTAAAATTACCTCTTCCCGACGACATGAACGAGAAGAGGTACCCCAGACTAACGGGAGAGGCTTAACCTCCCGCAACTTGTTCCCCCGGAGGGCTGTCCACTGATCCCTCCAAACCGAGAGGATGCGGCTACGTAAAATAACAAACAAATCTGTGGAGGGAACAACAGAAGTATAAGAACTGGGCAGTAAAATCGCCGATTTGCCAGCGGTGTCGGCAGACTCATTACCTGAGATGCCCACATGACCTGGAATCCACATGAAGGAGACGCTGATGCCAGAGACACCAAGCGAGTGAAGCAGGTCATGTATGCGCTGTACGAGTGGGTGGTAATGGTACAGCGCGTTAATACTCTGAAGGGCACTCAGAGAGTCCGTACAAATAACACAGTGCCGCAAGTCGTGCCGCTGAATGTATAAAACAGATTGATAAATGCTAAAAAGTTCGGCGGTAAAAATTGAATATTGTCCAGGTAAACGAAACGTAAAACTACATTGACCAAACACAAAGGCACATCTAACTCCAAAGTCAGTCTTAGATCCATCGGTAAACATAAAATGAAAATCCCCGAATTGCGCCCGTACTTCTATAAAAGCCGATCTAAAGACTGAAGAAGGGGTCTCAGTCTTCGGCATCGACTTAGCCCAAGGTGACAGTGGGCCTCAGCGCGCAACTATGGAGGAAAAAGCGTTTCCCCCCTGGGAAGGGCCGGCGCTGGCGTAACGTCCAAATGCCGAAGGAGTTGTCGAAATCGAACCCCTGGGGGTAGTAATGCAGAGGAGCTAACGAAATATTGTCCATCAAACGAATCCTCGTAAAATAAATCGAAGGGCGGGTGGTTAGGCAAGCTTGAGAGCGGACAAGCATAGCTGCACAAAAGGATCTCACGCCGGAAGGACAGCGGAGGCTCTGCAGCTCCTGCGTACAGACTGGGTACAGGGCTAGTTGGAAAGGCCCCTGTAGCGACACTTATGCCACGATGGTGAATGGCATTCAATCGACGTAACACAGATGGACGTGCCGACGAATAAACAACACACCCGTAATCAAGCTTGGATCGGACCAAAGAGCGATAAGGGCGAAGAAGGACGGTCCGATCAGCTCCCCAGGATGTGCCACTTAAAACACGTAAAATATTAAGTGAACGGTCACACTTTGCGTATAAAAAGGAAACGTGAGAAGTCCAGCTCAGCTTCCGGTCAAAGACCAACCCCAAAAATTTCACCTCGTCTGCAAATGGAAGGACCTCCGACCCAAAATGGAGAGAGGGCGGAGGGAAAGCTTTCCGGCGCCAGAAGTTGATGCAGACGGATTTCTCGGTGGAGAAATTAAAGCCGTTAGCGTTACTCCAGGCGTAGAGACGGTCGATACAGCTCTGAAGGCGGCGTTCGAGTACACAGGTCCGCCGTGAACTGCAATAAATGGCAAAATCGTCAACAAAAAGGGACGATGAAATGCCAGGTGGAATACAATCAACAATGGCGTTGATAGCAATTGCAAAAAGTTTGACACTGAGTACAGAGCCCTGCGGCACTCCGTTCTCTTGAATAAAACGACTAGATAAAACCGAGCCCACACGTACACGAAAGACGCGGTCAGTCATAAACTCCCGAAGAAATATGGGAAGACGACCGCGGAAATTCCATGCATGGCGTGTACGTAAAATACCGCCCCTCCAACAAGTGTCATAAGCTTTCTCCAGGTCAACAAATACAGCCATCGTTTGAAATTTCGCAGAAATTCATTCATAATATGCGTCGACAGGGACACCAGATGGTCGACGGTAGAGCGATAGTGGCTAAATCCGCACTGAGAGTTCTCTAGAAGTTTCTGAGACTCTAGCCACGTTGTCAACCGTCCGTTGATCATGCGATCCATCACCTTGCAAACGCAACTGGTGAGGGAGATAGGGCGGTAGCTGGAAGGTAGTTGGCGATCCTTACCAGGCTTAAGTATAGGGACAATGTTGGCATCGCGCCAAACGGAAGGAAAAAAGCAGTCTTGCCAAATACGGTTTAGACCTCTAAGAGAACGAGTGTACTGTCGGCTGAAATGTTCTTTAACATCAGGAAAGGAATGCCGTCCGGGCCAGGAGCGGAGTGCCTAGAGCAATGAAGAGCGTGCTCCAGCTCCCTCATTGTGAAAAGTTCATTATAACACTCATTATTAGCAGACCGAAAATTAAAGGTGTCGGAATCCAGCCGGTCTTTGATAGAGTGAAAGCCGGCGGAATAATGGTCTGAACTGGAAACCGCCTCAAAGGCAGCACCCAGAGTGTTAGCGATGGCAGCCGGATCCACTATTTTGGCATTGGAAACCTGAAGGACAGAAACAGTACAATGCGACACTTTACCTGAGAAGCGACGAAGTTTATCCCAAACAACAGATGAATACGTAAAGCGATTAAAAGCCTCGACAAAACGAGTCCACGACGCCTTCTTGCTATCCTGAATAATGCGACGAGCGCTGGCGCGCGATTGTTTAAAAGTAACCAAATTATCAAGTGTAGGGTGTCGCCGAAACACCCTAAGTGCAGTTCTACGGGCACGAACGGCGTCCCGACAATCCTCGTTCCACCACGGAACAGGTGGTATCCGAGGTTGAGAGGATGAACGGGGAATTGCGTGTTCGGCGGCAGAGAAAATCGTAGACGTAAGGTGCTGCACTAGTTGGTTAATGTCTGCGAAGGACTGATCGTAAAAATGCACGAGGCTGGAATACAAGCTCCAGTCGGCTTTTGTGAATATCCAAGTAGGTTCTCTCGATTGCCGTACGTGGTGTGACAGAAGAGAAACGATGCAGGGGTAATGATCGCTGGAGTAGGTGTCAGCGACGACGTTCCACTGAAGACGACTAGCAAGCTGGAGTGAGCAAACGGCAAGGTCCAAGTGAGAAAATGTACCGGAAGAACCAGAGAGAAACGTAGGCTCACCTGTATTGAGTATAGAGAGATTGAACTGATCAAAAATGTCGGAAAGAAGAGTTCCCCTCGCAGAAGCCCTTGGCGAACCCCACAGGGGGTGATGGGCATTAAAATCTCCCAACAGGACAAATGGTGTTGGGAGAGCGGATAAGAGATTACGAAGGTCCGCGTTTGCGAGGGGAGACGATGGAGGTGAATATACACAGCAAACAGAAAAGAAAAAACCGGGTAAGTGCAGTCTAATGGCAACAGCTTGCAAGTCGGACGTAAGAGTGAGACGTTGAAAATGAACGTCGTTACGCACTAACAACATGACACCTCCATGAGCAGGAGTACCCTCCTCCGGTTCAAGGTCGTAGCGAACCGGAGTATATCCTCGGAGATCAAAAGGATCATGAGGGCGAAGCTTAGTCCCCTGCAAACACAAGACCATAGGCGAATGGGAACGCAATAAAAGTTGCAGTTCCGCCCTATGCGATCGTACACCACGTATATTCCAGGTCAGGATAGCCATTAAGAAAAAGGGATAAACTGTCTATTTAGAAGGGCGGCTTAAAATTACCTTTTGTTTAACCTTTGGGCTCGGGCGTTTGGTATGGAGTTGGTCAGAATGAGACCCTTTGCACTTTACGCAGACGGGGGCTGTGGAACGGGTACCTTCGTGCGACGGCTGGCTAAATGAGGCACAGATGGTAACGGCACTCTTACAGGAGACTTGTGTATGCCCAAAACGTTGGCATTTAAAACAACACAGAGGTCTAGGAATATAAGGCCTCACCGCAATGCGTTCGTACCCTGCTGAAATTCTCGTGGGCAGATCGACGCCATCAAATGTTATAAACAGGGTACGAGTGGGTACCAATACTCCGTCGCTTTTGGCCTGTACTCTATGCACTGCTGTCACCTTTTGGTCTGAAAGGTAGTCTACCAGGACCTCGTCCGATATACCATCGAGGCTATGCGTGGTAACAACGCCTCGACAGGAATTCAAGGTGCAGTGCTTCTCAACACGGATGGGGTAATCGTGGAGAGGCATGGCGCGCAACACGGTCTTACTTTGTTGAGCGGACTTACTCTGAACCAACAATGAACCGTTACGTAGGCGAGTGCAGGAATGAACAGGTCCAGCAATTGAGTCAATGCCCTTCTGGATGATAAAAGGGTTCACCTTCTGAATGATTGTCCTTCCTCTGTACGGGTAATCACTAAGTAGCAACCAGCTGTTGGCGGTGCTACTTCGGTTACATTAACTTTTCGGCGCTTGTTATTTATAATGGAGAAAGGGTGCTCCATAGCGAAAAAATCCTCCACCATTGCAACCGTCTTCGACCTCGGGCTCTGACTTCCCGGGCGTTACTCCGGCTTGGGTGATTGGCCTATCTATACCTATCTCACCCCAGGGTCACACCTCCCAGAACATAGACAGAGGGACCCAATCGCCGTCAGAAGTCAGCAGCTCATGCAATGGCTCCCCTCCCCGCGGGACTGCAGTTGAACAGCGGATACCAACATAAACCCTACATGACGACCCCGGGTGGTGGGGTGACGCCATTACCCACTCACCCGTCTGCGCACCTTGTGCGCGGGTATCCGTCAGGCTGTGTCCACGGAGGATTTAAATAATAAGATAAAAGTAACTAAAAGTGTGTGGGCGTTTCGCACGCAAGGTAGGCCGGCGAAGAAGTAAAAGAGATGTGTAGATAAATGGGCGTGGGGCGAAATGTGCATAAAAGGAGAGAAGAAAGAAACGATGGCGAGGGGCGACATGGAATGAAATGCACAGAACGCACGAGAGTCCCCCGGTCACGAGAACGAACCCACCTCGACCGCATGAAGGTGGAAGGATGATGATGGCGATGATTGGCTCGGGACCCCCCGGGTACGCCAAACCCGTACTCACATAAGGTGAGCCCCTGGGGGGGGGGCTACGTTAAGGCGATATTAGTTTTTTCTTTCTCCTGAAAACCTTTTTTATTATGAACTTTATGCTTTTTGATTCTATCCTCCTCATGTGGAATACTACACACAGCTAAGCCATGTTCAACTCACGCTTAAGTATGCTTTACTAATGAAAGTCAACATATGGATTTGAAATTATTTGTGATACCATATCTTGATATTAATTTGTGTCCTGGCATAACAAATAACGCTTTGTACATTGGCTCCACTTTTTGTGTTTTGCGTGTATTTATTGCACAGCAGTACACTATAACTGTGTGCTACCTAGTGAAAAGACTCAGTTTCTGTATCTGCATATGAACCTAATCACTAAGCAACCATTTCTGTACCACACTTGTTTTAGGTTAACCAGACACCATGATCAAACCTTGCCTTTTTTTTCTCTCTCTCTTCAACATTTCTTTTATCGATTCATGTTTCTGTCAAGTTGTTACGATGTTTTTGCTTGTTGATCCTGGTCTTTAACCCCTCCCCCAGAATTTCCATTGGTATTAGGCAATGAAAAACCAGTCGATTCATTAATCCTAGTGTTTTTTCTATTGTATTAATTCAGTATTTTTTGGCCAACACCCCTTGCTTTTGGTCGCATCCCTTTGGTTTTTACGGAGCTATCCATGGGTCGTGCAATCTGCCGGCTTGCGACCTATGCCCACGTGTCTTAGTCGATATTGGATTCGCACGCTCAGGTGCCTCATGGTGTTCTCTTATTTGAGGACACATTCCAGGACGCCCCTCATGTAACTGTATTCATTCCCTATCATGCACTGAGGGCACTAATCCCCCCCATGGACATTGCTGGGCGCGATGGTATGTGTGCGTCCAATCGCCTTCGACAACAGAGGGTGGAACTTTCTGTATTGAAGTTAGGTCCGCACCAGCAATCAAAGGTTTAAAAGGTCTATCTCCTCTACGTTTTCATGTCTCTACATATAGACGCTTCAGTGACTGCGCCTATTTTTCTGGTCACCATTTAAGTATGAAGTGTACCTAAGACACTTTCATTCAAGATTTATTTTATGTTGTATATAGTTCCTCAACGACGGACGCATGTAAATGCTTTTGTGAGAAAACTGTCAACCGACAGTGGCTGCAGCAGTAGTTCATCTGAGCTCTACTTAGGTTCACCCTAGCTCATACAGGGTGTCACCAAGTGTTGTAATGTGCTCCTCAGGACTTTCATGTGCTTGCTATAACGACGACTAGACTGTTCTTATCAGTATATGTCATGGTAAATACTACTGTGTTTCCTTGTGTTCTTCCTTTTTTCCTTTTCCTCCCACAGCGTAGCAGCTATTTTCAACTCCCCTCCCTACTCTAGTCACTGCAGACGACCAGCAACCTGGAATGACCAAACGGCAAGGTCCAAATAAGAAAATGTACCGGAAGAATCAGAAAGAAACGTAGGCTCGGCTGTATTGAGAATAGATAGGTTAAACAGATCAAAATGTCAGAAAGAAGAGTTTCCCTCGCAAAAGCCCTTGGCGAACCCACAGGGGGCGATAGGCATTAAAATCTCCCAACAGAAGAAATGGTGTTGGAATTGCGGACAGGAGGGCTCGAATGTCCGCGTGAGCGAGGGGAGACGATGGAGGTGAATACACAGAGCAAACAGAAAAGAAAAAGCCAGGTAACTGTAGTTTAACGGCAACAGCTTGCAAGTCAGGCGGAATAGTGAGAGGTTGAAAATAAGCGTCGTTACGCACTAATAGCATGACACCTTAATGAGCAGGAATACCCTCCTCCGGTTCAAGATCGTAGCGAAACGCAGTATCCCCTCGAAGATCAAAAGAGTCGCGAGGGCGAAGCTTGGTCTCCTGCAAACACACGACCATAGGCGAATGGGAACGCAATAAAAGTTGCAGTTCCGCCCTATGCGATCGCACACCGCAAATTCCAGGTCAGGGTAGCAATTAAGAGATAGGGATAAACTGTCTACTTAGAAGGGCGGCTTAAAATTATCTTTTGGTTAACCTCTGGGCTCGGTGTTTTGGAATGGAGTTGGTCAGACTCCATAGCCTCCTCGAAGGGAGGGCCCACGCGCTCAGAGCCAGAAACCGATTCAAGCGCCGAGAGTCGGTTCTGGGTGGCGATGGGTGAGGGGTACCGCTGAGCGCGGCTTTTCCCAGGAGGATCCTGGGACTGCGACCTCCGAGGAGGAGGAGAAGGTGAACTGGTCTTGCCGCGCGCACGCGGAGGGTCTTTCAAAAAATCTTCCTTACGAAATTTTTGCTTCGATTTCTTCTCAGTGGCATGTGACTTCATAGATTTTTGACCTGGTTTATAGGGCTTGGTAACAGTAGCAGACTTAGACGGCCGGATGGTAGTGACGGTCAATGCAGTCATGGTCCGAGTTTGAGTCCCAGCAGCCTTCCGGGGAACTGGCGAGGCAACAATAGAACTAAAGGTTCCCGATCTCAGGAGCGAAGGTTGGCGCGCATGGTAACGCCTCCGGGCTTCGGCGAAGGAGAGTTTCTCCTTTACCCGGATCTCCTGGATCGCCTTCTCGTCCAAATATCGCGGACAGTCGCCAAATGAAGCAGAATGTGACCCTTTGCAATTGACGCAGACGGGGGCTGTTGAACAGGCACCTTCGTGTGAGGGCTGGGTACATGTTGCACAGATGTTAACGGCACTCTTACATGAGACTTGCGTATGCCCAAAACGTTGGCATTTAAAACATCGCAGAGGTCTAGCAATATAAGGCTCACAGAAATCCACTCGTACCCTGCGGAAATGCTCGTGGGCAGATCGACGCCATTAAGTGTTAGAAACAGGGTACGAGAGGGTACCAATATGCCGTCGCGTTTGGCCTGCACTCGATGAACCGCTGTCACCTTCTGGTCTGCAAGATATTCCACCAGGTCCTCGTCCGATATGCCATCGAGGCTATGCGTGGTGACAACGCCTCGACAAGAATTCAAGGTGCGGTGCTTCTCAACCGTGGAGAAGCGTGCTGCTCAACAAGGGCTTACTTTGTGCCTCGGACTTGCTTTGCACTAACAACGAAACATTGCGAAGCCGAGTGCAGGAAAGAACCGGACCAGCAATTGAGTCAATGCCCTTCTGGATGATAAAAGGTTTCACCTTCTCGAATGATTGTCCTTCCTCTGTACGGGTAATCACTAAGTAACAACCAGCTGTTGGCGGTGCTACTTCTGTTACTAAAACTTTTCGGCGCTTGTTGTTTATAATGGAGAAAGGGTGCTCCATAGCGAAAAAATCCTTCACCATTGCAACCGTCTCCGACCTCGGGCTCTGACTTCCCGGGCGTTACCCCGGCTTGGGTGAGTGGCCTATCTATACCTATCTCACCCCAGGGTCACACCTCCCAGAACATAGACAGAGGGACCCAATCGCCGTCAGAAGTCAGCAGCTCATGCAATTGGCCCCCTGCGGGACTGTAGTTGAACAGTGGATACTAACACAAACCCTACATGACAACCCCGGGTGGTGAAGATGACGCCATTACCCATTCACCCAGGTGCGCCCCAGTGCGCGGGTATCCGTCAGGCTGTGTCCACGGAGGATTAAAAGAAAAGATAAAATAAATAAAACTGTGTGGGCGTTTCGCACGCAAGGTAGGCCGGCGAGGAAGAAAAAGAGATGTGCGAATGTCGTGGTGCGAAATGGCCGGAAATTGAAAAGGGAAGAAAGAAACGATGGCGAGGTGCGGTATGAATGTAATGCAAATAACGCACGAGAGCCTACCTTGGGTCCCCTGGTCACGAGAACGGACCCACTCGACCGGACGGGGATGAAGGGGTGAAAATGGCGATGAGTGGTTCGGGAACCCCCGGGTACGCTAAACCCATAGTCACATAAGGTGAGACCCTGGGGGGATTTTGAAGGCTGTCTCTCTACTAGACGCGTGTTAACAGGAATCTGTGACACCCAGTCTTTTAATCTTCAAACTACTCTACAGCAATGCCGCAAGACCTCCAGTACACGGTAGGCTAGCCTTCTTCGCACTCCCAAGTAAAATTGTCTGTTGCAGTCTTATCATTGGTTGATGTTTGTAGTAATGTAGAGCAAACTTTAGTTACCAACTAAATCTTGCTGACAGTTTATTGTAGTATAAGTAGTACTATAGATGATTAAATTAAAATTGGAACCACAGTTACACGCCAATAATTAGCCACCCTTTTCCACTGCTTTACCCATCACCCACCTCCGCCATGAGTAGCTCTCCTGTCTGGAAACTTTCTACGTCCTCTTCCTCGTCCCATCTGATGGAGCCGGCAGGGCTTACGCCACAATATGGGTATTGGAATAAAGGTCTGATATATTGCAGGGGTGTTGGTTTGACTATCATGGCAGCGGCTGCAGTGACGTAAACTCGCTAGTCAATGACGTAGTCCGTCCTAATCTACGGCTAAATGCGGATAGGATGGCACTACCATTTGTTAGATATTCTGATGGACTTTGTATCAGAGGTTTGTTGAAACAGCGTTAAATAATCACGATCACAGAAGCAGAGAGCTACCATCGACATGCTAAGATCAATAGACATTGTCTTTATTGCCCTTGCGATATGCTGGCGATACCTATTGAATTGAGCATCGACGGTATACCCACCGACAAAATGGCGCGTCTATTTCAAATTCTGAAGAAATGTAATGTAAAGTGTTCTTTCAAGCCAAAAGAGATGCAAATTCGCGCGTTGTTCACAAAACTGTGGAAGTCACGTTAAATATACAATTCCCGCAAACATTTGCGTTATCGCATATACAAAACATTCGTAGACGTTCATAGTTATTAATTGTGCTTAAATGCATTTTAGTACTCTTAAAGAGCTGATGTCTCTGAAGTTTCAGATGCTACTGATAATGCTATTAAATACTGCCTTGACACTAGCACAAACTCCGTTAAACCCAATTAAACAAAACTACCAAAAGGAGCGGGAAATATTAAGAACATTAAGAAGTGTATGCAAAACTAAAACTTAGCAGTATAAAAGAACAAACATCCTCAGAAAATTGAGACTGTAATTCTAAAAAAGCTTTTGTCGTTTCTAGAATACTTTACCACAATAAAGTAAAAATTTCTGTCAAGAAAGTCCACAACTGATATAAATATTGGACTCCAGCTGACAGCCTGACGTTGCCAGGTAGCACTTAAAGCTGGAATGACCATTAAATTACTTCAACACCCCATTCCATATTAAATGATTGCACAATGATCTGGACGATGGTTATGATGAATCCTCGCGTCAAATACTTAAAATTGTAATTTTGTACTGAATTCTCATTCCCCCTTGCCCTGTGCTCAGCCATGGCTATTCCTAATAACGGATAAAACATTTCTTGATATTCACGCAAAAGTATGTGAAACATTGGCGGAACGTCTGACTCCCTTAACCTCTCCCGGACAGTATTGCAGGTTCTGTAAGTACTGCATAGCTATAAGTACCCTTTGGGGTTGAAACACTTATCGTTCTCAATGGTTGAGTAAATTTTTAGATAATTACAGTAGGTGACATTTTAAACATTTGCACCTTCTTTTTAGTCCCATAGTTAATTAATAATACAGAAGCTACATAGTTTTCACATCATATATTGTTGCGGACCAGGTTGAGCACCGAGTATTGCAGCATATGTCGTAAACCAGCGCAAAGTTTGGAAACCAGGTTAACAGAACACGACCCCGCTAAACAACGCCGAGTCAGCTCTTCTGTGCGTATTTATACTACAGGGTTTTGACTCGGTCGTAGGAGTTATCGAAGAGTGATCAGGGAGCAGTGATCAAAGAGTAGTCAATGAGCAGTTATCAAAGAGTCGTCAGATCAGTTGTCAGACTCGAGACCCATCGCCACCAGTTAATCAGGTAAGCATGCGTCTCATCTAAGTACTGTTTATTTGCCGGGGCTTTACCCCAAACTGAATGTACTCACACTTAAAGTAACAATATAATGTACTGGGTCAATGCATCCCCTGTTCATCATTTAAATACCCTCTATCCTAGAACGCCACCCTGGGCTGCTTACCACCCCGGTACCAACGCATCCCCCTACCTCTGAGCTACCAACCCCCCTCGTGTAATCACCTACTGCGGGGGTAACCACCCCCGTGGGGTGTTAAATGTGGCGGAGTCGCCGGGTATAATTGGGGAAAACATCCTTACCTCTTCCAGCCAAGGGATGTAATCAATTTTTATTCTCTTTTCTTTTTGAAAGGTGTAAAACACGCCTTATTTTGGGATAACCTTTTACCTGAGGTTATCTGGTGAAGACCCACCCTCCCACCCTTTGCATCATGAATCACCTACACGGAATATAACTTTGTTTAACTTTTCTCAAGTTATGTATATTGTTTTAGTGTAGTACATTTAAGTTATTATGCATGGGTGAACCTGCTCAAAACTCTACTAGTCCTACTACTAAAGAGATTAGAAATCTGTGCGCAGAATTAGCAGCTATACAGGGGGAACAATTTAAATTCCAAGAATTTCTAATCACAGATTTGAAAGGAATTTCAAACGAGATCGCGGCACACGCTGAGACGGCAAATCAAATACGTCTCCGCTCCGGCAAGATCATTAACACTTCTAGCCCAAGCACAAGTAGGGTAGAAAAACAGTTAGCCATGAATAAGGGAGACGAACACACAAATACTATTAGTAAAATGGACTCACCTGTTATAAGTAGAAGGGTAACTGAAGCACCTCAACCCATGCACATTAGTCGTCCACCATTGGATCCGGGTAGCTTCGCGAGGAAAGCAGGGGAAAGTGTAAGGGACTATCTCCATAGGTTTGAGTTGACAGCGCGTGCCAATAATTGGGATGACCAGCATAAGGCGCAGTATTTACCATGCTACCTTAATAGTACCGCACTAAACTGGTACAAAACCTTTCCCCATAGAAATAGGAACGCCCAATGGGAAACATTGAAGCAGGGGTTATTAGAAGCCTTCATTCACGCGGCAGAGGAGGAAATGATGGAGGTCAGACTAAGGCAGAGGATGCAGGACCTTAGTGAGCCCACAGAGTAATACGCTTATGACATTATAGCTCTGCGTGATCTAGTCAACCCCGAAATGACAGAGAAGGAACGGGTAAAACACATCGTGAGGGGCCTTAAACCATCACTAATAGGACAGGTACTGCCCTACAACCCACAAACAGTGGACGCTCTCATACAGTTCGTCCGCAGGGTAGAATCAGCCCGCTTTCTGGCAGGAAAAAGGGTAGACCTAATCGATGCACAGGGAATTCCCCATAGCATGCCAGACGATACCCTCCAGAAGCAGGTAACAAGATGTCAAAGATGGTGGGTGAGTTAGCAAAACAGGTGCAAAACCTGACAATGAACCCCCGCCCTCCACCCCAGAATTACAATCCACAGCATCAATCCGTTAGGAATTACGGACAGCCCCCCAGCGGCTATAGGAGCACATATAGTCAAAGAAGAACGGTGTCCGCGAGGCCTGTGTGCGCCTACTGCAAACGGGTAGGCCACATAATCGCTAATTGCCAGGCACGAAGGAGGAATGCAAATGTTCACGCGCAGCCTCGAAGCAATCACCCCATAAGGGCCGCGGTAACAAGCATAACAGAAAACATCAACCCTGGGAACACATTAAAAACTATGGGAACATTAGCAGGGACAAGGATCGACATTCTCATAGACACAGGCAGCTCAGTAAGCATAATCAATGACGACCTGGTAGGTACAAGCAAGCAACCAGCACCCCCAAATATGATTTTGCGAACTGCAAATAACAATTTACTTGCTGCACAATACCAAACTAACACTAACTTCCAAATGGGTGACGTGGAATTCAAAGAACAGCTAATAGTAGTAAAACACTTCCCGCATAGTTTATTGCTGGGCATGGACTTCCTTCAGAAACACCAAGCCGTTATAGATCTAGGGAACAACACAATTACACTACTGCAAAATTCGAAGAACGTCACGGTAACCTGCCAGCGAAAGCGAGAGTGTCCTCTCATGCAAATTACACTTGAAGCAGATGCTGAAGAGACAAAAATTAAAGCAACATGTCAGCATGCCGTAGAAATCCTTCCATTTGCAACCACACAGATAGACGTCAAAATACCCTCACTTCCTACAAGCAGATTATTACTGGAACCATGCATTAACACTATGCAGAAAAAACACGTTAACATTATACCGGGTCTGTGCAATAATAATCAAAATCAAAAGATACAAGTCCACAATAATACCGCCGAGTAGCTGGTGCTCACCAGTAATTTTGGTCAAAAAGAAATCAGGAGAATATCGGTTTTGTGTAGATTACAGAAAACTCAATGCACAAACAGCTGCATCCGCCTATCCCTTACCACTGATTGACGACCTACTTAGCTATTTAGGAGGTTCAAAATTTTACTGTACGCTTGACCTGCTAAGTGCATACTTCCAAGTACCTCTAGCTCAAGAAAGTAAGAAATATTCGGCCTTTTGTACGTCGGACGGACAGTACGAATTCCAAACCTTGAGCTTCGGACTCGCGAATGCCCCTAGAGCATTCACAGAGATCGGAAATAAACTGTTAGGCGACCTGCGATACGAAAAAGCACTCATATATCTAGACGATATAATAGTGTTCGCAAATACATTTCAGGACTTATTGGCAAACCTGGAAGCAGTATTTAAGAAATTAGAACAACATACGTTTAAGCTAAAACCCCAAAAACGTTTTTTCGGTATGGACAAAATAAACCTCCTAGGATACGAAGTATCGGCAGCAGGCATAGAACCTGATAATGACAAAATTCAAGCTATTACATAGCTCAGAACGCCTAGGAACGTCAAAGAAGTAAGGCAGGTCTTAGGTTTATTTTCTTTCTACAGGAGGTTCATTAATAACTTTGCAGCGGTTGCGAGGCCACTAAACGAAATAACAAAGGCAGACCAAAAGTTTGTATGGGGCCAAGAACAGCAATAAGCTTTCCAAAAGCTGAAGGATTTAATGGTTAGGGCTCCGGTGTTGGCACATTTTATGCCGGGAGCCAAAACCCAAATGAACTGCGATGCCAGCATGCACGGCATAGGCAGTTGTCTCCTCCAAGAACGAGATGGAAAAATGCACCCAGTAGGCTTTGTGTCTAGAAGTCTAAGCAAAGCTGAAAAGAACTACAGCGTTTCGGAACAAGAGCTGTTAGCAGTTATGTACGGTTTTTCGAAGTTCCGCCAGTACATATATGGTTACCCTGTAACTGTAGTTACAGACCATGCTTGCCTGTGCCAGCTAAATAGGTTGAGAGATCTAACAGGGAGACTGGCACGTTACAGCTTGATGCTACAGGAATTTATTTACACAATTCAACATAAATCAGGGATTAAACATAAGGACGCAGATTGTTTGTCTAGAATGCCAATAGACCCCCCTGAACCCGAAACAGCACAAGAGCAGGAAGACAGAATTACCTGTCTCATAGAACCCATAGAATTAGCTAAAAACAAGAGGAGGATCCCCAGCTAAAACCCCTAATACAAGCCGTAAGACAGCCGGGTACAGCGAATGCTAAACTAGCACGACAAGCTGCAGCATACGTGCTGAAATCGAATGTCCTGTACCGAAAAAATGCTGGTAGTACAGGGAACATGCACTTGTTAGTAGTACCTGATAGTTTAAAGCAGGAAGTACTATATAATAGTCATGACGATCCACTAGGAGGACACTTCGGGTTTTCAAAAACTTTTCACAAAATTAATTCACATTACTATTGGATTGGAATGAAGAGGGACATACAAAATTATGTAAGAAGATTCACTTCCTGTCAGCAACGAAAAGGTCCAGTTAATCAGCGACCCGCAGATTTAATGCAACCCATAAAGGTCAACTATATAGGAGAAAGGTTCTCCATAGATATCTTGGGGCCTTTCCCAAAGTCCTCTAGAGGTAACAGATACATAATTGCGGCAAGTGATTACTTTTCAAAATATTTGGAATTAAGGGCAATCCCAAAAGCTTCTGTTGAGCATGTCACCGAATTTATCTTGGACGACGTCATCTGTCGTCACGGCGCACCAAAATATATTCTGTCGGACAGAGGGTCCGTATTTATGAGCGAAGTGACACAAGAACTACTTAAGATGATGGGAACAATACCGACTTTCACAACAGCCTACAGACCCCAAACTAATGGCCTAATAGAAAGGGCGAATAGAACTATCGCGCAAGTAATCAGTAACTACGTAAACACACAGCACACAGACTGGGATAATAATTTACATCAAATTCGGTTTTCCATAAACAAAAGCAAACAGGGAGTACTAAGTTCACACCCTTCAAATTACTGTATGCACGGAAACCGGTATCACTCCCAGACGTTCAATTACAGGGCACCTCACAAAAACTATTTGTGCAGCAAACACGGGAGGCAATAGTAAAAGCAAGGGCGTTAGCATCCCAAAACATAGTAAAGAGCCAGAGGAAAAATAAATATTTATATGATTCAAAGAGGCGGCACGTCGAGTATAAAGTCGGCGATTTAGTGAAGCTATATACCCCTAAAAGGAGGGTAGGTAGAGCCACGAAACTTTTGATGAACTATACAGGACCGTATAGGGTAATGAAAAAATTCAGCCCCCTGAATTACGTAATTAAGGCCAGAAATTCCGTGAAACGCCAGAATGTCCACGTTAGTAGAATTTCACCATATTACGCATAGTGAGTATACACCACACTTGCGACAGACGCACAGCGAGTAAACACAATCTTATTGCCACATATAAATGACACAAAAAATCGCCTACGTATCACTCAATGTCCATCAATATACAAGTGCTGACATTATTACATGACGAAATGCGTTACACAATACGTCCACGCTGCAGTAAGGCTGAGGCATAAAAACAAACAAACAAGAAAAAGAAAGAAGTTAAAACATTAAACATCAGCAATAGTTCTCAAATAGGTTAAGTAATAGGTTACAATGCACGACGTAGTATATCTTCGGACCTCCAGCTTAAGTTAGGCTAAAAGTGATAATCCACGCGATTCACTTTTACTGTTTTAATTTTTTTGTTGCTCTCTCTTTCTCGTGATGAAGAGAAAATATATCTGGAAGTGAAAATATAATGGGAAATCCGAGACGCGACCCTGTTATTCGCTTAATACAGATATCTTTGTTCAGATACAGGAATTTGAACAATATACATTATCCCCCCAGGAGTTCAGAGTAGGGCCGGGGGGACACAACAGAGAGCAAGTATAAAGAAGTATTGTCGTTTTTCTTAAGTTCGGGAGCAGAGTTAAATAAATAGGAAAGAGTATAGGAAGTAAGATTTAGTGGAGGTCGAAAAGTTATTCCATAGTACTGTTATTTATATAATTGTTAGTATAAGATTAATTTAAGATAGGTATTTGATAATTTGTTTTGAGAACTATAGGTTGATGCCAGGAATTCTTTTCTCCGCACCTTACACATGCGTTAGCGCATATAGAATAAATAATAGTAGGAAAAAATCGAATCACGCCCACTCTGGTACGACAAGTAAGCGCTATAAATTAATTAAATGTCAATTAACAGATAAGGCGAAGCAAATCAACGTGCAAAATAGTAGATAAATGTAACGTGGCAATTAAGCAAATTAAAATCAACAGATTTCTCACACGACTAGGGCAAATAAAAATGACATGGACCAGGAATATAGAAATTTTGAATCTCGCATCCCGCCTCAGAATCAACACTAACATAAAGGGAGAAATAAATAAGAGAGATAAATAAAATAAATAAATCAAAAGGCTCAAAATAAACAAGGGGATGAAGGCAGGAAAGGCACAGGTATCCTCCACGAATTACGCAACACAAGATACGTAACACATTCCACACACGCGAATGGGTACAGAAATTCTGTTCACAAACTAAGAAACACAGATATCGCCTTCATAAACATCCAATTCTGCATGAACGGTAAGTGTCGAAAGCAGCAGTCTTGTCATGAGTTTCGCTGACACAAGTATTTGTCGCCTCACACACAGAGCTTGACTTCGCACCTCTCAGTGGCGTGTAGCGCTGCGACAGGTATATGAATAGAAAATGGAGTGTAAATATGGTTTTTACTTTCTTTTACTGTGTTTCATTAGACACAACTTCTACAATATTAATATTTCTGTGAATTAAAGTAAAAAATTAAGTCTGTTTTGGAGGATGTCCTCAAGCATGCAAGAGAAACCACAGTCTACAACAGCCTCAGCGACCATCTTCCCCGGATTACGGAAGCAAGGAATCAGCAAAATGCCAAAAAGCGGACATCTAAACACCGCTTACATACAATGAAACACACACAAAAAAGTTTTTGTACAGTTACAGACAATAATGATTGTATTTATGTACATATTTGATATTTTTTGTTCGAACGAACATGCCAAGGCAAGCAGAACTTATGAGTAGTCGCATCTCACCTGGATAACACAACGTAATGTTTTTTTTTCTGTTCCGTGTTTTTCCCCTCCTTTTCAAAATTTGGAGAGACGAGGAATCGGCAGGGGTACTGACTCACTTTCTAAATTTACCTTTTCTCTGCTGTGTTTCGTCTCATCCCGTGAAAATTTAAAACGCAATATAATCCTTCCTACCTATCCTAAGTGAAATCCATCTTTGAAAAACAACCCGGTTGCTGCGGACCAAGAGACCGCCAGAAGAGAAGCAACCGACAAAAAAGACCCAGGTCGAACAGTGCCACCAGTATACGAACGCCAGTAACTCACCACGGGAGTCGCGCCAAACACGAAGAATTGGTGCGCTCTGAGGGAACGCCACTGCTTGACCAAAGAAATGCAGCATGCGCGGAAATAAATCCTACGTTACCAAGAAAATAGCTAAGTATGCAGAGTCAATCAGCAGTTCTGTACAGAACCTCAATCATTCAAGGCAAAGTTCACCTCCGGGCACAAAAGTAAGCAACCAGCAGAGAAGAGACAAAGATTTGCAGCAGGCTGCGGTGCGCAGTAGAACCCACCCCTAACGTACTCACCAATCCTTAAAAAATTTCCTGGTATCCGAGTCTTGGACAGCAGATGACCCCCGAGCATTTCAATTGTATAAGGCTCAAACCATATTTTGTTTTTTTTTTCTTTTTCTATCGACCCTCGTCTAAGTAAACAGTTTTAGTACCCCCTAAGATATTTGTCCTCCTTTTCAATTTTAAATTCCGGGTCGGAATTTGGCGAACCTGGGACCGATGTAGCGGACGAGGTTGAGCACCGAGTATTGCAGCATATGTCGTAAACCAGCGCAAAGTGTGGAAATGAGGTTAACAGAACACGACCACACTAAACAACGCCCAGTCAGCTCTTCTGTACTTATTTATACTACAGGGTTTTGACTCGGTCGTAGGAGTTATCGAAGAGTGATCAGGGAGCAGTGATCAAAGAGTAGTCAATGCGCAGTTATCAAAGAGTCGTCAGATCAGTTGTCAGACTCGAGACCCATCGCCACCAGTTAATCAGGTAAGCATGCGTCTCATCTAAGTTATGTTTATTTGCCGGGGCTTCACCCGAAACTGAATGTACTCACACTTAAAGTAACAATATAATTTACTCGGTCAATGCATCCCCTGTGCATCATTTAAATACCCCCTATCCTAGAACGCCACCATGGGCTGCCTACCACCCCGGTACCAACGCAACCCCCTACCTCTGAGCTACCAGCCACCCTCGTGTAATCACCTACTGCAGGGTAATCACCCCCGTGGGGTGTTACAATATGTATAAACCCATTAGCACAAACAACGAGTCAGAGGTAATGCAGGTGAATATAAACACTCCCCATATCCAAGTTAACCGCTTTGGAAAACACACACAGGCTGTGACAATCGAGATAATCTGACTTGTTAATTATAGTATATCGATTAACTGATTTCTAAGTTAGCTAATGAAAATGTTCTCTGTTTATACAATTATTTAACACACCCTGCTAACGATCTTGATTATAACATATAAAGGAACTAGAGCAAAGCGTTCTTACGTAAGGCAAGGCTTATTAAAATATGTTGGCAATGGTATAGCATGCATATCATATCCTATATATATATATATTGCTTGGAATGAAATATCCGCGACATTTGTTATATTTTACATGCGTTTTCTCTGTAAAGTAACAACTATTTTCTGATCCATGGCATTCTCAACTAAAACTTGCTTCTTTGCAAGGATGTTGCTTTTACTTTCTCTACTACGTATAGTAGGTAGGGGAGGTATTGTATTACACCCAAAAATTCGATACGGAGATTTCACCGGAAATACATGTTTTCAGACCCCCTGAATGCAAAAAAAAAAGCATTTTTGGAAACATGTCCGTGAGTGTGTCTGTGTGTCTCTCTTGTGTCTGTGAACAGCATAACTCAGAAACGAACAGTCGGATAAACACCAAACTTGGTATTTAGGTTCAGTATCTTCCAGAGATGCGACACGAAGGTTTTCAAGAAAATCCCCCCACCCCAGATTACACTTTACATGGAAAATTTTTTGAAAATTTTAATTATCTCTAAAATGGCTCTAACGATTTTGATTAAAATATCATATGTTTAAGATATTTTTATGACAAATAAAATGTATATCTCGAATTTTCTGGGAATGTCTCCAAAGGTGTTCTTCATTCTAAACGACTTTTGCATAACTGGTAAACCATAAGAGATAGACAAAATTTTACTACACAA
This sequence comes from Deroplatys truncata, assembly GCA_030765065.1. Lineage (NCBI taxonomy): Eukaryota > Metazoa > Arthropoda > Insecta > Mantodea > Mantidae > Deroplatys > Deroplatys truncata. Next base: position 18,689,617 of record CM060982.1, read on the forward strand.
AAAATGTAGATCGCGTTAAAATACACAATTTATGTCATACATTTTTTTGGGTGAACCATTTTCGAGATATTGCTTGTTGTTCCCTTAAATTTTCCAATACTTAAACTTTTTCTCTAATTCATTATTTATTTATTTTTGTCCTGATAATGTAAAGAGAATGGAATACTCCACATGGCAACCAGCTTTTAAAATATTTGACTATGGCTTAAAGCCTACCAATTGCCCTTGCATCTACAAGAAAATTAGCAATAAGATTAATATCTCGATTAACATGAAATATATGGAGAATGAGCGTTTGTAAAAATAGTTTGTACAAGAGTAGAGAAAGTCATGTGAGTGTAACACATCAGATTTTTTTATGTCCTGGACATACAAAGAGAATGGAATGCGCCACATAGCAACCAGCTCTTAAAAGATTTGACTATCGCTTAAAGTCTACCAATTCCCCTAGCATCTACAAGAAAATTAGCAATAAGATTAACATCTCGATATCTCGATTAACATGAAGCATATGGAGAATAGGCGTTTATAAAAATAATTTCTACAGGTGTAGAGAAAGTCATGTGAGAGTAACACAGATTTTTTTAACTCCGAAGTGTTCTATTTCAAATACAAGTGTCGCAGTTCTCAATGTCTTGTGTTATCTTATTTGTTGGGCGCCTCTTGTTATATCATTTTTTAAATTTCGTGTTCTTTGTCCTCCGGCTAGCTATTATAACTCAGTCGAGCACGTGTCTCTAAGCAGGGTGTGTAAACGGAAAGGAATTGTTACTAAAAGATAACACTGATAAAAAAATTGAATCTAGACTTTTACTGCCGTCACACTTAATTAATAATTGACATATTTAATCTTTATACACGCCTGACTGAAAATGTGATATTTCCGAATGTAACTACAGTCGTTTTAGTTGCCGCGCACCAATTACTTCGCGTACTTTACATTTTTTGTAACTAACTCTGCGACGTGCACCTCGTGAGAGATTCTTCAGAACTGTGCGACACTTGCCTATGGCTCGAGAATATATACTTCTTCACCTCGAATTGCCTAACATTATAATATAGCTGCTATTGGTTACCAAATTGCGCCCACTTTAGCGTCTGTTTTGTTCAGCAAATCACTACTACTAACATATATGCTCTAGGGAAGATATTCCCTCCATTTCTAAAAAAAGGCACGCTACCCTGACGCCATTTTGTTTATCTCTTCTTGGTGATAAACAACTCATCCCCTCGGTTTATTGTTACCCACTTCTATTGTCAGTTTCAGTAAGGCCGTGCAAACTTATTTCCTAACAATACTTATGGCTAACAAACATCTAAAAACACGTATATACAATAATATTAATTTACACTACAATTACTCTGGCATTCACAGCATGTTGTGATATAAAATATTGCCTCACAAGGTCTTTGTAAATCCTTTCTAATCTCTTAGTAATTCATTAAATGGAATTAGAAAGTGTTTACGTACCATGTCCGTGGGAAAATTTAGGTGTTTCAATGGTGAGAGAATTGTCAAAAATTTGCTTCATACTGGATGCAGCTGGTTTTACTTTCCCTAGTGCGTACACAGTAGGTAGAGAAGGTACTGCATTCTATCTAAAAAGATCCGATTAGAAATTTAATTGGATGAGGTCCTCTGAATCCAAAAAAGCGCTCTACTACGTACATAAAGTAGGTAGAGGACGTACTGCATTCCACCCAAAATTTGATACCGATATTTCACCGGAAATACATGCTTTGAGGCCTTAACACAAAAAACGTTATTTTTAGAAAAGGTCCGTGTGTGTCTGTGAACAGCATAACTCAAAAGCGAAGAAACCACAACCTGATAATTACGTTTTGTATCTTCCAAAGATTCGACAACAATATTTTCAGGAAACTTCCCTTTACTACCCCTTACATGGAATTTTTTCGTTGTTTTAGTTTTCTCAAAAATGGCTCCAACGAATTAGATTAAAATACCATATATTAAGATACTTTAATGAAAATAAAATGCACATCTTGAATTTTCTGGGAATAGTCTGCGAAGTCCTCTTCATTCCAAATGAGTTTTATCTCACAATTGGCAAATCGGCAGTAGACAAAATCTTACCACACAAACAATGTAGAACTCATTAAAGCACACAATTTATACCAAATACATTTATTTGTGGCGTTAACCATTTTCGAGTGATTGTAATTGGTTTGAATTTTCAAATGCCTATAATTATCTCATAAGAGGAAAATCACTATAATTTTTTTCTTGGCTTATACAAACAGAATCAAATTTCAAACCCATCGCATAGCAACCCGACCTTAAAACCTGTACTATCACTTAAGCCTACCGTATTCCTCTAATCCCGTTGTACTTACAAGGTAACATGCAACAAAACCATTTCTGGAAATGTTTATCTCGATTAACACGAAGTAGAAAAATTAGCTTTTGTAATAATAGTTTGTGAAGAGTGAATAGAGAAAGTGATTGTGAATCTAACACATCAGATTTTTAGAGAAAGCTATCTGTGCGCATGAGAACTGCATAGCTTAAAACAGAAAAGTCGAATAAATACCAGTCTTGGTTTTTAACTCCGCATCCTCCGAAGATGCGACAGGAAGATTTTCAAGAAAATTCCAAACCATAAACTACCCTTTGCAACACAGTATTATTGAAATTTTCGGTTTTCTCAGAAATGCCTACAAGCTTTTGATTAAAATAACGTATATTCAACATATTTACATGACAAAAAATTTATATAATGAATTTTCTGGGAATAGCCTTTTCATTCAGAAAGAATTTTGTATAATATTGCATAACTGGTAAACGTTAAGCGATAAGTGAAAACGTACTAACAAAAAATGTAGATCTCTTTAAATGATGATGATTTATATTTAAGGGAGCTCAACTACGTCATTAACACCCTTATAAAACAGATCACTGCAAGGGCCAGAGATAAACATCAGTATGCAGAAATAATCATGGCAAAAGCCAGATGTAAAGATCAATTAAAAAAACTAAATCAAAATATCCTTTGCTACTCCAAGCTTACTTCCGCGGAGAGCTGACTATTCTTCACGACAGAACGATAGCATCGCTCTTCGCAAAACAAGCCTAAAGTCTTGCGACATTACACGAGATATTGCAACACTTGGTTCTGTGGTTGCCACCTTAGCTGCCAAATCCAGCAGTTAATTCTCCGGTAAGCCAACATGACCAGAAATCCAAGCACATTAAGCCAGAAGCGTGTAAAGCATAGAGGGCATCCCGGATGCGCTGTAGAGTGGTATGGAAGTTGTATAATTCACAAAGGCTCTGAAATGTACTAAGGAAATCACTCAAAATGGGAGAGTTGCCCAATTTCGACGGCGCACATACAAAAATGGCTCAGTACATAGTAAATAGCTGTGCACTATAAATGAAAGTGCTATTATGAAAACTGGATGTACGCGGCTTGGTTCCAAAAACATAAGCACATCCAACACCGTTGGTGCTCTTAGATCCATAGGTGTAGGTCACAATTCAGTCATTCTAACCTGACAAAAAGTCTAAAAAACTAGTGCAGATACTAAAGAGTGGCATCTTAGGCTTCCGGTATGCCGTCATCCCAGGACCTACATCAGATGTTACACCTAACCAAGGGGATACACCCCTCTCCCTTAGGAAATATATTAGGCATTTCGATATCATGCTTTCTAACAAGCTCCCGGAAACGAACACCTGCACGCCTTGGAGTATTGGAGCTGTTCCTATAACGATCGTGCAGCGCGGTGCTGAAGAAAAGCGAACGTTTCCTGCTTAGGCATACTTTTAAGCCCACAGCCGCAACTTCCTAATAAAACGTCACGCCGATGTTCCAATTGGAGTTCTGCGGGTTCGTCCGGGCTAGTTGGAGAAACTCCGACAATTACATGAAAGTCCTGATTAGGGACTGTGTCTAATCTTCTCAGTAAAGATGATCGTATTGAACAATAAACGATACAACCAGAGGCTAACTCGGATCGAATCAGTGCGCGATACAGTAAAAGTAACATTGTCCGATTCGCTCCCCAAGATTTGTCACTTAATACCCGCAAGATATTCGGGAAACGTTCACATTGCGCTTTCAGCTATGCTATATGCAATAACCAGTTTCCTATCAAATGTCAATCCCAGGAATCTCGTCTCAATTGCGAATGGAAGTAAATCTGGTCTCCGAATTGGAGCGAAAGTGGTAATCGTCTCCTTCGGTGCCAGCAGTTAACGAAGATTGACTTCTCAGTTGAGAAACGACAGTCGTTTTTAGAACTCCATTCTCGAAGATTGTCTAAACATTGCTGCATACGGGTTCTAAAAACGGCGTATGCTGAGAAGTATAATAGACGGCAACGTTATCTACGAATAAGCATGAGGAACATTTCGAGATCGAATTAATTGCTATAGCAAACACTGTAATGCCTAGTACTGATCTTTGAGGCACTCCGTTCTCTTGGACAAAAAGGTTCGATAAAAACGATCGGACTTTTATTTGGAAAACGCGGTCTTTGGTCGAATCAATTTACCGTTTTTCTGTAATTCTAGCCTCTAGTTCACGAGGTCTCGAGTTCAGACCCGGCGGAGGACGAAGGTTTTATCGGGCGTAAAGATTCTTAACCTGGCTTTCTTCGAAAGGGAAGTGAAGCGATGGTCCCTTTTCGGAGATTTACGGCACGTTAAAGAACCTCAAGCCTGATAAATATGCCTATGAGCAACATTTCCGGTCTTTCACGCCAAGCATAGAATGGGACGCTAAGGACCACAGCAGTTAAAGAGCGTCCATAAATACAACTCAATTAATTTGATCTTTTTCACTGTCGTTCTGGCACTGTGGGTAGAATCCTTCTGCTCCATCTCCTCCAAGGGAAAAATCCCTTTTCCAATAGAAAAGCTTCGAGAACTTCGAACCGATTGGGATTAGAGATCAGGGAAGATGAAGAGCGCTGCACTTAGTCCTTCCCAGAATATTCCTCAGAGGAGGATCTCCGAGGAGATGCTCGTGGACTCTGTTTCCCTTTTGATGTTCTGGGTACAGTCTTTTCACTTACTTTCAGGAAGTCGGATCTGTCATAGCTGGTCTTGAACTTTATCGTGATCCATTATATGTTACGGACTTGTCAGTCTTATTGGTTGAGGTCGACGGTTTAGGTGGTGATTTTACTGAAGTTAATTCTTTCAGTAACAGATTTGGCAGATATTGATGCAACGTAGGTGTTGATTTCAAAGGCTTTGAAGGTGATCTGGTTACGAGAATCTATTCTGAAATGGTAGTCCCGTTAATATCACGGTCTGAGTTGCGATTTCCCAAACCGGTACCGGTTTAGCTGCAACTGAGCTATAGGTACTGGGTTTCAGAACAGAGGGTTGGCGGATACATAGGAGTTTCCGGGCTTCCGAGGACACCTCCCAAATCCGGATCTGTTGGATCGCTCTTTCCTGTGTAAAACGGGGGCATTCTCGGGAACTTGATGGGTGTTCACCGCTGCAGTTAACGCAAGTTGGAGTTGATGTACATGATTCGCCGTGTGAGACATCTCCACAGTTAACGCAGGTAGTTTCACCATTGCAGAAATCACTGGTGTGTCCAAAGTGCTGACGCTTAGAACATCTTAACGGGTTCGAGATATACGGCCTAACTTCAATGGATTCATACCCTGCCTTAATCGTTTTAGAGAGATCTGCCTGACCAAAGTAAGGAACAGGGTCGGAGTGGGCATGAATTTACCTCTTTTTTCGGCTAAACCCGATATACATATGTCATAACTTGTTCTTCAGGATTTTCTTGAATCTCCTCGTTGGACATACCGTCCAATGTGGATGTTGACCACAGCGCGCGAAGAATTCAAGGTCCTGTGCATCCCAACTTGTATGGAGTAGCCGGCTAACAAATCTTTGGGCTTAGTATAATCGTTGTCTGTGTTGCTGAATGTGCTTCAATCAGGAGCGTGCCATTTCGAGTTCTAATACAGGTTTTACTGCACTAGCAATTTTATCCAGACCCTTTTGAATAATGAATGGGCTCACTGGTGAAAATTTCGTTCCTTCCTCTGTTCTATGGATCATTAAAAGGCCAGGGCCACAAGACTCGATTACTTATTTTACATTCTTTTTAAGTTGTTTTTTAAGTTTCGGATTTTTCCATGGCAAAAAAATCCTCCACCATTACAAATGCCTCCGACGGCTTGCACACAACCTGAGCTCCACCCTGGCATAGGTGAGAGTCCCGGCCTGGACCTTGTTCACCTTAGTGTCTCACCTCCCAATATAGAGACAGAGGGACCCAATCGCCTTCAGGTGAGCAACAGCTCATGCAAAGGCCCCTCCCGAGTCTGACCTTTACGCGTTATCCAGTCGCCCCCTGAGACTTCTCTCTTCCGTACGCAACGGCATGCTTCAGACTGTGTTCAAGGGAACGGGGTAACTGGTAGTTGGTGAAACACACCTGTGGACCAAAGTTGATTGAGCGTTTGGCATAAGCCCTCTCATCAGTTAGGGGAACCCAATCGAGAGTGTGACTCGGGACCCCAGAAGCGCCAATCCCGTACCTACCCTAGTAGATCCCTGGAGGGAGATCTCTTAAGACACACAATTTATTTCAAATAACTTTTTGTGACATATGCCATTTCCGAGATGTCCATTATTAATCGTTCGAACTCTTTTAAGGTCCTGTCTTGTTTTTCGCGATTGCATGGAAAAAGTGTGTGGAGTGGAGTTTAAGGACCCGTCAACAACTAGGTCATTTGGGCCCCAAATAAAAACATAAAAAGTAGCTTAAAACGGTCGAGCTAAAAACGCAGAAAAATAAGTTAAATACAAAATAGCCATAACACTATAAATAAGGTTAAAACAGAATAAAGTCCAGGACTAAAATGTGACGGTAAAATGGAATAAAATCTAGACTAAAAAGACTAAAAACCTCCAAAACTAAAAGACAAGTTATACTTGTGTAAAAAACCCGATTTTGGCAACGAATCGCAGGGTCTGCCTTATAGCCACTGGGTCATCGCCTAAAACTGAGGGAAATGTAGAACCCAGGCCAAAAAAACTGACGATCACGGGCGTATCTTGGACAATCAAAGAGAACATGTGATACGGTAAACGGCACGTCACACGCCGACCAAACAGGGGCCGGGGCACCACGTAGAAAATGACCGTGTGTGGCGCGCGTATGCCCGATTCTTAGGCGGGTCAGAACTACTTCTGACCGCCGCGATTACCTGCAGAAAGTGGACCAGGGTTTTACGGTGCCTTTTAGTGTCCGGAGTTGAGTGTCAGCCAGTGCCTCCCATGATTGCTACCAAGCTGAAAACAGAGGACGACGGAGGTACCGCCGAACATCCGTAGAAGACACTGTTTTGGTGGAAAACTCCGGCAAGCGACATGCGGCTTTAGCAGCCGCATCCGCTTCCTCATTGCCAGGAATTTCCACATGGCCTGGAGCCCATGTAAGAACGAACTGGTATCCGCGACAGAGCAGCTGAGATAACAGTGTTTGTATTTTTAAAATCAAGGTGGAGGAGCCGATAAACCTTTGCAGGCCCTGGATGGCATTAGTGAGTCGGGGCAAATAATAAAACGGCCTGGGACAAACGTGGAGATAAAAAGCACGAAAGAAAAGATGGCAAACAGCTCGGCCGTAATAACTGAACTGGCGTCTGGATGGCGATATTTGTGAGCCTCGCCGTTATAGATAAAACTGCGCCCTATGCTACCATTCACATGGGAACCATCAGTAAATACCGGAGAATAGTTCCGGTAACGGTCTAGGATCGCGGAAAAGAGCTAACGAAACAGCGGCTGCGACGTAGCGATTTTGGCATTACCCGAAAGCTCTAGATCAAACCGGACACGTTGGAGTTGCCACGGGGAAACACGACCAAGACAGGATCGCTCCACAGGAGGCATTCGGAGGTCATGTGCACTAAGAAGTTTCCGAAACCGAACACCGCATGGGCGGGAGATGGTACCTTGCGCATATAACGGTGGGCGAGTTCTGAATGGAATACACAGTGAAACGAAGGGTGACTAGGATGAGCTGCCAGCTTTGCAACATAAGAACACAGTAAAAACGAGCGTCGAAAAGACAGAGTGGTTCGCCAGAATCAGCATACAAACACTCGGTCCCAGTAGCAAGACGGATACCAGTATGACGAATAGTATCTAAAATGCGAAGTTTAGTGGCGGACGCCGCGCCATAGATAAAACTCCCCTAGTAAAGTTTCGATCTAACCAACGAGCGGTACAACCGCAACATTACGGTCCGATCGCCACCCCAAGATGAGCCAGATAAAATCTTTAACACTCGAAGGGAACGATCGCATGATGCACGAAGGTAGCGAATATTGACCCAGGTGAGTTTATGATCGAGGTAAAGGCCCAAAAACTTGACGTGCGCAACAAACGGGAGGGGTGTGCCATGCAAATGAAGATCAGGAGGAGGGTGTAAACCACGAAGGTGATGAAAATGGACACACTGTGTCTTAGCAGCAGGAAACCGAAAGCCGTTGTGAAGTGTCCAGGTGGCGAGTGAGGTAATGGTCAGCTGCAGTTGGCGTTCGATGTGCTCAAGACTATAAGAGCGATAGTATATCGCAAAGTCGTCGACATACAGTGGCATCGATATTCCGCTTAGAACTACACTAGTGATGCCGTTGATGGCGACGGCAAAAAGTGGTACACTGAGAATCGATCCCTGGGGTACACCGTCCTCCTGGATCCTCGCCTGAGATAGTGTGTGTCCAACACGACACAAAAATTGCGAGGTTGTAAAAAATTACAAATAAAAACAGCTAAATGTCCGCGTAAACCGTAAGCATGCAGATTTCGGAGGATACCACACCGCCAAGTGGTATCATAGGCCTTCTGCAAATCAAAGAAAACACTCACCACATGCTGTTTCAGGAGAACGGCACTCAGGACATAGGCCTCCAGCCGTGTGAGATGGTCGACACTGGAGCGATGGCGACGAAAACCACCTGAACATTACAGAGCAAAGCATTCATCTCTAGCTACCACACCAACGGAGTGGTAATAATACGTTCAAGGACCTTACAAACGACACTCATCAAACAAATAGGGCGGTAGCTAGAGGGAAGGTTCTGGTCTTTTCCAGGTCGAGGGATGGGGATGACAATACCCTCTCGCCAGGAAGACGTAACACCTGCCCACGCCAGATGCGGTTTAAATATCCAGCAGGAAGGAAAGCGCCTCAGGTGGAAGATGCAGAAGCATTTGGCGGTGGATGTCATCGGGGCCAGGAGAGGTATTCTTTGCTAAGCATAAAGAATGTTCCAGTTCGGCGACGGTAAAAGCTTCATTGTACCTTTTTTTACAGTCACCATTAAAATCGAGAACCATCCGCTCCGCAGAGTCTTTGTTACGCAGAAAAGAATCTATCATAGCTATCCGTTTGGCTAGCAGCAGCGAAGGAGTTGGCAAGGACTTCGGCTATATCCTTCTCACTGGTGTAAATGGAGTCACTAACGGCAAGACCGGGAATGATCGTCCGGGACACTTGCCAATCAAGGAGAGGAACTAATGTCAGGCTGCAGTAAGCAACTTCTAAGACCGACGGTGTACCATAGGTAGAGGGCAAAAAGGTAGGGACACCAGTGTTTGACAAAAGCAAGCCGGATAGATCACAAACGTCTGCTATAAGGCACCCACGAGCATCGTCAGTGTCGGAGCCCTACAGAGTGTGTTTGGCATTCAGATCACCAAGGAAGAGGAGCGGTGTGGGAATCTGCGCCAAAAGCGCCCGAAGATCAATCTCTTGTACGACACTGACTGGAGGCAGATAGACATTACAGATGGAGAAACAGAATGAAGTTGAGCTGGGCACGCACCGCCACAGTTTGTAACCTTGTAGTAAGCGGTAATCTGGTGGCAGAGATGTTATGCGGCACCAGAATAGCAACTCCACCGCTTGCAGGCTATCCAACAGGAGAGTCACGCCTAAACGCCGTAAAATCACGAAGATGTAAAGCGTGATGAGGCTGCAAATGGGTTTCTTGTAAACTGACCAGTGAAGGGGAGCGTTGCAGCACTAAAAGTTCTTTGTCCGGAGCACGAGCCCGGAACCCATTAACATTTCACTGGATTATTTCCATAGTAAGAAACGGATTAATGGACCGTCTTGATTTTCTTTCTCACCTTTGCTGACTTCACACCAACGATTTTAAAGGACTTCTCTGGCGACTCCTCCGAGGTTCGGGAGTCTGAAGATCTCCTGCGACTCGTAGAGCGAGACCGGGACTGTACAGAGGAAGCACGGCTATTGGTACCAAGGGAAGACCTGGAGCGACTGCGGTCATTAGAAGACCGAGACCTGTTAGCGCTGGTAGACGGTTTAGCAGATGTGGTTGCACGGCGGAAGTTGGAGACCGTGGTGCAGGTGTGGCATGAGACAAAGAGCTACTTGCAGGTAAGTCGGTCTGTGTGGAAGCATCTACAACGGGCGTAGTTTGTAGGCCAAAAGTGGTAACATGAGTGCGGTGGGCCGCGGCCGAATAACCTGTATGGACACAAGGTTTCAGCTGCTCAAAACGGCGACGCGCCTCGGGTAAAGTCAAACGTTCCTTAACACGCAACTCCTGTATACATTTTTCATCGGACACTTCGGACACTGTCGGGAGCTCGATGAATGGTTCCTGCCACAGTTCCCCACAGCAAAGTGCTCGAGTACAGGCTGAAACCTCATGGGCTGAAAGGCACAACGCTCACAAATAGCACGATTGTTACACGACCCTTTAGTATGTCCGAATCGCTGGCACTGAAAACAGCGCATGGGGTTCGGAACATACGGACGTACGGCGGCACGCTCATAGCCACAGAAAATATATTCAGTTAAAACAGTGCCCTTAAAGGGGAGAAATACCGTACTTAATGGTTGCTCTATGCCATCCTGCTTCCGGGTTAGGCGGTACGCTTGACAAACGCGTTGATCGGAAAGGCAGGTGACGATGTCCTCGTTTGTCAGACCGTCCAGACTGGAGGTTGTAACGAGTCCCCTACATGAAGTCAACGACGATTTGTGCAGGGCTACACGGATGGGGTAGGTTCCCAAAAAAGTTGCCTTTAACAATTTCTTGGACTAGTCGGCCTTGTTGGTTTCTATCAATAGCATACCGTCCCTAAGTGGTGTCGCGTTTTTAACTGGGCCACAGATACGGTCAACCTCGCGTTTGTAAGGTCATTCATTGTTTTTCCTTCACTTGCCAGTTGCAAAACCAAAATCGTGTCAAAAAAATTGGGGTTCTTGCTCGGATGTATTTTGATAAGAATCCCCTTCCGGAACCGTCGGCGTCAGCCTGCCATCCAGGGGTTAAAGAAGAAAAGACACCATATCTTCGCGGTCTGTGCCTCCTATGACCGATCGCAAAGCGTATCTTAGAAGGGTTACCCTCCAATCTCCACTGCTTGTCCACATGTGTAAAACGTTCACCACGCACACCCCGGCTTTAAGCCCCTACCATAGGTTTAACCGCCTGTGTCGCCCCGCTTTAGGCCGCGCTGTGGTTAAACATAGACACGGATTCAGGGGACTTGTGGTTGATTACATAGGGGTTCCGTCATCGGTAACACGTCCGACATATACTGAACCAACAGCTCACGGACGTCGGGACATCAACACAGGCCGGGCCCATAAAGAGTCACGTGGGTGTACATGACGGTGTGGACGGGCTCCGCACCTAAGGCTACACATGGGGCAGTGCGAAGTGTCCACCCAACCTTCGCGCCTGAGACCCCCGTAGGGCACACACGTCGGAAGCCGCGCTGAAACCGTGGGAAAGGACCATGGAGGTAGAAAAGATCCCTGCTGGTGAACAGGAGTTAATAAACCTAACACCATAAAACTAAGAAGCAGAATAAACCTAGAAGAGGAAGAGGGAGAATCAGTAAAGTTAGGTGACACAGTCGATGGGGCGGAGCGGGTAATATGGAGGTGAATGGCTCGGGACCCCGGGTTCACCAAACCCGTACTCACATACAGTGAGCCCCTGGGGGGGAGGGGTGGAAAGAGTATAGAATTTCAAGCCCAGCAAACAGCGTCCAGTTTTTAAATCTTTGACTATTGCTACTCCCTTTTCATCTATAACGAAAAGTATAATGCAGCTATTTCCGCAAAGTTTTATATTGATTACAATGAAATATATACAAAAATAAGCTTTCGTAGGATAGTTTGTGTACCCCTTAATAGTGATGGGGGGCAGAGAATGTAGCAAAACATATTTTAAAATATGTCTTTATTTTTAAAAGTTAAACAAAAATAAACATCTGTATTTCACAAAGCCTTGTATTCACTCGGAATTAGGAAAACATTTGTGTGTTTTCCTTGTTCTGAAAACTTGGTTCAAATGACTAACAAGGTTTTCACTAGACACTAACAAATATAAGGTGGAATCCACTGCCTTATCTGTCTCTCAGGCTGGAGTTTCCAACTCAGGAGCCAAAAGGAAGCATTATAATCCCTTCACAGTTTCTTCACCTTATTTCAGCATTACATTAGATTGGGAATGAGAATTATGATAATTATATCAGGTAAGTTTGAGTTCTTGGAGATAAAGTGCTGAAATGTGTTTTAGTTTGCATATAATTCTTCTAATGACGATTACACCATACCTGATTCTTGTTGGTGGGTTGTTGTGATGTTATTTATATATTTATTATAATGTTGTTTATTATACAAAATGTGTTTAACTCTCTCTTTTAAAGAAGATGAAGAAAAATAATTCAGCATATATTTTACTTTCCGCCTATACTTATTTTATATTATGAAACACACAGATCATGTGCAGCCAATGTCAACTAAAGCCATGAGTGTATTATATAACTCACTTATTTGCAATTGTAATTATAAAGTTATTAAAATTTTCACATTTCTGTTGCAAACTCAGTATTTGCGTGCTCTGACACTTGAAATTGTTCAATAATGCAGAATCCAATTCCTGTGTGCAAAGAAAAGAAAGTATTAATAAAACTTAGGCATATAATCTGATTATTTTATCTAAATGATGAGTTTTATTGCACGTTTTTGTCTTTTGTGTAAACTTCAAGGACTTTTACTTAAGATATAGATTGCAATTAATTTATACAAGACTCATAACCAAGAAATACTTTTTCAGATTCAAAGAACTTGAAACCCTTTTAAAACATATTATAGTATATTTTTTTTTCTATAAAGAATTAGAAACTTGATGGTGATTTACTTCAGTTTTAAATGCAGGGTACCAAGGGTTTAGGGTTAAGAAGCGCAGAAGGATTTTGGTACCATGGCCAAGGCTAAGCCTATAGTGCCTCTAAAAGGAAGGGATGAGGTGAGAGAGCACGAAGGGCAGCCAGATGTAATGGTGACAGGTGCAGAGCAGCGAGGTCCCTAATGTTTCCAGGTTGAGCAACTCCTGGTGCTGCTTCGATGCCCCCCCTATCTTCAGGGACAGGTTCAGACAGATGGTTCCTGCTGAGGAAGAAAGAGTTCCCTCCTTAGGGCACATCTAGCGCATGCACCACACACTGACTATCGTGTCAGGCCCTGAAAGATGAAAGGATATGAGCGAGAGAAAAGTTTGTGTTAGTATGTAATCCATCATAGCATTCCCTTATTGACCTGGGAAAACTACGAAAAAATCCAAGGCCAGCTGCCTCTATCGGGAAGCAAACCTGGGAACTCCTAAATGCAGGTCTCAGATGCTACCGCCTGGCTATCCCTGTCGGTTCAGTCGTCTAACAGCACTTATATGCTTGAGTTTCCATGGAAGGGGAAGCAATTACCCCCATCCCTGTCATTTGTTGTTTGTCTTTTGTCCAAGGAGTTCCTGTTTTATTAAAACAGTATCAGCATGCAGAGCAGTTACCAGCAAACATGAACTTGGAAAAAGAAATACAATTAATATACAAAGCTTATGAAGTGGTAAACCTGACATTTGAAGTCATCTAACAGCTGTGGACAAGAGCATAAGTTTCTTAGAAAATCTCTTAAGTTAAGTGTGTTAAAGTTATTTTTAAGCATTAATGTTGCTCAAAACACATAACTGAACATTAAATATTAACATGTATAGCTGGGGGGGAGGGTAATATGTGAAAACTAATTCAATATTCATCATTTCTAATAGTGTAATACTATGATTACTGTTCTATGAATGTTTATAAATTATTATTCCTTTTATAAGAAGTGATATTATCTGGTTAAAGAAAGAAAACAGTTATACCTTCCTATTTTCTCCCTTGGTGTGACATTAGTCTTAACTTATTCAACAGAGTTGCTGTACTGCTACCTGGAGAAATCTTTGGATGGTTTCTCGAATTTCCATCTTGAAGGCTAAGGAAAGAATTTTAAAAAATGCACATTATACAGTCTTTTTGTGTATACAAATATTAATATAAAATGATACACCATGATTTTCAAATAAAATAACTGTCTTTTCCAAGTAATTACCAACCACTTCTCTCCTTCTTTAGAAGGTGGGCTTTTTACAAAATTATTTATTGAATCACAATGTTCAGAAATTCATAGTTGTTAGAGGGAGAAAATGCATAAATGATTAACCACTGATAATGAAATAGATTATAAAGACAATCAACTGCAAAACCCATGCATAGCTTTGCAAGCACCAAGGACATCTAAAGCTGTAACATAAGTAAAAACAAAATAATTATATGTTTTATTGATAAAGCAGATTTTTCTCAACATTACAGGAGTGAATCTCTTGGTAAAATATACTGTGATCAAATAATAATAAGATTACTTCTTGGCAGCTTGAGCGAGAATTTGTTGTAGACCCATGTTGCAGACTTTGTGAAGAAATTTGCACTTAGATTTATTAGATATTTGCTGTATAGATTAATATTTAATACTATTTTTAGCATTTGTGTTTTAATTACAAAGCAAGGCTGAAAACTATATGTGCAAAATAAGAACTGCAGCTAATGTGAACATTCACCTTGGCTTTACATTATTCATTGCTATTATTTTTATACCGAAGGTGACATAACTGCAATGGACTAATAGTAATTTGAATGCTAAAGCAAAACACTGTATGAATAGAATTTTGAAAACTGGCCTACCATTTACATCTTCATATACCAATGCAGACCGGAGAAATCAGCAATTTCAGTGTAAAAAATTTCGCATATGAAACCACTGCTACCTCTATGAACGAGAAAACAAGAAAAAGTACTTGCCTGTTCATATTGTCCACATATTATCTGCTATGCGCGCAATGCAATTTAAGTCCTTTACGTATAAGTACTGTACTTTTCTTCTTTTGTTATTATAGTAATCTAATATCACGCTCTCCATTTTCTCGCCATGAATTATTTTATTTATTAAGAAGTCATGAGAAAATGTTAAACTGACAGGTGCACTCATAAATGGTTTTGTATTTTTTACTTTCTCTACCGCGTACTAGGTAGAGACGGTATTGTGTTCCACTAAGAAAATGGATTTAGAGATTTCACAGGAAATACATGTTTTGAAGCCTCCTGATTGCAAAAAGATGCAAAGGTTCTTTAAAAAAAGGTCAGCGTGCGCGAATGTGTGCGCGCGAATGTGTGTGTGTGTGTGTGTGTGTGTGTGTGTGTGTGTGTGTGTGTGTATGTGAACAGCATAAATAAAAAACGAAATGTTGGTATTTAGGTTCAGCATCTTCCAAAGATACGACATGAAGATTTTCAAGAAAACACCTTCACCCCAAAGAACCCCTTACGTGGAAATTTTTCGAAATTTTGGAATTACTCAAAAGTGCGTCTAACGATTTTGATTAAAATACCCTATGTGTAAGTTATTTTTAACACATAAAATGTATATCTTGAATTTTCCGCAAATAACCTGTGAAGCCATCTTCATTCGGAAGTAATTCGGTATAATTCTGTCTGATAAACCATAAGAGATAAGAAAAAAACTTGCAACACAGAAAATATGCATCTCTTTAAAGCACACATTCATTTCAAATATGCTTTTCTGTGGCATCAGCCACTTCTGAGATAACCGTTATTATAAGTTTGAGTTTTCAGTAATTTGTTCATTTATTTAAAGTACGTTGTTCATCTGTTTCTCGCGAGGTCATGGAAGAGTATGGAATTTATAAGCCAACATACCCGATTCGGCTTTGAAACATCTGACTCCGGATTCCATTTGCTCTATACCCTTTGTAACACCAACCAAATGCGTAATGAAACCATTTCTGAAAGGTTTATCTTGATTAACATGAAGTAGATAGAAAACAAACTTTTTTTAAGAATAGTTTGTAGAAACTATATCGAAATAAAGGATAGGTAGAGAAAATCATGTGAATGTAACAAGATGTTTTTTCAGATGCACCTTAATGCTGTTAAGCTTTCATCCTTGACCTATGTCGGTGGATATGTCATAGATATGAAGGTATGAAAAGGAAATTAGTTCAATCTGCTAAAATCTGAGTTCCAGCAGTTCGTACACGTCGCCATTAATGCATTTGATATATTCCCGTATATCATAAGAAACGGCATCCAGGGGTGCCTTTCGTGTATTTGCTGAATTCAGTGTCCGCTTTTGTGGCAAGTGTTCTCCTGTACTTGCAAACTTCGGGTGTAGGAAACAGTTGGAAATGTATGCATTGCCAGAATTAAAAAAAGGCAGCATATTTTTGTTGCAGCTACTGGGTAAATCATCTAATACTTCTTAGTGCTCGTGTGTAAATACTTCTTACCAATCATACTGAAGCAAATAGCTTCCTTCGCTACAGAAGCTTACGAAAAACTCAAGTTTTTGAACTCCAAACCAATTAATCGAAAGGTACTGCGTACTTAACACTACAGATCCTTCACAAAAACAAAAAGAAATAGCTGTTAATAGAGACAGACCGCACAGTACGGAGACGGGCTCAACTTTACGCCATATCAATCGCAGATAAGGAAGTCCAAGGCTGTCAGAGCATAATAACGTACCTACTATGCTCTTTTTCTTACATGGCCTTTCTTTACCCCCTCAAAAAAAGGATTAACGCTCGTCTACAAACACTTTCAAACTAAATAACACGAACTTTTGTTTGTTTGTTTTAGTTTTTTTATTTGTTTGTTCTTTTTTTTGTTTTATGGGGAGTTTTCACTAAGAGAAAAGATATGGGCAGAGTGATATAGCGTTTTATTGCATTATTCCCCATGGGAAGGGGTAAACTCAGCAGGTAATTTCTCGGCCAGACTAAGAATCGAGAACTTGTAGATAGTCACCAAAGATGCAACCAGAGAAAATCTTCCATCGTGTTCTGCGCAAGAAATCTAAATACTGCCGAGCATCAGTAGCTTCGGGGAAATTCCAAAGTAGATAGTAGACACTGTGTCCAATGATCCAAATGGGCTTTTGTGCTGCTTAGGCGGATACCGGAAGTCCGGACGAAGAAAGCTTTCCGGTGTGCAACTGTGGAAATCCAACTTGCGTAAAAAGGCCACCGCAAGATTATATATATACAAGATGCCATGCAGTAGCTGAAAATGCAATGTAGTAAAGTATCCGGCTGTTGACAACGGAGGCACAATGAGGAGTCACATAAATGAATATTCGCGAGCCGCTGACAGGTTGGTATCGCTCGTGGACTGCTTGGTACCAAATGGAGTGAACCGTGTAAGGCAGTATAGTGCTAGTGACATTTTTCCAGAGTTGTTCGTAGTCAAGTTTAGCTGGCGCATCGAAGGTAAGTCGCATACTATAATGAGATCTTCATAAATTTTGCACAGCATCCGATTGCCAGGCTGTTGACAGTCTAAACTCAAATAATACCATTCCAAGAAATATGTTTGCAGATAGAGCAGAGAGGCAGGAATGGATCGAACAGCCACGGGATTTCGGAGATCCAGGTGAATGGATCAAGAAGTCATCCAAGAGGCAGAAAAGGTGGAATTCAAGGCTTGTATCATCCTCCCGCGGCAAAGGAATGGTGCTAAGCACTGGAAGCCAACATTAAAGAGGGCGATACCTCCTCTAAGGGGAGATAAGTCCAAGGTAGACATAGGAAACTTTAAATATACAGCCCTGCCAGAGGAACCAGGAGATCGTGCAGGTGATCTGCCGGGATTATAGTTTCGGCAATGGCAAAACTTGGGCTACAAACCAAAACCGCGATAGGAGGTACATATGCACCAGCCAACTGCGTTGATACAGGCACAGGTCGCGATGATAGAAGGTCTGCGCTGTGTTCTTAATGTGGCCAACAATTGGTTTCCAGTTTAGATGTTGCATTTCACCCAAGGATGTGATAAACGTAATGCCCAAAATCTTGAGTTTCGAAACTATCTGCAGTGGTGCCATTGATGGAGATGGTGTTCATCGTCAAACGAGAAGAGCTTTAGATTTGTCCTGATTGATTTCAAGGCCGGTGATTACGCTAAATTGGACTAAAACATCCCACAAGGAGCGTAGATCAGCAGCATTGGTAAGGATAACACTAACGTCATCAGCATATGCCAGTGCACCCAATTTGTAGGAATTTTTGAAGCTGACAAAGTAATGGATTCAAAGCAAGAAGAAAAAAGGACATCGAGGCTGGGCAGCCTTGGCGGACCGATCTTCCAGTAGAAAACTCATGGGAGATATATCCATTAAACTGCACACAACTCAAAATTCCATTATATAAACATTTGATATATGAAATAAAGTTGTCACAAGCCAGTCCAAGCCAAACATTAAAACAAATAATCATGACGAACACTATCAAATGCAGCCTGAACTCCAAAGAAATCAAGGCAAAACGGGCACCCTGGGAGGAGGAATAAGCAATGGAGTCACGCAAGGAACACACAACATAAAAAATATTGCTTGCAGGACACCACAGTGTTGTGAGGATGAATAAGCTGGCCGAGAAAAGGTCGGAGGCAGTTAGTCAATACGCGGGCCAGAAGTTTATAATCAAAGTTGAGGAGAGTAATCAGACGGAAATCAGCAACAGAGGAAGAGTGAGATTTCCACTTGATGAGGACAAATATTCTCCGCTTTTGTGAAACACAGAGTTGTCCACGTTGTAAGATGGCTTTGTAGACCGCTGTTAAGTAATCACCAATCACATTCCAAAAGCAACGATAGAACTCCATGGGTAGACCGTCACTCGCAAGAGTTTTGGAGGTTTTTCCCTGAAGAAGGGCAGCAAAGACTTCAGATTGACGAATGGGTTGGTCAAGCCATTGACTGTCCTGCTGAGAAAGGGGTGGCGGTCTATATGCGTCTAGGTGAGTGAGAGAAGGAGGGTGAGGAATGTCACAGTGAAAAAGGTGTTTAAAATAGGATCGAAAAGAATGGCAAATGGAAGTTTGAGAAGTATGCGTGATTACAGATTCATCTTACACCTGTAAAATGAGGTTTGCTCGACGTCGTTTGTAAGCGTGCATGAGATGGAACAGATTGATTCTTTCCTCCTCAACCGGAGTACGCAGACGACTGCGAACTTTTTGGCCTTCCATACGCCTCCTATAAATGGATGAAATTTTTGCCTTGTAATAATTCGTCTTCGTGCGATGGTTAACCTAATCGATGGGACTCTCCTGAAGATTCAGAAGCCAACCAAAGTAAAATTGTAGAGTATGCTCCCCGTTCTGAAGGAGTGCTCGGGATGCACAACTAAAAACTGTTGCAACTGAGGTTTGACATGTAAGTCCCACCAATCGGCGACGTCGGCAATGCGAGATTTTCTAGCCGACCACTGCTTCCATAAGTCGGATGTCTCGGCCGCAATGGACTCATGATATAGACAGGTGGTGCTTAGCTTCCAATAGGAGCGACCAATGGGTAGAAAGGGGAGGTTCAGATCAATGTGTGGAAGAATAGCTAAATGGTCAGGGGGCATGTTCAATGGAACCGATATTCTTTCCAAGGTTCTGGGGAAGATAGAAACGATTCAGTCGGGAAGCAGAATCTGAGGTAACACGGGTATACGCCACAGTCTGTCGGTGCAACAACCATGCATCCACCACATGCAGATTGGAAGTCAATTGCTGCAAACTCCTACTAGGTCGATAGCAACCGGTACAGTCATCCGGACGAAACACGCAGTTAAATTCTTCGCCCAATATATACTGATCAAGTAAAGTGTGAAGCAGATACGGCAATTCCGTGCGAAAAAGTCCTCTCTCTCCTGTCGTTTACTACTCCCGGAGGGGGCATAGATGTTAATAAACCGACAATCCCGGCAAACGCCACCTATGCCACGTCCACAGAGAAGACGTTCAGTGAAGTGAAGAGCAATACCAGGCTTGGTGATAAGTGCCGTACCCCTGCGATCGGTCGCTAAGTTCACATGCGCCGTGTAGTTGCGAAGAGAGGAAAAATCGGAGAAGGAGACACTGTAGGAACCGAATATCAATATCGATGTTATATAAAAACGCTGCTAGGCATATAATTCGGTCTGAGAGTAACTGCCATTGTAGCTAGCGGTAACAAAATGGAAGGTGCGGGTCATACAGGAGAAATAAAATAGGACGGTGAGGTAGGGATAGACCGAGAAGGCAAACGTGTCAGCATGTGGTCGCTACTCCTAGGGACGAAGAAGAGGAAATCCCAGTTTACTGCCGGCAGCCTTTTTACAACGCTTATTTGCAGAACCAGAAGCCAACTCCTCGCTCAGCACCTCCTTGGCATTGCCGCCTGAGTGTCCTCTGCTGCCATTTCGGAATTCCAACTATCTTCCTTCAAGGCTATGACATTCGCTAAAACATCAGCAGTCCGCAGGCGTTCAACTCCAAATGGGGTAGTGCCGCTGCCCTCACTAGCCGACAGAACACTAATCCCAGCAGGCCCAAGGACGTCATCATTAGCGCTCACAAGAATTCCGAGTGGAACACACGAACCAGAGAATTCCTCAAGAAGTGCATCACCAGTGTCCGTTCCGGATTTCGAACGAGCGTTACCACGTTCTGAAGCAGTACAATGGGGTACCGCAGTGGCTACATTGGATTGTTCAGAGTTACGACGCTGCTCCTGTTCCAAGGACAAGCTGGAATGTGGCACCGAAGGAGCATCCACCTGTAGCTCAGTCTCCATCTCAACCACATCAGCAGTAGACACTACCGTAGGAACATCAGCAGTTGGCGAAGAGGTAGTTGGAGCCAAGGAGGCGTCACGAGTAGCCGGAGCAAATGAGGAGCTATGTGACTTGAAGACATCACTGAAAGTGAGCCGTGTTCTTGGTTGAACACTGATTGGCTGGCGGTAACCTCTGTTGAGACATGCATGTCGCAGATGTGATATACTACCACTTGATAAATAAACTTGTGCCTGTCCAGGATAGATGACGTAGGCCTCGTGCCCAACAACAAAAATGTTGAATGGAATCGGTTTACTAAGCTGCATGGAAGCGATCTGAATACCGGTTTCAACTTTAATTCGATACCTGTATGCCCAATTTTTCCATTCAAGCCATCGGACCTCGCCGTAGTTAACCAACACATTTCGTACACAGTCATTAGGAACTTCGAGTGGTATGTTTAGAAGGCGTACAGTAACCAGGTCCTCTTCAGCAGGTGTGATGTTGACCAAAGTAGTTGCCCCATTTAACACCTCGATGGAAGCTTCACTTCTGTTATACACCACCTCATTGGTAAATTTAATATAAGCTGCGTTCTGTTTGCCTACCAGTTGAATTACTAGTAGTTTATCATCCTTAACATGTAGCACTTCATCAATCCAACGATGTATATCCAGAGCTGATGGCCGTGGATCGTCTTTCTTGAAAATACTCTTTACAGTATTTTGACGAATATATCTTGTTGCCATCGTATCCAAATACGATACTCAGTAGATAAACACAAAGAAAGATAGAAACGGTAAAGCACGCAATGCACTATAAGCCGGAGCTCACGTTCCACACGATGTGTACACTGCGGCTGCCGCTGCTTGAATGTGCTCTGACTCACACGCGAACGCACACTTCAGGGGGATGTCGCTGGGAGAGGAAACCACCTGTATCCAGGTGGTGTCTCCCGACTGTTGCCATGCCAGAACTGTTGTCCTTTACTGGCTGATGAAGGGTTTTAGGGAAAGGGACTGTGGGTTAGCGATGGTTTTAAATAGGGTTGGGAAAGGTGTTGTGTATAGGGAGCTTTTTCTTTTTTATATTGTTTGGAAGGGATGGGGTTGTGAGGTGATGAAGGTGTGGTGACTGATGTCAGTTTTTTTTTTTGACTGTTTTGACTTAGTGCCTGCCAAGCACAAGTCTGGGGCGCTTGTAGCGTTCCCCGGGGTCAATGTCGTACTCCCCGAGGCCACGGAGGAGGGTATTGAAGCTGTTAGGAAGAGAGTCATAGAACTTTTGGGACATCCTGTGTGTTATAAAACTAGTAATTCAAAAGCATAAATCTAATTTTTTTAATATGCTGTATTTTGCAAGTGCTTGTGTTTATTTTTAATTATAATTTCTAAATGTCCCGTGCTATTTTGATCTTTTGTAATTCTGTGACTATATATATACATAAATTCAGTTGCATAGTTAGGTTCTCAGAAGCCCTAATGCAAAAGGTCCAACTGGGGGGGGGGGCCCTAACTGCAATTTCCAAACGTTTTAAATATTAATTTTATAGGCATTATACAGAATTAGATTTAACCATACATAAGCAATTACACAAATGTAATGCTTGGTTTTAGAAATGTGAAGATTAATGGTATCAAATAATGAGTTGTATTTCTCCAAAAAGTATGACACTCTTCATTATAATAAGATCAACAGGATGAGAATATGTGTTATTTCAAACTTAAAGTATTACCAAACTAAAATAACCTTAGGCTTTCCAAAATGAAAATAATTTGCATGCATAAATTAATTGAACCTTTTATAAAATTAAAGTAGAAAACATTATTCAACTACATCAAAAATAGACATTATTGTAGTAAACATAAAGCAAGTTTAAAACAACAATTTAAAGTGATAAAAACAAAGACTAAAATTTAAAAATGCTTAAAGCCTAAATTTACTTGACATCAACAAAATAAATTATTTATTCAACAGTAAAAGCATTATTAAACTTGAGTTGTGAAGATATTCTTGATTGTATATCACCAAAGAAATCGACCGCATCAACATTAAACCATTGTACCCTTTCATCTTCCATTGAGAATAGCACCAAACCATGTAGGTGTTTCTGAGTGATAGAACTTATAAGGTAGTTTTTGATCAGTTGTAATTTAGAAAATGATCACAATAACAGGAATAGTTAAGTGCATACAGTAAGCTCTAAAGACAGAAGTCAAAGAACTAACTTCAGTTAACAGTATATTAGCAGGGTATTTCACATCACTCATGTTTGTAATCTTAGATCTGAAGCAACTTCTATTATATTTGTGGTCTAATAAAAGGTATTATGTCAACATAAATGTTTCAGGAAAGTTTTAGCTACTTTTTCCAGTTGATCATCAGTAGAAGAAGCCAAAAAGAAGGGTTGAATTACCTGATATGCATCACTACTAACTTCATACACTTAAACCAATTTTAAATTTGTGAGCATAGAGTATCAATCATGGGATAATAAGAAGCTAGAAGGGTGCAAGCTAAAGCCAGAGGTGACACATGTGCAGTGTGGTTGCACAAATGGGTTTGCTGATTATCAAACGGATAAACATACTGTCGATGTGCTGTGAATGCCCATCAGTGAACTACTATCCTGCCCATATATTATTTGATTTTTAAAAATAATTCTCTCACATACAATTACAGGAATAATATAGAAGAATCTGAATTCAATATTCACTTGATGTATAATTTGTTAGAGAATGTTTTGAACAGGAATGCTTTATTAGAAGTCTGTGGGTGGCCTCATTTGGGGCCCCAGATGTGGTGCACTGGTTGCACCAGCCAGCTATGTTGCTGTATTAATTGCTCCTTTAGGAGAGCTAAGTGGAATATTTTATAAAAAATCTATATATTTAGATTAAAATTCAATATTTTGTCTAAGTATACAATAATGACAGTATATGATATTGTTAAAAGTGGTTTACTTGATATTTTGATTGATACACATATGATTAATTTTAAAATCTTTTCTGCATTTTAAACTTTATGGTTGAATTAAGGGAAGCTCATCAGAATGATATACTGTTGCTAATAACAGTGTAAATATATCTATAATACTGGTCCTTTAAAACTTGTATATGAGAAATTTGTCTTTTCATCCAAACTACACAACAGAGTTACAGAAATTGAGATTATCTACAAGAGTAATGCATCTTTTATGCAGGTTAAGATTTTATATTTTGTGCTGAGAGTTTCTTCTCTTTCTTTCTTTTTATAATCAGAATGTCTGAAAATACAGGTAGTTCTGTGATCTCAGACATTGTTATAAATTTAATTTCAATCTTCTTTACTGGTTTTATTTAATGTAGTTTAAGTAATTTGGAACCAAAATATGAACTTCTCAGATACAAACTCTTAAGGCTCATCTATCCACCTCTGTCACTCTCCATGAAAACATTGAATATTTTAAGGTATAATAAGAACACTTTACAGAGGCATATGTAGGTAGCTATTAAACTAGAAATTATACAATGCACAAAAGCAGCCTAAGTGGTGGTGGCGGCGGCAGCACTGGAGGTGGTGGTAAGGTAAATATGTTTATAATACATACCTTTTACATCCAAAACTGGCAAAACAAATTAAAAAAGGACTGCAAAGTAACTATATGCTTTTAGTACAACTATAAAACCAGTTAGCTGCAGAACCAGAAATTTCTATTTGTAATTTAGTAAACTATAATAGCTATAGAAGCATTACATTTGCATCATGCACTCTCGAAGTCCTTCTGATAACCAGAGTTACGTTTTGTAACAAACTCTAGGTATTCCTAAGAACAGACGTATCTTCATAAAAAGTAATTTTATGCATATCTTCCAGCATAACATTTCATCAAGTATCATTTGCTGGACTCTGCATCTGAAACAAACACTTATCATTAACAACACAAACTCAAAGTATTATTATATTAACAATATTGTATAATTTTAAATAAAATAAAGCTGTCACACAGTAATAGATTGCTAGAAAGACTAACAGAAATGTAGCTGTACAATATTTGTCAGAAATTCAGTCTTAGAAAGTAAAATCAGGATAAATATTTGTAAAATGTTAGCATTTTGCAGTTCTGACTACAGCCAGCGTGGGCTTGCAGAACAAATTCAAGTTCAGTACTTGCCCAGTTGTAGAGAATAAGTATCAAGGATGAAGAGTAAAAATGTGGAATGGATAAAAAGGAAAAGTTGTGCATATGTTTAGCAGAAAAGATCTTAGTCAAAGCCATCCATTTATTGTAAACTCAGAAACATACTTTAATACAAATACCTCATATTTGTATTGCACATTGTAGTTCAAAAAAATATTTAAAGTTGATGGATGCTGTATGATAGGCAATTCACTTTGGCGACCACGAAAGATGGTAGTACCAACAAATTCTCTTTGCTTCTGGTTTTTGCTTTCAGTCTTTCTTTCCTGTGTGGAAAACTGGTCCTCAAATTTAAGGCAAAGTGCATTTTCACTTAATCAATGTATAGCTTAAAGGAAGGTTATGGACTTTCATAAAATAGTAATATTCGTTATGTTTGTTAATTTAATATATACCATTTACATATTTTAATTATGCATGGTAATGATGTATCGTTTATAGAACTGTAAATCTTAGAGATTAATGCAGCGTGTCAAAAATTTAAATTTTCTAGCATTATTTAAAATATTCTTTAACACAAACGACAAAAGTACTGCATTTTGGTACTTCTTATACATAACAGAAAACAGAGCAGGTACAATTATTATCAGGCAGTTGGTATGCTAATTTGAGTCTATGTACTGCTGTGCTGCCATATAATACAAAATCAGCATACAGCTTTTATCAGAGATTTCATCAAGGTAACTTGAACAATCATGTTGTTTAATTTGAGCAAAGTAAACAACATATTGCATTCAGCTTCACTCTATAAGTGATTAATGCATTGAAACTTATATTTTTAATACCAACAAGGTTTCACATAAGCTTTAAAATGTTTACAGTTTGTTCATATTCATGATATCCTGTACATTACACACCAGTAGTTATGCAGATTTACAATACAATATGTACCTACTTGCTCTGTTTTTAGTTTTGCTACTAAATATATTTTAATCTGTAATTTATATGTGATTATACGACTTACCTTAGGTACAAATCTTGATATTTTCTCAACATTTCTTTGATGTTCTGACCAGTTTCTCTTCTGGTTTTATTGTTGTTTTAGTGATAATTATTGGAGTTTCTGTGTATTGAGTACTTAAAATTATTAGAATTATACAAACAAAACTGTAACTCAGGAAAATAAAACAAGAAACAGAAATGCCAAAAACAAAATGAAGCACAACAATAAAATAACATAGGAAATGCAATTTACAATATAGTGTAGCATCTGAAAATAGTGATTGAGAATGGCAAGAAATCAGATAGCGAGTTATATGAAATCCTCCAGGCAGACCTGCACTTCAAGTGTTCTCATACTACAGAGAAGAAAGCTTAATGCAAAGTATAAATTGTTCAATAGAATTGTATGGACTTCACTACATTGTTTATAATTATTTGGCCTTTCATTCACAAAAAGACAGGAGCTCACATTAACATAGGCCAAACTTCAGGCTGAGTGGATCTCCAGCACCTGTATGTTATTGTTTTTTTATATCCACATTCCCAAATAAAGACTAACTAAAATTGTTGCCCAGATAATATCTCAGGAGGGATTTAAAAATACAGCTAATTATAAAGAAGAAGAAGAAGAAGAAGAAGAAGAAGAAGAAGAAGAAGAAGAAGAAGAAGAAGAAGAAGAAGAAGAAGAAGAAGAAGAAATGTAAAGATTACTTGTTTGTAGAACCTGCAAAAAGGATACAAATGATGTGAGATAATCTACCTGTCAAAACCCCGTTGATGAGCTGATTCTGGATATGCTGGTGATCTGCCAGGAGTGAATGGCGTTCCAGGAGTTAATGAAGTACTGCACTGTGAAGAGTATGATCTATTTGCTCTAAAAAAGAGAATAGAATTGTAAGTAAATTCGGTGATACCAATAAACAATTTTCAAGCTAAATTTGAAGATTTTCATTTGTTGTTACACAAGAAGAATATTTAGTAACCTTCACCTTAAATTCCAAGGTCATTGCAACTTTAAATCCTATTGGTATTCAAAATAATACAGTAACTGTCAAAAGCTTAAAAACATCACGAAAACAAATTATAAAGTTCTGATTTTCTAGGGAAGGCATTTATTGATATATTCTACAATAATCCTGTAGGAGTCCTTGTGTACTTAGTATTTAGTGTGCTCTTCTTTGGCTTTCTAACATGCCTTCACACAGCCCGGCATAGAATCATTTAGGCCCCTGTTCTCCTAGACAGTGACCTTTCATCATAAGGCACCAAATTCAGCTTCAATTCTTCTTTGGATTTGAGTTTTCTCTTGGCCAACATGACTCCAATTAAATTCCAGAGATTCTCTATAGGAATAAGAGAATGTGCTGGCCAAGGTAACATTTCAATGTCCTGATCCTTGAACCAATTTCTTGTGTAGTGTCTTCAGTGACTGAGAGCATTGTCTTGTTGGAACAAAAAGATTTGTCTCATTAATCTTGTGACAGATAGAACTATGACTTGTTCTAAGATTTCCACATACATCTGACTGTTAATAGAACCATTAACATAGTGCAGTTCCACAGGACCTTCATAGGTTCTGCATCCCCAAATCATCACTGCATCTCCTTCAGCTTGAAAGCTAGGTGCAACGCAGCCTGGCTGAAACTTCTCTGTGCTGGTTTGCCCGTCACTCTTCTTCTAAGATACAGATGAAGTGTGCTTCAATCAGAGAAAACATATCCTTCCCATGCTTCCTTCTTCAAATTATGCCTCTGATAGCACCACATCTTTTGCCTTTTCTTAGCCAAGTCATTCATAAGAGGTTTATGCAAAGCATCATAAGACCATAGCCCAGCATCTTGTAGATGGTTGGCTAGGTTCACATAACTTATGTTAACATGCAAGGAACTTTTAACCTCAACCAAAAGATCAGGCAAACTAGTTTTACGATTTTTCTTACACACACTGACAATTTTGAGGCCAGTTCTACTGGAGGTTACTTTTGGCCTACCTGATCTGGAAACATCCACCACAGCACATGTTGGAATACAGGTAAATTCATTTTACAGAGTAACTAGCGACATCTATAAATAGAAATATGAAGGTGTGCGGTAGAGCCATGCTGTTAAGTGAGAGAGAGAGAGAGAGAGAGAGAGAGAGAGAGAGAGAGCAGTAGGAATATGTTGGTTGAGGGGCTGGCACGCTGACGTCGTATCTTGTAATGGCTTTTATAATTTTTACCACTATTGTGAATAAATGTGTTATTCTGTAAATTTGTGTTCCTTAATTGATCTACAACCTCTGAGAGGATATAGTTATTCTTTATTCTGACATGGTAGCGGAGATCCGTGGTTTCGTCTTTTTTTTCTACTTATCTCCACGTGAGTTTTTGGGTGTCGTTGTGATAGCAAAACACATGCAAGTGTTAAATAGTGATTACTCGTGAAAGTACAGAGCAAAAAGTGAAACTTTTGATAAAAGTTATTGCAAGAAAAATAAGGTAATAGTTATTTTAAAATGGTATAATTTTGAAGAAAATCATAAGGAAAAGAAAAGTAGCCAAGATAGTGGATAAGGTTAGAATTCCTGTTCTTCACGGCAAGGACTGTGATTGCTGTAAAAGGAGAACTACGATGATTTTAAAGCTAAAGAAATGTAAGGAAGTAGCAACGAGACAAAAAAATGACAGATAAAGGACCCGATTGGACAGAAAAAGATTTGAAAGCTATAAATGTCATATATAGTGGTATTTCGAATGATCAGCTACAGTTCGTAAAAGACAAAGAGACGGCGTATGAAATTATGAAAAAGTTCGACGAAATGTATTTCAAGGAATCTATTACACTGTAAATTTGCAAAAGAAATAAATTCGAAAAACTGAAGTTCAAGGACTTTGAAGATTCAAGTGTCTTTTTTTTTTACTGAGTTTGAAAAGTTAATTAATGATTTGAAAAGTGCAGTTGCAAATGTTAGTGAAAAGGAAAAATTAAGTTATATGATTAAAATGCTTCCAAGTTCGTTAAGTTACGTTGATCACTTAATTGATGTGTTGAAAGAAAGTGATCAGACTGTTGAATATGTAAAAAGTAAAATAAAAATGATTGAATTAAAAGAAAAGGGAAGCAAAAACACTTCGAGTGCATTTAAGACAAAAAGAAAAAAGAACAAAGCGTACTTCAAGTGCGGCTAGTTTGGACATTTTAAGGCGCAATGTACGAGCACGAAAATTTGTGTAGTCCAGAGTTGACGTGCAGCAGCAAGGAGGTGGGCGCAAGCAACATTACCAACACTGGCAACATCGTGGCGGCAGTGGTGATCGAGGAGCTGGTCGAGGTTGGAGACAACATGGTTGACAGCAAAATCAAGGACAAAAGGACAGCAAAACGATGATGGTAAAGCCAGTAATCTTACTATGGAAATTGAGGCTAGGTCCGGTTAGGAAAATCGAATGTTGAAGTAAATAGTTGTGTCGATAAATTATATTGGTTACTCGATAGTGGTTTCTTTGAACAAATTATGAATAACGATAAATATTTTTATGAACTTATAGAACTTAACCGATAAATGAAAAAGTCGGAGATGGCTGTTTCTTAAACGCGACGAAAGTGGTAAATATTTCACATAAGTTTAATGTTTATGGTGAAAGTAAAGTGAATAAAATGAAAAATGTTCTTTATGTCAGAGATATAGACATACATTTAATAAGTTATGAAAAAATAACTGGAGTTAATAAAATTATGTCACTAGGAAATATGTCAAAAGTTCATGATCCAAATAGAGATTTAGTTACTTTGGCTATTAAAATAATGGTTTGTATCACACGACAAGTGAAATTATAGTAAGTGAATTAAATTTGATAACAAATGGTAAATTGCCCCCCCCCAAAAAAAAATTACATAGGACACTGGGACATGTAAATTTTAATTATTTGAAAATGATGTGTGATAAGCAAATGCTTGAATATTTGCCAAAAGAATTGGAGTCTGATTATTGCAAGTGTGATATGCTTGTGAAATAAAATGCACAAGTTGTCATTTAAAAATGAAAGAACAAGAGCAAAGGAAATATTAGAGATAGTACGTACTGATTTGAATGGACTTCATTAAACTACTAGCTTAAATGGGGGAAAATGTTTTTAACTGTTATTTATGATTACAGTAAAGTAGCCAAAGTTTATCTTATCAAATCAAAGAGTGAAGTATATAATTGTTTTGTTGGCCATGTACATTTAACTGAAAGTGAGACAGAAAAAGGGTAAAAAGATTGAGGTGTGATAATGGTGAGGCGTACATAAATAGAGACATATATAATTTTGCTAGGGAAAAGGTTATATCTATTGAACCTTGTCCACCATATGTTCATGAATTGAATGGCACAGCAGAAAAATACAATCAAGACATTATGAATATGTCTAGATGTTTATTGGCAGAGGCTTAAGTAGATAATAGGTTCTGGTCTGAAATAGTTAAAGCAGCAGCTTATTTGAAGAATAGAATTATTGCTAATACGGTAGTAAGGGACAAAACACCCTATGAAATCATGTTTAGAGAAAAATATAATATAGAACATTTAAGAACTTGTGGAGTAAAGTATTTGTCACAGTGTCTGAACAGAGGAGAAAAATGGGATAGAAAAGCAAATTTAAGTATAACGTTAGGTTATGAAAATGTTGGTTATAGAGTTTTGATTAATAAGAGAGTAGTTGAAGCAAGACATGTAGACATAATAGAAGATGGCACAAATTATACAGATTTTATAGATGAGACAAGAGGGGCTATGATAAAAAAGAGAGTGAAAATGAAAATTATGAAAATGAACATGGTAATATTGATGAGAATTCAAATGATGAAAATGAAAATTTAGGGTTGAGAAGATCAACCAGGCAAAAAAGGAAGCCTGCAAGATTTAATTATGATTTTGTATAAAACAATGTTGTTCATGTAAATTATGTTAATGCTGAAAATCCTATCTATTATACCGATGCTATTAATAGTAATGACTCTGAAAATTGGAAAATGGAATGTATAAAGAAAGGAGCTGTTTAAATAAAAATAAAACTTGGATGTTTGTAAATAAGCCAAATGCTAAAAATATTTTAGATGTAAAATGGGTCTTTACAAAAAAGGCTGATAATATTTATAAATCTAGATTAGTAGTAAGAGCATATCAACAAAATGATTTAATTGATGATATTTACAATCCAGTGGCAAGAATGCAAACTTTAAAAATGTTAATAGTATATTGTTGTTAAAATGGTTTAAATATTGAACAAATGGATGTAGAGATAGCCCTTTTGAATGCTAAAGTTGAATCAAAAGTTTTTGTGAAACAGACATAAGGTTATGAGGACGATACGAATAGAGTACTAAAATTGAACAAAGCATTGTATGTATTGAGAGAAAGCCCAAGAGCTTGGTATGAATGCTTTGATACTTATTTGAGAAAGTTATTAAATTATTAGGAGAATAAATACAATGTTTAATTAATCATATTCGTAGATGACTACTTGTATGTTGTAAATATAATACAAAGTTAAATTTTGTTAAAAAGTTTATTATTTAAACGATTTCAGATGAAAGATTTGGTTAAAATAAAAGTCTATTCATAAATAAACTATTAAAATAACTATTAAAAATAACTATTATAAAATAACTATTTTATATGATCTACTTCATTTCACATAAAAAATTCAAGGTGAAAAACATCAAGTAAAAGATGTAGAAAGAACAATGGAGTTCATGGAACCAAAATTTTTAATCTATAAAACCTGGCGCAAGCCCTACGGAAGAAAATAGGTGCACCTGAGCAAGAGAAGGCTCAAAAACGTAATCACTTACGCGATTGTTTGACTTAAGAGCAAAAAATGGATTTTCTGAAAATCTGAGTGACTAAATTAAGACAAACAGAAAAAAAGCTTGTTTGTATAACTAATATAACTTCTATTATTTATGACTAATTTTTATTAATCCTATCACTTTGTTCTCTATTAAGAGGGAGATCTCAAAATTTAGATGAATCTTTGACAGCAGTATGCCTAATACCTTTTTTTTTAAAGAGTCTTGTTTATGTGAATTGATTTTAAATGAAGTTTTATATATCAGGTTATACTGCAATTAAACTAAATATTTATTAAAAATATTCTAATTTTATACTACTACAACCTACGTATATAACCAATACTTATTTGCCACATTGCATACGTCTTCCTGTGATTCACACGCATAAAGTAGAATGCACTTACATTAGTTTGAAAAGCGATTGTAAGCTTGTAGGTTAGATGCACTTAGATTGAACCAGGGATTTTTAGTTGTAAATGGTTTGAAATTTCATGGTGGCTGTCTGGTCCTTGTAAATGTACATTCTGAAGTGGAAGTAATTTATTAAGGTAGTCATTATGCAGAAATGATGCTGCAGTACCTATCTGTGCATTCAAAACTACTGACTTGCTCATTTTCAGTCTATCATCACAGTTTTACAACAGTACCTAGCAGTAAGATGGGTAAGAGCATAAATGAACTTATGCATTTCAACTTTCAAGTGTCATTTTAAAGAGTAATCAGTCATGCCTGGGATTATCATAAGGTATAAATGACTTAAGATATAGAGGCTAATCTTGTTACTAATGTCCATGATATAATAATTTATTACTAATTAGCAGAACCTGCATCTATGCTGGCTTTATTGCATTAAATACCCTCTCCTTTCACTTTCTCACTGCCTCACTACCTCTTCTTCCCTATTTCCCCCTCTCATTGTATTTCTCCTCTACCACTCTCCCTCGATTCTTCCTAGATCTTCCTCTCGCGCTCTCTCCTGCTCATTTCCGTATCTCTAATGCTGTTATTTTGAAATACTGTTCAATATTCCTCTCCCTACCTTCCCATTCTTTCACTCTTTCTGCCTCTTTTGCCTTCTCTCTGTTTCGTTTTTAAATGGGAACCTATAATTAGGGTCAATTTAAATATACCCTAAAATGACCATCACGACATCCCAAATAAAACATGACTAATGGCATTTACTTTCTCCCATAATATCAACCAACTTTTATTTAAGACATTTCTTTCTACAACAGCTAGTTTCGGAGATATTGTACAGTCTCAACTTAAATGGTTCGCCCTGTATAACTAACTGGCTTACTCGATGTTGCACATTTAGTTTTTTATACTCAAATGAATTAATTTAATTTACCTCCTCCCGCTCTTTATGAAATTACTGTACTACAATCTAAAGGATTCTATGGCTAATTCTTCTGTATACACCTTATAATAATATGTAATTTCGTACAGGCAATGAAAAATCTCCTGATATTCATGCAAAAATATGTGAAACATCGGCAGAATGTCTAGCCTTTTTAACGTCCTCCTGACAGTCTTCCACGTTCTGTAAATGCTGCATCACCCTTTGGCAGTGGTTGAATAATTTTTTTAGATAATTACAGTAGGTAAATCTTTAAACCTTTGTACCTTCTTTTCGGTTTCATAGTTATTTAATAACATAAAAGCTAAACAGTTTTCACATGATGCAGAAGTCCTTAGCATGTACAACAAAGTAAGAGGCGAAACTGATAAACATGAAGATGTAATCTAACTCCCAAGAAGTTAGCAGCTATGGAAAATAAACATAATCTGGGACCATCAAGAAAACATTCTTTCAGTTGCTAATTATAATATATATATATATTATATATATAGGTTTATTGTTCTCTAATGTTCGTAATTTCATGTGCTATTACAATTATTTAGTATGCCCTGCTTATAAACCTCACTACAACATAACTACAAAGGAAATACAGAAAACGTTCTTGATTGAGGGTGAGGTAGTAACATTCTTGGTGCTTACGTAATATGTTTTTACGTAAATTATTAGAACTTGAAGATCTTATATTGTGCTGCTTTTGTTTTGTTTGGTTACATAATTTTAACTGCCCCACGTATGGGAGCCAATTTGATGCGGTATTAATGTTGTTTTTATTTAACATTAATTGTAGCCCCACGTTTTGGTAGCCAATTTGAGGTAACTTTATTGTATTTATTTTGAGCCCCACGTTTGGTAGCCAATTTGTAACGGTATTACTTACAAATGTTTGTTTACATCACGTGTGTTGAAGCCATCTTGTGACGTCATTCATTTGTTCGGTTTGTAGCTCCATCTAGTGTTAGCAATTTGTGGTACCTAGTATCAGTGTTTGAAAGAATTTTAAGTTTTGTTTATTGTCCTCCGGCTAGCTATTATCTTATCTTGGGTCGAACATGTGTCTTGATCAGGGTTGTGTAAACGGAAAGGAATCTTTTATCCAAAAAGAACACTGATGAAGAAATTTGTTTTATAATTTTTATTGTCGAGCACGTTCACTATCACTTTTACATATTGATCTAGATACTCGCCAAACTGAAACTGTTATAATAACTTCTTACTGATCACTTTTAATCAACGTACTTCAACCTTTTGTATAATTAACTTTACCATATTTTAGATCTTTCATAATTCTGCTGCGCGTAACTTGTGAATCTATATCCGATGTATGACGAACTAATACTTTCGACGAACTGACTGACTGAAGACGACGTGTAGTGTACACAGATTTTTGATGAACTGCACTAAATACGACGTGTAATGTATGAATGCTTTCGGCGAACTGAAGGACTGACTGACGTGACTGACTTTACCTCCAACCTACCTTATTTATAATCCTGCATCCAGATACGCCTAAAGATTATAACTGAACTGCAATTGGCTAATAAAACGCGCCAACATTAGCGTCCATTTTAATATCCAATGAAAATTATGAATACATATGCTTTAGGGAGGAAACATTCCAGAAGTTTCTACCGAAAACGCGCCAACATTACGTAACTTCCTTGTTTCCAATAATGATAAACAGCTCACCCCCCTCTTTGCATTATTGCGCGCTATTATTTACAGTTTCAGTAAGGCCGTATAAACTTATTTCCAAATAATAATTACAATTAATAAACATCTGAAATCAATGTCACATAAAAATGCATATTCATATTACAATCATTATTTACATTGATTACAATGATACAAATACAATACAAATTACTGCATCAAGGGTTATTAAAATATTTTGGTATTTGTTCAGATGTGTATCCTAGAGTTATAAGCATATCTGATACTTTTTGTTTTGTTGCATCTTCTGTATTTTTAGTTGCTAAATCATGACCATATATTATATACATAATGTAGTTGGCTGACTGATGTTGCCCAGGTAGCTCTTTAAACTCCAGTAACAATTTAATTAATGTCATTTACCTCCTCTCATTCTTTGTAAAATTATGTACAATGATTTGTACACCCTATAATTGTAATTAATTACAGCCTCCGGCCAGTGGCTTTTCGGGTGCGCCCCAAGCAAGAGGGGCCCCAAAGGCTCGAGATACCGTATTTTCGCGTGTTTAGGCCGCGCATGCACGACCTCGTTTTAAGACTGTAAATTCAGGGAAAAAACAGTACTCTTGGAATTTCGGGAGTATTGAAATATGACAACATTGTGGATTCTCTAATCCTGCACTGGCCAAAATAACGATACTGCGCGGGACAATAGGATGGAAGGAGTTATTAGAATGATTTTCTTCGTTGTTAGGTACTTGAATTTACTGGCCAACGGGCAGTAACAAATTCAAACCATTCTGATCTATTAGGATAATGAGCGCAGGAGTGAATGTAGGACTGCTGCATTAATAATACTGTGAAAGGTGTGAAAACAGTTTTATTCTGACTGTGACAATTGTCACAGCATGTAACGGTAAAAGATTTTAATTTCAGAAGTTGAGTACTCTTTTTACTTTCTCTACTACGTACTAGTAGATAGATAACGTATTGCATTCCACCCAAAAATTCGATACCGAGATTTCACTGGAAATACGTGTTTTGAGGCTCCCTCAATAAAAAAAGCAATTTTAGCAAAAATTGTTGTTCTTGTGTGTGTGTGTGTGTGTGTGTGTGTGTGTGTGTGTGTGTGTGTGTGTGTGTGTGTGTGTGTGTGTGTGTGTGTGTGTGTGTGTGTGTGTGTGTGTGTGTGTGTGTGTGTGTGTGTGTGTGTGTGTGTGTGTGTGTGTGTGTGTGTGTGTGTGTGTGTGTGTGTGTGTGTGTGTGTGTGTGTGTGTGTGTGTGTGTGTGTGTGTGTGTGTGTGTGTGTGTGTGTGTGTGTGTGTGTGTGTGTGTGTGTGTGTGTGTGTGTGTGTGTGTGTGTGTGTGTGTGTGTGTGTGTGTGTGTGTGTGTGTGTGTGTGTGTGTGTGTGTGTGTGTGTGTGTGTGTGTGTGTGTGTGTGTGTGTGTGTGTGTGTGTGTGTGTGTGTGTGTGTGTGTGTGTGTGTGTGTGTGTGTGTGTGTGTGTGTGTGTGTGTGTGTGTGTGTGTGTGTGTGTGTGTCGTCCTCCGTGGTCTAGGGGTACCATGCTAGTCTCTAGTTCCCGAGGCCGCGGGTTCAAACCTGACGGAGGGCAATGGATTTTTTTGAGCATAAAAATCCTTAGCATGGCTTCCTTCGGAAGGGAAATAAAGCCGGTGGTTCCGTGTCGTGGATTTACGGCACGTAATAGAGCAAACCTGATAAAGAGACCTCTGAGCAAGATTTCCGGTCTTTCACGCCCAGTGTACAGTGGGACGCTAAGGACTATAATAGTTAAAGGGCGTCCATAAATAAAAATAAAACTCATAAAACTGTGTGTCTATGTACGTGTGTGTGTGTGTCTTTGAACAGCATAACTCAAAAACGAAAAATCAGATAAATACCAAACTTGGTGTTTAGATTCAGTATCTTCCAAAGATGTGACACGAAGATTTTCAAGAAAATCCCTCACCCCAGACTATCCGTTACATGGAAGATTTTTCCAAATTATTTATTTTCTAAAAATAGTTATAACGATTTTGATTAAAATACCATATATTAAAGATATTTACATTACAAATAAAATGTATATCTTTGATTGTCTGGGAATAGCCTTGAAGTCCACTTTATTTGGAAGAAATTTTATGTAATCTTGTTATAACTGGTAAAGGTTAAGCGATAGACGAAAGCGTAGAAAAAATGTAGATTTCTTTAAACTACACAATTTATTTCAAATAGGTTTTTCTGTTCCGTAAGCCATTTCTGAGATATTCGTTATTAAAGATTGGGATTGCTAATTTCTTGCTCATTTTCTTAAGTCTTGTCAACGTTCAGTTGTTTCTCGCAATTGAATGGAAACAGTATAGAATTTCAAGGCCAGCATATAGCGTCCAGTTCTTAAACATTTGACTATTGCTGTTCCCTTTGTATCTATAACGAGATGTGTAATGTAGATATTTGTGCAAAGGTTTACTTGAATTAAAATATAGTAGGCGGAAGAATAAGCGTTAGTAAGAATAGTTTGTATACCCCTTAGTAAAGGATAGAGGTTAGAGAAAGTCATGTGAATATATCACATCAGACTTTTTATTGGCATTACGAGGTCGACTGAGCGTGTGCTAGTCGGCCACAATACGAGTGTGTGTGGTGGGAAGAGGAACTAAGCGGTTACAAAACAAGTGGACGGGGCATCGAAAGGACAGTTAGGTAAAGAAAACACCCGCAGTTCCGAGGTTGCGCTTACTAAGGAGGCTGAGGCCTGAAAATGTAGTACTGCTTTTAATATGCCACTGTGCATTATTCTATCACCTTGGCCTTCACTCCCCTCAGAACCCTAGCCTTGCTGAGGCATTGTCAACAAAAACAGTTGCACTCTCCTTCAAACGCACTGATATTATGATCGACTGTACTTTATTTGAACGACAAAAGGGGGAAAACTAACTAAAGAAAGAGCCTTGATCACTAATCTCCGAAAAAAGTGTGCATACTTTTCGCTGATAAAAAGCAGATGGACAAAGTGTTCCAATAGAAACTGCAGAAAATGAAAAATGTACAAATGGTGGCGTTTCTGAAATCAATGATTTCGCTAATTTCGTAGGCGATTCCATAAAATGTGAACACAGAGCTTGTTTCCCAGGTTCCAATAATAATGAAGATGAATTAATAAATTGTGAAAGTAGCACAACTTCTCGCTCGACTTCCACTTCTCAAACCATGACGAAAGTTATATAAATGTACCTCACAAGAACTCCATTGATCAAAGTCACTTTAATACAGAAATCACAGATAATTTATAGAAGTGTATTGTAAGAAATGGTGAGAAGGGTAATTGATGTGTCACTGATCTTTGCACTGGTAATACCTATGGCCTTTCGAAGGCATAGAGAAAAACACAGTGGTAATTTCGTTGCTATTATTGAACTTCTTAACAACTAGGATCCCATTTTTATCTAGATTAATGAATGATAAGGCAAAAAGCAAAAACACCTGCTTAAGCCCCCAAATACAAAGGAACTCACTCAGACGCTGCCTTCATAAATAGAAAAAGCGGTAATTGCAGAAATACACGATGATGGTTCTGTTCCCTAATACTGGATACCTACTACTCAAAAGAAGTGAGTAATTAAGCTCAGTTAAGTTTAATTTTGTGATACATTTTGATAAAGGTGAATGTAAATAACACACTTATAGAGCTCACGATACAGGAAAGTTTTCTAGGATTTTGAAGTTGGAGATAGAAGTGCACAAGGATAAGTAGTTACAATTCTAGAATTCATTGAAAACAATGAAATTTCCATACAACAGTACAGAAATCAAGATTATGATGGAGTATACTCGGGAAAGCAAGAGCGGATCAAAAGACTGGAGCTGACTGCTAAATTATGTACATTGTGCTGCCCATAACTTGAATTTAGTCCTAAGAGACGCAGCTAAGATACCACAGATCCTTTTACACCTGGCTTGAAAGAATATTTTTCAGTTCCAGCATTAAAGCTTGATAACTATTAGAAGAAATGACGATCGGAAAGAAAATCCAAATTCTCAACAGACTATGTCCAAAAAGATGGTCTTCAGCTTATGAAGTTTATCCGTGCGCCTCCGTTATCGAGATATCATGAGGGCTTTGAGCAATGTAATAGTGACCTTTAAAAATTAAAATGGGCGTAACGAAGCAACTTCCGTAAGAAAACTAATGGAAACTTAGGAGTCTGTGTTAAGACGGTAGTACGAACCAAAGTGTTAGAAACTTCGTGTCAAAAAATATGAGGTCGCCTGATGAAGTTAGCAGCGTTACAAAATTACTGGGTGAAGTGCATACTTCACTTCAGCAATTTAAAAATTGCTTTAACAAAGTAAAACAAGACGCTGAAGAAATGACATAAACATGGGGAATTAAATGTCGTTTTGCAAGAAAACGCACAATTAAAACAAAGAAATTCTTCGTTGAATTGTGTGAGGATAAAAGACTGAGTGATCTCGAACAGTGTTTCAAATTTAATGTGTTAAATGATTATTTGGATATCGTGTTAGATCAATTACGACTCAAATTTAAAAGCTTGATGAGCATCACTGAAAAGGTCAAGTGTTTTCAGCCCAATATACTCGTAGACAGTAATGACAGTGAACTTTATTCAATCGCAGAAAAACTTGAGTGAGCTATCCGAATGATGTTTCACAACAATTTCCTCACCAACTACTCATGTTACGTAATGCACTTCAGAGCGATATCAAAGGTAATAAAAAAGTGGACGGGTGAAACAGTTAACAGATCTAATACTTATAAAAATTGCATAATTGTTTCTAATTTCCCTGATGTCTCAGTGCCGTTGAAGTTATTTCTAACTCTTCCTGTAACGGTGGCTTCAGCAGTGAGGACTTCAAAATTAAAATTAATTAATCACTATATACGCAGCTCGACGACGCAGGAGCGTTTGTCTCCCTTAGTATGATAAGCATTGAAGTGGAAAGAGCATGCACATTAAATCTCAATGTGGTAGTGGTTGAATTCGCTAGAAAGAATCCTGCAAGAAAACGGCCATTAACATTAAAGATTAACTGAGAGAAGTGAAGTTTATTATTATTATTATTATTATTATTAGTTATTATTATTATTAGTAGTATGAAGTGATAAGATCTGCCCGAATAATAAATAATAAGGAATAAGAAGAATAATTAATAAGCATATCATCAAAATAATAAGAAGGAATACCAGTATGAGGGAAGAATAAAAGAGAACATTAAGAATTAGAGAAAGGGGGGAATGAAATCATGAAGAGAGAAAAAAAACGTAGAGGGAAGATATTAATTAATAATAACATGAAATAAAACGTGTAGTTGAGAACGAACAAACTTGGCGAAAATCACATAAAGATAGCAGACGTAGGAAAGGACAGGAAAAAGAACATTAGAGATCGCTTAGTGACAATAGGAACCGAGTTGTGCACACGGGAAGCCTAGACAACGGGTAAGAAACCGAAGTTAATCAAGCGCACAGAAAATGCAGTAAAACGAACATAATTTGTTAATGTTAGACGCAAGCAACGCTAGGACGATGTTATTGAGAACCAATGGTAGACGGAGGAAAAATTCAGAAATGTAACCAATCATAACGAAGGAAAGTCATGTGAATAGTAAAAAGTGAGAGGGAAACTAGAAAATAGGCGTGAAATAGAAAATTATCTATGAGGCAGAGCGACATTCAGACGTGCGTAAGATAACTCACTCTGTGTCGAAACGTCGGGGAGGGAAGAAGACTCTGTGTCGAAACTTCGGGGAGGGAAGAAGACTCTGTGTCGAAACTTCGGGGAGAGAAAATGATTTGTAGGGAAAGAAATAGATTCGTGTAGGAAACGTGAAGGAAGAGTAAGATAGATCTAGAAATTCAAAATATCTTATATTAAAGAGGGAAACAGTGTAGCGGTCTTCGAGTAAATATTTATGTATTGAAAACCAGTTTAAGGCAACCGTGAGGAACAGGGTAGCTAGGAAATGACGAAAGGAAAAGTCATTAGCGTAGTATTGTAACATACTTCAACTTCGCAAAGTAATTAAGAAAGGGTAAGAGCACAGAAACAGTAGCAGAGGTGACAGGAAAAATCGCGTCTTGTGTGGAAAAGAGATTCGGACGAGGACATCAGTGTGGATCATCAATAAATGGCCATCTGAGAGGAGAAAGTGAACTCCATTTATCTCCCATCCACACTCCCTGAGGTAAGAGACACCTGAACCTAAATTCCTCTACCTGAGTAGCCGGCAGCAACAACAATCCAACCACCAAGAACCGCACCATTACAAGCTATTATTTTTCCATTCCCAAACCCCGCTACAAGTAGTAGTAGTAGTAGTAGTAGTAGTAGTAGTAGTAGTAGTAGTAGTAGTAGTAGTAGTAGTAGTAGTGGTAGTAGCAATAGTAGTAGTAATAATAATAGTAGTAGTATCATCATCATTATCATCATAGACTTTTAATATTTGGGTCTCTACTTGATTCTATGGGGGCTCCCACAGTAGTCTACTACGTCATTGCCTCCAGCTATTCCTAATAACATATGAAGATTTCTCTAATATTCATGCAAAAGGATGTGAAACATCGGCAGAACATGACTTCCCCAAACTACCCCCAACAGACTTCCAAGCAAATGCTGCACATCCTACAAGTACCCTTTGATGATGGAATAATTATTGGTCAGAATGGTCGAATACCTTTCTAGATAATCACATAATATAATCAATTTTTAAGCTACCTTCTCTTTGGTCTCATAGTTATTTAATAACATAAAAGCTAAATACACTGCCGTTTGAGAAAATTGCAACACCAAGAAAGAATTTCCCGAATAACTCCAAACTTGGTGGAAGTGTAGAAGAGTGTGCAAGCAATAAGTGATTAGGTTTGCAGAGAGATGGGGTATTCGTAGGCCGATCAGAGACCTCTCGTGTCGGTCCGACAAGGTCAATGTTGCGCTCAGTGTAGTCAGTGCAGAGCTGTCAAACAATTGGAAACAATAAAGTGTATGCCAGTATGCCTCGTCGACGTCAAAGGGAGGCATTTCGGCATGTGAGTGAGTTCGAACGGGGCAGAATGATCGGTTTCCGGGAAGCGGATTTGTCATACCGTGACATTTCGACTCTTGCAGGGCATGCTGCTACAACAGTGATGCGCGTGTGGAAGCAGTGGATAGATAAAGGTCGTACGCAGCGAAGAGCGGATACTGGACCATGGAACATGACCACAGCACGGGATAACCGTCATCTTGTCCGCATGGCCCTAACGGACCGTATAGCTTCATCCACAGCGTTGGCTCGACGCTAGAGCACTGTAACAGGTGTGAACTTGTCTGCATCAACGATTCGTCGCCGTCTGCTGCAGGTTGGACTGGCTGCATGCAAGTCATTACCTCGGCTTCAACTGTCCAGAAACCAAGCTCCTCCGATGCAATGGGCACGTGAACACCGTCACTGGGATGCTGAGTGGCAAAATGTAGTGTTTTCGGACGAGTCTCGCTTCAACGTGTCCTATAGTGATGGCCGCATACGTGTCCGTCGGTACCGTGGTGAGCGCAACCTGGAGGGCTGCATTGTTGAGCGGCATAGCGGCACCAAGTGTGATGGTTTGGGGCCCATTAGTTACAAGAACCGATCTCGTCTCTTATGAATTGAGGACACTTTGAACAGCAACCGGTATCTAACGGTGGTTTTAGAGCTTGAGGTACTCCCCTGCTTCAGCCGTCTCCACAGCCCACATTTCAACAGGACAATGCCCGGCAACATTTTGCAGGAATGTACAAGTCTTCTTCAAAGAGCGACGGGTACCATTGCTTCCCTGGCCTGCACTTCACTTGACATGTCACCCATCGAACATGTCTGGGATATGGTTGGTCGGCACATGGTGCGTCACGGTCCTCCAGTAACCAGTGTCACGGATTTGTGGACTCGAATACAAACTGGTGGAGGGAAATCCCCCAGGAACTTATTCCGAACCTTTCAGATTCAACGCCACGGCGTATACAAGCTCTAATTGCAGCGAATGGAGGACACACAAAATACTGAATATTAGGGCTCAAAGAACATGTATGGATTTGAAAAGTTTATCATTTGTTACTTGTCATGTACCTAACCTGTGGTATTAAATTCATTGAATCCATGCGTTTCCTTCTTGGTGTTGCAATTTTCACAAACGGTAGTGTAGTTTTTACATAATGCAGAAACCCTTGATATACACAACAAAATAATGGTCAAGCTGGTGAATATGAAGATTTCCCACTTCCAGGCCACGAAGTTAACCACCTTGGAAAAAACACATGGTATGTGACCATTGAGAAAAGTAATACTCTAAGGCGTTAATTATAAAATATTGGTTGATTGACCTTTAATTCTACCTGGACACAGTTTTCTCTGTTTATAGAACTGTTTAACATACTATAACATTTCTTTATTCATTATTGTCGCTTTAAAATTAAAGTCATAACGCGACTACAATAAATTTTAAAAATTACAATATATTGAAACGAATTACAACTTTGATTATATAACATTATACAATTTTTTCTTTTAAGAACTTTATTATGTTATGATAGATGGTTGGTTCACTCAAGGCCACCGAGAGGTTAGCAGGAATACAACATTGAAGCCGATGAACATCGTAGATATGGCACTCTGCAACTATATGCTGAACTGCGAGAATGGAGTGAGAGTGCTTGCATGCAGGCTGATGATCCTTTCCAAGAAGATATGAATGGGTAATTGCAGTATGTCTGATACGTAGCCTGGTGAGAAGTACCTGGTCACGACGAATTAGATGTTTTATTGGGTAACTGAAACTAGGATTGGAGCTTAAGGCGATTAGTTTGCTATTGGATGTGAAACTCCAGTGAAGCTTCCATTTCTTACATATTTCATA
The DNA here is from genome assembly GCA_030765065.1 of Deroplatys truncata. Taxonomy (NCBI): domain Eukaryota; kingdom Metazoa; phylum Arthropoda; class Insecta; order Mantodea; family Mantidae; genus Deroplatys; species Deroplatys truncata. The sequence goes on from CM060982.1 coordinate 18,733,437, forward strand.
CTTTAGGAAATTTTGGAAGTCGTGATGCGGAACCTTGAGGTCGGCCAGGCTTGGAGAGTGGCATGTTGCTTCTTTAGCTGCTTCATCAGCTTTTTCATTTCCGGATATGCCCATGTGAGATGGTATCCATGCCAGCGTCACACGTTTATTGCAGGCTTTTATCTTATTATACAGCTGTAAAATGTTCTGCACTAAAGATTTTCTGGGTGACTTCTGTTAAAGCGCTAGAATTGCGCTCATAGAGTCAGTGAAGATGATATAACAACGGTGTTGAGTTTTCATTACGTATTCCAGGACAAATCTTATGGCATAATGTTCACAGGAGAATATATAGAGGTAATTCGGATGACTGTAAGAAATGGTATGTTCAGGATGTACCACAGCACAACCACTGCCCCCATTCATTTTAGATACATCAGTATATATAGGTATGAAGTTTTGGTGCATGCCAAAAAGTTCGTGAAACATTCGCTGGTAATGGGTGATATCTGTATCCATTTTGTTGTATTTGGCTAAATGGTGATGATAGGCGAGGTTTCGGGTTTTTAAGAGGTATTGCTGAAACATTTGAATTTTATCATAGGAGGAAAACCTAAATCGATCTTATGCATATATTTTTAAATTCTATAGCTGAAGGAAGTGCCATGAGATTGTCCAGTTGAAATACTCTTATTGTCGTTAGAAGGGAAGGGATATGGCAAAGCAGAAGAGTCTGGTAAGGCAGCAATCTTTGAAGCAAACGTCAAACTGAGGATTTTCCTCCTTGTATGCAGTGGCGGCTCGTTAGCTTCTAATTATAAATTCTCGGTAGGGCTTGTGTGAAAGGCTCCCAACGCAATCCTGAGTGCAGAGACTGGATGCAGTCGAGCATCTTAAGGTCAGTCGGACTAGCGCTGAGTTATGTACAATGCAGCCATAATCAAGTTTAGATCGTATAATCATCCGGTATGTGCGTAGTAGGATACTAAAGTCAGCTCCCAAATTTTTGGCAGATAACACTTTCAAACTATTCAGCCGTCATAAGCAGTCAGCTTTAAGTGTTTTAAGATGCGAGATCCAGGTTAACTGTTGGTCAAATTTCAATCCAAATATGCAAATGTTATTGATAATTGGTATGCGATGATTGTTCGTTAGCAATTCAGGTTGTGGAAGTGGTTTTCTAGATCTAGAGAAAACGATGCATTGGCTTTTTAGAGGTGAGAATCGAATACTAGTACTGCAGCTCCAAGTATGGAGATTCTGGAGGGTCAATTGTAGTAATTCTTGAGTTGTCTTCGTGCCGCGTCCTTTACAAAATATGGTAATATCATCAGCGTATAAATACGCCTTAACAGGTGGTCTAAGGCATGGCACTATTTTATTGATGAAAACTACAAATAGTGTCACACTTAAGACAGACCCTTGTGGTATGCCATTTTCTAAATCAACAGATTGAGATAGAAAACCATTAGCTCTTACTCGCATCCGTCTGTCTTGCAGAAAATTGTAGATGAATGAAACATGTTTCCATTGACCCCAAATTCCGGTAGAGACTGAATGATGTAATTTCCTATTTGGAAAGCCGGTTTGCATGCTGCTAAGCAAATGCTTAGTTTCCAAAAACCAACGAAGTCGTTTCGTAATTATCTTTTCAAGGAATTTGCACATGGTACATGTTAAAGAAATCGGTCGGTAATATATAGGAAAAGAGTGATCTTCATTTGGTTTTGGAATAGGAATCACTGCTGACATTCACCATTGATCAGGGAAGCACTTGTTAAACCATATATAATTGTAAATATTTTGCAGGTACTGTAATGCATTCTCTGGCATATGTTTTATTATTTCATATGGAATATTGTCGGGTCCAGGGCTTTTGCTATTGCATTGTCGAAGAGCTTCCAATATTTCATCAAGGTACACCTTTTCATTATATGGTTGGTTTGTGTCAACAAAATTCAGTAACAAGTTATCATCTTGGAGTGCATTTTTGTTATGAAGAACTATCATAATTAGTGTCACTGGATGTATTGGAGAATGTCTTTGCTAACGTATCTGAGATAATTTGTGAATCTGTAATTGGTATATCAGAATGTGGTAACAAAAGATGAAAAATCTTATTTAAACTTCTGGAACCATCAAAGGTTCGATGTTTACGCTATATTTCATATTCAGTAGTCACTAGTCCTATTGCTAAAGGAAGACACGAAATTCAACCAGGAATTTCTCTTGCTACGCTTAACAGTTCAAGTCGCTTGTGTGCGATTTTGTTGTTAATAGCTGGGTTGCGTTTATATTTGTAGTAGGCTTTATTCATTAGCTTCTCTGCATTCTCGGTTCCACCAAGGGACGTGACTGTGTTTGGATACATGGGAACTGGTTTGAACACAAAATTCAGCCCTGTTTTATGATAGCAGTAGAAAAAAGATCCATTGTAGTATAATAGACGTGCTGGAAAATGTTTCGGGCTGTGAAAGTTTGTCTACAGCAACCCGAAGATGGCGTTTGAATTTCAACTAGCTTGCTTTGCATAAGTTCCAAGATTGATAACGTATATACGGATTAGTCGAATAATTGACTGTAATAGTAATAGGAAAATTATCACTTCCATAACTTGAGGAGTACACCGACCAACTACAACATGGTGCAATGCTGGAGGAGCAAAGAGAGAGGTCGATGTTGCTGAAGTGAGTTATAGGCAATGCTGTAATGAGAGGAACTAAATTTTAGGTATAGATAAATTTCTCAATAATCTTGCCACGACGATCAGTGATATTGCTACCCCAGAGCAGGTTATGGCTATTAAAATCGGCAGGTATAATATAAGGTAGAGGTGATTGATACATTAAGTCAGAAAGAGCAATAAAATCAATATCCACACTGTTAGAAAAATAAATATTACAAAAGCAAATATATGTAGTGAAAACAATTGACACTACTACAGCCTCCAAGCTTGTTTTGAGGGAGACTTCTTTAAGGGGTATATTATTAATGTAAATGGCTACACCACCGCTGGCATGACGGGCCTCAAGACGATTACGTTTATACCCAGAATAATTTCTTAGGGAAGCAATGTTTCCGTGTTTGAAATTTGTTTTTTTTGCAAACAAATAATGCAAGTTTGGTGTGTATTTATAAGCATTTGTAAATATTCCAATTCAGAGAAGAAAAAAATATTTATGTTCCACTGGAATACGCTGCAGCTGTTATTCATGGCAGAAAGATGCATTAATTCTGGTCCTTAGTGCTGTCCGGTGGTCTCCGAGTATGCAAACTGTGCACATCTCCGATTGCAGCTAATAGTTTCTTCTCCATCCGTGGGTTCTGATCGTAAGACTACTACTAATAATGGTAGGGAGGTATTCGATTTTGTACAAAATTACACCAGATTTGTTTCATTTTGTATATAATATGTCTTTATTTTAAATGTTCTGTATTCTATGTAATATTTATGTATATATGTAACTATATTGTATATTTCCTTGACACGCATATAGTACCTATGTCTCTATTTTATTTCAAATGTTCTATATTCTGTGTAATACTTATGTTTATATGTAATTTTTGTACATTTTCTTGACATGTTCTATGTTCACAAGCCTTTATGGCTGCTAGTGAACTCATAGAATGCAATCCAATCTAATCTAATTGAATCTACTCTTCATATGTGGGTACAGTTTGCATAACATTTTAGCTAGTGCTTTTATGTCTGATGTGTAATTTAGTGATAGTTTTGGAACATCAGCAGATCCTTTGGCATTGTCATAAAAGCTGGAAAACTGAGTAAAGTCAAGTACATATTCATTTGGACTCTCCTCTGTGAGGGACTTGACAGCTGAAAGTGATTCACTAACTGCTATAGATGTTTTCTCTGAGGATTTTATTTTCTTTGCTAGTGGTTTACCTCTGGAGCTAGAACCGGCGTTGTCATCAGAAGACTCATATTGGCATTCATGAGAATCGCAGTTCCCATGAAAATGAGTGCTCTCGGAGGAAAAAATGCTGTGTTTTGTGGGGTTCTGAATTACCATTGGCATCTCAAAGGAGATTACAGGCATACTAGCTACATCAGGAGCAGGAGTTGCAGTTACTGATGAATCAGGATTAGCAAGTTGTTTCAACAGCACTAAAAGCAGGTGGATTCTCCTGAAGGTCAGAGCAGGGAGCCGGAGTAGGACCTACTGATGCTGGGACACTGGCAGATAAAGGAGGAAATTCATTGGAATTTGTGAACTCCTGATCTGAGTTCACTTGGACCCTTGTTGCATTGATGGGACAGATGACCTTCCTACTTGCATAAGAAACAAGTGGGTATATCAGAAGATACATATACCAAGTAGTTAATTCCTTCGAAATTCGTCTGAAAAATCTCTGGAAGATTGTTGAAATTTGGATGCACATACAACTGTCATTGAAAGCTTAATATGTGGGGAAAACCAGGGTTGCTGATTCCCGCTCTAATATAAGAGATAGCAGATGTAGGGTGAATACCATGACTTAGAAAATACTTTTGAATCTCGTGGTGAGGTATTACTGGGCATACGTTACATAATATGACTCTCCTGTGTTTAGCTATCAGTGGTCTAAGCTCCAGCATCATATTATTGATTCCTATCTGAGGATGGCTAGTACTAAGCTTCTCAACTATCTTTTTGCTAGCTAAGAACATGCATATTCTAGATATGCATGAGACAAATCAGATGTTTGTTGGGTCAGTGAGTTTACCTATTGCTGAAATATATTCTTTGATAGATATACTGTCATGTGCCTCAATAACTATTGCTTGTTCTTTAGTGGGTCCGCTCTGTACTATTGCAGAATAACTTTGAGATGGGTTAACAGTAGTGGGTTTAGAAAACGTTGTATTTACCTGAATCATAACCTGGAACTCACAGCAACTTCAGCAGAGCGAGTTGCCTGTGGCCTGGGCGCTGTCTTAAACACACATGTAATCAACACAGCTGTGCTTCTAAAAACACGTATAACTATTCTTGTGTTGCAAGAAGGAGTAAATTTTGCATAGAAGTGAAGCTAAATCAGGAAAATTCATCAATTACATCACATTAACAGGATGCATGACCTGTCTAACAATCTTGATTATAAGCAATGAAGGAATTGAAGTGAAAATTTCTTAACTGAGGGTTATTAAAATATGCTGGCATTGCTATCGCATGTATATCATAGTGTTATAACCTCTTTTGTTTTGCTGTGTCTTAGTTGCTAAATCATGATTGTCTACAAATATGTTGCTTGCAAGAATTATCACAGCATTTGTTTTATTCTACATTCTTTTCTGTGTAGTAAAAACAACTATTTTCTAATCTATTCTGACATTCTCAACTTAAAGTCAAAGCATTCTTTGCAAGCATGTTCTTTTATAACACCAATATGTTCGTATTCAAGTATAAGGAATTTGTAAATCCTTTTTAATTATTTTAATAATTTATGAAATAAAGTTAGAATATGTTTTACATACCATGTCTATAAGTTAGAATAGGGCTTTTCAGTGGTGAAAGAATTATAAAAATTGGTTGAGTACTATTTGAGATTAGTTTACATACACATACACACAAACAAACTTTCCTTCTTTATAATATAATGTCCAGCCTGTAAAGTACAGGCATCTTAAATAAAATACAAAAAACGCATTTTTACTTTCTCGTCTATGCATAGTAAGTACTACAAATATATTCCACTAGAAATTTTGTATAAAATGGCTGTAATAATTTTGATTAAAATATCATATATTGATGATATTTACATGCCAAATAAAATATTTATCTTGAATTTTCTGGGAATAGCCTGTGAAGTCCTCTTCATTTCGCAGGAATTTTGTATAATCATCTATAACTGGTAAACATTAAACAATAGACAAGAACTACTACTCAAAACATGTAGATCACTTTAAAACACACAATTTATTTAAAATAACTTTTCCTATGGCATAAGCCATTTGTGAGATATCCATTATTAATGGCTCAGATTGTTCAAAGCTTTGTCATTCTTTAGTCCTGTTGATTTTCATTCAGTTGTTTCTCGTGATTCCATGAAAAAAGTATGGGATTTTAAGGCCAGCATATAGAGTCAAGTTCTTAAACATTTGATTAACACTGTTCCTTTTATATATATAATAAACTGTGTAATGTATCTGTTTCTGCAAAGGTTTATCTGGATTAAAATGTAGCAGATAGAAAAATAAGCTTTAGTAAGAATAGTTTGTATTCCACTAATAAACTAGAGGGTAAAAACTCATGTGAATGTAACACATAAATTTTTTTTCTGTGAGTGAAGTATGAAGATTTGAAATTAAAAAAAATGTTCTAATGTTCAATCACATGAATTTCTCTATACACTCTTCTACAAATTATTTTTATGAAAGCTTATTCTTCTGTCTGCTTCTTGTTACTCAAGATTAAAATTTGTAGAAATACTTTTATTACACATTTTGTTGTGGGTACACGAGGGATTCAGTAGGCTGAAGTGATTGTTAATTCTTTAAAATAGCAATTTGGCAATGTGATGCTTTTAGATAATTCCAGCTTTTCATGACCACAAGGAGAAAGAAAACACAAAAAACAATAGCAAATTGTTAGCACTTAGTATTTGAAAATTCAAACAAATAACAAAGAATATCTTTGAAATGGATAATGGCTCAAAAGTTTGATAGAAATTGTTTACTTTAATGAGATCTGTATTTTCTGTGCCATTAGTAAATTTGAAGAGCAATAGCTAAGGTAGAGCCATTTTATGTGCAGGCACCATATTTTTTATGTTATAGCAGCTATGCCGCCTACTCACAACACCAAAATATGTTTGGAGGACCACACCTGCTATTAGTTAACGGGTCCTTAAAAGTTAGCTGGGAGGACTGTCAAGCAGAGCCATTGACATATCTCTCTTCAGCACTTAGGAGATGCTTATGCATACCATGGCAGGTCACCATGCGTGAATGACATTTCCTCCATTCTGTTGGAACAGTTATTACTGCTTGATTTGGTCCCCATTGCTTCACTTGTTAAAAACAGGGTGCAGCACGGCAGGATGAGGTCAGAATTTGAATGGGAGAAGCTATAAGAGATGCTTTACTACTCTTTACAGTCAGTGAAGTCTTAATAACAGCTAACCTCAAAAAGGTAATAGAAAACCAGTCCCTGGCTAACTACAGGAGCAGTAAAACCCACTCTGATATTTGCAATGTATGTATTGGTTCATCAACCACCTATTGAATTTGACATTGAAAAAAGTTGTTATTCAGTATGAAAAATTAATAAGGTTTCTATATAACATTTGGGACAACAAAGATTTTGAAGTTAATTTCAAAACTTGGGAAAGGTTCCTCTAAAATTCAAGGAATTAATAAAATATTAATCTTCCAGTAGTCAGAAAACTTAATTTATAAAATGAATCCTTCAGAAACTATAGAAATAGAATAGCGTTTGGACCTGATTGAAGACATAGCAAAGAGTGACACTCCAAAATATTTATTGAAACAGCTAACTTTAGAAAATATTCTAAACAAGACTGATTCACATCTTTACTGAAGGTTCATAAATGCCGAATCAGTCCTGGTACTACATGCCAACTTATTTCATTTTATAAATCTTTCGGTTATGGCACTTCAAACTTTGATGGAGAAACTGAAGCTTTATATTCAGCTATCCAAAATCTGTTGTATTGCATTTCCCAGTTTCAGTGAGCAGTTATATTCTGCAATTCCAGAGCAGCTATATTGGCTATAACAAATAATTTCTCACATAAAAGCACAAAAATCACAGGTTGCTGCAAAATGATATACCACATGGCTAAACTTAAGAAGAAAATAGCCCTTCAACGGTTGCCTTCACATTGTGGCTACTTGGTAATGAATTGGTTGATCACTTTGCTAAGAAGGGAAGAAATATTGTCCAAAATCCCAGGCAAAGTTATCCCTCTTTGCAAATAAAAGAGTAATCAACTCTAAATTCCAGTATATAATTCCCACCGTTATCAAGAAATTTTAAAAAATCAAATATGGAAATGCCTCTATGAACAATGATCACTTATCCCCAAATATCCATGGAAGAATATGTTGTTTGTTTGTTGAAGCACAAGATTGGAATTTTTGATTCCTCAATTTGTCCCTTGTGTGACCTTGAAGAGCAAATATATCAGTATCATCTTTAGCAGTGCCCAGCTCTTTCTTCAACACTACTCTATGTGGAAAATATTGGAGAGAAAGATGGTTAATGCCTTCATTGCTAAACACAAGGCATGAGATAGCAACAACAACACCATCTGTGCAGTAATTTTTGTCCAGCTCCTACTATGATACAAAACCAATTATACAAAACTATATAAAATTCTAAATGAAGAGGAATTAACCGACCATTTTCAGAAAGTCCAAAACATATAATATATTTTAATCAAAATCATTAGAGCATTTTTCAGAATATCAAAAATAATAAAAATTTTTCCATGGATAGGTTGGTTTAGGGAGGCGGATTTTCTTGAAAATCTTTGTACCCCATACTTAAAAATGCTGAGCTTAAATATGAAGTTTGATATTTATTCAACCTTTCTTTTGGCTATGCTGCTCTCTCTCTCTTTCACACACTCATACACACGCACATGTATGCACACACACACACACACACACACATGCACACACACACATACACACACACACACACACGAAACCTGTTTCTAAAACTGATTTTTTGTTTATTCAGGGCCTACAAAATGTGTAAACCTGGGGAAATACAGAGCACTGAATTTCAGTGTGAAACACAATGTTTCCTCTCCTTACTATAGAAATAAGTAGTAGTGAAAGTAAAAATTAAGAATTGATAAGGCTCGCTGTCAGATTTTTTGTAACATTTCCAGTATACATGGCTATATTAACTTCCATAGCATTAAACTTGGGTAGCTAAAACTTGCAGAATTAAAAGCTTCTGATGTGTGTTCTGCTACCGATAGTATTTCCCAAGAAAATGGACTCTTCTGGAAAAAGATAAGGAGAATAACATGTATGAACATTTTCCCATCAGTGGTTCATTCTTCTTCTGAATTTCTCAAATTGATGGAAGTTAAAAAGCCCAAACATAGTTGAAACTCACTACCTAATTCATTAACACCTTGGCAGTCAAAATATTAGCTTTGGACCCTGCAAACATAACAGTTCTGGAAGCAACAGCTGTGAATTGCAAAAAATAAAATTCTGTGAATGGAATATTGTTGAACTACATAAAACTGTATAAATTAAAAACAGAACTCTGAAAACCTACCTGTACATTTCAGGAAGCTGAAATCCCAGTGGTGTAACAGGAGACAAAATGGGTGATGGATCTATGATTGATGATGTTTCATTGCTTGGTGAAGCTCTGTGTACTGTTGATTGATTTGGAGTTGCCCAGAAGTTAGGAGATGACTGAAACATTTCAGGTAAGTAATTCACGGCTTATGTTATTTCCATACATTAATACCATAATTCTTCAATGTTTTATTGATTTAAAGAAAGTAAGAATACCTGTTTATTTCCAAATGCTGTTTTATTAGGAGTCATTGGAATTCTTTGAGATAAAAGGGGATTCGATGAACTGTTCATTGTGACATTATTTCTTGTACTACCAACTGAAATTGGACTTATATGCTTATGGCCCTGAAGTACCAACTTCTCTTTGCTGCAACATTTTAAGCAGAATTTCATCAGAGTAATTTTAACTAGTTACCTTTGTATCAGTATATTCTTATTACTTGTATTTTTGGCTACTTAACAAACTGGAGAGCAAATGATGCTCACTTCCAATATATCAGATGAATCATCTCATCCTGGGGATGAGTGATTTGGTATACCTGCATGTTACAGATTATGCGACAGGTGGGTAGCTACTCTAAAGTGATTCACCACATTCACCAGACTATCTGATAAGCCTGTGATGGTGTGCTTTAACATGTACTGCTAGCCCAGTGGTCGCCATGTTGATTTACAGTCAAGGTTCAGATTTCGAAATACTATTGTATGCATTATTTGCTTCCATATTATTCTTTTGAGAATGTTATAGAATTGCGTATGGTTTGTTCAAGTGCAAGTACAAGGAACATTCTAGAGATGCAGCAGAATGTAAAAGAACACATCATCTATACAAACAGAAACTTCTGCAAAGATGATTTCCTATAGCTCACACATTTCTATGGGTTACAACTTGCCTTGTAGAAACCAGAACACTATACAAGATATCTCATCTATAAAAATATCATCCTGTCTGTGGCCAGGTAATCATGGAGCATGTGACTCCACATTGTACTGCAAAGGACATTAACAGGGATTTCAATATTAGCCAATTGCCCATGTGGAGAATACTGTTTAATTGCAATTCTGTAGGCTTGTGTGTGTTGACCTAGTTTTTGTTAAGAATCTCTGAAAGAGGTTGGTGAACAGAGTTGAATTACATGCTGCTGGCACAGGTTTAAGCTTATTTATTTAGCTAAAATATATATTGTGTAGAATGGACTGAAATGCAGAACTGCTATATTACTTGCCAATATGAATGCAATTGAATTGAACTGTTGTCAGTGTTCTCTTTTCAAGTAGGTTACTCTAATTTCTCCCCAAGGTGGCCATATGCTATTGTCCTGGAAAGGAAAGAGTAAGTTGGCTGACATTGGCTACATTTGCATCTTTCATCCCCTTGCACAAGACAGCTACATACTGAGGGCCAATTTGAATATGGGACGAACGTGTTCAGTTCCCCACACCATCTCACTGTAGAGTAATACACTTGGCCGAAAGAGGTCCGGGAAGTGGACGAGGCATCCCGAATGGGTTGTGGTTTGTTTGTTTTGTTTAAGAGCGCTCAACTGCTAGGTCATTAGCGCCCTTGTAAACTGGTTCATGCCAAAGGTGAGAGATAAAGATCAGTACAAAATATCATGGCAAAGGACAGAGATAAACATGAATATAAAAAGCAAAGCAAAAGCCAGAGATAAATATCGATATAAACATATAGCACAAGCCGTAAATAAATATATAAAACTGAACCAATTAGTATGACAAACCTGCTATTAAGATGACTAATTCAGCATTTGGAAATTCATTTTCGACACAAAATTAAAAATCCCATCAACCGCTTGATTATCATGTGCTAAGTCCTGTGCAAGACTATCCGGCAGTTGCAGAGAGTCCCGATGCTGTGATAGAGCAATACACTCTATCAACACGTGACAGACCGACAGACCCTCGCCACAAAGCGGACAAATAGGAGCAGAGTCACCCTTAATTCTGGAAAAGTGGTATAAGCCCAAACACGATTATAGACCTTGAGTAGAAAATACTTACCTTAAGGAGAGAGCTGGATAAGTTCAGGTCCTGGTGCTGATAGTCGCGAAGATGAAAGACGACGCATTTTATTGTATTCAAAATTAACATATTCAGTGTGGAGGCGATGCTGGAAAACCCTAAGAGCATGTCTGAAAGCGCAAATGGCATTTCGGCACTCTTCCATCCAACAAGGGACTGAAAATCGACGAGGATTGGCCATCGACCATGGAATAGCTTGCTCAGCAGCAGAAAGAATCTTCTCTGTGAGATGTTGGACGAAAACAGCCACATAGTCCTGCTCATTGTAATTAAACACAGCCAATTGGGAGTAAAAATTCCAGTTTGCTTGATCTAAGTGCCATCTAGGTAGGCGTGTGGAACATGTATCTTGTGTTAAGAGACTAATAAGACATGGAAAGTGGTCACTAGAGTGAAAATCAGAGATGACATTCCGTTTCAAGGAAACTGCTAACTGTGGCGAACTAACTGCAATATCAAGATGTGAAAAAGTGTTGTAAGAGTCTGAGAGAAACGTAGGCTCTCCGGTGTTCAGAAGAGCTAGGTTATTATTGCCCAAAAAATCGGCAATTAATTTAGCTCTCGCACATGCCCGAGGTGAACCCGTGAGGGTGATGGGCAATAACGTCTCCCACCAACAGAATAGGCGTTGGTAACTGAGAGACTAGATCTTCTAAATCCATTAGAGAGAGGTCATCGACGGAGGCAGGTAAATGCTACAGATGGTAAATCGAATGGAGGGCAGTTTAATCCTTACAGCCACTGACTGGATGTCAGACTGTATGGATACAGATTCCACAAATATATCACCTCTGATGAGCATCATAGTGCCGCCGTGCGCAGGAATACCCTCTTCCGGTGTGAGATCACATCGTGCTAGGGTATATCGTCTAAGTTGAAAGCTGTCTTGCGGACGGAGTTTAGTCTCTTGTAAACACACACCCAAAGGCTCGTACTTGTTGAGCAAAAGTTCAAGTTCTGGTCGATGTGCTCTAATTCCACGGATGTTCCATTGTAAGATAGCCATTAGAGATATAACGGGATAAGTTCTTAATCGTAGAAGCGTACTACGTTGTGGAAAGCGGTTGTCGAATCAATTTTCCCTTTTTCTTTGGTGTCGGGCTAACACCCTTAACGGAGGGTTTATCCTGTCTCTTTTTCACTGTCGTTTTGGCAATGTGGGTAGAATCCTCCTGCGTATCTCTTCCACGGGACAGGACCCCTTTGCAATAGAAAATCTCGGTTCGAGAACCCCGAACCGATTGGAAGTTGAGATCAGCGAAAATGTTGATGGCTCATCCGAGTCCTTCCCAGAAGATTCCTCAGAAGAGGATCTCCGAGGAGATGTTTGTGGATTTTTCTTTCCCTTGGATGTTCCGGGTACAGCCTTTACATTTTCCTTCGGGAAGTCAGTTCGGTTATAGCTGGTCTTGAACTTTGTCTGTGGTGCCTTATAAGTTATGGGCTTGCCAGTCTTATTGCTTGAAGTCGATGGTCTTGTTGTTGAATTTACTAAAGGGAACTTGGCAGGTGTTGTTGCAACTGTAGATGTGGATTTCGAAGGCTTTGGACGTGATGTGGCTACGAGAATCTTTTCTGAACTTGTGGCCCCTTTAACATCGCTTGTTTGAGTTGCGATTTCCCGACTCGGTACCGGTCTAGCTGCAACTGAGCTATAGGTACCGGACTTCGGGACAGAGGGTTGGCGGGTGCGCAAGAGTTGCTGTGCAGAACGGCCTTCTCCCTAACCCGGATCTCCTGGTTCGCCCTTTCCTCTGTAAAACGGGGGCATTCTCGGGAACTGGATGGATGTTCACCACTGCAGTTAACGCATGTTGGAGCTGATGTACATGGCCCCTCGTGTGAGAATTCTCCACACTTAGCTCAGGTAGCTTCACCAAAACAGAAATCACATGTATGACCAAAGCGTCTGAGCGTGTTCGGTATACGCCGTAACTTCAATGGCTTCATATTCTGCCTTAATTTTTTGAGGTAGTTTTACCCGATGAAACGTAAGAAACAGGGTACGAGTAGACACAAATTCACCTCCTTGTCTCTGTTGAACCCGATATACAAATGTCACATATTGTTCTTCTAGATTCTCTTGAATATCCTCATTGGACATGCCGTCCAATGCACGGATGTTTACAACACCGCGCGGAGGAGTTCAAGGTTTTGTGCATTTCGACCCTAATTGGATAGCTTACTAATAAGTTGGCCTTAAAATATTCGCTGCCTGGGATGCTGAATTTGTTTCAATCAGGAGCGTGCCATTGCGAGTTCTATTACGAGATTTTACTACACCAGCAATTTTATCCTGACTCTTTTGGGAGCTGAATGGACTAACATACTGAACTTCCTTCCTTCTTCAGTTCTACTAATAACTAAGTAGCGAGGACCACAACACTCGACTACTTCCTTAACAATTACTTTGGTGGTTATTTTTTATTCTTTTGTATCCATAGCTCTTGGATCCTTTACTATTACAAATGTCTCAGATGGCACGCTCACATCCTGGGCGCCACCCCAGCTTAGGTGAAAGTCCTGCTTGCGAACTTACTCACCTTAGGGTCTCACCTCCCAATACATAGACCGTCTTCAGGAGTGTAACAGCTCATGTAATTGCCCCTCCCCGGGAATGACCTTTATCAGCGGATACGAACACAGTCCTACATGATACTCAGGGGCTGGGAGTTACGCATTACCCAGTCACCCCTTGCGACTCCCCTCCTCCGTCCCGCGCAGTGGTATCCTCAAACTGTGTTCAGTTAGGTAACTAGAGATTGGTCAAACACGCTTATGGACCACAGTAAATTGGGCGTTGGCATAAGCCCTCTCACTCTTAGAGGAACCCAATCGAGAGTGTGATTCGATACCCCGGGAGCGCCAATCTCGTACCTACCGTATTAGGCCCCTGCGGGAGGGTTGTGGTTGGTCTACGCCCTGAGTTGGAGCTAGTTCAGCTGTTTACTACGACTACTCCTGGGCATTAAGCTGCAGTTCTAATCCCAGAGTATTATCCCACTACGTTTCAGCCAACTGAAGGGAGATTTTACTCTTTTGGCAGAGACAGTGACCGGCTTACCGCTGATTTGTAACTTGAACGTACGGTCCGCGTAGCTAATTTTGCGGTACGGATCGGTGCATGGTGACAAGTGGACGGCGTACACCATCTTGACGCCGCAACACATATATGGTATCCTACAAGGACGGATGGACGAACTTAGCCCGGTAGTGTTGGTGAGGTGTTGTTACAGGAATGAGCTGCTGCATGACTCGGCTCAGCTCCTACGTTATGTCAGCCGATGAAATGATGCTCTGATTGGTTCGCAAAGAACTTCCCAGGGAGGGGGAGCGGTTTACGTAAACGAGCTCGGCTTCCAACGCTGAAGTTTCGCCTTGACCGGTTTCCTAAGACAATGGAGAATGATAGGTAACGCGATGGTCTAAGAGGCGTCCTCGTGTCACATCAGGGCCTCTTTCATTGTAGATTCGAAGCGCTCAAACATGCCGTTCGATGCAGGGTGGTAGGCAGTCGTTACAGACAGATGCACTTCCGCACGGATTCGTCAGGAGGCGGAAGGCATAGGACAGCAACTGTCGATCTTGGCCCGTGGTTACCACCTGGGGGCAACCAAACCGGGCAATCCAGCCCGAAAACAGCGTCGTCCGTGCGGTTTCTGCCAAATATCGCATACTAGGAATGGCTCCGGCTAGCGTGTAAAGCGGTCGATCACAATGAGGCAGTACCGGGATTATCCGGAGGTTTGCAGGCCCGGCACTGTCCACGTGGGTGTGAAGGAATCGTCTGATAGATGCAGCGAAGTTGCCCATGGGGGGTCGCATTTTGGCGCACATCTGTTGCGTTGGAAAGGCTGACAGTTACCAGCGATAGCCAAACGCTCTTGAGCAAGACAGCGCGATTGGAATACCACAGGATGGCCGTGGGTGGTGCGGATGAAGTGCACCGTCAAATAGTGTAACTCCCGGGAGAGAGCGTCAACGCCAGAAACTCTCAGAAGGGTGCTAAAGGGCGTCTCTCTGTAAACGGTTTTCATACTAGTTATCGACGTGCTGACAGACATGCTGGATAGCAACCACGTTGTGAGGCCATCTAGTAGGCGTTTCTGACAGCGGTTCACCAAGAGGTTGAAGGAGAGAACGTCAGTCCTAATGATGGGGTGGAGGATATCGGCGATAACAAAGCACTAGAAAAACTTCGGGTGGACGTTGAGGTCCAGGTTCAGTGGCACCCGGAGCGCATAATGGTGTCATTAGCCGCTCGCAGGTCTTAATTGACACGTTCCCGAGGTCCAGCCAAGAATCTGCTCGGGAAAACGCAGAGATAAGAACCCCAAAAAATTAAATTTAGTTTTATTTATGGACGTTCTTTAACTGCTGTGGTCCTTAGCGATCCATTCTATATTGGGCGTAAACGACCGGAAAGTTTGCTCAGAGGCCTTTTCATCAGGTTTGAGAATGATTTACGTGCCGTAAATCCACGACACGGAACCACCGGCTGCATTTCCTTTTGAACCCGCGACCTCGGGAACTAGAGGCTAGCATGGTAACCACTACACCACAGAGAGAACCCGTGTCAATCAGTGACCTGAATCGATTTGGTGGTGATGTCTGAGGTAGAGGCGGTCATTGCGAATATTGCAGTCGTGTGCCGCCAGTAACGGCTGATGGTCCCGTTTTGCTGCGGACTAAAGCAGCAGGGATTCTGCATTGCCGAGGCCCTTAGACCGGTGGTGGCACTAACAGTAGCCAGCATCGTTGTTGCCTTGGTTGCTGCATCCGTCGCTCCTTGGTCGTGAACGAGAACTGGGTCACCCATCTCGTGTTACTTCGAGGCGAATACCTGGTGCTTCTGCCTCTCGATCTTCTGCAGCATTTCCATGAGGTCGTCCGAGAGGTGGGGCCAGCAACGGTAGCCTGTGGTAAAAACTCATTCATGCGGTCCATTAGCTGTGACAATGAACACGGGGTGGCGTTCGTTTGGCTAGTCAGGATGGAATGGAGGTGTGTCGGTAGGCGGCTGCTCCAGATGCTTTGTAGGAAGTTGTCTGACAGAGTCAGTGCCGCAAGAACTGCGACGGTTTGCGGTTACCGTGGTAAGCACTTACCGAACATGCTGTTCCTGCGACGTGGAAAGGTGACTCACCAGCTCCTCTTAACGGTATAGTTCGGATGGTGGAGATGCTTTTGACGTTCTCGACTTCGTCGCGTAGCGATGCTGCAGCTGTCTAGTTGGTTATATCGGACAAGGCAATTGCGCCTGCGCAAGCCATAGAGGCGGACCCTCCGGCAAAAACGGTGACAGTTTTATGGTTATGCGGAAGGTTTCTTTACCGGGCTCCTGTCGCCTAGAGTTGTTGCTCCTGGAGATCATTTCAGGGTCACCAATTTGTAGACGGGTGTATTTCACCCTACTTCTTTTAGGATCTCTGAAAGGAGGATGGTGGGCAGAGTTGAATCACATGCCAGCACAAGTCTAAGCTTATTATTCATTTAACTTAAACATATACAGTAGAGAGCAGTCTGAGAAACAAAACTACTACTCTGCTTCAGTACTACATAAACACAGCTGCACTTAACTATCTTTTGTGTGGCATATTCAAACAGGTCAGTAAGTTCTCCCCTCAGTGACCAGTTGCTATTGTCCTGAAAGGGAAAGAGAAAGCTTGCTGACCTTGGCTACAGTTTTCAGCTTTCATTCCATTGCACAGGACAGCTGCATTTTGGTGACCAATTTTAATGTGGGAGGAACCATATTCAGTTCCATACAGCTTTAGCCTTACCACATGAAACTTCACCAGGAGCTGTAGCAGCCAGATCATGGATGGAGAGTGGCATTCACTATGTGGGTCATACAACCCACTATGAGGACCTACTCAATTGAGATCTCTAAATCCATGTTCTATAACATGAGCTGGATGAAGTGCTATTATACAGCAAAACAATGTGATACCAAAACGATGGGGTGCCAACACCTAATGCTAAACCTCAATGCCACTTAACCAGAATGGTAAATCAGACATTATGGACTGATAGCCTGGCCAGCATGTTCATCCAATTTAACCCCACTTAAGTTTCTCTTATGAAGCTAGTGTTGCCTTAAATATACTGCCTGAGCACAAGTAGCCAATTACTTGTTAATATCTTAGGGAATGCATTGTCTTAGCTTGTCATAAAATCACATTCGCCAGGCTGTAATGGGTTGGGATGACAATGATGGTTGGGCTCAGGGAATGCAGGGTCATCATTTCAAATTTCTCTTACAACCACATGGAAGAAACATACAAACTTCAGTAAAATTCTGCCTGTGTGATAAAATATATGACAGCATTATTAATTCAACCAAAAAGTGCATATAAAGCTTAAGCTCTGTGTTTAACAGGTACTTCAGCATCTGTCAAAAGATTTCTTCGTGATATGAACAGCATACGAAAATTAAAGGAATCTGCGTTGAATGTTTCCAGTGTTAAATGTTTCAATGATCAGAATGAATGTGGTACACAAATTTTACGAATTTTGAGTTACTACTGGAAAACACACAAATGTTTCTAAAATGTAAGGAAATCTGAGAATTAGGTACTACTATACGTATTTGACTAGTAATATGTATAATGTGATATGTGATCATCTTCTGTGTCTGATATAGTATTCTATTTTAAAATCTGAAGTGTCCAATTTTAGACTGAGAGAAAGGTGGCCATCTTACGAATACACAAATCATGGTTTTGAATCGATTTTTATTTATGGACGCTCTTTAACTGCTGTGGTCCATTGCGTTCCGTTCTATATTGGGCGTGAAAGTCCGGTAATTTTGCTCAGAGGCCTCTTTATCAGGCTTGAGGTTCTTTTACGTGCCATAAATCCACGACACGGGACAACCGGCTTTACTTCCCTTTCGAAGAAAGCCATGCTAAGGACTTTTAGGTCCGAAAAAATCCATCGTTTTCTGCCGGGTTGGAACCTCTTTCGGGAACTAGAGGCTAGCATGGTAACCACTACAACACAGAAGATTACAAATCATGGTTTTGCATACTTAATCTGGCGTTTTGGATTAAACAGATTTTAGTCAGAATGCGGGGTACCACAAATGTAGAAGAAATCTTTGTCACAGTTGAGGTGGATTCCTGAATTAGAAGGAGCAGTTTAATGGAAAACAATGTACTTTAAATCCTCAGCAATATGCTCTTGCACTGGAAACTATGTTACATACTACGGTACAAATTAAAGGCAATTATTATAATACTCTGTGCAGAGTCTGTTTTTTATTTTTCTAAAGTTGCTGTTTTAAATGCCTGCTGCTTAGCGGTGAGCGCTGAGTACTCTCTTGTTTATCCCAAAATCGTGTCAGGAAAATCTCTGAGAATCTGATACGCCAGGTTCTTAGAAATAAGCACATTTCACTGTTTTTTAGCACAAACGTTTTCTATTTATTCAACTATGTCGAATTACAATGTTCTTTCACCCTTCTTGTGGTGAAATAAAACCTTCATATCTCATATATACAAAGAATAAGGGAATTCTATGAATGAAGCACAAACCGTTTATCCCGCCTATATCCCTGACGCTGGCCAGAGCTTGGAATCTAATACAGTACCCCCTAGGTTTGACCTTTATTTGTAAACAATCTTAATAGGATCCCCGGAAACATCCATTCATTTTTATAGATGTTGCTTTCATGGAATCAACAAATGTGTTAAATCCATGGCCATGTATATTTCTCTCTGCCTATATTTTCTTATTTAGTCAGTTTTTTATGTATTCCGTGTTTAATTTCCATCTAAGTTAATTAAATTCCTCGTAACACAAACATTGGTTATGTTAATGTATTAATTTTACGGTACATATAGATTAATAATTATGGCAATTACATGAAAAATAAATAAACATTCTAACAAATAAACAAACATTACATCAAGATGCAAATTAACATGTTTACATTCATACATATAACCAAGTGAGTACATTTAGCAACTTTAAATGTGGTCTCAATCTAAGCAGATAAACAAGACCTATAAGTTAGGCTCATATAGTATTATAATTTGTACCTGTTGAGTAAAAACTTAGATTACAGTTTCACCACTTTATGGGAAGCATGTCTTTTAACCTTAAACTGAAAAATTCAATTGCTCCAAGCTTTAAATATTTACATTCAAATAAATCCAAAACAACAATAATTAATGGGCACTTGCAGAAATGTTTAGATAACGCTAATTATTACTATATGTTGTTTAACTCATTTCAGTATTTTACTTTTGCCGCAATTTGAAACATACCCATACTGATTCTTACTAATACATTGACTGTTTTTAAACGGAATCTTTGGTTCATCAAATTTTCAACCTCATGACGATAATAGTTTATCATCATGACCACCACCTACATCCTATCGTCACAGTACCATAACTTCACAATAACCACCATTAACACCACTATGGCGATTTCTTTAATTCCATTTATACCACACCTTTAACTACATTGGTCCTATCGGTGGCCATTCCCTTGGAAATTATTGTGTATTGCAATGGTGTTAACTCGTTTTCTCTTGTTGTTGGGTCTTGCACTTGATAGGTTTTTATCATTAGGTCACGCAAGCATTCACACTCTCATTCATGTAGTGGTTACCATGATAGCCTTTAGTTCCCGAGGTCGCGGGTCAAACCCGGCGGAGGGCGATGAATTTTTTCGGACGTAAAAATCCTTATCATGGCTTCCTTCGGAAGGGAAGTAAAGCCGGTGGTCCCGTGTTGTAGATTTACGGCACGTAAAACAACCTCAAGTCTGATAAAGATGCCTCTGAGTAAAATTTCCTGTCTTCAAGGCCCAATATGGAATGGGATGCTAAGCATCACAGCAGCTAAAGAGTGTTCATAAGTAAAACTCAATTTAAATTTTATTACTCTCGTTCATTCTTCCGGACACTGTGGAGGATAGGGAATAATCTTGGCTAGAGAAAAATTCCACCCCAGCCAGGAATCGAATCGGGGACCCCTCGCACTGACTGAGCTATGAGGCCAGCCCACCATTTTTGTCAGTTTCTGCATCAGCTTCTCAACGATGACCACATTGGTAACAACAGTAATAATTGTCACCATGATATTCATCAGCACAACCATTGTCATCTTCACAATAATTTCCACCCCACAATCATCTTCAGCATTACTACCACTATCAACAACTTTACCACTACCCACGAAAATACCATCCTAATATAAACACAGGATAACCACCATTATAGCTACCATCAGCATCGCTTTCACTATTTACTCACCATTACAGCCGCCTCGGGCATCACAACCTCAGCCGTGATATTAACAATTATCAATATTGTGACCACGTACGCGAGGATACGTACGTGTCGCGTTATACGTGAGAGCATTCCAGCCCCCCTTAGCTGATCGCCTGATTGTTAGCGCATACGGCCGGCACCTTTAAGAACAAATGGCTCGCTAACAATGGCCCAAGCAACAAACTTTATGTGCGTTCCCCGCCCTTCTGGAAATTTCCCCGTCTGCAAGTTTGAGAGGACTCTTCGAAAGTAGCCGCTCCATCGAGAACATTCCCCTCTTTGTTGCGGGGCTATGTAATGGGGGCTGCTGGCGGGCAGTTATTGAGTCGAATTAGAGAGAGAGAGAGAGAGAGAGAGAGAGAGAGAGTCGAGTGCAGTCGGCAGCTAAGATGAGCGAGAAGTTCATACGCTGAACGTCTAAGTAGCGAAACGAATTGTTCACAGCGGTTGAAGTCATCATTTGTTTCCTGATGCCAGGAGTGGGATTGAACGTCATGATGGAGGCAATGATCATAGAATGATGAGACGAAATCAAGACCATGAAATCCGAAATAGAAAATAAGGAAGAGAAAATACAGTCTGGAATCGAGAAGATGGAGAAACTGCAGTCCGGAATTGAGAAGATGAGAAATGAAATAACGTCAGTGAATTCCGCAATCGAAGAGAAAATACAGTCAGGAATGGAGAGGATGACGCTAAAACTATCAACTAAAATTGACAAAATCTGACCGGCGTGAAGAAGGACATGGAAGAGATCAGCCAACGCGTTAACGTCCTGGAGGACTTCGGGAACGTCTTTAAGTCCTGGAAGGAAGAATCCACGGCAGTATCAAGGAAACTGAAAGCCATGGTGAAAGGAATGTTTGAAGCGAGACTTAAGGACGTTAAGGTCGAGACGCCAAAGGCAACACTTATCTGCGCGCATCAAACCACCCAAATACGACGCAACGTCGACCTTGAAAGGCTTCCACCGCCAAATCGCCACCGTCGCCGCCCAAAACCGATGGTCAGAAGAGGAATAATTTGCACAGCTGATAGTCACCTCCGGGGACGATGGCGGAGATTTGGAATGTGATCTCGACGTCGGCAGAGGCTGAAGACATCTGGGAGGCTCTCGAAAACCGATTTTGGAACTATCGCTTGGCCACAGTCTACCGTAGTCAGCTCAAGTCAAGGCTGCAGCAGCATGTGGAGACGTGACGGGATTGACCTGGAAAATGAATAGTTGGTGAACGGGGCTATGGTGAATCTCCCCAATTACGTGTCCCAGGGACACATCTACTCCTTTGTCGAAGGAAGCATGGCCCAAAATACGCCAGCGTCATCCATGAGGCGCTACCGCCACATTGAGAATGGAAGCGGCCAAGGTAACGGCAGCCCCCACCTCGAATACCAGGGTATCCGATACGATGGAGACGGAGGATTAACCCAAAGACGACAATGAAGATCCTCAGGTGGCGTGTGTTGGGGCTGTGGCCAGCTGCGATAACTTAAAAGGGCCTGCACACACCAGTCGACGAGCAGACGGAAAAGCCAATAAGGTCCGGCGTGGCGAGCGGCACGTCGAGACAGTTTTCATACCCCCTCGAATGACGCTCCGTGTTTTGGGCAGAAGAGAGGATGACGCCGGCGGCTGGAAACAAGGAAAGGTATCAGATACTAGTGAATTCAGCAGAAACCGTGACCGTGATCAGACATGAAGTGGCGAAGGGCTTGCAGTCAAGGAAACCGAATCGGCCCTACCAGTTAGTAACGGCATCGGGCGAAACCTTGCCTGTGGAAGGAACCCTGCTGGAGTTAACTCTAGGGCGAAGCATTGTGATCCCGTGGGTGTTAGTAGCAAGCGTGAGCGAGGACGTGACATTAGAACTGGATGTCCCCAGAAGCCATGAGGCGACGGTCGACGCGATCCAACTAAGACAAGCTGACGCTCCGGAACCGCAACTAACATCTGGGGATCTGCAGGCTGATTCTGGCGGAGGATTGGTTGTACCTGCAAGAAGCGAGGTAGTGAAGAAGGCTCGCCGTGAATGTCACTGGTCAAGGAGCCTGGCTGTTAACCGGAAGGCACCCTTGAACGAGTTGTGTATTTCCAGGGCATTGTTGCCTTGCCGGAAGGAAGTGCTTGTGAGACTGCTGAATCCGTCAAACATCGATGCCGTCCAGACCGAAACGGAGTTGCGTAAGTACGAATCAGCTGCGAACGAATCGCCGTGTGAAGGTTCCGAGCTAGCAGCGTCGCAAGGTTTAGAGCCACGGCAAAACTGAAGAGGGTGCGGCATCTACTTCGACAACGCTAGTCTTCATCCAAGGGAGTGGCGATTACTGTCACACCAACCGAGTAATCCACCACCTCGACACCGAGGATTCCCTTCCTAACCGGCAACCACCAAGACGAGTTCCTCTGGCAAAGCAAGCGGAGGTACGGGACACATAGGAGGCATTGAGATCCAGGGGAATTACAGAAGCTCGACAGCCATTGCGCCTCTCCTGTAGTCGTAGTGAAGAAGAATAACGGCGAGCTGCGTTTCTACGTGGACTATAGGAAGCTGAATGTTATGACTAGTAAGGACTGTATTCCTTTGCCCTGAATTGACGACACCCTGGTCACTCTTGCTGGTGTCCATTGGCTCTCGACATTGAACCTGAAATCTGGATACTGGCTGGTGGGCCTAGATTTCAGAGACAAGGAGAAGACCACATTCACGACTGCGAAGACTGTTGGAAGTTTACGGTTATGCTCTTTGGCCTGTGCAACGCACCAGCCACCTTCCAGCGCCTCAGAGAGTCAGTGATGAGGGATGATTTACTATGCCTACCTTTTATATCTAGACATCGTGGTTATTTTCAGCACCCTCTAAGGCCATCTCGAGAACCTGGTCAAGATATTTCAGAGACTGCAGGTATCCAACCTGCAGCGTAATGCGAAAAAGCGCCAACTCTTCTCTTTGGTTATAAAGCCTCAACAGCTGGGAAGACCACGGGTCCGGAGAAAATAAAAGGCTGTGAGAGATTGCCCAAAGGACAAACAAGATATGCGTTGTTTTTTAGAGTTATACACCTATTTCCGCCGGTTCGTCAGATGGCTCTCCAAATTCGCGAAGCCTCTCACTCGTCTGACGGAAGAACACCGGCCTTAAATGTGGACAGAAGTGGCCGAGGCCTTTATCTGATGCTTATGATAACTTTTGTTTAAGAGTGTCAACTACCAGGTCATTAGCGCCCTTTTAATACAATTCATGCCAAGCGCCAGAGATAAAGCTCAGTACAACAAATCATAACACAACCAGAGATAGAAATGAATATATAAAACCTAACAGAAGCAAGAGTTAGAGATAAATATAAAATCATAGCAAAAGACACAATGTAATACCAATATACATAAAAATAATCCGAAATATACGAATAACCTGACATGAATATGCCTAAATCTGCATTTGAAAAGTTACCTGTGACACAAAACTGAAAACCCTCTCAACCGCTTGCTTGTCGTCCGCTAAGACTTCTGCAAGTCTGAATGGCAGTTGCAGAGTGTCCCGAAGACATGCCAGAGGAATACTCTAGCAACACTTGCCGCACCGACAGATTTTCACTACACAGCGGACAAAGAGGAGCAGGATCCCGCTTAAAAAAGTGACCGTGAGTAAATTTGCAGTAGCCAGTACGCAACCGAGCCAAAATCACCTCCACGACGAGATACGCGAGAGGAAGTTGCCCAGTTTATCGGAACGTTCTTCACTACCTTAAGCTTATTTCTGCTCAGAGCTAACCAGGTCCTGATAAAGGGGCACGTGTGCAAAATTACCGGTCTTTGACGCCCAATATAGAATGGGACGCTAAGGACCACAGCAGTTAAAGAGCGTCCATAAATAAAATTCAATTATTAGTTCTCGCGCCAGCGTGATAGCACCGTTCTGGAAACGAACACCTGGAGCCTTGATTTAGTGGAGCTGTTCATATAACGTTCGTCCAGCGCGGTGTTATAAAAGGAAGTGAACGTTGGATGTATAGATATACATTTAAGCCCACAGCCATAATTTCTCAACAGGACATCACGCCGATATTGCAGAGGAGTTTCTGCCGATTCGGAGTAAAGACTCATAACTGGGCCAGTTGCAAAAGCACCAATGGCCCGAATAACACGAATGCTCCGATTATGGATTGTGTACAATCTTCTCAGCACAAATTGTCGTGCTGAAGAATAAACGATACATCCGCAGTCTATCTTGGTTCGGGATAGTGCGCGATATAGTCACTGTCGTTCTGGCAATTTGGGCAGAATTCTCCTGGTCCATCTCCTTTACGGGGAAGGGCCCCTTTCGAATACACAATTTCGGTTCGAGCATCTCGAAACAATTGGAAGTGGAGATCGGTAAGATGTGGATCGCCGACCTTAGTCCTACCCAGAAGACGATTGGACATGTTCGTGAACTTTTCTTACACTTGGATGCTCCGGGTAGACAATTTTCTTTCAAGAGGTCAGTTCTGTTATAGCTGCCGTTGAAAGTTTTCGGTGAAGCATTAATCATTACGGGTTTACCGGTCTTATTCTGGTTTAAATGGTGTTTTGCTGAATTGATCTTGTCAGTAACAGATGTAGGTGCTAATTTAGAGGGAATTGGCTGCGTTCTAGCAACGAGAATATTTTCAGTAATTGTGGCCTCGTTTATATCACTGCTCTGAGTTGCGATCTCCCGAATGGGTATGGTTTAGCTACAACTGAACTATAGGTACCGGACTTCGAGACAGAGGGTTGGCGGATACGCATACGTTTCCATGATTCCGAGGATACCATCTCCCTAACCTAGATATCCTGGATCCCGCTTTCCTCTGCAGAACGGGGACATTCTCTGGAACTTGATGGGTGTGCACGGTTGCAGTTAACGCACGTTGGAGCTAATGCACATGCAGCATCGTAAAAATATCTCCGCACTTAACGCACGTAGATTCCCCGTTACAAACCTGGCTACTGTGCCCAAAGCGCTGACACTTATAGCATTTCAGCGGATTCGGTATATATGGCCTAACTTCAATGACCTCATATCCGCATTAATCCGTTGAAGGATATCTACCCAATCAAAAGTAAGGAACATCTTACAAGTAAGCACTAATTCCCACCTTTCTTTACGCTGAACCTGATATACGGATGCCACATTTTATTCTTCCAGATTCTCTTGAATCTCCTCATTGAACATAACGTCCAATGCAGAATGTTTATCACCCCGCGCGAGGAGTTCGAGGTCCTGTGCATCTCACCACGTATAGGGTAACTGGCTAACGTACTTCCTTTAGTATTCTGCCTGCCTGGGATGCTGAATGTGCTTCAACCAGGAGCGTGTCATTACGAGACCTAATGCAAGAATTGGCTGGACCAGGAATGCTACCCAGGCGTTTTTGAATAACAAACGGATTCGCCGAATAAAATCTGTTACCTTTCTCTGTTCTATCATTAAGCAAGTAACCAGGACCACAATACTCGAATACTTCTTTTTCATTAACCTTAGTATTTATTTTGGATTTTTTGTATCCATAGCGCTTACATCCTTCACCATAGCAAACGTCTCCAATTGGCACGCTCACATCCTTGGCGCCACCCCAGCTTAGGTGAGAGTCCCGGCCTGGATCCTCCTCATCTTAGGGCCCCACCTCCCAATTTATGGATAGAGGGACGCAATCGCCTTCAGGAGTGTAACATATCACATAATGACCCTCCCCGCGATTGGCCTTTATCAGCAGATACGTACACATTCCCATATGACACTCAGGGGCTGGGATTTACGCGTTAACCGTTCACACCTTGCGACTCCCCTCCTCCGTCTCTCGCAGCAGTATCCATCAGACTGTGTTCGGGGAGGTAACTTGTAGCTGCTCAAACACACTTGTGAACCAAACTATGTTGGGCTAATGGCATAAGGCCTTTCACCTCTAAGAGGAACCCAATCGAGAGTCTGATAGAAACTAGCAGATAGCGTGGGAAAAATAAATATACAGGATTCATTCTAGTGACCACTTCCCATGTCTTATTAGTCTCTTAACACAAGATACATGTTCCACACGCCTACTTAGGTGGCGCTTAGATCAAGCCAACTGGAATCTTTACTCCCAGTTGGCTGTGTATAATTACAATGAGCAGGACTGTGTGGCTGTTTTGGTCGAATATCCCACAGAGAAGATTCTTTCTGCTGCTGAGCAAGTTATTCCACAGTCGACTGCTAATCGTTGTCGATTTCTAGTGCCTTTGTGGACGGTGGACGGAAGAGTGCCGAAATGCCATTCGTGCTTGTAGGTATGCTCTTATGGTTTTCCAGTTTGCCCCCACACTGAATAACCTAATTGAATACAAGAAAATGCGTACCAAGTCTAGATATATTATAAATGATAAAGACATCTTAGAGCAAGTTTGTAGCTTCATTTAATCGAACACACCTTCCTTTGTCGTTTGGGATAAGTTCAGGCGTGTGGCCGAAAAATCGACCCACATGCCAATTGCCGGTTTTGAAATAGATGTAGGAGCTGTTGTTGATGTATTTGATGTGGCTAACACATTTGGCCGTGCTTTCATTCAAGTGTCTAGCTGAGATAACTATTCACCCGACTTCCTGGTAAGACTCAGGTTTAATCTCACTGTTTCCTTTTTCGTTCAAGAAATCTTTAAGAATACAATCTCCTCTTCACCATGGCGGAATTAGAACACACTCTTTCATCTTCGCGACTATCAGCACCAGGACCTGATCGTATCCACGTACAAATGCTCCAACAGCTCTCTCCTGGAGATAAGGCTTTTCTACTCGAGGTCTATAATCGTGTTTGGGTTGATGCCACTTTTTCAGAAAAGTGATGGGAGGCCACTGTCATACCCCTTTTGAAAGCTGGAAAGGACCGTCATCTCCCGTTCAGCTACCGTCCTATTTCCCTCAACGGTTTTGTTTGTTTGGTGATGAAACGCATCATCAATGGACGGTTGGTATGGTGGTTGGAAACTCACCACCTGCTGACCAACACCCAATGCGGTATTCGGAGGCGCCGTTCAGCATTGGGTCACCTTGTGTCATTGTCGACACAGATCATGAACGGATTCATGAAAAATTGTCAAACCGTTGCGATATTTTTTGACGTCGAAAAGGCTAATGATGCGTGTTGGCGAGAAGAGATATTAAATTCCCTACACGCCTGAAATAAACGCTTACAATTGTTCATTTAGGAGCTTATGAGGGACCGCGTTTTCCGACTAAGGGTCGAAGCTTTTTGTTCAGATGAACAGAGATCGGTACTAAGCGTTACACTGTTTGCTATAGCAATTAATTCTATCTCTAAATGTGCTCCTCCAGGGGTACCGTCATGCTTATTCATAGACGACTTTGCCGTTCATTATACTCCTCTGCGTACGCCATTTTGGAAAGCTGTATGCAGCAATGCTTAGATAATCTCCAAGATTGGAGTACTAAAAACCGTTTTCGTTTCTCAACTAAGAAGTCAATCTGCGTGAGCTTCTGGCGCCGTAGAAGACGATTACCACCTTCGCTCCGCTTGGGTCCGGATTTACTACCAATCAAAGTTTCGACGATATTCCTGAATTTGAAAATTGATAGGAATCTTAGCTGGTCATCACATATAGCACAGTTGAAAGCGCGATGTGACCGTTCTGTGAATATCTTGCGGATATTAAATGGCAAGTCTTGGGGGCGGATGGACTGTTTTGCTGCGACTGTATCGCGCACTGGTCCGATCAAATATAGACTATGGGTGTATCATTTATTCCTCAGCACGACCATCTGTGCTGAGGAGATTAGACGTAGGGCATAACCGGGGCATTCGAGTGGCTATTGGTGCTTTTCCCACTAGCCCAGTTATGAATCTTTTCGCGAATCTGCGGAATCTCCTCTGCCTTATCGGCGTGAAATCCTCTTGGGAAATTATGGCTTTGCCCTTAACCGTATGCCTCAACATCCAACGTTCGCTTCGATTTCTGACACTGCGCTGAACGAACGTTATAGGCATAGCTCCATTAATTAAGGCCTGCAGGTGTTCTTATCCGGGAGTTTCTAAGAAAGCATGACATTGAAGTTCCTAGCATGTTTGCTAAGAGGGAGAGGGTATTCCCCTCCTGGTTATGTGGGATATCTCACTCAGCTCTTGGGATGACGGTATACCGGATCTCTACGATGCCTACGTTTAGTATCCGCACCTGTTTTTAGAATTTCTGTCCGGTTATAGTGACCGAATTTTGATCTACACCGATGGATCTAGAGCACCAACGATGTTGGATGTGGTTATGTTTATGGAACCGAACCCTATGCATTCGGTCTTCATGTTGGCACATCCATTTATAGTGTAGAGCTGTATGCGATATACCGAGCCATTTTGCATGTGCGCCGTCGAAAATTGGGAGACTGTCTCATTTTTGAGTGATGAGCTGTACAACTACCACCCCATTCTTCAACGAATCCAGGATGCTCTCCATGTTTTATATGCTTCTGGTGTTAATGTGTAGTGTGCTTGATTACCTGCTCACGTTAGCTTACCGGGGAATGAAATTGCGGATTTGGCAGATAAGGCGGCAACCACAGAACCCAGTGTTACAATATTTCGGGTAAAGTCGGAAGACTTTAGGCTTGTTGTGCGGAGAGCGGTGCTGTAGTGCTGGTGCGAAGTGTGGTTAACTCTCCGCAGAAATAAACTTCGAATAGTGAACCACATCCCGATAAACTGGGTAACTTGCTCTTGTGTATCTCGTCTGAGGAGGTGATTTTGCCTCGGTTGTTTATTGGCCACTGCAATTTTACGCACATTTACCTTTTTAAGGGTGAGCCTGCTTCTATTTGTCCGTTATGTGGAGAGGGTCTGTCGGTCCATCAGTGTTGCTAGAGTGTATTGATCTAGCGCATGATCGGGACTCTCTGCAACTGCCTGGCAGTCTTGCAGAGGTCTTACCAGCTGATAAGCAAGCGGTTGATAGGATTTCTAATTTTGTGTCGAAAGTGAATTTCCAAATGCGGATTTAGTCATATTAATAGCAGGTATTTCATACTGATTGGTTTACTGTTATATATTTATTTATAACTTTTGCTTTGTTTTTATATTGATATTTATCTCTGGCTTTTGCTATGATTTTTAGATTTATATTTAACTCTGGCTTTTGCTTTTTTTTATATTCATGTCTATCTCTGGCTTTTACCACGATATTTTGTACTGATGTTTATCTATGGCCTTTGCCATGAACCTTATTCAAGGGCGCCTATGACCTAGCAGTTGAGCGCCCTTAAGCAAAACAAACAAACATAATGATTGCAAGCTCCATAAGTTCCAATCCAGATTGTTAGGTTCCTTTTCTTCGATTGCGCATACGTACACAATTTCTACATGATTATTATTTCGTCCCCAGAAACCAACGGAAGAATTCATTGAGTTTTTCACACGGGTTGAATTAGTGGCGAGCATATTTTTGCTACCTGACTTCGAAAAACAAAATTTTTCATGTGGTACTAACAGGCCTATATTTACAAATTCGGGTGTTATGTGCATTTGTTGTTCATCCTTCTATACTTGAAGAATTAGATGCCTTAGTTTCCTCCGTACATTGGTTGGTATACACTTCGTCATCCGTGCCGTTGCCTGAATATTCGTCTATTAAAACTGCGTTATCTGATTATCCTTTCGTTATTGTCATCGCAGAAAATAATGTTGAACTTCCATTGGAACCACGACATTTGAAATCACACAATATTTCAGCTGCTTCGGTGCTACCATGTCTTCATTACGGTTTTATTCCTTTTGCAATAAACGTATACATACTGTAAATTATTGATTTTAAAAATCTCGCCAGTTAAATGTTTCTCGGAGTCGATATTCCTGACTAACGTCGAGTACGTTTCCTTGCGCGCATACCCACAAGTTTAGAATGGGCCATTTGGGACACTCCTCTGTTCAAACTGAATGTTCTAGCATAGGTGCTCATGTCGCATTTGATCCTGCATCTGCGGTTAATCTTATCAGTAGATATTTTTGGGGATCCGTTTCAGCAAAAAACATGCTAACATACATCATACATATTTAAATGAAACCACAATCCCCGGGAAATATTTACCTTTTAGGGTTTTTATGCCGTACATATTACAATTTTAAACTTTTATTGGGATGTTAGCTCACACATTGTAGTGCATTTACCATTTTGTATGGTGTTGGGATCACCATTTTTGTTGAAAGCTAAGGCTTCCCTGATTATGGATAATTTTTACGTTTTCCGTTTAACCCTGCAGACGACGTTGCATTTCCCTTGCCGCTACAACCGTGCATAACATCGACTCGTTTGTAGCAGGTGTAGGCGTGGTGAACTCTGATTTGTTGCATTTGTCGTCTCCTGAGAGGAAGGATCTTTTGCAGGTTAGTTTAGAATTTCCTGGTATCTTAACAAATGCATTAGGCGTGGTCCCGAACAGAGCATGTACGACACAACTTTCAGATCCTACTCCTGTCAGATCACCACCGTATCGTATAACGCCTCATAAATTAGATGTTCTTCGACAGAAAATTGATGAGAAGTTAGCGCTTGATGTCACTGAACCGTCAGAGTGTGCAATTTAAAGCCCATATTTCTTGGTCCCCAAACTCAATGATGATTTTAGACCAGTTGTCGATTATAGAAAATTAAATAGAAAGATTCTTGTTGATATGATACCGTTGCCAGACATTCCTATAAGGGCACATTATTTTCGTAATTTTTGTGTATTTACCACGCTTGATTTCAACCAAGATTATTATCAGATTCCACTTCCAGAATCTTCTAAAACTTTACGGCATTTTCGACCCCCTTGAATCTGTTTAATTTTCTAGGGTTTCTTTCGGTTTATGCACTGGGGCACAAGTATCATCACGTTTACTTGACGATATTTTGCAGGAATATAAATTCAAGTTCGAATTCAATTACTTACACGATTTTTGGGACTGTTGATTCCAAATTTATTCCATATTTTGCACATCTTGATGAGCCTTGGGACGCTCTTTGTAGAAAGAGAGCAAAGTTTGTTTGGATTTCACTTCACTCTTTAGCTTTTGATACTATAAAACTTGCTTTCATGAATTCGCTTATTTTGACATTGGCAGATTTTAGTCACTCTTTTACGGTGCAAACGGTCGCTTCACGGTTTTTCCATCATCGCTGTATTGCTCTAAAGTCCAAAGGAAGCTCGCCGATAAATAGGTTTTATTTCTGGAATGTTATTTCAGGCAGAGAGACGGTTATCTATTTATGAGCTCGAAGGTTTGACTTTTCTTATGGTGTATGAGAAGTTCCGCCCCCTTCTTGAGCATAGGTACTTCTATCTTGAGTGCGATAACCAGACCATTACCTGAGTATTATCTCATGCCCTAAAACAGGAAAATTAACTCGTTGGGCGGTTTAAACTAACTTCTTGCTAGTTCCACGTCACTTATTAAAAGCTCCGATAATTCTGTATCAGATGCACTCTCACATGTGTTCACCGAGGAAACTCCTGACTGGACTCCGCCGTTTAGCCCTTTGGCTCCAGTTGCAGCTTCATTTACCTTCCCCAAGAATATCATTTTCACGATTACATTTTATTCACAAGCTTGCTACGCCCCAACGTACGGCGCATACTGTTACGAAAGGTTCTCATTCCGGTTGTGTTATAATATTTTCACATTTCACTTTTTGGAGCTCACCTTGGTATATTTAAAACAAAATCTTTCATTCTTCAGTATTTTCTTTGGCATGTACCAAGATATTGCCCGGTTTGTCTTACCATATTTGTCTAAATTTAAAACCTCCTCAAAATCGAAATTTGTGTTTTTGAATCCCACTGGCAATGTAACCTATGCAACGGCCTTTCATACACTATATCGGTCCGTTGGCACGTACCGCGTATTGAAATAGTTATTTTGCGTCAGCATAGACGCCTTCACAAACTTTATTTGGTTACATTCGGTTGGAGCGGTTACCGCATTTCACTCCTTGTCTGTCTTCGCCTTAATTTTTACTTCTCTCGGTATTCCAGATATTCTGGTGTTCGATAATGCTTTCCACAATCGTGCACGTGTTTTCCGCACATTTCTGTTTAAGAGAGGCATTAGATTTGTGCGTACCTCACCAAATTATCCCAAACCATCTTTGGCCGAACGGGTTAATCGAACCCTGAAAACCGTGCTGAATTCATTTCTTTCTAGTAGTCACACGTTCTGGGATAATTTTCTCGCGGAATTTCAGTTTACACTTATACTTCAATTCATGAAGCGTACCGCCAAACACCACTTCTTTTAATGTTCAATGTCACCCCTACTAGCCTCTAAATAATCCTTGGAAACTTTCTTGTCTACTTCCAGAAACTTCTGCTTTCAGAGAGCTACACGATGAATGTGAATCTCCAATACACTCCTTGCAGGACGATTTCCATCGCAAGGCAGCATGTTATAATGGACAACGACGACAGACGGCGTTTCATGTCAGTGTCTTCGTTTTTCTACGCTCGCACCTCCAGAGGTATGCCGCTTCCTCCGGTTTTGTACGCCCATTCCGGATTCTTAAAATTGTTAATGTTTCCTATTTATTACAGGACTGTACTACAGAAGCTCGGACGACGGCCATGCTTCATAGCTGAAACCTCTTCTTACTATGTCTAGGAGTACCATGCTAGCCTCTGGTTCCCGAGGTCGCAGGTTCAAGCCCGGGGAATAGCGATAGATTTTTTGGGCACAAAAATCCTTAGCATGGCTTTCTGCGGAAGGGAAGTAAAGTCGTGCTCCTTTATTTGTTTATTTGTTATTACTAATAATGTTTCCTTTAAGCTCGGTCTCTCGCACCAGTACACAAAATTTCACTCGCTTTCTCGGTAATGATTTTTGATTGCTATTTTCATTGGGAGCTCGGCTTCTAACGTAGGAGTAGGGACTTTGTTTTTGCTGCGCTCTGCTTTCCTCTCTCCCTTTTGTTTTGTTTTGGAACATTTGTTTTTCTCTTTCCTTTCTCTGTATTGCACTTGTATGTTTTTCGTGTATTTTTCTCCTCGAGGACTCCTCTCCCTTGTAGTTTTCTTTACTTGTGTAGTGGTTACACACGTATAGTTGTCGATGTTGTCATTAGTTTGTAGTGGTTACATACGTATAGTTTGTAGATGGTGCCATTAGTTTTACGCGTGAATCCCTTCTCACCTAAGGTCTGACCAGGTACATCTGTTCATATATATTTATCTAGAATGAGGTAAGTTGTCATGTAAGTTTTTTTAGATTTGTGCTCTACCGTTATATGTCGCTACGTGTTACAATTATTATTAGGCAGAATGCTTACTTTAGTTTCGCATATACGAGGGTAATCCGAAAGTAATGCCTCTCAATTTTTCTGTTGCTTTTTAGTGTCCGAGCCAGATAATGTAGGCAAATGTTGAACTCTCTAGCCATTATCATGTTAGTTACGTTGTCGTGTTACATATCGCAGTAGCAGTGGAGCATTCCAAAATGGCTACTGACATTGAGGTGCATACAAAACAGAGGTGCGTGATTGAATTCCTTACCGCTGAACAAATTGCGCCAATTGAAATCCATCGACGCTTGCTAAAGATGTATCGAGACGATACAGTAGATGTGAGTAACGTAAGGCGGTGGATACAGCGTTTCAAAAGTGGTGAAAATGATGTGCAGGACAAGTTGTCGAACCTACTCAGCTGTCATAGCAAATAATGAATGGATTACGACCACGGAATTGTGTGTTGAGTTGAATGTCAGCTGTAATGCCTTAGACAAGATGTTAGGCGACCTCAATTATCGCAAAGTGTGTGTGTGTGTGTGGATGAGTTCCGTGGAAGCTTTCTCAAGACCAAAAACTCATCGAACGGAAATTTGTCGTGACCTGCTGGACCAATACGAGGCTTAAGTGACAATTTTCTGAACTCCATCATCACCGGAGATGACACGTGGTGTCACAACTGCGAGCCAGAATCTAAACGACAGTCCATGGAGTGGCGACATCCGACTTCTCCAACAAAGAAGTAGAAGACACAGCTACCCAACAGTGGCTAACCTCAGCTGGATCAAATTTTTGCGAGCGTGGCATGCAGGCTCTTGTTCATCGTTGGCAAAACTGCATAACGAATGGTGGTGATTATGTGGAAAAGTAACAGTACGTAGCTGAAATCTTGCTCTATTTAACTGTGCTGTTGTGCTTTCTGTATCTGTTGTAGTTTCCATGAAAATAAATAGGAGGCATTGCTTTCGGAATTATGCAATATATAGCTGAATTCTGCATAATTTAGACATATCTCTTGTGTAAATCTAATATGCTGTTATTGTATGTTCAGTCTATATATTAAAGTCTCTCATATTTGGTGATGTTTGCTCGATGCAACACGTTTTGGCTCTTGTAAAGCACATTATTTTTATTGTATTTTTGAATGTCATTGTTGAGCCACATTTTTACTGTGACTGCTATTTTGGAAACTTTTCTTAATTCTACTTCTTTGTTTTGTTTTATTTATGTTTTAACTAAATATTGTGTTTTGACTTTGTTTTATTATCATAGGCTTTGTGAGATCATGTATATTCCCTGTCTCCGCTTAATATATTTTAAGTGAATCTCACTGTTAGCTTCTGTTATTCTTGTTTGATTTTTATATTTTATGTTTTAAGCGCCCCTTTAATTTATATTGCATTTTCCCATGTTGGTTGCCGCCTATTGATACCTTCTGTGTATATTTCATGCTCCGCCTGATGGAAGTCTGGGGTCCAGTGCTACCTTTTAATGCCGCCTTGCTTCTACTGAGGGGGAAGTGTTATACCACTTTGGCTTCCTCCCCTCAACATTAGTCCCGAAGAATCCAGCTCTCCGTATGCCGAGAAAGATTGCCATCAAAGATCAACTATGTCATGTCACTAGCAATAGCATGACTGCCGGGGATAGGGCAACGCAGAAACAATGAAGTAAGCGCAGGTCTAGCTGGGAATTCTGAGGCAGACTGGCAATGAGAGGGCCCCCAGAGGCGATGGTCTAGTTAAAGGAAAAGCGACGAGAGGACAGTGAGCCACAACATTGGGCAACGTTCTGGTAGAGTGTGCCGGTTCAAAGCTTCAAAACTATATTTTGGGCCTTTGTATACATTTGGGATAATTTCATCATGTTTCGATGAGTACATATTCTAAATTCCATTTATTTAGAGAACAAATTCAATACATGAGAAAAACAATGAACAATGCAAAAAATGACTTTTATTTATGGACGCTCTTTAACTACTGTACACTGTAGTTCTTAGCGTCTCACTCTGTATTGGGCGTGAAAGAGTGGAAATTTTGCTCAGAGACCTCTTTATCGGGCTTGAGGTTCCTTTACGTGCCGTAAATCTACGACTCCGGACCATCGGATTTACTTATCTTTCGAAAGAAGCCATGCTAAGGAGTTTTGCGCCCGAAAAAATCCGTCGCTCTCCACCGGGTTTGAATCCGCGACTTGAATATCCCACAAAGTTAGATTAAATAAGTACATTCACGGAAACTTACTATTGTTAAACACAACTTGTTTCTATACTGTATTTGAATTTCCCCGGCTAGAACTTGAGCCACGTCCTGCAGCAGTAATCCAGTTAAGTGTCATGCTTCCATTTAGTGACCGATATATATTGCACCAATGTGTACCCCCTCACTTTTGTACAAGCGTTTTCGTCTCTGACTGCCATCCTTTCGGTGACCATAACGAGCAGGTCAGGTCTCCAGAATAGTCTGACGTAGGAACCCATGATTGGACGGAGTAGATCACCAGCTCCGGCCTAGTAGATCTTCCCTCTAACTATAGCTGTTCTTTCCACAATAGCAAACTCTTTCGCTATACCGGCACATTTTCCCTTCATCTTTTCCATCCTCCTCCTTCCTCTTCTTCCTCCTCTCTTTCTATGGTCCCGGCGTATTTCAGTCTCTAATCTTCTTAATCTTATCTACCAAAAGACACTATAAAGTATCTCCTCCTATTAATTGGCAGTTATTAATATCATCATATTAGTACTAGTGCATTTCTATCTTCCTGCTCTTCTAGTTCATCTTGTCATCTCTAATTATAATTATCATGATTTAGTTAAACAATTTCTTCATTTAAACCTCTATCTTCTGAAATTATATTTATAATTTGTAATACAATCCTCTCCGATCTTCTAACTACATCTTCCTTTTCTTCTTGCTCCCCCCCTCCGAGGTACTTGAATTGCAAGTCTTGTTTGTTTATTGTCCTTTTTTCAGGCATCGTTACCGACATACTCAGTCAAACTTTGTAAGTTTAACATTAGTATCGGACGTCTTAGAATTGTTTTAATCATATAATCTTCCAGAATTCGTCTTTCTTCTAATTATTGCTGTTCATAACTTTAGCATTCCAACACTGTGTGCTCAGGTGTATCTAATACTCCATAAGTCAAATACATCACCTTTTGTTTTCTGTATTTTCTTCCAATGCGGTTTGAATGGCCCATGGCCTGTAATATAATTAATATGCCCTTTTTCGGTTGTGTGTGTTGTAATAGCAATCTTTCTTGTACATGAGCAAAAAGAATTCATAAACACGTCTGCCTGCTTCAGGTTCATTCCACTCTTTTTGTCAATTCAATTCTAAATTTTGTTTGATCTCTAAAGCTGTATTACATCTGTGTCCGATTATTTTCTCTACCATATCCATATTTTCTTTTTAAACAAATATATATCTCCTTTTCAACGAATTATATAAAAGCCATATAGCCGTTGTTATCAATAGTGCCACTGTTGGTGTGGTTTAAACTGCCCCAATAAATCGTAAAAGAACCTTCCTTGTATGCATAACAACAGCCTCCTAATCACAATGCCATCCATTCTAATAGTCCACACAATTTACACCATATGCAATTACGGAGGAGAAATAATGTTATGATCTATAGTAATAGCCTTTAGTGAAATTTTGAAGTTTTGTTGTGTTCCTAATTTCATCATACTTTTTTCGGATTTTTCTGTAATCTACGTGCTTCCTAAGGTTTAATTTTTCATTTAAGATTATTCCAAGATATCCTTCTTTCTTCTTATTATTATATTTTCATTACCAATTTTAATAATAAGGTATCTTTTTCAGACTGTCTTTAAACCACATACATGTCTCATTTGAAGAACTTTGTAGTCTTACTTGTTGACAACAATTATTCAGTTTTCTTGTTAGTATATTTGTGCTATTTTCAAGTTCTGGTCTACTTTGTCCTTCAATCATAAATATCAAATCACCTGCATATGCTATGATGTTTAAAATATTATCATCCTTCTCCAATTCTCATATTAAGGCATCAATAATTTACAATATCCCAAAATAGGAGCTCCCGGACTGAGCCTTGGGAACAACGCTTTGTAATTTCTTTACTATGTTATGATTTACATCTTTTATTTAAATCTTTCTATGTTTTCAATATTCCTGCAAAGTTTATAGGTACTTTGTAAATAATTTTCATTTCTCAATCTGCCCAAAAATTAGGCCAGCATATACTATCAAATGAGTCAGAAATATGAATTAAAATTCCAATTACATAGGTTTTTGGGTCTTTACTAATTGTTTCCAGAACTTCTTCAATGACGTCCTCTGTATAAAATCCTTTTCTAAATCCAAATTGTTTATTGTTCATACCTATCATTTCACGAAATTCTAAACTTGTTTTAAAAGTTGTTCAAATATTTTTCCTATTGTATTAAGTGAACGTATCGGTCTATAAGGTTTTCGAATTTGTGGCTGTTTGTCGTTGCCTTTTTTGAGTATTATTAATCTAGCATTTTTCAAACATTAGAAAAGCTTCCTTTGTTTATGCAATCGTTAAAAAGCATGCGTGAGAACAGGATTATTCCTTATTTCAAATTATATAGAACTTCATTCATAATATCATTTGGCTCTGCTGCTCTTCTTTGGTATTAATTTATTGAAGATTAATCTAATTTCAGAAATATCAATAGAATATATAACTTTTCATTGTTATAAGGTATACTAGATTGTATTCTTTTTATTGTATACATTTCTCCATCCTTATTTAGTTTGATTATCCGGTAGTCAAATGTTTAATAGTAAAGAAGTTCAGTGTTGCCAATTTTCTGCCATGGTTCCATCTTCTGAAATTAGTTTTGGTGTAATTTTCAGTTTCTTAATTTTACACATTATAATTTTATAAAGTAAGACCCATGTGTCTTGTTTAATTTTATTTTATACAAAGACTTCTTAATGATTTCTCCGAGTTTTTCTAGCAATTCTTTATATTTACGTTTAACTTCCCTATACCACTATAAATGAATGTTTTTCTTTATAAATGACATATTTCATAGACGTATCTTAATTTTCTAGTCAATGATCTAGCGTTTTGGAATTTATCTGAGAAAAAATTTTCTGAGTATATTTTTGGTGTTTTTGGGAAACTGTCTTATCTATACAATAATTTTAATCGCTTGCGTTAAACTTTCTACGTCTTTATTCACAGCATATCTTGTGTGTCTTTCAGTGCCGTCAAAAATTGTGTAATTAGTAAACTATACTAAAAACAATAATTTCCCAAAATAAATTTAGCTTTCCTATGAGAAATTTCGACGCAGTTCACATGTCTATTAAATACTGGCCTATATTAGTTACCTGTAAATTGAGATTTAATAATACAATTGCTGCCATCGCATTCAGAGGATAAATTATTTGTTTAACCAAAATCGGCATGTAAGCAACGCAACCATTTACTACATACGGTTCCTGGGTAATCTGATATCTATGTCTAGGTCCTCAAATAACCCCCTTAACTCACACATGATCAAAGGCTCATACTTGGTGAGCAAACGTTCAAGCTCTGGTCGATGTGTTCTAATTCCACGGATGTTCCAGTGTAGGATAGCCAGTAGAATTATAACGGAATAAGTTCTTAATCGTAGAAGTTTACTACATTGTAAGCGTTGGTAGAATCAATTTTCCCTTTTTCTTTGTGTCGGGCTAACACCTTTAACGGAGGATTTATCCCTCCTCCTTTTCACTGTCGTTCTGGCAGTGTGGGCAGAACCCTCCAGCTTCATCTCCGCCACGGGGGAGAACCCCTTTTCTATAGAAAACCTCAGTTCGAGAACCTCGAACCGATTGGAAGTTGAGATCAGCGAAGATGTTGATCGCCCATCCGAGTCCTTCCCAGAAGATTCCTCAGAAGAGGATCTCCGAGGAGACGTTTGTGGACTTTTCCTTCCTTTGGATGTTCCGGGTAGAGACTTTGCATTTTCTTTCAGGAAGTTAGTTCGGTTATAGCTGGTCTTAAACTTTATCTGTGGTGTATTATAGGTTACGGACTTGCCAGTCTTATTGCTTGAAGTAGATAGTCTTGATGCTGAATTCTCTGAAGGGATCTTTGCGGCATTGTAGCAGATGTAGATGTGGATTTCGTGGGCTTTGGAAGTGATTTGGCTACGAGAATCTTTTCTGAAATTGTGACCCCGTTAATATCGCTGGTTTGAGTTGCGATTTCCCGACACGGTACCGGTTTAGCTGCAACTGAACTATAGGTACCGGACCTCGTGACAGGGGGTTGGCGAACACGCAGGAGTTTCCGGGCTTCCGAGAAGGAATCCTTCTCCCTAGTCCGGATCTCCTGGATTGCCCTTTTCTCTGTAAAACGGGGGTTTTCTCGGGAACTAGATGGATGTTCACCATCGCAGTTAACGCATGTTGGAGCTGATGTACATGCTCCCTCGTGTGGGAATTCTCCAAAGTTAACACAGGTAGCTTCACCGAAACAGAAATCACTTGTATGACCAAATCGCTGGCATTTATAGCTTCTGAGTGGGTTGGGGATATATGGCGTAACTTCATTGGCTTCATACCCTGCCTTAATCCTTTGAAGTAGTTCTACCCGATAAAAGGTAAGAAACAGGGTACGAGTAGGCACAGATTCACCTCCTTGTCTCCGCTGAACCCGATATACAGATATCACACCTTGATCTTCTAGATTCTCTTGAATCTCCTCATTGGACATACCGCCCAATGCACTGGTATTTGCTACATCGCGCGAGGAGTTAAAGGTCTTGTGCAGCTCCACTCCAACTGGAAAGTTTGCTAACAATTTGGCTTTCAAGATAGTCGCTGCCTGGGGTGCTGAATTTGCTTCAACCAGGAGGGTTTCATTGTGAGTTTTAATGCAGAATTTTGCTGCACCAACAATTTTATCCGACCTTTTTGGATAGTGAATGGACTAACCGTACTGGACTTTCTTCCTTCCTCAGTTCTACTGATAATTAAGTAGCGAGGACCACAACACTCGACTACTTCTTTGACAACTACTTTGTTTTTTTTATTTTTGTATCCATGGCGCTTGGATTCTCCACCATTACAAATGTCTCCGATGGTATGCTCACATCTTGGGCGCCACCCCAGCTTAGGTAAGTGTCCTGGCCTGGACCTTCTCACCTTCCAATACATAGATCGTCTTCAGGAGTGCAACAGCTCATGTAATTGCCCCTCCCCGGGACTGACGCTTATCAGCGGATACGAACACAGTCCTACATGATACTCAGGGGCTGGGAGTTACGCATTATCCAGTCACCTCTTGAGACTCCCCTCCTCCGTCCCGCGCAGCGGTATCCCTCAGACTGTGTAACAAGATGCTGGTCAAACACGCTTGTGGACCACAGTTTATTGGGCGTTTGGCATAAGCCCTCTCATCTCTTAGAGGAACCCAATCGAGAGTGTGGCTCGGGACCCCGGGTGCGCCAATCCCGTAACTACTGTAGTAGGCCCCTGGGGGGAAATTCTCCTCTTCTCTTCCGTTGCATTTCTTTTCCAGCAATTTGTTTTGGCTAATTTAAATGCTTTAATTTTGTTATTTTTCAAATCCTCTTCCATCATAATGTATTATAGGTTTAAGTCCACAGTTTTTTGTTACTTAAACCCATCTC
Source organism: Deroplatys truncata (assembly GCA_030765065.1). NCBI lineage: Eukaryota > Metazoa > Arthropoda > Insecta > Mantodea > Mantidae > Deroplatys > Deroplatys truncata. The sequence goes on from CM060982.1 coordinate 18,774,932, forward strand.
TTCATACACTTTATGGATCCTTTCTTTGGTGAGTTATCCGGTTTAGTTAAAATATCCATTGTTTCATTGTTTTGTTCTTCTTTAGTTGGATCGTGATAAATCATAGCTCTCACATGTGTTATATTTATCTCAATACTTTCTGTTTGCGTTGCCTTATCCTTCTTATATTTTTCTTTGTTTACTGCGTTTTTCTTCAGTTTGTCCGCTGTAACTCGCTGCAAGTTACCCTTATGCGGCTGGAGTATTCCTGTTTCTTCTGCTGTTTTTTTCATCCTACTACATGTATTTTAGTTTCTATAGTCGGTTCATTCTAGGGTTCTTTCTAACATACCTAGGTATTTGCAGGTGGGACAATTTTGTTTTCCGCCACATGTTTTCTCAGTCTGAGTAAGGAATACAAATTTCTTGTTGATTCTTTTTTTTTAAATTCTTTCCTCTCGTGGTCTTCTTCGCCGCAGTGTGCACAAATAATTTTTCCTCGCTGCAATATTTGGTAACATGTCGATATTTATAACATTTTAAACATTTTGCTACAGACTCATAATTCTTTACGTACAATGTTTGAAGATGCATATATACCTAATAGTTTATTATCTCCCAGTATTTTATGTTTCTTCCCAGACATTTCTGCCACATCGTGTACGGTTGTTTTATTCCTTAGACCAGTTTTAAATGACAGTCTAGAATTACATTCACATTCATCCTTAGGCATGAGATGTATCAAATTTTACTCATAGATATTCTCTGTAGTTCATCCTCCGTGATACCGGACATGAGGTCATATATGATAATTAATTTTTTTCTTTTCCTGCGTATTTCAACTTTTACGTTTTTGTCTTTTAGTCTCTGGTTGTTAATTCTGTTTTTAAGGTCCTCCTCAGTTTCGGTCTCCATAATAAGATTTCTCCCGGCTGGTCTCAGATTTCTTATCGTTATCTAATCTTTAACTGGATTTACGTTAGTTGTTGCAATTTTCTGTGGTTCTCTCACATCTGCATTGTTGGTAGATGAAATTAATAGCGTGTGTTTTGTTTTGCTCTGCAGCTTTTTTCCGGTCAATTTGAAGTTACAAACCACCTGCGAAAAGGATTTAATTGGCTCTTGTAGCCTTTTATCACACATCTTTGCAAATATTTGCCTCATGTTCAACCTTTTCGTTTTTGGCCACAGCTACATGATAAATTTTCGTATATTCTTCATGAATTAAAAAAGTATTGTTTTTCTTCTCGTTCTTTTTGCTGGGTTAATCTGTTATCATTGTCTACTATAGAACTAACTTCTCAGATAAGATAGTCAATTTCATTTTCTTTAACGTTTGTCAACGATTTTGTGATTGGACCTTAAGTACTTCCTGATACATTGAATGGAGTCGTGTAAAACTAGTTCCTTCAATATGTCCTTCCACAGTTCCTAGAAGATGTGTCTCTGAGAATTCGTCAGCTTATATGGTTTCAACATGACGGGATGTCGGCACACAATATACTCGATGTTAGGAACCACATTGATGTACAGTTTGGACGACAGTGGATTGGTCGTGTTGGTCCTGTTCCATGGTGAGTTCAATATGACACCAATGGATTTCTTCTGCATTCATGTGAAGAGCCTAGTTTACGATACTCCATTCAATACTCGCATGGTCCTGGTTGCTACAGTAGTACGCCAAACGCTTGAGCGTGTAAAACAATCTATGGTGCGTCGCTGTACACTCTGCCATGTTCATAGTGGTCCACATTTTGAATAACACCTATAAGAGAACAGTTTTGTATTTGTTACGTACTGTACTGTACACTGACGGATCAGATTGAACACACTGTGATAAAAGGATCCGTGTTTCGCCTGCGGGATGTCGCATATCTCTGTGTTGTGTATTGTACGGTTACGAGCCGCCTGAGACCTGGATCTCTTACACAAAATACAGGAGGTCTCCCTGAACAACCTTGAAAGTTTGTCGGTGGAGTTCTGGTTCACCCTGTATGAGAGTTCTAACGTTACAAAATCCTTCCGAGTTTTCTAATTTAACTGCCGCGATTTACAGCAATAGCGGCTAGCTGGCGTATATATTACAGAAAAATTATATCCACTCAATAGTAAGCATTTTTACGGTTAAATAAATACAATTACATACCTGGAGGTATTTGTCATACATAAACGCCCAAATGATGTCATCTTTCTTCCAGTATGAATATTAACCAAATAAACTAATTATTAAAGCACTTATATTAGTAAACTACACCGAGCTAGCACACACCGCAACCTCCGCGCTCGGCAGCCAGAGCGCAAGCCTCAATCGTAGTACCACAAAGGTACTGCTGGTGGAGGCTAAGGGCAGTCTCTGGGAGGTGGTGCCGCCAATGTCATGTGTGTGCAGCAGGTCGCGGCCCACAGACCAGAAGCCGCGGTCGCATACAGCAGTATAACGTGGGAACACCCTTCGAAGGCATCGCCATCGACGTAGCTAGACCATTCCCTGTGTGCGACAGGGGAAGTAAGTATCTGTTGGTAATAATAGATTATTTCACCAAGTGGCCGGAGGTGTACGCCATCCCTAACCAAGAGGCTAAAGACAATCGCAAACTTCCTCATGAACTATCTGTTCTGTCACTTTGGGGTAGCGATGGATCTAAACAGAGATCAGGGCACGAACTTCGAGTCGAACCTGATGAAGTAAACACTGGGGCAACTTGGAGTGCACAAGACGCGCACAACAGTTCTCCAGCCGCAGTCAAAATTAAGTTAAATTGACTTTTATTTGTGGATGCTTTTTAATTACTATGGCGCTTAAGGTTCCATTCTATATTGGGGTGAAAGACCGGGAATTTTGCTCAGAGGCTTCTTTATGAGGCTTGAGGTTTTCATACGTGCCGTAAATCTACGACACGGAAACACCGGCTTTACTTTCCTTTCGAAGGAAGCCGCGCTAAGGCTTTTCACGGCTAAAAGAATTTATCGCCCTCCACCGCATTTGAAACTACCACCCCGGAAACTACAGGCTGGCATGGTACCCCTTGGCCACGGATGATGACAGCCGCAGTCAGGCGGCATGGTTGAGTGGTATATCAAGACTCTAGAAGAAAACTTGAGGAAGGTCGTGGCCAATCACTAGAGAGACTAGGATGTCAGGGTGCGACTTTTCTTGCTGGCCTACCGTTCGTCAACACATGATACCACGACACCACCGGTTTGACACCATTCACCTTGGTCTTCGCCAGAGAGCTGCGTCTACCATGCGAAACTATGTTTGGGAGCCTCCCTGGAGCAGAAGAGCCAGCAATCGACTACATGGAGAACCTTGTGAACCGTCTTCACACGTGCATGAGAGGGGCCGTCAAAATATCCAAGTAAGAGCGGCCGGATGAAGACACGTTATGACCGGCAAGCCAACAGCCAAGGTTTCCAGCAGGATGAGCCGGTGTAGTTGAATCGCAATACTCGAACCAAGGCGCGTTGCCCCAAGCTTCAAAAACCATGGCAAGGGCCATACCTCGTTGTGAAGAGAATTAATTATGTAATCTACCGCAACGGTAGATTACAGAGGCTGCCCCAAGGGAAGAAGCTGGTGGTACACTTAGATGGTCTAGCCCACTACGACGGTGGGAGCAGAGTGACCACGTGCGCGGATACCGCGGTCCGTGCCATATGCGAGAGCATGCCAGCTCCCTTTATCTGGCCACCTGATTGTTAGCGCATACGGCCGACACCTTTAAGAACTAATGGCCGGCGTAATAATGGCACAAGCAACAAACTCTTTTTGTGGGCTCTCCGCTCTTCTGGAAATTTCCAATGTGGCAGGTTTGAGAAGTCTCCCCAAAAGAAGCCGCCCCATCGAGACCATTCCTGCTTTGTTGTGGGACTATATAAGCGGGCTGCTGGTAGGCAGTTGTTGAGTTGCATCAGAGAGAGTTGAGTGCAGTCGATAGCTAAGAGTAGCAAGAAGTTGGGCTATGCTGAGCATCTAAGGGACAAAAGAAAAAAAGAATTGTTTGGAGTAATTGAAGCCATCAGTTGTTACAATACCAACCATCTTGACTATCAAACACTGCCTCTTTTACCACTACCAACATTGTAATCAACTAATCACTATTATCACCACCATCTAAATATGGTAATAAAATGCAGAGAATGCAGAAGAATTGCAGAAAATTACTTCTATTAAAGACATTAGTCTGTCATTCAATCTTTTCTTATTACAGGAAATCTACAGGAATTTTCTTATGAGCGAGTTTAAGTTATCCTCAGGAGGTTACCTGTGACAGTGGTGATGGTAGCATCATTGTCAGCAGCTAAGACAGTATAGCTTGAAAACAGCATATAATTATGTAAGATACCACGTTTATTCCTAAGTAACAAGTAGTTTTTAACGTAAGTATACAACTAAATGGAAGATATGATTCCTTGACTCTGCTGATGCCACATAGGTGTACATACTTACAGCTCTTTTATCTCTTGCTTTTGTTTCTTTATTATTTCACTTTGTTTATGAATCTCTTCCTTTGCAGCTCTATACTTTCTGGCCTAAAACAGAAAAAAGAGTAAATCACATTCCTTTAGTAACATAAATATATAAATAAACTAATTAATTAATAATAATTGTAAATATAATGATGATGACAATGATTATGATCACAAGGAGGAGCAGAAGAGGAAGCAACTGTTGCTTAGAAAACTGTTATGCTGCTTCCAAATCAAGAACTGGAAGAAAAAAAACAGAATATTAAACATATAGTTTAACTAAAAGTGCCAAGCTTCTAATTCATTTATCTAGCTTTCCTGAAGATGCATGCATTAAATATTTGTCACTGTGGCACAATGGGATCTTAGAGACTTCTTCCAGAACTCTTACTTCTGGATAAATTTATTTGTAGGTTTATAAATCAGGTACATTTGAGGGACATTTTGAATTTATTTTGTTTTGTCAAATAATGTAAAGCTTCATCAGCAACTATATTTGCTATTAGTGATTCATGCTTTGCTTGATATGATTATATTTTGCAAAACAATTTGCAAATGGGATGTTTCAATTCATTCTTTCCATTAAGCTACAATCAGAAATAAAATCTCTGCATATGCATTCCTATTATGTGTTGCATTTCCTGTAAAAATTAGTGCTTATTTATCAGCAGACTGGATTTGTTTTCCTACAGAGAGCTCTTGCTGAAATTTATCTACCGAAATTTATTCATTCAGTCAGTACTAGATTTCACTTTGCATGCCTATCTATATTATATTATAAGACATATCCATTAAATTTGAGGCAAAAGAGAGTGAATTTATACGTACACTTATCTATTTGCAGAATATCTGTTTTATTTATTGATGACTCTAATAATTGCCAGCATCATGTCAGCATTGCTGGTTTGCTGAAGCTTTGTTCTACAGAAGTTCCTTTACATGTCAGTAAATATAACAGCATGAGGCTGTAGCACTTAAGCACACTTACAGAATTCATACTTGCAACACAAAGAACCAACACATAAGTACTGGTCATCCCAGGACACCTATTTTATTTTAACTCCATCTTGGTTGTAAACATTCCTAAGGGCTGATTTTATCATACACATTTAGGTTTAAAGATTCTTTAAAATTCTTTGAATTATACTCAAAGCACACTTGCATTTAACTATTATCAATTGCTCTTCTATACCCTCCCTAAATGCTGTAGTGAACCACTACTACCATGATAATGGTATCAATTTGAAACAGTTTAGCCTTCAAAAGTTACAATTAAGAGGTAAATAGTAATTTGTGTAGAAATTATACAAATCAGCAGATTGTACTAGAATACTTGAATATAAACTCCTCTGTATTCAAGAACCAGATAGAATGAAAGGCAAATAAAAACATATACCTTTCAAAGCAAAAGTAATTAACAGAAGTGAAAGTCCAATAGTAGCTACAACAGCAAATAATTGCAATTTAGAAATGGTTAACATCACACAAATAAATGATTACTAATTGTGTTGAAATTACTCATAAAAATTTAGAATTTATTCTCTGGAACCATTATTTACAATGCAGTCAACAAATAGAACTGTACCGGACTAAAATAAAAAACATAAATGGAAATTTGGGGATACTGAGGTAATATACATGTACAATGCTAACGCAAAATCTAAATGATGGCATAATAACATTAAAAATGAAAGGGGAGAGAAGCTAGAAAATGTAAAATTATAACTAAATCTAATTATTAAAAAACAAATCAAACAACCCTCCTATATAGAAAACTGGATGGGTACAAAATCAAACACTAATGTTATTCCTTATAGAGGACTTATAAAACATGACTTAATTTATAATTATGCATTAGCTAATTGGAAAGAAATTAAAAAAGTTTTCTATAACATACAGCTAGAGTATATGGGAACTACAGTTTAAGAGGCTGTCAAATTAGTATAAGAAATTAAATCAACTACTCTAAAAACAATTCCAAAACCAAAACCCAAAAGATTTTTTGGTGAAATATTGACAGATGCTCTTCAAAAATTTAGAAGACATATGAGGAAGATGAGAATTTATCAAAAAGCTACTGTGGGCTAAGAATGTGAAATAAATTCAGGAAATTACTGACAGGAAAAGAAAATATTTTAAAACTTATTAAGTTAAATAATAAATAATTCATGGAAATACTCTGTGGAAAATTACTTGGATACTAATATTTGGGGAACACCTGCAAAAATTTCTAATTAGAAAATTAGAAAAACCAGCAATTCTGACTATGTTAAATAAAGAAGATGTGACAATGACCACAAATTGGAAGGATATATAGAATATATATGATTGGTAAACATAACACTGATTAAGTGGGAGTTGACAATTAGTTTTGGTGTATGCATCAAGACAGGCTAAGGTACCACCTATTCCCAGCAGAAGGTGTTGGCGCATCTTACAGGTAGACCCATGCAATGTCAGTTGCTGCAGCATACTAGTGAGATTGTGGACAGCACAAAGACAACATGGAAACAGACAATCATGGACAATGATGGACAGTGAAATTTCTGTGGATGGAAGACTTTCACATGAGGTTAGCTGCCATGTGTGCGGAAGCAGCACCAAGTCACAGATCCATGTTGCATTGGATTTCAGAGTTAAAAGACAGCAAGGATTGTGCTGAAAAATACAAAACACTGGACATCCAGCATAAACATGCAACTCAGGCAATGTTCATGAGTGTCTGAAGTATAATGGAGAACAAGTGTTGAAGAAGTAGATATTTATTAGGTCCATGTATGGAAGAAGTAGGAGTTGTATTATATTTCAACTGTTGGGGAGCCAAACTTGTAGTAGTTGCAACCCCACGTATAGTAAACAGTTTCTGGTAGCCTTCGCCCCATATGTACTTTCAGGTGGCCTTTGCCCAAGTTTAAAAAAAAATATTAACTTTGTAATTTAACTGTTTCTTTAAATATTATATATATATATATATGTGTTTGCCTCGGCTGCGTCAGTATCATTGTTAGAGACATGTTTCTCTTAGGCAGGGTTGTGATGCGACTAGAATGTAGGCTTACACAGATTATAATTTTACTTCACTGCTTTTATTAATGCTTGACACGATTTAAATAACACTTCACTGATATAGAGAGCTGTCAGATTCTTTTTATTAATTAATTACACTTTTTAACACATAAACTTATTTTTCGCCTCACACGAATTCGTATTAAATCTCTCAAGGACGCACAAGCAACGCATCCAGTTATGAGCGCTCTCTGCAGGCAACTGAATAGATTTCAACCATCTAAACTTGTAAATTTCTGTATTTGAGGTCTCTGATTGGCTAATTCTACTCCAATAGAATACCTTCATTTAACTAAAGCTTTTTCTGGTTGTTGATTGGCTATTTTTAAACTGTCTCAAAATTACATTATTGTTTCCTCCAATAATGACTAGTAGCATTTAAACTTTCAAATTCATTATTGCCTCAAGGTTACCTCATTGTTACCTCATTGTTAGCAACATTTAACTCCTCAGCTCCTACATTATTAAATTACGTAATGCATTCACATAACATTATTGAACATGCTTACAATAATATAAGCATATGCAATAACTGTTACATACATTTTACAAATTATTACATACACATATTGCTTCAAGGCGGGCTGTTATTGAATTTACATATTACATAATTTGACTGAAATCATTTAAGTGTTAAAAATACTGCCTCAACGTAACATATTTGATGAACTGGAGACCACAACTGGACTATCAGTGGGAACTCTTCATACTATCATCCATGAGGAGTTGTAGATGAATAAAGTGTCTGCACCATGACCTCAGTAATGCACAGAAACAGAAGCATGTTGATGCATGCCAGGAGTTATTGCAACTGTACAGCGCAGATCCAGCAGAGTTTTTGAACATCTGGTTACTGTCGACAAGTCATGGTGCTGTCATGAGATTCCAGAAAAGAAAAGGCAGTCTATGGAAGCATGCTGGGAGCCCTCATCTTAAGAAGCCATGGCCAGGACTATTTGTCCATAAGCAAATGGCCACTGTGTTCTGGGATCAGAAAGGGGTCCTTTTGGTGCATTGGCTTCCATCCAATCCAACCATCAACAGTCAACAGTACTGCAGTTCACTGTGTCACTCCAGCGACACATTCAGAATGGTGAGACAGAAAATGTGGGCGCAGTGTTCTTCTCCAACAAGACAATGCTTGGCCACATGTCAGTAACCAGACCATTGCCACCTAATTAATTAGGATTTACCATGCTACTTTATATTTGCCAGATCTTGTCCCTAGTGACTATGCTCTATTTCATTCAATGAAAGAGGGCATCTGGGGTGGGTATTTCACCACCAACGATGAACTTCAAGCAGTTATCCACCAATGCTGCCAGGATAGCCCCAAAGATTGGTTTGTTACGCAATTAGGAAACTCCCAGAACGATGTCAAAAGAGTATGGGCACTGGTGAAGAATATCTATAATTTTCTGTATTCATGTTATTTCAATATATGCTTGCAATAAAAAGCAAAAAATTGCAGTGTAGTCATTTTTTAATATGCCTAATACTACTAAATAAATTGTTACCTAATTATGACATTCAAATGGATGAAGAAGTAAATACTTAGAAAAGAATTAGTATGAACCTGGCATACAACAACAAAACTATTTACACCTTTGATAATACCAAAATTATACATATAATAAAAAAACTCAAGAAAAGAAGGCAGCAGGTTCCTAAGGAGCAACAGTGAAGTAGCAAACACCATTGCCTATGCTCACAGCATTATATTTATAATTGAAGGAGACAGTAGAACTGAACTGGAATGATGAGTAAATAATCTTATGTCTGAATTAAAAATATGGTATACTAACTCCAAACTTCAGATTGCACCTTCCTTGTTTTGTGATTTTTTAAAGGGAGCGTAAAATGGTATCTACATATAAAATATAATAAGCAGAAAACTAAAAACTAACCATGTTTAAAAGACATACAGAATATGTTTGAACAAAACCAAAAAGGCTTAGCTGCATTTGGCAAGAATAATTCAATCAAACTTAAAAATCTCACTAAATGAAATTATCACGTATCACAACAGTATATTTGCTGCAATTATTACATATGGGACAGAGGTGTGGGTAACAAGAATGCATAACACAGAATTAGGAATCAATTATATGTAAGTACTTAATGGAAAATGCTACTAAAACATGCAGGGGCAGTCAGCACACACCCTCATTATGGTCCTTTTATTACCTATGGGCATTTGGTCCATGGATATATTAATAAATTGAGAAGAGCTATTTTTTGGTTCCAAAAATGGAATTTTGAGAAAGTTGCAAAAATAATAGGTGTACAATGTCACTCCATATTAGATGTAAAACTAAGCTAAAACTGAGCTGGCAACAGGAATGGGGATAGATTGACAAAGGAGGGAGGACTTACAACCTACTGAACACAATTACAGAGAGATTACAGTTAAGACACATTAAACCAAAAAAAAAAAAAGGATTAATACATCATCTAACAGGACATAGTCCTTAATAGACATGCTGGTGTAAAATAAATAAAGTCTAAAATGTAATTTGTAACTATTGTGGAGTTTAAAATACACCTAAACATATAGTTTTTTGAATCTGTGCAGTGTTGTAATCAAACCTTAGAAAAAGAAGAGTTTTAAATGGCTACCAAGTAGCCTACACACTAAGGATAAAGGCATTTTATAAACAACTAGAAAGTGTATCACATAATATTAGTAAATTTGAATGGGAAGAGAAAATAGAGCTGGAGAAGTTAACAATAATAGAAACAGTAGGAGAAGCTAAAAGATCAGAAAGATTTAAGAACTTTAAATTTGAAAATGTACTCATACCTGAAAATGCAGATATGGACAAGTAGGAGAAGAAGAGGATAATTACACTAAATTCTGCTGGACAACTAAGGAATAATAGAAATGGGTAGAAAGAAGAAGATAAGGGCAAGTAGAATACCAAATGAAACTTACACTGATTACAAACAGAAACTGGGGAAGGAAGAGTGGAGGTGAGCAGAAGAAGGGAATAGTGACAATGACCACAATGAGGAGGTAGCAGGAGAATGTATAGGGAAAGAAAGTGAAGAAATTAAAAATGAGGGAATAATGAATAAAATAAAAAACGTTCATATAAGGTTAAACAAACTACTTATAGGCTGCCCTCGTAGCTCAATTGGTAGAGCACCTGCCTGCTGTGTGAGGGGCCCTGGGTTCAATTCCCGGCTAGGGGTTATTTCTCTAGACAAGATTATTCCCTATCCTTCCAAGGGTCTGGAAGTATGAATGAGCATGTGAATAATGAGTGTGATCTAATGATTAAAACCCAAAGTTTACCACAAATCCAATGACAAGCAAATATGAGTACACCATTACCTATAAGCAATAATATGTTCCAAAGGAAAGGCCGCCGGTAAGACCATTGTAGTTAAAGGCGGGATATAAATGGAGCTAACAAAAAAAACAGAGACATAAATGATAATAATAGTGGCAATAACAATAATAATAATGGAAAACAATAGGGAATAAAGTAATTTCTCTTATTGTTAATACAATTAAATTAAAATAAAGTTCAATTTCAGGTAACTTAGTAGTTTTGTACTGGTTACCAATATATTACGCTGCTGTGAATTGGTTGTTAGGTTATTATTACTGTACCTCGGATTTTACACTAAATGTCTAGTTTTATGTGCACTAATAAACTAAAACTAGTTAAATACCTTCACGTTTTATATAAAATATAAATTTATGGAAGGGGTTTTGTGGTGCCTAAAATGCCTGTTTTGACCATGACACCTATTTTAAGGTTTAAGAGCCTAAAAGTTCCTATTTGTTTTGTTCCATTAATTTTTCTATGCAGCAATGAAGGCTGAAGTACCTATTGATATCCTGGAACTAATTTGATTCAGAAACGTTATAATGGTTTGATTGAGGAATGAAACATTCTGGGAAAATGTTTGCTTATTATAATATTTAGCAGGTTTATTCATTCGTGTTATAGAAAGAGAAACAGAATATATGCACCCTCTAGGTCCCTTTGTCATACTTTGGTATTGGATGGTGACAGTTGTGTGGTAGAAATTCCTTTCAAATGGTGTACTTCCCATTGTTTTGTGACTCACATATCTCGTCCCCTGCATTAACTGTTGATATGCACAAATTTGCAAGATTTCTCCATTTTGTCTGCTGGTTTTCAAATGTATTTCAAACAGTTCTTTCATATTGCTGTTCTTAACAACATATTGTGTTTGGGTGTGGCTCTGTCAGCTCTAGATCATTTAAGTTACAATGATATGTCTGTAGTGTATGGTTCATTTCCATTATGATCTATTCAGTTAGCTTTAGGATGTCTTTTTCTCAACTTTATAAGTCCATATTATGTATAACTAACCATAAATTCATTATTTAAGACACAATAAAGTGTTTCTAGCAATAATAATTTAGTAAACTTGCTGTTTTTGTGATTGTGTAACTTGTAATTCTAATTAATTACATGTTTAAATTCTTAGAGAATGGAAATACATTTTAGATACATAAAATCTAATGTTAAGCTCATGGAAACCGTATCTTTGGGGCCTGAAACTGTGTGTTTAGTCTATTTTTATAATTTGAAAGCCTATTTTAAGTGCCTAAAATTGGTTTTTAAGAGCCCAAAAATCTGAAATCAGTTATTACTTAACTTAGTGTATAGTATATAGATTGGTTCTGTGTAAAGTTAAAATAGCTGGTTACCAGTTATGTGTTTCTGCTGGCTTTCAGTAGCTTGTTAAGTTAATTGCTAATAGAGTTGAGTAGTTTTGTTTTGTAGTGGCATTATTTTATTACTTAGCACTAATTATAATTTCATTTTACTTTGTTTATATAATTTTATTTTCATTTGATATTAATATTATATCGTTACTTTATGTTCATTATTCAGATATAAGTAAAATCTGAACAATGATTATGTAGCAATATTTTGTAAATTAAAACTGTGAAACTTCCATATCCTACAACAAAAAGAAACAAACAACAAAAGAAAAGTAATAAATGGCGATGAATGCAATGAAAATATCTAAATTAAGAGATTTAGGAAATGTTTAGTGTTTCATATAGTATGTGTCATGAAATGAAATAAAGCCATGGATATCAGTGTAGAAAAAGGAATGAGAAGTGTTAGGAAATGAAATGGGCTGGTAGAATAAGCTTGATATAAGGTGGATTAAAATACAGTCGCTGTCTGATAAATCTGGTCATAATGCGACAGAAGTGACATGGGGAAGTAGAATCTCATCAATGTCCAATTGCGGGGTCTGAAGGACCTCATATAAACGTTTCAGTTTCGGTAAGAGGATGTTATGCAAGTGAGTCAGCAACTGAGATCACTCAGAAGCCCATAGTTGACGAGCCTTGGCATCGTACCTTGGAAAACAAAGTCGGATATGAATTTTAGCCAGGTGCCCCAGTATACAGAAAATAACATTATAAAGTTGATAAAAAAAGGAAGCAAGTTTGTCCGCAATGTCTTTTGAAGGCTGCGATGCTAACAAAATGCCATATTTCAGTCAAGAGAATATCAATGGGGAAAGAAGGCGAAGTAAGACCTCGGAGTCTGTGTCCCAGTGCCGAGCTACTTGTGGGACTTGAGGGAGTTAAAGGAGCCAGGAGATAATGGTAATGAGAGGTAAAACCCAGGTTTTGCTGTAAATGAACACCGAGAAACTTAATGACAGCGGAACCGCAAAGCTCGATTTGTCAAGACGTAACGAAACTCGCGGTTGACGCATCGTTTTGTGGAACTTAAGGAAACATGTTTTGGATTCATGGGTAGGCCAAGTTCTTTAAGATAGTTTATAATAGACTGATAGTCGATTTCAAAGGTATTAAGGAGTCCGTGATCGAGAAAGACCCGAATAATAAAGAATAATATCGTTTGCGTATTATAATATACGTAAATGCACCATCACGGCCAAGGCAATATCGCCGACATATAGGGCATATAACAGAGGCCTAAGTGCCGATCCCTAAATAAGACCGTGTGAAGTACGTCGCAGCTTACCGTTTTGAAAAAAAAGTCGATAAGGTACAATGTCGATCCATATGTAGAGAAGAGATGAACTGTCTAATTGGAATCTAAAACACGTCGGTCCATAGGCATCGTAGCAGGAGGGAGATAGCAAGGTGGGTATACGCAGAAGAAATATCCAGAAAGGGGACGAGTACGCGCTTTCTGGTACAAAAGGTATGCGGACATCTCGTAAGAAGGCATGTAGTCGAAAGGTGGTACCTTAACCTTTCCGGAAGTCGTACTGGATTCCAGGCCAGAGATGGTAGCATTCCAAGTAAAAACTTAAGACGGTCCTGTAGGATATTCTCAAAAAAATTATGCAACGTGAGGAGTAAACCGATAGGTTTGTAGACCAGTGGGGAGTGCCCAGTAATTTCAGATTTGAATATTGGTTGTATTAGAAATTCTGTACGGAGGGGTAGCGGTGTGGAGGATCTTAATATAGGGCACGCCAATAGGGAATACCAGGTCTCTGGGAGTCACTTCAAGAAGGTGTACATGATCCCGACAGCTTCCGGGGCGGAGCTGCCGGATTTTTTCAGATTGGTCTGAAGTATTTCAGTTAGGGTAAAGGACGACAATAAAGGGTTCTGGGTGTCAATTTCTGCTGAAATAACCTGAGAAAATTCCGGCAGTAAGTCCAATGAGCGAGCTATGCGGGCGGGCGTACCACAAGGGGCAATTATGTCCCCGTTCCTATACATTTTATTCACCAATGACTTTCCCGGGACGCCAGATGCAAAGTCGCCATGTACGCTGACGACACTGCAATATACAGCCACCATAGAAATCCTCGTTTCGGCATTCTTGAGATGCAGCGGTATACTGACCGCTTCCTTTCATAGCTTCATGACTGGAAAATTGAAATTAATGCCAACAAGTACCAGCTCATTTATTTTTCGAAGAAGCTGAATATTCCGGCCATGGACCTCACGGTCGGTGGTCAAATATTGCAATGTCGTCGGCAAATTAAATACCTAGGAGTCACCCTGGACAGTCGACTCAATTGGAACGCCCACCTTACGAATACGGCCAACAAAGGGCGGCAGCGCCTAAAGATGTGCGCCCCCGTATTCAGAAGTAAGGAATTAAAGCCCGCTCTAAAATAATCCTCTACCAGTCTTTCTTCCTTTCTGTGATGCTATATGCGTGCGTGGCCTGGGCAAACACATCCATAACTGTCCTGAATAAACTACAAACGATCCAAAATTTATCCCTTCGCAAAATCCTCAGAACACCTATCCTAACTTCCAACCATACCATTCACACAGAACTATCAATTCCCTATCTCCCCAACACCATCAGAGGACGAGCTACCAACACGTGGGCGCGCATTACAATCCATACTAACAACCTTATTTCAAGAATTGGGAGCGGCGAACCAAAACACCGTAAGCATAAAGGAATAAAAATGTTCTAATTTAACAACACAGGTCGCCGCTCCGCGCACCCACAATCACCGGCCCACGGCCACGCACTCACTACCACAGGGGCCGCCATCGTCGCAACGATCCAGTCAGCACTGGCCACACAGGAAAACTGCGGAACTGAATAGTGTAAATATTGTAAAAAGTGAGTATACGTGTGGATGTCTGTGTGCGTGAGTGTGTGAGGAAGGAGGAGTGGTATGAATGCGCGAGTGTATATAGTGTAAATTATGTAAATATTGTATAAAATAAAAAATGAAAGTGTGAGATAAACACTCCAATTTCAAACTTGAACTGTTCTCGGCTCCCAAGAATAAGGGCAACTGTATGGGTTGAAGCAAAACCTTATAGACAATGCCAATGAAAACAGAAAAATATAATTAAGATGTTAAACTTTTTCCTGAAAGCCAGGCCTATTGTACTAGCTCCAGGCTCTCAGTATACAATAAATAACCTTGAACCTTGGGCAACCATACATAAAAATTTATCCTGTAATTCCCGAGAACAGTCATCAGAATAACGTCGGAGAATGGCGTATGTTCTTCAACCATGATAGCTGTTTCCACATCTGTACAACCGGGGTGGCATGTGTAATGGAGTTGCAATATGTGGTCCAGGACATCGGTTTTATGCGTCGCTGACGGGAACAAAGGCGGACCACTGTACGTTTTGCTGAGAAATAATCTGCCGCGGTCCGAGGTTGTTTATATCGCGCGTATGTTAGACGTTTCTCTGCAAGCAATTTGGCACACTTCACATTCCACCAGGGAGGTTTGGGTATCCGCAGGGTGTTGATGTGCATTTACGGATGCAATTCATCCCTGTAACGTTACAACGAAGTCTCTAACGTGTCATATGTCACATCATCCTCCATGAGAAGGTGAGTGCAACGTTGTAGATAACCCGGAGTTGACTGCTACCCGCCGGGACTGGGCGTCGTAGGTCATTACGAAAAATCTGGTAACCTTGAAGTCGGAATGGCTGCTGAAGGCGCAGCCATGTTCCTACAATAACGCTTAACTATGGCTTGACACTAGCCAAATAATACTGATGCTCTGCTAATTTGTTATGAATGTTATGTGCATTCCAGTAGACAGATCGAAGGTCACTGAGGATCTCGAAATGTATTATCTTATACTTGTAAATGTGTCTTCGAATAGATCAATGTGTGGAGGAGATACTCTGGTGCTTCCTCGAAAAGCCTTACCAGAGTACTTTAGATGTAGAAAATTTCCTTCCTTCGGGACCTCAGGGGCTACTTGGGATGGGGTGGAGTAAATCTTGGTCTGCTATCTCCCTGGAAAGATATCTGCTGGAAGTGTCGGCCACCACTAACGAATATCGTCTTCCACCGAGTGAGATGTAGGATGCATGCCTCTAGCTGGTGCCGTGACATACAAAGATGGGGAACCCGAGCGCCAACGCCCATGTGGAGCCCATCTGTCCTGCAACCAATCCGGTGATGAGGATTCGGGATTGGGTTTATATTTACGTTTTGCAGAAAGGTTGAGAGTATCCCCAATGCAAAGGGGCTGCCGACTCCGCAGCACCGGGTACTGCTCCCCCCATGCCTAGAATCGTCTCTACATTCCTAAACTTTAACTATGTCAGTGTAGTGTAGGATTTTATACCAGTAATTAGCTGGCGCGACTCATGGCGTGAAATATGCGATTCGGCTATCTTTGCATTGATTTGTGACTAATTTATAAGCAGGAAATTCGTTCATACGCCTGAATGAGCTTATTGCAATTCACGCAATGCAATTATTCCGATAGACAGTCTAATTGTACATCCAAATAGTCGTGGCTAAACTTCAGACAATTTTTATGTTTCTACAAAATGTTTAATATAATTCTATCATTGTACAATTCTATCCTTTCGGTACAGAGTTCTTCCTAGAAACACTGGTAGTAAACATATACAAAACGTTTGTAAGAAAATAATGGATAAATTGGAAGGTAAGATTGCGACGAGTCAAAGTAATGACAATGAAATGATTATTTGGAATCAAAGAAGATGAAGAAAGGTGGTTCATTCATCTAGTAAAAGACATATTTGAGAGGAAATTGGAACTGAAATTATATGATGGGAAACATTGGACTATTTTAGAATAGACAAAAGAGGAGACAAATACAAGTCGATAATTGTAAACTCAGCTACAACGAGTTTTAAATGGTAAGTTTGAGAAATGCGAAGAAATTAAAGCAAATGAGGATTTTTGTTGATCAAGAGTTTACTACATAAGAGTGAGATCAACGGTAATTTTTATTTGAAAAAAAAGTGAAACAGCCTAAAGAAGGAGAAAGAGCATTTGCTAGAAGAACCGAGTTGTGGAAGGAAACAGTATATAAGTCGGCATGAAGAGACAGCTGACTTAGCAATGCACATGGGAGAAGAGTTACGGGTGGAGACGAGAAAGGAGGAGATCAGCTGAGGGAAATACGAATGGATCAGAAGAGGCGTGTGGTGTAACGTCACTTAGAAGGCGTGTGTCACCAGATGAGTAGGAGAAATTGAATGCGGCGGCCTTGAAAACAGCTGAGGGTGGAGTGTGCAAATATAGAATGGCTGAGTGTTGTCTCAATACCGGAGGTCAGCATATTAGAGCTGCTTAACAGGACAGAGGATTTACCAGCAGGAGACGGAATAATAAGCAGATATAAAGGGATGCTTGAAAATTTAAGGTAGGGAGGAGTACAAGAAGATAGGGATTTGGGTCGAATGTAGTTTTTTTTTGGAATATAGAGAGTTTAAGAGCAAAGATTAACAGTAGAGAGGCGCTTAGAATTTTAAACTGGGAGATGTAACGACGGTACTTGTTGAAACATTATTTGATCCACGTGTTAAGTGATTGTGTTTATAGAAAAGTGTGGTCCAAGGAGAAATAACGGTTGGTATAGGTGTATTTGTGAGTAAGTGTGTCCAGATTAAGGTATGTGAGGAGTTAGGAAGGGAGGATAAACAAGTGATATTGTTGAGAATAACTGGTGTTAAGGGCATGAATGTTAGTTTGGTGTTGGGTGTAGAACTCAACAGCAGTATCGGAATTTTATAACGGTAATGTGTTTGTATTGGTAAATATATGGGTGACTGAAGGGGAAATTATCTTAATGCAGAGTTTATTATAATGAGGGATTTTATTGCTAGGGTAGGAGAAAATCAAATAAGATCTGTAACCACGGAAAGCAACTGTGATTGGGAGAAAGAAGAAGGAAAGATAAGGAGCTGTGATAAAGTGTGCAATAAGGAAAGGGTTAAATTAATTAATATTTGTGAAGATAACAATTTGTCAATGAGTAATGGTGTTAGGGGGCAGCCGTTTGTGGTGAATTTATACATTTTTATGAATGAAAATGGTCAGAGTCTGGTTGAGTATTCTTTGCATAGTGAAGGGGTGGATAAAAAAGCTTACCGATTTTAGGGTGATTGATGAAGTTGTAAATAGTTGTCACTTTCTTTTACTAATGAGTATCTGTTTAAGGGAAAGTAGTAGATGTAATGAAACATTAGAGGAATTGAAATTTATAAATACATTTGAGTGGATGGAGAAGTTGAGTGAGAATTAATGTCAGCAGATACTCATTTAATAAAATATGGAATAGAAGAGGCGCTGAGCTTAGGAGATGGAGAGGGGGTAGAGAATGGACTGACATTGATAATGAAACTAGCAGGTGTGATGGAGGTGAAACATAAACGTAATAAATGGTGTACAAATTGGTTTGATGAAGAATGTATAGTGGCTAAGATGAAGGAATAATATTCAGTATGTGAGTAGGAACAATTTTCTCTATTAACATGGCACACACGCAACTACGCCATCTTTATTACCTTTATAACATGATTACACATAATGAAGACTAATGCAATTTCTTGCTATCATATTTAACAACATTTCTGAAATAACCTTTATTCCATTTTCCTTAGTTACAAAAATCGGGCATCACACGCATCTCAACCGAGGGGGATAAGAGCGTTGCGTCTGTTGTGCTTCTGCTGCCAACATTGCAACATTGAGAGCCCTAAGCCGCAAAGCGTAGCCAAGAAATGTTTTAAGTAAGAAGTGGAGCAATGTGACCTCTGACCGCAACTACAAAGTGATGACAGAATTTATCCGTAGGATCTGAGTGTCTAAATTAAAAGGATTCACTGTAGCTAAATTTTTATTGCTTAGCAACATTCAGTTAACCATTTTTGTAACGTTGGCATTGGGTTATCGTTAAATTCAAATTGATTAAAAAGTCGATTTTTCGCAATATTTGTAGGAGTTAACTTAACATTCATATATATATATATATCATATATATAAGAACGACTATATAAGAATAGTCGCCAAGAAGGGTTGGCGAATGGGCCTAATGATTTTTACCAAGCCACAACTCCTACATTAAACAACTTAGCATACTACATAATCAACGCTCCATGTAAAAAAACCGATTCCGTAGGTATCTTAAATTTTTAAGGCTCCTACCCACATACTGAATTATATCTGGGGAGAAGTATTTAGAGCTTTATCTAGATGGAGAAGAACAGAGAATGATAGGGATAGATAATATTTTTGTTAAAGAAATGGGGATATAAACGTTTACTAAAAAGGAAAAAGAGAAATAGCAACAAAAATGAATGATAAGGTATAGAAAGCTATAGGAGATAAAGCAACAAAGAAATTAGAGAAATTATGGAGAGTATTTACAAGAAAAATAGAACAAGAAGTGAGGTTACGCCAAAGGAATGGAAAATAATTTTGAAATTTTGATTGGTATGGGGGTTGTTAGAAGTAGTGAACTGATTTTGACTAAAAAAAAGTAGCAAGTTTGAAAGTTCAGATAAATAAATTACAAGCAGTGAGACTGAGTACTAAATTAGAATTTTGAGAAACAATAAGTAGCAGGTATAGAAGGTATTCCAGGGGGATTTTGGAAAACGAGCAAGGTAATACCTTAAAATTGGAAAATATATATGAGTGTGCCACTACTTAAGGGAAAACGGGATCTGAATAGTCCAGGGAACTATAGAGAAATCAGTTTGTTATATATTTTAGGTAAAATTTATACCGGCATTTTGATTCTCAGATTAGGAATGGCTGGAACTAGAAGAGAAGTTGGTGAATATCAGGCAGGATTTAGAAAAGACGGAAGAGTTGTTGATGGTATAATCATAATCCAAATTGTAGTAAATGTTTGAGGAACAAAAGAGATAGGGTATTTATGTTTTTTGCTGACTCTGAAAAGACATTTGATACAATTAGAAAAGATGTTCTGGTATAAAATGCAGAGTAAAGGCGTAAGTGAAGGGTGTATTTCAGAGATCCAATGGTTGTATGATGGAGTTAAATTCTATGTTAAAATGTGTGCAGGGAATGGGATAACAGGGATGGTGGATAAGACGTGGGTTTGAGATAAGGTTGCATATTATATCCAGTTTTCCTTAATTTTTATTACAGATATAGTGAAAAGGATTTTATAGTGTAATTCATAATTACGGTTGTAGAAAATAAAGAGGTACCGGATTTGATATTTAGCGATGATTTAATGGTAGGTTCTACTACAGTAATTGGATTGCAAACAGCAATAAACGAAATGGCTAGACTTTATGTAGAACGCGGTTTAAGAGTAAATGCCAGGAAGTTAAAAATAGATAAATTAAAAATAGACGAGAGATGCTTTTTGAATGTGGAGTTTTTGGAGGTAGTTAAGGAATTTGATTATTTTGGGGCTGAGGTTATCAAGTAGTGAAAGGTGGGAATCACAAGGAAAGAGTGTTATTGTAAAGGTAGGATAGCCATAATAGTAATTAGAATATGTTTGAATAAGATTTCAAATATGTCAGTAAAGTGGTTAGAGAAACAGTATGAAGGCGGTAGTGGAATCATGCATGTTATATGGACTGAAATAGTGCGGAGTAGTTGAAAATAGACTTAATTCACAGAATGTTGTGTAGAGATATTGAGATTGCCTAAAGCGTCACCGAAGGGAGTGGCATTGTTTGAGTTAGGAAGGGTAGGTAAAAGGCTTTTGTGATGGAGAGAATTTAAAAACATTGGCACAGGATTTTAAAATTAGGAGACCACAATATTTTAAAGGCGTGTATGAAATTCCAAATGGAAGTAATAAGTAACAGCTTGATTGGGGAAGTATAAAAACGTTTGACAAGAAATTGGGTTGGGGAGCCTTGGAAATTTGCAGATCAAAGTACATTACGGTTTTGGAAGGAAATTAGACGAAGAACTGAAGATATAAATAGGCAAGAGATGTGGGCTAGTTTTAGAGATACGAGTTCTGCAAAATGATTATATAGAGATTGAGGGAGGGATTGTTGGTTGTTATGATTAATTTGGGAGGAAAGCATTTGCATGGATGCGATCAGGAGCACCGTTTTTAAAGGGTTTGAGAGGAGACAATGGGGAAGGGTGCATTATGTGTGGGGGAGCTAGAAGGAATATTTCATTATTACAATGTTATGGGGTGGAGAGATGGAGGAAGGGTGTATAAGGAAATTTTAGTACTTAAAAGTATGTTTACGTATGGGGAAAAACAGGAATAAAATGGGAGAATATTTGGGAAACGTAAGGGAGGAATGGCTTAGAGCAGATGAGAAACATGAGAAATTGTGATATAAATTGATAAAATAGTTAAATAGTGTAATATAAATAGTGAGGTTATGTATAAGGAAGCCTCATATAAATGGATGTTAGACTATTAGATTGTTAATGTAGATTTAGGAATTTAAATTTACTTATAAAATAAATATTTCTGTTATTTTGCATGTATTTGTGTATACAACTTTTAAAATTTATAGTTAGGCTTACTGCATTAATTGTATTTTATAGTTGGGCTACAATACTATACCGTATACTTTGTGTATGCAGAAGACATGTTTGCGGTTACAATTCATCGACCTTAGATTTATTTTATTTAGCATCTTCGACAAGGTCGGTATGGCGTTCTCTTTTTAATTATTAATGTGGTCGTGGTGGTAAGTGCATAGGAACCTGGTTTAGGGGGATTCAGAATGGTTGGTGAAAGATCTGCAGTAGGAGCGAAGTGCTGCATCTACAGTTAATGTGTGGAGATCCGAATGCAGAATTACATTGCAGAGTTATCATGGACATTGCAGACGTACCATTCGTAGAGCCCAGTTTTATAGTGTTTGAATGCTCTTTAGTTGTGTATTAGAAAGTGAGCTGCATATCGAGCATCCGTAAATCTAGAGTGGCCTTATTGGTGACAATTCTCTTGAGATGCAACGAAAATGAAGACGATTTTTAATAAGATATTTTAACTGGTGAATTCTGTGCCTTAGTCTTTTAATTAAGGAAGAGTTATGGATATTCCAAGAGAGCTTGGCGACCAGCGTGTTAAGATTAAATATGTGATTCTTTCAGCTTGTAGTTTTCCTTCATTTTCCAAACTTGATTATGTATTCTTAGCTATTCGTTTGTATGTGAATCATACTGCTTTTTATTTTTTGATTCATATGGATTCTCCATTTTCAGCACCATTTGTGTGATATATCTGCAAACAATTATAAACCGCCTACTGCAGAGCTGTCCGTATCTTTGCAAAGGATTGCAATGTTGTCTGCAAAGCGCACTATTGTAATGTTTTCATTTGGCAGTAAGTCAGAGACAAACTATATACAGAAAAGGGACTAACACGCTGGCACTCCAGCTTGTATATTTCGCTAATGAGTATGCTAATTGAGATATTTACCAGAAAAGGATCTGTTTATAAGACATGGTTTGAGTGTTAGGAACGTTTTTTGCTCAAAAATTGTTTTAATTTGCATAAGAGGCCCTCACACGAGATCTTAAAACCCCTTGTATATCCAGAAATAGTCCAAATCAAATAGAATTTTCATCAAAAGTATCGAGTATTGTGTGTCCAACTCGATGAAGTTGTTGAGGACAGTAGTCAGAAGGTCTAAAGTCAAGTTGAGTGTCAAGAATGAGTTGGTGCAGGACCTTGGAATGCTGTTGAAAAATGAGACTTTCGAATATTTTTAAAACAGTGGCAGAAGGTTGATAAGACGATACGATTGATGGTTTTGTTTCGGTTTGTCATGCTTGGGGATCATACTATTATGGTATGACTCCAACACTGTGGAAAATAAGCAAGACGAAGAACAGCCGTATAAAATTGAAATAAGTTAACGAAAAAACTAAGTAATTTAAATTATAGTGCTTTACTTGAAAATACTTGGTCGTCCTCCATGGTATAGTGGCTATCATGCTAGCCTCTAGTTCCCGAGATCGCGGGTTCAAACCCGGTGGAGGGCGATGGATTTTTTCGGGCGTAAAAATCCTTAGCATAGCTTCCTTCGGAAGGGAAGTAAAGCCGGTGGTCCCGTGTCGTAGATTTACGCACGTAAAAGGACTTCAAGTCTGATAAAGAGGCCTCTGAGCAAAATTGCCCGTCTTTCACGTCCAATATAGAATGGGACGCTAAGGATCATAGTAGTTAAAGAGCGTTTTATAAATAAAAAAAACTTGAAAACACTTTAGTAGGGATTGGCTGATCATATCATGACCAGACGATATTTGTGCCGGTGTTCAAGTATGGCGTTATATATCTGCGCTGGCGTGAAGAACGAAGTGAAAGGGGAAAGTTGAAGAGGCATTGAAATGTTTTCAGTTACTTCTTTGGTAAATTCCAAATCTTCATGGTATTTGGCTTGAATTATTCCCGCAGCATTCATAGAAGAACGTTGTTTTATCTTGTAGTGATGTGTACCCACATTCTTCGAATACAATGGTGGTATTCCATTTGGTTGCTTAGTTAAATATTTAGTCTTCTTCCAAAGCGAGCCATTGGCAACATTCAAGCAGAGAAGATTATTACACGTGGCAACATTTGTTTCTCCCTGAAGTTCAGTATGTAGGTGACTGGTAGTTCGATTGTAAGCTGTTTTGCGAGGAAGAATTTAGTTTGTTCCCATAATTTACGACAATCCGTCTTTTCTTGAAGAAGTGTCTAATTCGGGATGACAGCGCCACTTGGAAAGATTTTGACCTTTTGATGCTGTATTGCGTGGTAGATACATTAGCTGCAAGTTGAACATCTCTGGTTAATGTAGTGACAGCTCTTCCAAGAGATTTATGAGGAATGTTTATATCGGTAATATCCTCGAGTGTAGTTATGTGGCAAGTGCTATCAAAAGGTTGCTTTACAACACTAGTTCTGTAGTACTTGTTGATTGCAGTTGTCGTGTATAGTACTGTTAATGTTACAGGATAATCATATGAGCTAAGCTCGTAAATGTACAGATAGTGTGGTGAAGGTGTCGTCTGCGTGTTTAGCAATAAATAAATGCAACATATCTGGTGTATTTTCTAAATCCAGGTAATAGTTTGGGTCTACTGGAAAGATAAACTTCAGTGAAAGTTGATGGGCTACATCATGTAGAATGCGTCCTCTTGGATTTGATGATGATTTTTAAGGGCGTTCAACTGTTAGGCCATTAGTGCCCTTGTAAAACAGATTATGGAAAAGGTCAGAGAATAAAGATCAGTATAAAATATCATGGCAAAAGCCAGAGATAAAGATCAATGTAAAAATCACAGCAAAAGTCAGACATAAATGGCAATATATAAAGCCAAACCGAGAAGCATGAAACACCCTATATCAACATGAAGAAATCCGCATTTGGAAATTTATCTTGGACACAACATTTCAAATCACATCAATTGCTTGCCCATCATCACCTAAGAACACTGCAAGACTGGCCGACAGTTGCAGAGAATCCCGAAGATGTGCAAGAGCAACACACTCCAGCTACACATGGCGGGCCGACAGACCCTCGCCACAAAGTGGACAAATAGAAGCAGGTTCACCCCCAAAAACCAGCCGTGCGCAAACAAAATTGCAGCGGCCAACACGCAACCGAGTCAAAATCACATCCCCACAACGAGACACATGAGAGGAAGCCAACCATCTTATCGCAATGTCCCTCACCACTCTAAGGTCACTTTCAGGAGAGTAAACCACTCCTCACGACAGCACCGCTCTTCGTACAACAAGCTTAAAGTGCTACGACGTTACCCGATATGTTGTAACACTGGGTTCTGTGGTTGCCGCCTTAGCTGCCAAATCCACAAGTTCATTCCCCGGCAAGCCAACGTGACCTGGTATCCAAGCACACTCCATCATAACGCCAGAAAAGCATAAAACATGGAGAGCATCACGGATTTGCTAAACAATGGCAGTTGTACAGCTCAAAAAGGCTCCGAAGTGCACTAAGGGAATCACTCAAAACGAGACAGTCTCCCAACCTTCGACGACGCACACAAAAAATGGCTCAGTATTGGTATACAGCTCGGCACCATAAATATATGTTATCACGAAAACAGGTAGGGGTTCGACTCTATGAACATAAGCACAACGAACACCGCTGGTGCACCCAGGTCCATCGGTGTGGATCAAAATTCGGTCACTGCAACCGAACAGAAATTGTAAAAATCAGGGCGGGTACTAAACGTAGGCATCGCAGACCCCCAGTACACCGCCATACCAAGATATACGTTTGATGTCGCACGCATGCAAAGGAGCAACACCCTCTCACCCTTAGCAAACATTCTACGCACTTCATTGTCGTGTACTCCAAGAAGCTTCCGGAAACGAACACCCGCAGGCCTTGGATTAATGGAGCTATTTCTAGAAAGCTCGTCCAGCGCGGTGTGTAAAAAGAAGCGAACGTTGAATGATTTGACATTCACCCAAGCGCACAGTCATAACCTTCCAAGAGGTCACCATGTCGATATCGCAGAGGAGGCTCCGCCGATTCGGCGAAAAAGATTCATAAATGGGGCAGTGGGAAAAGCACCAACAACACCCGAAACTCCCGGTTTTGGACTGTGTCCGATCTCCCAGACACAAATGGTCGCACTAAGAAACGAATAATACATACATAATCCACCTTTGATCGGATCAGTTCGCGACAGTTTCGCAGCAAAACCGTTCGATCCGCTCCCCCAAGACTTGCCATTAACACCCGCAAGACACCCAGAGAACGGTCACATCGCCCTTTCAACCTTGCTACATGCAACGACCAGCCAAGCCTCCTATCAAAGGTAAACCCCAGGAACCTTGTCGAATCTGCGAATGGCAGCAACCTTGTACCGAATCGGAGCGAAGGTGACACTCGTCTACAATGCGCCAGAAGCCAACGCAGATCGACCTCTCAGTTGGGAAACGAAAGCCGTTTTTAGAAATCCATTCCTGAAGACCATCCAAACACCACTGCATTCGGCAGAAGGCAAAGTCGTCCATGAATAAGCATGACGACACCTCCGGAGGAACATATTTCGAGATAGAATTAGTTGCAGTAGCAAACAGTGTAGCGCCTTGTACCGACCCCCGAGGCACTCCGTTCTCCTGAACAAAAAGGTAGCAAGAAACCGAGCCCACCCTCACTCAGAAAACGCGGTCCATCACAAACTCCCGAAAGAACGGTGGCAAGCGTCCACGCACGTTCCAGGTGTGCAGGGAACGCAGCATCCCTCCTCGCCAACACGTATTACAAGCCTTCCCAAGGTCAAAGTACTGCAACGGTTTCAAATTCTTAATGAATCCGTTCATGATCCGCGTCGACACTGACACAAGTTGGTCCACTGCTGAGCGGCGTCCTCGAAAACCCCACCTTGCGTTGATCAGGGGCTGCGAGCCTCCAACCACCACTGATCATGCGCTCCATCACTTTGCAAATACAACTGGTAAGGGAAATAGGACGGCACTGGACGGAAGATGACGGTCCCTTCCAGCGTTCAAAATGGGCATGGCAGTGACCTTACGCCACCTCCTGGAAAAGTGGCGTCAACCCAAACACGATTACAGGCCTCGAGAAGGAAAACCCCATCTTCACGTGAGAGCTGCTGCAACACTTGTACGTGGACACGATCCGGTCGGCAGATGTATTAGCCACGTCAAATGCACCTAAAACAGCTCCTGCAGCTGCTTTAAGACCGGCAAATAGCATGCGGGTCGATTTTCCGGCCACACATTCCAACCCATTAAAACTATAGAGGAAGGTGTATGTCGACTAAATGAAGCTACAAACCCGCTCCGTCATGTCCTTTTGCTATCCTTTACAACATACGTAGACTAGCCACGCATTCCGCTAGGTTATCCAGTGTAGGGTAACGCTGGAAAACCCTAAGAGCACGTCTGCGAGCACGAATGGCATTTTTCCGTCCACCAAGGAACCGGAAATCGATGGAGCCTGGCAGTCCACCGAGGAATAACCCGCTCAGCAGCAGAAAGAATCGCGTGTGTGAGATGTTTGACCAAAACATTCACGGAGTCGTGCTCAATACAACTAATCATAGCGAACTCGGGGTAAAGCTTCCAGTTGGCATGATCCAAGCGCCACTTAGGTAAGTGTATGGAACATATACCCGGTGTTAAGAGGCCTATAAGACCTGGAAAGCGGTCACCAGAATGTAAATCAGAGATGGCATTCCATTGTAAAGAAACTGCAAAATGTAGGGAACAAACT
This sequence comes from Deroplatys truncata, assembly GCA_030765065.1. Taxonomy (NCBI): domain Eukaryota; kingdom Metazoa; phylum Arthropoda; class Insecta; order Mantodea; family Mantidae; genus Deroplatys; species Deroplatys truncata. The sequence goes on from CM060982.1 coordinate 18,802,371, forward strand.
CCTATATCAAGGTGCGAAAAAGCATTAAAAGAGTCTGAAGGAAATGTAGGCTCTCCGTTGTTCAGAAGAGCCAAGGTATAATTGGCCAAAAATCAGCAATTAATTTACCTCTCGCACAAGCCCGAGGTGAACCCAAAGAGGATGATGAGCATTAAAGTCACCCACCAACACAACAGGCGCCGGTAATCGGGAAACTAGATCTTCCAAATCAGGTCATCAGATGGAGGCAGTCAAATGTTACAAATGGTAAATCGGATGAATGACAGTTCAATCCCTACGGCTACTGATCCGATGTCGGACTGTATGGATACAGATTCCATAAATATACATCTTAGACGAGCATCATAGTCCCCCGTGCGCAGGAACACCGTCTTCGGGTGTAAAACGATACCGTACTGGGGTACACCACCTGACTCGAAAGCCGTCTTGTAGGCGGGGTCCAGTTTCCCGCAAACATGTGATCAAAGGATTATTCCTGCGGAGTAAAAATTCAAGCTCTGGTCGATGTGTTCAAATTCCACGCATGTTCCTTTGTAGGATAGCCATAATATTCATAATGGGATAAGTTCTCAATTCTAAGAATCCACCACATAAAGGTCGAATCAATTTTGCCATTTTCGGTGTTGGGATAACACCTTTAAAATATTTAAGAAAAGCTTCTGTTGAAAATATATTTTTGTTAGAAGAAAGTACAGGAATAAAGGGGAGTAAATTAGTTTCTAAGCCGAAAATAAAATCTTTAAGTATTAAATAATTTACATCCTCTAAATTAAAGAAGGAGGATCCAACCTCCTTCTCATGCCGCTCCGGCAGTGCCGGCAGAATCTTCCCGCTCCACTCCTCCATGGAGAGGACTCCCTTCCAGTTGAAAAACCGGCTCGAGAACCTCGATCCGATTGGAAGTGGAGGTCAGTGATGACGCAAATTGTCGATCCGAGTCCTTCCCAGAAGCTTCCTCAGTAGAGGATCCCCGAGCAGGTTTTCGCGGATTCTTCCTGGCTTTAGATGTTCTAGGTAAAGGCTTACCACTTTTTTCAGAAAGTCGGCCCTATCGTAGCTGTCCCCGAGCTTTATCTGTGGTGCATCACAAGTTACGGGCTCGCCAGTCTTATTATTTGAGGTCGACGGTCTTGATGGTGACCGCACTGAAGGAATCCCGTTATTAACAGACTTGGCAGATTTTGATGTTGATTTAATGGGCCTGTAAGTGATTGGGCCACGAGAATCCAATCCTTTCCAAAATTGTGGCCCCATCAACATCGTTAGTTTGAGCTGCGACTTCCCGACTCGGTACCAGGCTAGGGCTAATGAGCTATAGGTACCGGACTTCTGGACAGGAGCCTCTGACATGGAAACCCTCTACCTAAGCGGATCCCCTGGATCGAGCTTTCCTCCGTAAAACGTGTATTCTCGGGAACTAGACGAATGCTCACCACCGCAGTCAACGCACGCTGGTGCCGATGTGCATGCTCCCTCGTGTGAGAACTCTCCACAGTTAACGCAGGGAGCCTCACCGTTACAGAAATCACTTATGTGACCAAAGCTCTGGCACTTATAACATATCAACTGGTTGGGAATATATAGCTTAACCTCAATAGTTTCATACTCTGCCGTAATCCTATGATAGAGGTTTACTCGATCAAAGGTAGAAATCGGGTACGAGTAGGCATAAATTCACCTTCCTCTCTCCGCTCAACACGATACACAGATGTCAAACCTTGATCCTCAAGATCTTCTTGAATCTCCTCATTGGACATACAACACAGCAGTTCAAGGTCTTGTGCATCTCGAATCGGATAATTTGCTAACAAGTTTGCTTTCAAGATAGTCGCTAACTGGGATGCCGAATTTGCTTCAACTAGGAGCGTGCCATTGCGACTTCTAATGCACGACTTGACGAAATCAGCAACTTTATCGAGACCCTTTTAAATTGTAAAAGTATTCACCGATGTAAATTTCCTTCCTTCCTCCGTTCTATGATTCACTAAGCAGCGAGGTCTACAGGATTGAGCTACTTCTTTTGCAACGGCTTTGGTATTTTGGGGGACTTTTAGGATCCATAACACTTAAATCCTCCACCATTACAAATGTCTCCGATGGCATGCTCACTCACATCCTGGGCGCCACGCCAGCTTAGTGAGAGTCTTGGCTTGGACCTTGCTAACATTAGGTTCTCACCTCCCTATTTACAGATAGAGGGACCCAATTGCCTTCAGGAGTGTAACAGCTCATGTAATAGCCCCTCACCGGGTACGAACACGGTCCTACATGATACTCAGGGGCTATGAGTTATGCCTTATCCAGTCGCCCCTTGCGACTCTCCTCCTCCGCCCCGAGCAGCTGTATTCGTCAGGCTGTGTTCATGGAAGTAACTGATAGTCGGTCAAACACACGTGTGCACCAAATTGATTGGGCGTTTTGCATAAGCTCCCTCACCTGTTAGAGAAACTGAATCGAGAGAGTGACTTGGGACCACGGGAGTGCCAATCGCTCTTGGATCTGCTACATTTGACCCCAATTTAGGATGGTTCCTGTTAAAATCTCCCCCGAGGAGGAAGTAAGACCCCATTATGTGAAAAACATCCCAAAATTTTGCAATTCTCAGTCTGTTTTCTGATGCTGAGTGAAACGAACCAACTTGATGTTTTGTTTTCCTAAATGATTGCTATTGTAACTATTTGAAATTCCGTCTGACTGTGGGTAGCTCTTCATGGGTCAAAGTCCATTTAATAAATGTTGCTAATATTCTCGTACTGTCAGAATGATCCGCTCTGTAAAGGCAGTATCCAGATAGCTTAAAATGTATATTGGGTGCAGGCGTTGTTTCTGTAACCATTGATGTTCAAAAACGGCGGAGGGCGATAAGATTTTTTCGGGTGTAAAAATCCTTAGCATGGCTTCCTTTGGAAAGGAAGTAAAGCCGGTGGTCCCTTGCCGTATATTTATGACACGTAAGAAGAACCTCAAGCCTGATAAAGAGGCCTATGAGCAAAATTTCCCGTCTTTCACGCTTAATATGGAATGGGACACTAAGAAACATAGTAGTTAAATAGCGTCCATAAATAAAACTTAATTTAATTTTTAAGTTTGCTAGTAATTAAGCTATTATTATCAGAAGGCTGATGGAGTATGTATTACAGCATTAACGTAGGAATAACCGGCGGACACTCGTGAATTAGGTTTTGAAGTGTATTCGGAAGTTACTGTAGTTAGAGCGAATATTTTTGTTGTTACAGTTATTGTTTGTTATGTTGAATTCTGTAGTATTTCATGTACACGAAAACCTCTGTGATTTTCAGTATGTTGTTCTTTACAGTTAGTGCAGATGGGGGCGCATTTTGATGTTTATTATTTCGCGTAGGGTGCGAGCCATTGCATTTCACGCAGCGTGGAGCGTTATTGCATATTCTTGACAGTTTATGCACTGAATTGAGTAACGTTTCGTTTTAGGTGGCTCAATCTTGGTATTGCGGCATGAGCGATTGACTTAAAGGACGAATGAACTAAATTTTTAAAGACTTCTAACAAAAACATAAAAAAAATTCTGAGCACATCATTCAAAACATGGCAGTTCTCTGACCTCTGGTTTTTATTTTAGAAGCACTTTTATATTTAATGTACATCTCTCGGTGACTTCATAAGGCTAGGATCGCATCACGCTACTCATTGTCTTGCTTTAACTAGATTTGCGTTGCATTTAACTCGTGTTGTTATTTTGTATTTTAGGACAGTTTTCCTTTCTTGCTGTTCTGTGACGTGTAAGGTCAAAAATGCCTGAATGCGGTGCTTATGGTCGTGCAAATAGTTCTGGCGTAACAGAAATGTTGGTTATTACTCATTCTATGACAGAGATAAGAATCCACATGTGTACAACAAATGCGTTGCTGCTATGAAATGCAAAAACTGTGTGCCAACAAAAAAAACTAGGATATGCGGAATTTATTTCGAAGGAATTATTCTAACGAGTCGGATGTTACAAGAATAAGAATAACAATAATTAAGAATGGAAAATTCAATTAGACTAAAACATAATGCGGTGTCTTCAAAATAATTTTAGTATAACTACAAGAAAAACCTCAAAAACAAAACTCAATTTTCTTAAACCTCCTAAAGATATGCGGGTTCCAGCTGGACTCCCGTGTTATTATTTTGATTTTACATATCATTAATAATTAAGCTAGACATTCGGTATTTTTGTAGAAAATTGAATACTCTTCAGTATCATGTCAAGTTTCTTGAAACAATTCATTACACATAACTGTAAAAAAATAAAATATGGCCTGGGGTACACTTGGACCCCGCATAGCAGTTTGTGTCATGTTCTTACTTCAAATATTTTTAGTGATTATTTTGGTTGCCTTGTACTTTCTGGTTGTTTAGCTTAAAACTTTGTGTTCTGAAAATACATTGTTGAAGCTGTTGCGAACTCGAGCCAGAGTTTTCGTAGTCTACTGGTTGCTAGTATGGAGTGCGAACATGTCAAAGCGGAAACGCGAAATATACTATTTGAATAATCCTAAATATTTAGATAAAGCGATGAGTATTACATATGATATTGATAGTGAAGATGAAAGTGAAATAAATTTGAATATGATTCGAATTCAGAGATTGGGGATGATGTAGAAGTAAAAGAGGAAATTCCTGATGTACAGGAATGTGAAAATTTAGGTATGACATCAGATGCAGAAATATCTGCAGAGGATAATGGTAGCAATGAACAAAATTCTGAACACCTCATTGCTAATAAGAGTGTGATATGGCTAGCTGAACTACCAAAAACAATGCGTTGCACCATGCACGATTTAATTTCTTGCCTTTTGATCGCCTCATCTCAAACAGTACAATCGGTGAGAAAAATTTTAAAATTATTTATTGATGAGCATATGATACACATAGCTGTCGATTTCACTAATAAGAAAGCCCAATTATTTAATGAGTAGTCGAACGCAAAAAAAAAAAAAAATAAAGAAAAGAATGGAATGCAACAAATATCGTTGAAATATATGCTTTTTAGGCAGTCTTGTCACCATGCTTTTAAGGCTAAACAGAGGCAACACGATATTTATAAAAAGAATTAAAACGTTGAGATTTGCAATTGTTGCTTTAAAATTGTGTCACAAGTTCTAAATAAAGTAAGTTCTAAGTTGAAGGTAAACAGGGCAATAAAGGAGGTGTTATTAAAATGTTTATATGGAGTCCGCACAGTGATTTAAGCGGATTAAAAAGCATATCAGTAGGAAGCTTAAACGAAAGCAAGTGCTAGTCAGTAATTCAGTAAGCAATTCTCAGAAATAAAGCGAAGCTGCATTAATTTCTGATTCTTTACACGTAGAGTTGAAGATAGATGCTGAAACACAGTGGGAGTAGGAACCGAAACTTTTAGTGGTATAAACGGCGCTAATGCGAACCAAAGTTTGACTGATGAGGAAGGCAAATCTTCAGTTGTAAACGATAAAGATTATAAACCGAATGAATATTTGAGGGAATCCAGTAAAGATGAAGAAGATATAAGTGTATCCAGAAAATATTATTTTGGGTTTGTATGAGTAAACACTATCCTTGCTTTGTCACACATGTGACAAATAACATGTCACTGAAAGAAAATCTAACACACGAGGGCCATTAATATGAATTATAACTCTTGTGTGAATGGGAACACTTATGAATGGTGCTCTGGAGGAGAAAGTGGAAGTCTGAAAAGTAGCATGTTTGCGGGATGACATTTAACTGGTTCGTCTTTCTTGGGAGGGGGGATTCTCAAAAGCAACAAAACTATTATATTTTCTGAATCATATTTTTATAGACTTATTGAACTTTCGTTTTCTCTTGTGTACAAAGCATAGTTGAAAGAAAAGGAAAGTAATTTTCCAATTACCGTGAATTATTTAAATTTGTGTTTATGTGGGGATGGACAATACAACTACCCAGGATTTACTACTAAACATGTGCCTATTCCATAATGAATTTGGCAACGAATAAAATACTAGACTTCATAAATGTTCCGCAGAGGAAAACTGTAACTTGTGATATTGAGAAAGCTTTTTTGCGAAAATATATTAACTTCTGTGAATGAATGTCGTCCTCCGTGATGTATTGGTTACTATGCCAGCCTCTAATTACCGAGTTCGCGGATTCTAACCTGGCGGAGGGCGATGGATTTTTTCTGGCGTAAAATTCCTTAGCATGGCTTCCTTCGGAAGTGAAGTAAATCCGAGTCGTTGATTTACGGCACGTAAAAGAACCTTAAGCCTGATAAAGCTGTTTCTGAGCAAAATTGCCAGTCTTTCACACCCAATATGGAATGGGACGCTAAGAACCACAGTAGTTAAAGGGCGTCCATAAATAAAATTCAATTTTGTTTCTATGAATGAAAAACCTGCCCATAAAATTGTCCCTGACAGACCGATTCACGGGCTTTGAAGATAAAGAAGTTTCCGCATATAGGTACACCATGAATTGATGTATGGCATCTTGCTAAATCTGTTATGAAAATGTTTCCAAAATCATCGGCCCTTCATCAATGGAAGCATTCTTTTTATAATCATCTGTGTTGGCTTGTGGAAGTAACAGTGTACACCTGAAGAAGTAGTTCATGTCAATTCTAAATCACATTACTAATTTCCGTAACTGGGAAGGTTTTGAGAAACTTCATTCATATCCTCATGATGTGTTGAGTAAAGAAAAGGTACAAAACACAAACTCGCTATTTAGGAATTCCTCGGAATGCAATCACCTGTGCAGTATCATAAATAATGCAAGAAATTAAGTGACATTACTCATATAAATCATTTTCAACATACATGAAGTCTTGAATCACAATGAGTAATTGAAGTATGTCCTAAAACGAATACATTGTTCATTTTTAGGATCTATGTTAGATCAATGATAGCTGCTCTAGATCATAATTTTCACCAAGGGAAAAAAGTAGTGGACAGTTCCGTGGAGTGCCTTAAATGGGCTGCAGAATGGATGTACAAAAAGAAGTATGAGAAAAAAAACTTATGACTGGAGATAAAACTTTGTAACACAAATAGTGCGTAAAGTAAATGAACATAAGTTTCGATATGAGTATGTTGTACCACAGACCGGAGTGACATACCTTGTAATATTGACTCAGTCCAAAATTAAACCTAATAAGCAGGAAATTGAAGGCTGGTACTTTTCTCGGTTAGGATTACCTTTGTGAGAAAATGCCGAACATAATAAAATACATAAATAATCAGACGAGTTCAAAGAAGCTGCATTTTAAAGCATGGATATTCAAGACACTACAGTGATCACACACAGACATGTGAATGTTTAGTTCAGTCCTCCTTTAATAAATATTCCCGTCATTAGAGTTGGGTTTCAAATCTAGCAAAAACAAACGTAGTGCTGCTTTTGTTACTCGATGATGAATGAGTTATTACCTGTGCGGGTTTAAAGCCAAGTTAAGATATTTCATCCATCGTCATCTGCGTATCACATGGGAGATGCAATCCTCTAATAAAAACCCTGAATCTCTTTCAGTTTTAACTTATATGTACAAAATTCAGCCTTGCTGCTTTCTAAATATCTGATTGTCGACCTGTTGTCTTTGATTGTCTCGAATGTGAGTTTAACTTTATTCTCGCTGACATTCCTATGTTTTAATTTTGCTTTTGCTATGTAACACTGTTATAACCTTATTTATATGTAGAATGTTAGTGACATAAATAGATGGCAGATATCTTTCATTTCATTAGTATTTGCATTGTTACTTACATCAGCTGATTTATGTTCCATTTCCGTAGAGCAGAAAATCGCTTTTCAGATGTCACATTTTGTTACAAACCTAGAGGACGACGATAAAATTTCACGAACCCAAAAATATGGCTACAACAAATATGAGCAGAAACAGACAAATGCCTAAATAATGAAGAAAGAAGAATAAAAAGAAATGCTACACGTTTCCGGCGAACTCATAAATATCCTTAGAAATAAACTAAAATGAAGAGTATTAATAGCACCAAAGATATAATGTTGTCGGGATAGTGTCATTGGACCCATTTCCTGTTAACGGCGATTGAAGCAGTACATGTTGGGTACAGGTAATTGACCAGTAATTTGTATGTGGGTGCTGAGTTCATCAGTAATAATATCTAGGTCAACAGCCCTATTACCCATGTAACAAATGCATTATAGAAAGATATGTATGATTTGGTGTCGTGAATAGCATCAAAATTCGACTCTAAAATCTATTGGCGTGTTGGGAATTAGAAAAATGGGGCTTTGTTCCAAGTCTATCTTCCATAATTACTTTCACGCTTTGGCCGATAGTGACTGTGCTGTTCATACAGAACAATAAGCTTTAGTAAGAATAGCATCTATACCCACTAATAAACGACAGTGTAGAGAATGTCATGTGAATGTAACGCAGACCTTTTCTGCCTCTACATTTTCATCCAAATAAATATTTGCAGAAACAGCTACATTAACATTTCGTTGCAGATACAAGGGTAACAGCGATAGTCAAACGTTTAAGAACTGGACGTTATATGTTGGCCTTAAAATTCCATACTGTTTACATGCAATAGCGAGAAACAACTGAATATTGAAAGGACTTCAAGAGAATGGCCAAGAAATGAACAATTCGAACCATTATTAACGGATATTTCAGAAATGATTTATGGCACAAAAAACCTTATTTGAAATAAATTGTGTTTTAAAATATTCTACATTTTTTGTGTAGTACCTTTTCGTCTATCCCTCATCGTTTACCAGTTATACAAGTTTATATAAAATTCCTTCCATCGAAGAGGACTTCAAAAGACTATTCCCAGAAAATTCAACATATGCATTTTATTTGTCATGTATTTAATATAGCCATTTGTCAATTTCAGAGGATGAACGTCTCCCATATTATGATTACTTCGAATTACAAAGAAGGGTCCCAGATTTGTGGATTGATAGCGTAGAGGAGGCCTTGGTTGCACGCTACGATTAGCGATTGGTTCTATTATGGACACTGCCCGTCTTGAGCTTCATTCAAAGAAGGCATCGGCAAATTAAAAATATTATCAGAATTGTGGTGCACTATCGTTACCACAGTTTCTAGCATGGTATAACTAGAATTCCCCATTAGTATCTTCTACATGGCTTTTGCAGGTAGCCCCCCTGGGGGCGAAGTCCCCAAAGGGGAAGCAAAAGAAAGAAAAAAAAACGCTTCCCTTCAAGCAGAGCAACCAAGGAAAAACACGTTCCATTAGCAAAAGAAATAAGGTAAATGCTGCTCGCAGCAAACGCTTGCACTAAATCTGTCCCTACACTTCGTAATGGCTGGCAGCAGTCGTGCTCACAAATGAAGATCCGCTTAGGACAATAGCACGAAGTCTCTGGATATACACACACCAATCTAGGTGTAGTAACCTAACCTCGGGTTAAATTTCGAAACCACAGGACCCTCTCGCAGTGTTGCCAACTTCATTCAGCAGGTTATGTTACCAAGCTCCAAAAGTAAACTTGTAAACTAGTATCACTGCTATCACTAAATCGCAAGTTTTATCTTGGCCGTTCTTTGTATGTATGCGTGAGCGATAACGAAGTGTGTAAATTTATTATTACCAATATGTGTATTGTTTATTTCAGGCATTGTTTTACTTTGGACAAACGCATACAAAATCTCTTAAATATAAATCACTATTCTGTTATATATATATATATACGAGGTACGTCCAGAAAGTAAGTTCCGTTTCTATTTCTCTCCGCTGCAGCGCTGCGATCGCAGTTCCGCACATGCGCGGTAGACGCTCTGTATCAAGGAGAAGAAACGTGCGCCATTTTGAGATCGCTGTCAGCCATGTACGCTTTGTTGTGCTTGTTTACAATGTCGGTGTTGATTGAAAATCCCGCCGCTTGTGAAATCAGATCTGTGATTCGGTTTCTGAATGCTAGGAAAGTGAAACCAATTGAAATTTTTCGGCAAATTTGCGAAGTTTACGGACAAAATGCGATGAGTGATTCAATGGTGAGAAGATGGGTCCGACAGTTCAATGAAGGCCGTAGTGTGCACGATGAAGAACGAAGTGGGCGTCCATCTTTGGTTACAGAAGAACTGGTTCACGCGATTGATGACAAGATCCAGGAAAACCGCAAGTTTACAATTAGTGCTCTCGCTATGGAATTTCCCCAAATCTCACGATCACTAATTCATGAAATTGTTACCGAAAAACTGAAATTTCGTAACTTTGCTCTCGTTGGGTACCAAAGATTCTTACTGAGCAACACAAAACAAACCGGATGGGTAGTGCACTTCAGTTTTTGACCCGTTATGATGAAGGCGGCGAAGAATTTCTGACACAGATAGTCTCAGGAGATGAAACTTGGGTTTCTTACGACACCCCTGAAAGTAAGCGGCAATCATTGGAATGGAGGCACACTTCATCCCCAGCAAAGGTTAAGCCGAAACAAATCTTGACACCTCGAAAAATGATGTGCACAGTATTCTGGGACTGGAAAGGCATCTTACTCATTGATTTCTTACCGCGTGGTCAAACAATCAAAGCAGATGTTTATTGCGAGACACTTAGGAAATTGCGCCGCGCAATACAGAATAAGCGCCGATGATTGCTGTCAAAAGGCGTTATTTTTCTTCACGACAACGCACTGCAAATGTGACGCAAAACCTACTACAGGGATTTGGCTGGGACGTGTTTGACCATCCTCCGTACAGCCCTGACCTCGCTCCTAGCGACTTTCACCTGTTCTTACATCTCAAGTCTTTCCTTGGCGGTCAACACTTCAACAATGACGAAGAGCTGAAAGAAAATGTTTCCAACTGGTTGAAGACACAGGCGGCAAACTTCTATGAAGAAGGTATACAAAAACTTGTGCCGCACTATGACAAATGCCTGCAAAATTTCGGCAGTTATGTGGAAAAGTAGTTTACGAGTTGTAGAATTTTGTGCAATAAATAGTTTTTCTGTATCTGTACACAATTTAATTTTATTACCAAACGGAACTTACTTTCTGGACGTACCTCATATATAATAGGTGATTCACCTAAAACTTGCACCGCAAATATTTCGGAAATGGAAAGTGCTATTGATGTGCAGTTTTCACAGCACTGATTGATAGTCAGGGGCTCGTACATTTAGCTTATCAACAGATTTTAATAATACTGAGAAAGTGTACTTTTGAGCAAACATACAATTTTTAAACGGAACAATGCCTAGTTACATCAACAGAATAAAGGTAGGTTAAATTAGAATGTCAACGGCCTTTGTTGCAGGATTCTAGTGCAAGTGGTTTACGAGAAATCGTGTTTTGAAAAGTTTCCACCCCGACAATTGTTTGTCCCATTCAACCTGCTGAGTTGCTAGGTACGATGTTGTTATGTTTGTTTGCATTGTGTTTTCTGTTCATTGACTTCATTGCGACTTTCTGGTCAGTTAGTTTGTGACAGTTCAAGCAGTAAGTCGTGAGTGTAAGATGGCGTTTACTAATGCAGAAAAAGCCGACATGCTCATGGTGTATGGAGAGTGTAGGAAGAATGCAGTTCGTTCCTGTACGGTGTATGCGGAAACATATCCCAATACACGTCAACCATCTCGGCAATTATTTATCAACCTTTTTAACCAATTACGTGAAAGTGGTACTGTAACACCTAGAAAACGTAACAGAAACAGACAAGTGACTGGAGAAGAGGCAGAAATTCATGTTTTGGCTGCTGTTGCAGTAGATCCGCAAATTAGTTCCCGCACAATTGCACGTGGAAGTGGCACATCAGGCAAGTGTACTGCGCATTCTCCATCGACATAGGTGCCATCCCTATCACATTTATCTCCATCAAGAGCTGCATGGAAACGATTTTGAGAATCGTGTAAACCTTTGTACATGGGCATTAAAACATGATACTCCAGATTCACATGTATCTTTTTTAGTGATGAGGCAACATTTACTAATCATGGCAAGGTAAACCGCAGAAACATGCACTGTTGGTCTGTTGACAATCCCCGTTGACTTCGTCAGGTGGAACGTCAGCGTCCATGGAGTTTAAACGTGTGGTGTAGGATAGCGAACCATTAGCTCATAGGCCCTTTGTTCATAGAAGGAACAATGAACTCGCACAAGTGTCGCAGCCTCCTGACAGACCATCTGCCGCAGATGCTAGAAGACGTTCCTTTGCAGACTAGGAGGAACCTGTGGTACCAACACAATGGCTGTCCAACCCATATGCACGAAGTACTACAGCTTTTCTTTACGGATTGTTTCCAAAACGTTGGATTGGACGAAGAGGACCTGTAACTTAGCTGGCCCGTTCATCAGATCTGACCTCTTTAGACATTTTTCTGTGGGGAAGGCTGAAGGACACTGTCTACAAGAATGTACCAACTACACCAGACGATATGAAACGACGTATTACTGCTGCCTGCTCTGAAATTTCCGCTGAAATGCTACAACGTATGCACGAGTATTTTCATAGCAGACTGGAAGCGTGTATTGAAGCTACCGGTAGTCATTTTGAACACAACCTTTGATGGACTATGTTCCTTTTACTTGTAAGAATACACAGAAGTATTGTAATTCCCTTTTGTTTTTCTTTAGTTTGTGCTATCACAGGTTGTACAAGTGTCGGTGCGTAAAAATTTCAAAATAAGATTTCTCGTAAACCACTTGCACTAGAATCGTGCAACTAATGTCACTGACATTCTAATTTACTCTACGTTTATTCTGTTGACGCAACTAGGCATTGTTCCATTTAAAAATTGTATGTTTACTCAACAAATACACTTTCTCAGTATTATTAATATCTGTTTATAGGCAAAATGTACGAGCCCCTGACTACCAATCAATGCTGTGAAAACTGCACATCAATAGTACTTTCCATTTGCAAAATATTTGCCGTACAAGTTCTAGGTGATTCACCCTGTATACATCTACACATACCAAGGTACTCGTCCACGATGCCAGTTTTATGGCATGCCACTTTTCTTGCGGGCCACAAATGTTGCACGTTCTGTTTACACAGAGCATGCAAAGTTGCACGATTTCGAGTTGCGCCACTATAAAAGTGGCATGTCCACAGAAATGTTGCACAGAGCGTTTACACGATGCTATATTTGTGGCGGTCATTTTTCTGCATGCCACTTTCTAGTCAGCTGTGTGCTTGGTATGGCGAGTATGTCGTCTGATAATGAAGTTTTATCCGTAGCATGCCTGTCTGTTATTTTACTTCGTCGACGTAGAGAAAAACGTAAAAGGACGGCCAGAAAGTGTTGGGTAAGAGAGTGGATTTTAAGTCGCGAATATTGTGGGGTTGTAAACAACTTGCTGCAAGAGCTCTACGACGGAGATAAAATTTAGAATTTCCTACGCATGTCAGCGGTTGATTTTAATTATCTGCTTAGAAGAATAGCACCTGTAATACAAAAGCAAGATATAATAATGAGGTAATTTTCAGCAACAGGAAGTCTTGTGTTGACACTGAAATTTCTAACCACAGGTAATTCCGCTTAAAATAATGGAGCGGCAACATTACCGAGTTTAATATATAACACGTTCGGCTGTCATTATTTACAACCATATAATCAATGTGATTTTTTTAGGCAGCAGCTATCAGTCAAAGATGTATTTATTTCTTATATTTGGCACAACGAGAACTAATACTCATCTACTGCATCATTATTGGTGCTGGTGTAGTAAAACAAACTGCAGTGCATCGTAAAATTCCCATTTTGTTTTATACTTGTCTTTTGCACCACTTCCATATTTCCCTGCCTTCACTTTGTTCCTTTCGTTGGTGAACTGGGTTCTCAACCTGTGGATTTTTACTTTAATTTCCTCTGTTGACATGTAGAACTCTATTTCTATATTATGTAACGCATTTTGTCGCTTTTGTTTATTTCTGTAATCCGCAGTGTCTACTCTCCACAAGCAATCTGTGGTCTCAATCAGTTCAATAAACTTTTTTGTCATTTACCTCGTTCATTTATTGTTAAGGACATTATTAGCTATGAAGAAATAAATTGTCACCGTACTACAATAAATTGTTCGTATTGTTAAGGAAATAAAATGCACGTATCTGTCTTAATTTTGTATTTAGTGTAACACAAATTATAATCCTTGTACCTACCTCTCAAACAGCTATTTACTATCACAGCAGACGACATAACAAAGTTGCACGGAATACGCCACAAACGTTTTCTAAACTGTTCAAGCCACTTTCAGATGGCGCAACTTTCTTTTTTTCCCTGCCTACACGAAGCAACTTCCTAAGTTGCACGCCACTTAGAAGCAACAGTATTCAAATACAAAACAAATGAATCAGTCTATGCTCCGATAATGCTAATACAAAACATCTGAGCATTTCATTCACATGGCCTTCTCTACTCACTCTTTTGCAAAATGTTCCTACAAGAGTTTGTTCTTCCGTCTACTTCTTGTTAATCGAGATAAACTTTCTTTATGCATTTACGAGGTAGTCCCAGAAGTATCCGACCTGACGTATATATAGCGATTGTTGTTTCAAACAAATAACTATGGTAGAAAATACCACTCCTATAAAGCTTAAGTTTGAAGTTTAACGATGCTACGTTGTTTAGTGATTATTTAGCAGCCCTTAATAGTGAACTCTCTCAGCGAATTTGTAAACATGGATAAAACTGGCCATCGTTATGTGATACAATACTTTCATTTGAAAGGCCTTAGTCCAACTAATATTACAGCTGAGCTATATTCTACTCTGGGGGAGTCTGCTCCTTGGTTCACAACAGAAAATGTTGGGTGTCGGAGTTAAGCGAGCCCGTACGAGCTGCCAAGACGAACATCGCAGTGGTCGAATAAATGAGGTGACCACGCCAGAAATTGTGAAGAAAATCCACAAAATGGTATTGAATGACCGTCGACTGAAAGTGCGCGAGCTAGCAGATTCGTAGGCATCTCAAAAAGTGCTGTACCTCGCATAGTAACTGAAAATTTAGACATGAGAAAGCTGTGCGCAAGATGGGTGCCATGTTTACTCACAATGGAACAACATCAGCGTTGTGAGGATGTTTCAGTCGAGTGTTTGACGATTTTTCGCTGCAATAAAGCCGAGTTTTTCCGTCAATTCATAACCGTGGGTGAAACATGGGCCCATCACTTCACATCTGAGATGAAAGAACAGTCAAGACAATGGATAGAAAGTGGAGAATCGGCTCCAAAGAAGGCAAAGACAGTTCCATCTGCACGCAAGGTCATGGCGTTAGTTTTATTGGGGGATGTGCGTGGGATAATTTTCATTGATTAGCTTCAAAACAGAAAAGCAATTAATGGCGAGTATTAGGCAAACTTATTGCAGCGTTTGAATGATGAAATAAAGCAGAAAAGCCGCATTTAGCGAAAAAGAAAGTTCTGTTTCATCAAGACAACGTTGACACCAGTTCACACATCCATTATCGCAGTCGCCAAAATCAGTGAGTTAAGTTCGAATTGCTTCCTCATGCACCCTATTCATCAGACTTAACCCCCTCTATTTTGTGTTTCCAAAGTTGAAGAAATGGCTTGGTAAAAGATTGGCCAACAATGAAGAGGTGGAGTTTGCAGTTGATGGTTATTTTGCAGAACTCCACGGTTCTCAGTATAAACAGGATATCGAAGCTCTTGAACATCGCTAGGAAAAGTGTATCGAGCTGAAAGGAGACTATGCAGAGAAATAAATATGTTTTTTCCCAAAATTTTTGTGTTTTCTTTGTTAAGTCGGGTACTTCTGGGACAGCCCTCTTACATATTTCGTTTTAGGTATAAACAGGATGTAGTAGATTAAAGCGACAGCCAGATTCGTTTTTAAAGCGGATCGTTATGCGAAGGATTTAACTGACATTTTTAGACTGCAAATATGTGGACACTCTTCCACATTTATTTACAATGTCGTTTTCGAAATAGTTATTGAAAGTAATTATTTTACACAAAATTAAATTACACAAGGTGTTTAAGTAATCGAAAATTATTTATGGTAAGGGATTCAATATTTGTAAAATAAGTTCTTTGTATAGCTACGATCCTACGTCCAACAATTTCAGAAGTGTATATCACAATTTTGAAAGATAGACGTTTCCATGCCTTAGGTCGAGGTAACTTTTACACTATGTACAGGCGGGACACTGGCGGGCAGGTATCTTAGCACTGTGTTCCTGCACTTTGGAGTTGTATACTGCTAACTCCAGGGGACTCTTATCTCTTTAGGAGAGTAAACATTCCAACAATCTGCAACTTCAATCAGGAAAATACATTATTTGGAAACGAATAATCAAGGTGAAAGATCCTCCTCTTATCGTTTTCCTTTCTCTAAAGGGATAGAGAGGCAGATAAAACAATAAATTATTGCCGCTTGCAGATAAGGCCAATTGCCAAATATCAGCTTCGACAAACTCAATTGTTGGCAGTAACATTTTTTGTTTTCTAATAGGCAATGAAAAATTCGAAATAAATTTAATCACAAAATAATGCTACTTTTGCGTAGCATAATCGAAATGTTATGCTACATCTATCCAGAAGGAGATGATGGTAAGCGTAGCATAATTATGCTACGGTTGGCAACACTGCCGTGTCTCTTTACTGTGTGCTTTCACTCAAATGATGGTACTCTTCACCTCTGGAGTTCATCAACTACACGACGGGGCTCTTATGTATTTGTTTGTTTATTTATTTGTATGTTCTTTTAGTGGTAATTACGCTGGTTATGTTGTGAAGGAGGTGGAAGCGGAAGTGCATGTGATTCCATAAGGTTACAAATGAGGAGGTAGTCTTCCTAGAGCTGCTGATGATTGTTCTGTAGCCGCTGTAGTATCTGAAGATGGTTGATTTAGCTGCAAGGTGCTGCTATCGAAGCCAAGCGACTGAGGCCTCGGGAACACTCAGCCGCGGTCGCTGTCAACTGGGTCGTCCGGTTCCATCAAGTGCATTCGATTCACATCAGCTTGCGCTGACATGACGTGAGCACCTCCATGTTGTCATCCTGTACTGTCTGGCGGAGTTGTGAAAGCTGTGAGGACGTCGCTGATAGGTGACAAATTGTTGCTAGGGCTCCATTGCCGCAAGGAGTGCATTGGTTACCCGGTAGCGCCTGAGGTGAAGGCCTAGGTCTCAAGAGTCGCCTGAATGCTCTCATCGGCGACCTGGAGGTCTGGTGTCATGGTGCAGGAAGGCTCTGGTAGTTCATTGCTGGTGGTGAAGGTGAGTTCTGTTGAGTGATGATCTACGGTGGTGGTGTAGTTGAGGAGCTGGATGTGAAGACTGTTGGCGGTGTTTCTGTTGTGCCCTTGGATGGTGCGGGCAGGAAGCCGCCAGTGAAGTGGTCACCACTACCACAAGTAGCGTAGTAGCGGTGACGAATAACAGGTTGTGCGTGGTGCATTCCGACATGAGAGAGGACAAGCCACAGTAATGGCAGTGTACTTGCTCCGTGCAGGTGGCCGCCATGTGGCCATATTGCCAGCAGTAGCGGCAGAATACGTGTCGGGTTTGCCTCAATTCGGTGCGACTGGCCTAAAAGAGTTAGGCCAGTCGTAAGTGCAGCGGTTTACTGCGCGCTGTTCAGAAAGGTTAGGCGCAGCAGCGTCGGTCCTCTACCACAGGAGATCCTGAAGACGTGGATCAGCAAAGGCCAGAGAGGCTGAGCGGCTCCAGTACAATCCGCCCCGCAGCAGGCGGTGGACTACATACTACAGCGCTGAAAGCGTCATAGCAACCCGTGGCGGCGAGGCTGGGGCGTAAGTCACCCGGAACTGCGGTGAAGGAGGTTCGACGGCTGGTGGGGGTACGGTTTCGGCCGAGGTGTGGTGCGACCGGCGGGTGGCCAGGTCTGATGGCGGTGTGATGCCGACTGCGGTTGCAGGCGGAGCTGCCGGGGCAGGAACGGTGTCATTAACTGCTGCTGCTGCCACTGGTACCGGTTCAGGTGGTAGAGTTCTGCTGGCAGCTGAGAGACTACGACGAAGTAGCTGCGGCGAGGCGGTGTCAAAAACAGTGAGTGGCACAAAGTACTGGCGTAACCACAAACTAACCAGACGGTAATTTACGGAAGCCTGTCGAAAGTTTGCAATTCATGTCCTGGTGTAGGGAACCGGGTACCAGGACGGAGCATTTCAGATTTTTACTTTATGGTATGTTTTGATTTTATTTTTGTGCTGCGGCCACCCGAGAATATACACTAACTTCGCTCCTAATACTATGTATGAACTCTTACCTCACACGTGTTGGGAGTGTCCTCTCCCTTCGGTTCAACAGGCATTGTATCGAGAAAACATATTTACGCTTTTGAGTTAGACCATTGTAATGTTTCTGATTTCATCTGTGATACTTTCCTGCAGCTCCTATAAAATGTCAGGGTTTGTTTTATACACTCTGTCCTTCAGAAAACCCCGCAAGTAAAAACTACACACTGTTAAATATGGTGAGCGTGAGGACCATACTCTAACACGTCGCCCTTATCTTCAAACACTTCCTTATCGTCCTCCGTGGTGTAGTGGTTACCCTGCTAGCCTCTAGTCCCGAGGTCGCGGTTCAAATCCGGTGGAGAGCGGAGGATGTTTTCGGGCGTAAAAATTCTTAGCATGGATACCTTTGGAGGGGATGTAAAGCCGATAGTCCCGTGTCCTAGATTTATGACACATAAAAGAACCTCAAGCCTGATAAAGAGGCCTCTGAGCAAAATGTTCGCTATTTCAAGCCCAATATAGAACGAGACGCTAAGAACTATAGCAGTTAAAGAGCGTCTATAAGTAAAACTCAGTTTTTTGTGTCCGTGAACAACATGACTCAAAATCGAAAAGTGGGATAAACACCAGACTTGGTATTTTAGTTCAGTACCTTATAAAGATGTAATACGAAGATTTTCAAGAAAATCCCCAACTCAGAACTATCCTTTATATGGAACACTTTTCGAATTGTTTTATATTCTAAATAATGGCTTACAATAATTTTAATTAAAGTGTCGCCTATTTAAGATGTTTAAGTGATAAATGAATGTGCTTCTTGAATTAACTAGAAACAGCCTGTAAGACTGCTTTATTTAAAAAATGTATAATACTGCATAACTGCTGAACGTTAAGGAATACATGCACTGCAAAAAAATAGATCTCTTTAAAGCAACAACTTATAGGAAGTAAACCTTTTGCGGCATTACTCGTTTCCGAAACATCCGTTATTAATGGTTTGAATTGTGCATAAATTTTCATTCCGTTAATGCCCTGTCGATATTCAGTTGTTCCTCACAGTTCCCTTGTCTCTTCTCTGGTTACCGACCGCGCGCGGATGTCTATGAAAGTGCTCTGTTTTGTCTTAATTTTAATGAAGGAAATCGTCAGTTTATATAAAGCAGTGAGATACTAGAAGGAAGTGCTCTGGAAGTATTATATATGAAGATAGCTATAAGTTTAGTAGCTATAGAGCCTTGGAAGGTATAGCAAATAAATTGCTTGTAAGGAACATTATACAAAGAACGTGGCAACCAGCCTTAATGCAAGCCAGCTACTTGCGTAGTAAGTTGTGATGTAAGCTGTACGCGCCTGCCAGTCATCTGGACAGTTGGGTGAATAATATATCTTGGGGTTACCGACCCCATATATGCGTTTTATTTTGTTATTTATTTCCTCAGTAGTGTAAAGAAGCAACAAAATTTATCAAATCTTTATCTAGGAAAGACGGTAGTTAGGTGGTGGTTTTCCCCCTCATAATGACAAATGGAAGGAAATGAGGTGTTTTTACCCAATCACATTTTGAGTAGGTGCCATTAGAGGAGAGGGAGAAATTAAAAAAGAGGTAATGGGAAATCGGTCAAAGGAAAAAGAGGAGGAACAAGAAAATGTCACAATGGAGACCTTGGAACTTTTGGAGACATTACAGTTAAAACACTTATAAGCAAAGCAAAAATGGAATCTGATAAGGAAAAAGAAGCTTATTTGCTTATAGCAAAATCACAAAAAGCTCATGAGCATACAAAGATTGAAGTAGCGAATTCAAAAGCATAGGCCAAAATGGCCAAGGAAATTTTTTACGAGAGAACAGCAGAATTTATAAGAAGCTTTGCCAAGTGACAACCACATCCGCACGAACGAGGAAGATGTTGCAGCTTCAAAGTACAGCAGAGATGAAAAGACAAACCGTGTAACATTACTAACGCCAGGTTATAGAAAACCGTAACACACAACTTAAATCAGCACAAGAGAAAATTAAAATATGTAGTCCCGAACAACTGAGAAGAATTGAATAATGGAGACTGAAACTGAAAAAGACCTTATTATGGTCATAAATAGCAACAATCTCAATGGAAAAGGTTTAAGAATTTAACCGCCCAAGAAGAGAGTGGTTATGATAGTGTATGACGTGTTAAGAGATATTAACTTGGAACAGTTTAAAGGAAATATACAAATACAAAATTTTGAGAGCTATGTAACCAGAAAAGAGTTTAAAAGAGAATTTAAGCTAAGATTTAAAACCGGGACCAGAAATAGGGCAACCGTTCACCATGTGGTAGAGGTGTCCTCTAAAATGAGGAAGAAGATAATCTCTAACGGTAGATCTTTTATTGGCGTTCAATCCGTCTGCACCAAGGACTGTGGCAGAATATCTGTGGCAAAATGCCTAAAATGTTATAATTACGGGCATATAGCGAAATTCTGTAATAAAAATAATTTATTTTGTGGATATTGTAGGGAGCAAGAGCACGAGCGCAAGGATTACATCAAAACAATAACAGCAACCTACTAGCATTCCACGCAATAGACGAAATAAAAAATGGGGAGTAAACATGATTGTCCCACCTATACTTCAAGTAAAATTAAAAGAAACCTTAAGAGCTATCGCACATAAATTAAAATTAAAAACATTACTAATAACGTAGAAAAATAAACACACACATAAAATATATATAACGCACTTACTGTAAACTATTTGACAACTACAGTAATAGAAAACCATGGAAAAATATTTGACCCTATTAGACAAGAAACCTAATTTACTCCCAAACTTAAGAATCCATAATAACAATCACGAAATGGATATTAAGAAGAAAATAGAAGTGGACTATGATGCCTTATTAAACGAATAAATTAGCGCTGAAGAAAAGGTGGTTGAAAAAGAAGAAATAGAAGATGAGGGGAAGAATTGGGTTTACATAGGAATACTATAAATAGATATTTTGCTTGTTAACGATGCTGTCAATTACCAGGAACATATCAGCGCCGCCGGTTAGCAGAAGTTGTTTTATATGCTATTAAATCTGTTGACATAGGACTGTCGCTTTTATGCACACTTAAAAGCCATTGGTCTAGGCCGGGTTTTGAACCCGCGACCTTGGGATCCGAAGGCCAGCGCCTAGCCTACTGAGCCACTTATAAGACTCATAAGACGCGTAGACGTTTTTTAGAATTTTGTATGGTAAAATTTCTGCGCTCAAATTCGGCATGATGGAGTAAACTGTTCAAAAAACACCCCTAAAAGCGAACCCGTAAGACTCACTTTCCCATCAATGCCAGTTGCGGTCTCTCCACTGCGCGGTGAGGTCGTGCTGCGTGGAACGTGTGTCCCGGCCTTCACCTGTTTCTTACAATCAGTTTTTCTAGTTTGGGAACACGAGTGTGTTTATGGAAAGTCAGAATACTGTCAAAATTACTTTTGAATGTAATGCACCGAAGGTCTTAGCTTATGAAATTCATGAATGCATTTACGACAATTTAAAGCTTCCCATTGAGCAGGTACTTATGATACAGTTGGATAATCTTACCAGGTGTTTTTATATCAAGGTTCAGCGTGAATCGTTACAAGAAGACATTCTTGAGCGTACCCTTAGAGAAGCACCGTTTGTTTTTTCTACTGGTGAACGTGGCACCGTCAAATTGGAACACGCAGGTGCTGGATATCGGGTGGTGAAATTGTACCATTTAGCATTGGAATTGTCCAGTGCAGTGGTTATTGATACTCTCAAATCCTATGGAAACATTCTAGCTTCCTCTACAGAACAATGTCTGCGTCATATCTTTATCCAACGAGTTCCGGTGTGCGCTCTGTACGCATTCTACTCACTAAGCATATACCTAGTTTTTTTGTACATCTCTGGTCACCGGGTTCTAGTGGTTTATCCTGGTCATCCCCCCACGTGCGCCTATTGTCACCTACCTGGCCATTTCAAGGGTGATTGTCCGCAGCAACGCGGTATTGTGCAAACCTCTACGGAGGTGGGAGTTGAACAGTCGGCTTGGACTGTCTTAAAATCCAAGCGGGAAATTCCTGTGCTACGACATTCTAGTCTGTCACCTGGTTCCGGCCCCACGGCGGGGTCCTCTCGTGGTCCGGATATTGGCGCGAAAGAGACTTTGTTAGTGGAAGTGCCACCACTGTGCCAGCCTAATTTGGGATATTCGTCCAAGTCCACTGACGTTGCTGTTACTAAACTGGAGTGTCCACCTTCTGCTCCTGTTAGTCACCGTAAAAGCGCGTCTTTCTCTGAGGAAATGATTGCCCCGAGTGCGAGTGAGAAGGTAAGTCAGTGTTATGGCAAAGCGGTGACTCTCTCGGAAGCGTCCGAGGATCTAAGTGATGAACAGACACTTTCAGCAGAGGAACCGCATTTGACTGCGCTTAACGTCAGTGAGAGTGAGGAACAGTCGCCACCCCCTCTAGCGACTAGTAAGCGTCGCAAGGGCGGTCGTCGAGGTACACAACAAAAGGTGCAGGATTTGAAGACATCGCCTGTGAGCTTTCTGTTCCGCACAGTCAACAGTTGCCTTCTGGAAACGCGGTTATTTTTAATTGGCCTACTTCCACGTGAGACTCTATCTAGAGACCACATTACTCCAGTTTCCGCCGCTGCTTCTAGCACCTGGAATGATGCTATGGCCTCCGAACCGCCGGATGCCCGAGATTTGCGATCATCTGCGGTTCCTTCTGGCAGTGATGTCGACGACCTCCATAGAGGGGACATCGCTATGTCTGTAACTTAGCGTCGCTTAAATTACAATGCTTTAGTTATTTTGTTGAATTTTCTATTTTCCGATTATCTTTTTTGTGGTACCTTCTCTTATTTCTGTGGCCCTTGCTATTGTTTGGTTTCCCTTCATGCCGCAAACATTTTCAATAGCTGCTGTTAGCTTTCATGGCAGTACTTCTATTCTAAAACTTCGGTCCTTAAAATCGTTTCTCAACCATGGCATTGATATTTTATTGTTACAGGAGGTCCAAACCTCAGGTTTTTCTGTGATCTCTAACTATTCGTCTTACGTGAATATTGGCACTGAGCCGCTCGGAACTGCTTTTCTAACGAAAGCCGGTATTGCTCTTGAATCGGTTGAGAAACTTCCTTCGAGGCGAGGTATAAGTGGTAGTTTTCAAGATTACTTATTTATTAAATATATGATTCAGCGTGTAGTACTAAGCGCCGTGAACGGAGTATCTTTTTTCAGACGGAAGTACCCTATTTGTTACGTAACCTGGCATACCGATATATTTTTGGTGGTGATTTTAACTGTGTGTTAAATGCAGGTGTTTATCAGCCAAGCGCGCGGTTAAATGCGTCGACATCACAACTAAGAATGGTTAATGTTTGGACCCTGTTACGTCGTTCTGTCCGGTTTACTTATTTTTCTAGTAATTCTGCAGCTAGACTTGATAGACTGTATGTACCCACTGGACTGATATCTGGTGCTCAGAGTGTAAATACGGTGGGCGTTATGTTTAGTATTCACGCAGCTGTAATTTCGCGTCTTAAATTGGATGTTGTGTATTTCCCAATGGGGCGATATTTTTGGAAACTGAACGTGACTGTTTTATCTGCCGTCGGATTTATGCAAGACTTTGCCCAGGCTTGGCGTTCTGGGCAGTCCCAGAAACGTAAATATGCCGATATAACTGAGCTGACTGGTGGGACCATTTCATAAAGCGTAAAATTCAAGTCTTTTGTAAAACTTGTGCCTGAGCTGCGTATCAGGATGAGGAATGCCTTTTAAATTTTTATTATGGTTGTGTTTCCGATATTCAGGAGAATTATCACCCCTCGCGATTTTTACGAAGTAAACTGAGTTACTGCAACGTCAAAATCACTGCTATTTATACACGTCGTACAGAAGTTATTCGGATTCGCAGGAGAGCACAGCAACACCTTCCAAATGAAAATACGAATCTGTTTCATTTGATACACGATTTTAAATGCCGCACAGCTCGGATGATTTTAAGTATTCGTGATACAAATGGAAACTCATTTACACAGCCACGGGATATCTTCCGGTGTTTTCGTTTGTTCTACACGCAACCTTTTGCCGCTCATCCGGGACCATCTACCTCCCTTGCCACTTTTCCCCTTCCTGCCGGATTGCCCGCTTCTACGGAGGCACACGAAGAACTGGTGCTCCCGATTCATAAGAGAAATTTATGCAGCCCTCTTATAAGGAAAATGTTCCAAAACTCCAGGCATCGGCGGCATTCCCCCAAGGGTTTTAAATGGCCGTTTGGGACATCGTCAGCAGTGACTTCGTGGATGTTTTGAATGTTATCCTGGAAGGTAAACTTTATGTGATTCACAAAAGGAGAGAGTGATATCGCTTATTCCGAAGCGAGGCGGTTCGTCCGATATCGCTAACTATGGGCCCATTAGTTTACTGACCTATGACTATAAACTTCTGGTGCGGGTGCTTATTAATAGATTAGGCCTCTTCTGCCAGATATCTTGCACTCCGCACAGAAATGTGGATAATCCGGTCGGACTGCTTTTGATGTGCTTTGTACGTTGCGTGACAGTGTCGCTTTATGCCAGCATACTCGGTAACGGGTGATTTTAGCTTCCTTAGATTTTCATCGCGCGTTTGATAGCGTGTCACATGCTTATTTATTTGAGCCACTGCTATGGCATGGGTTTCCTGGCGTGTTTGTGCATTGTATACAATTGCTCTATACGGATATATCCGCTGCGTTACAAAGAAATGGATTTCTTTCTGCGCCTATGCGTGTCCAACGGTCAGTTCGTCAGGGATGCCCGGCATCAATGGTTCTGCTTGCGTTGGCCTTGAACTCTTTACTTTATCAGTTAGATCAACACATTGCCAGGATTTCGTTTCAGGAATACCGGTTTTTTACCTTTGCTTTTGCGACGATGTCAGTGTATTATTGACCACGGACCGGGACGTGACTAAGATGTATGGTATTCTGTATAATTTTGGGGCACTTTCTGGTCTTATTGTCAGTACGAGGAAGTCGAAAATTTTACCTCTTGGAAACTGGGAGACGCCGCCGCATATTCCTTCATTGCGCACGATGCAGAATCTCAAAATGTTGGGTATTCACTTTTTCTCGTCGCTACGTGAAATGCAGGCCTTGAATTGGCCCCCGCTAATAAAATCGTATACGCTTAATTCCTAGGAGCTATATCACAGGGATTTGTGCCTGCACCAACGTGTGTGGGGTTTACATTTGTATGTGTTGTCTCATCTGTGATACACCTCGCAGGCGTTGGTGTTGCCTTCTACATTTGCGAGAGAGCTCACTAGCGTCAGTTTGTGGTATGTGTGGCATGGGAGTATTTTTAAAGTTCCCCTTTCTACGTTATATCGTCACCCTATGTACGGTGGCCTTGGGTTACTCAATGTACAGCTGAAATGTGCAGCTCTGTTTCTCAGCAGGAGTTACAAAATGCAGGAGGCAGACGCTACTCTTACCTCAAAATGGATGTGTTACTGGTCTAGTAAGCTTGACATCCGACCCCCACCAAATCTCCTCAACTTCCGCCGCACGATATTTATTTGATGACTTATGTACAAGAATGGTGTTATTTGGCCACTCATTATGCTCAAGGGACTGGTCCAACTTCCAAATTATTGTATAAGCGTTTATGCCATTCACCGCGGCCGCCGGAGATGCGTGCTTGCCAAATCGCACCACGCGGTATTTGTTGGTCCCAAGTGTGGAAAAATATACATTTGTCTTCGCTCCCTGTAGTGGTGCGTTCCAATTGGTTTAATGTAGCCCATGATTTGTTACCTACAAAGGAACGCCTTCATCGTATACGTATGTCAGACCTAGATGCCTGCATTTATTATTTAGAGAAGGATACCGTGCTCCATCGTTTGTTTTCTTGCACTGTCATGGTTCCGATACGTGCCAAATTATTGTCTATTCTTGCTGAGATTGACCCTCAAGTACGAACTTGGTTTCGCCCACATCATTTACTGTGGCCAGATTTTCGTGTTGCGTTGGCTGGTAAGAGCTACGGCCATCTCCATTTAAACACCTATGTTGAGTATCTCCGTTGTGCGAGAGAGTTTTCTTGCCCTTGGGGAAAAGGTGTTTGAATCCCACATCATTTACTATCGCTTCGGCTGTAGACTACAAGACCAAAAGCAATAATCATTATAGAGAAAATCTTTTGACACTTTTATTAAGCGGTTAGGTAGTAGTACTAAAACCAAATCTAAGCCTAAACAAATATACCCACCACTCCCATACTGAAAACACAAAGTCCAAGGAAGATTCCTACTATTAGGTTTTTTAGGGTTCATAAACTTACTAGAGAGGTGACCGATCAGGAATTTAACAAAGGCATCATACATCGCTATTTTGCGAACTCTTTCCACATTTTACTTAGAGCACGGCATAATAGATTGCGATGAGTATAGAGTTATTATAATTAGAAAATTAAATGCCCAGATAGGTAAACAAGTGAAATCTAAATTCTAGAAAACTAAGGAAGAATTAAACTTAGACTTGGTATGTATTCAGGAACCTTACACGTTGAAAGTAAAAGTAAGACATTTCCCAGGTAGAGCTAGAACGATAAGTTACGATGTGAATCTAATTACATATTATTATTATTATTATTATTATTATTTATAACCAAATTTACAAATAGTGCATCACACAACCAGAGGACTCGCATACAATTGTATTGAAGTTATAGGTTGTTTAACGGAGGGGACACCTCGGCACGACGACCTAAAGAGATGTATTGCGCCTACCACCCCAGGAGGGAGGGGTGAAGGAAAGGAACCACAGAGAAGCCTACATGTCGTAGGCAGACAAGTCACTGAAACGCGCACAAGTCCCTAATATTTCCAAGCTCGCAGACCCGTGTGTCACACCGAAGCCGCCGAGAGAGGGCGATGAACGAACAACCAGTCGCGCAGCCCTCTGGTGTCCACGGGGAGTATTCTTTTCAGTGAGAATGCATCTTCGGCATCTATCCAGCACCGCCATTCACCACGAAACCTAGAAGCACAACTGAGAGATGAGAAAAAAGCGGAATGAAAAGGAAATGACGGAA
The DNA here is from genome assembly GCA_030765065.1 of Deroplatys truncata. NCBI lineage: Eukaryota > Metazoa > Arthropoda > Insecta > Mantodea > Mantidae > Deroplatys > Deroplatys truncata. The sequence goes on from CM060982.1 coordinate 18,829,612, forward strand.
AGGAAATCGTGATAAAGAAGAAACTACCCCAGCATTCGCCTGTCACACCCCGGGAAGCTACGAAAAATCTATGGGTCAGAGGGAGTGGCCGCCGGAGATCGAATCCGGGACCTCCCGAATGCGGGACACAGACGTTACCGCCTAAGCCATCCCACTCAGTTGTTTTGAAGTTACACGATATGATAGCAGCAAATTTATTTTAATAAACCAATAAAAACACCCAGCAATGAAGAACCCTCTGAGAAAAACGAGAATCCTCCAAATCATACAAGACCGAATTCAGAAGAATTTGGGGTACTCCCGATATCACGACCTAATTTAATAAAAAAAAGGGAGGAAAACTGAGGAATTGATCAATGATGGTATCAGTGAGACATCAAAGCCTTCGCCCCAAGTTGACAGGTATAATTTAATGGGGAAATCTATTGCAATGAGAATTAGGTCATTGGAAAAACACTAGCGTTTGATTGCTGAAAAAGGAATAAATGACCTCTTATTTGAAACTGAAATGGGAATGCTTAACGTGCCAACGAGTCCATAGAGCTCCGAATATGTAAGCAGTCCTAGCTCACTAAGTCCTTCCGCAGCTGCTTCATATGATCAATTTACATAACAAACAGCTACTGCAGGATTTGTAACCAATGAAGAACTTCTAACTCCACATCCAATGGCTACCTACTTAGCTAACTCTAATAATATTTTATTTTTGAGGTATTTTTAATTCTTCTATGCCCTTAATTGACCAATATTACCAAAGTTTCAATTATTTTTCTAATTTCATCTATTATTCATTATTATGCCTCAGTTAAAATTTTGCCTTTGAACTGTAAAAAGAGTTATTAAGAATGCAAAATAAAAAATCTGATGTGTTACACTCACATGACTTTCTCTACTCTTGTACAATCTAATTTTACAAACGCCTATTCTCCATATGCTTCATGTTAATCGAGATATCGAGATGTCAATCTTATTGGTAATTTTCTTGTAGATGCAAGGGGAATATGGTAGCTTTTAAGCGATAGTCAAATATTTTAACGCTGGTTGCTATGTGGCGAATTCCATTCTCTTTGCATGTTCAGGACATAAAAAAATGAATAACGAATTTGAGAAAAAGTATAAGTATTGGAAAATTTAAGGAAATAACAAGCAATATCTCGAAAACGGTTCACTCAATAAAAGAAACGTATATGACATAAGTTGTGTATTTTAACGCGATCTACATTTTTTGTGTAGTAAAATTTTGTCTATCTCTTATGGTTTACCAGTTATGCAAAAGTCGTTCACAATGAAGAATATTTTTGGAGACATTCCCAGAAAATTCGAGATATACATTTTATTTGTCATGGCAATATCTTAAACATATGATATTTTAATCAAAATCGTTAGAGCCGTTTTTGAGAAAATTAAAATTTTCGAAAAATGTTCCATGTAAAGGGTAGTCTGGGGTGGGGGGATTTTCTTGAAAACCTTCGTGTCGCATCTCTGGAAGATACTGAACCTAAATACCAAGTTTGGTGTTTATCCGACTGTTCGTTTTTGAGTTATGCTGTTCACAGACACACAGACACACACACAGACACACACACAGACACACACACACACAGACACACACACAGACACACACACGGACATGTTTCCAAAAATGCTTTTTTTGGATTCAGGAGGTCTCAAAACATGTATTTCCGGTGAAATCTCGGTATCGAATTTTTGGGTGGAATGCAATACTTCCCCTACTTACTATACGTAGTAGAGAAAGTAAAAATATGTGCATTTATTATACACTTCTTTCAGATTGTAGATGGCGTCACGTGTCTCCGGAAGCATTTTGACAAGAAATTGGGGTGATATTATAGTAGAATACTTGAGACAATCGTACGATCAACCCGTTGCAAGAAACCTCAAGGTAGCTGTTAGTCTTTCATGGGTAGAAATAGAAGTTCTCATAACTGTATTTTGCTTTTGTATTGGAGAACTTACAAGCGACAACAGTTTTTTTAGACGTCTTCGTTCATCCGCAAATAATTACGGTAATCTCAGGGATCTGAAGGAAACTCTTTTAGTAATCTTGTATGAGTGCATTCATTTCTCTTTGTAAGCCAATCTTTACACCAGGTTTTGAGTTTTCGCATCTGTTTAGATTTCATGGCCACTAACAAACCGACTAAAACGATCGCGTCGTCTTCATGTTTGCTCGCTATCTCTCGACTGAGTTAAAATCTTCCGGTTTACCGTAGCGTGTGTGTGCTCTGGCCTGCACAGGTATACCTTTCCGGTTTACCTGACAAGTATATCGTAATGGGTGTGTTAGGTCTTAGGCAAGGCACCTCATGCGCCTTGCCCTATCAGTAGATACAGGTATATGGCTAATTCGTTTAATAATAACATCAAGAGGTGCAGGTTTCTTGTTTGAGAAAGGCAAGTTTTAGAAATAACTGGCAGACAATGTAATAAAATACGTTATATAAAATTTCGTTTCAAAACTCAATGGCGGCGTGAATTGGAAAATACTGAAGCAGGTAGAAGAACTTCCAATTTATTTAACATCTCGGAAATATTAGGTTAAAACAAATATAACCCATCAAAGGAATGGACCATATAAAACTAATTGGAAAAATTAACGGAACACAAAACAATATATGTAGACTTTGTAAAAGAAAAGATAATCCAGAGCACGTTCTATTTGAATGTGCTCAATTTTGAGATCAGATTAGATAAGAAACGATGGCATTGAGCGGCTATCAATTGGGTAATATATTAAGAATTATATACGTACAAAGAGCAAATAGCTCTATAAATAAGTAATTTAGCAAGGGAAGTAGTGATATTACAAGAAGAAACATTAGGAATAAACGAGGAGAAAGTAATGATAAGAAGATCAGAACGCATACGAATACAATCTATTTCATAGAGAGAAGAAAGAAGGGATGATGAAGAAGTAGAAGAGAAAGAAGAGTGAAGAAGAATAACAGGATAATTATAAAGAATGAGATGGGTTTGTATTATAACAGGAAAAAGAGAGTCCTCCTCCGTGGTGTAGTGGTTACCATGCTATCCTGTAGTTCCCGAGGTCGCGGGTTCAAACCCGGCGGAGGGCGTTGGATTTTTTCGGGCGTAAAAATCCTTAGCATGGCTTCCTTCGGAAGGTAAGTAGAGCCGGTGGTCCCGCGTCGTAGATTTACGGCACGTAAAAGAACCTCAAGCCTGATAAAGAAGCCTCTGAGCAAAATTTACGGTCTTTCACGCCCAATATAGAATGGAACACTAAGGACCATAGCAGTTAAAGAGTGTCCATTAATAAAACTCAATTTCCATTTAGGAAGAAGAGAATGGGTAGATAAAAGAAGATTTTACCCAAAAGGGGTAAAAATGAAATTTGGATAAAAATTATGAGGCGGTAAAGCAGAGATAATAATTTGTGGCGAATAAAAAGAGAGGATTTATAGAAGAATATTTAAGGGGGATGAAATATGTTAATTATGAGGTGGTTAAGAAGTGGGAAGAGAGAAGTATTATAGAGCCGCTTGCAAAAACGATGCGCTGTTAAGGACTTAGACATAGTTCAGTTAAACATCGTCTAAGGGTTGTCTAACTTAGCATTGCTAAATCCATGTCTAGACGGTGTTTAGCTAAGCAGCGTTTAAAGCGCCATCTGCCCCCGAAAGTGAACGCGGCAACTTCCTTGAAATAAGCGACGACTATGAATTCGACCATAAACATCGTTATTGCAAGCGGCCCCGAATATTTAAGAGAGGAGGAAGCTGTAAATAATGAGGTGGTTAAAAAAAATAAGAAAACACAGAGAAAATAATTTATAGAAGATCTAAGGGAGTTAAACATGTATATTATGTGGCGGTAAAAAAGCACAAAGATAAGAGAGAAGAATTTATAGAAGAAGATTTCAGGGAGATGGAAGATATAAATTATGAGGTGGTTAAGATGAGATAAGAATTTATAGAAGAAGATTTAAGAGAGTCGAAAGTGTAGATTATGAGGCGGTAAAAGGAGAGAGAAAGAAGGAAGAGGGGAAAGAGAAAAAAGAAAAAAGAGGGTGGGTCTAGAGAAAGGAAGAAAGAAGAGGGAGAGAAGGAAAAGGAGAAAGAAGATGGTGGGAAGGAGAAGAAAGAAGAGACAGGGAAAGTGAAGAGGAAAGGAGAAGAAGGATGATGGGAAAATTAAGGGGGGAGGGGGAGGAAGGAGAGATGTAATAAGAAGGGACTAAGACCTAATATACATCAATACATACTCCAATAATGACTTCACAGACTACGTAACAATACTGTAAACTACCATAACAACAATTGTCAGTAACATGACTACAAACAAACAAAATATAAACGATATTACCAATAACTAACATTTAAATCAAAACAACAATTTTCAGTAGCATAACTATAGTAATAATAACAAATACAGACAATAATACCAATAACCAACATTTAAACAATAACAAAAGTGGAATATAGATGAGATGTAAAATAAATAATAACAGATTTCTCAATAACTCATTGAAAATATAATGATAACATTAAGCTAATAACTACTGCAACCATTGGACGTAAATAAACACCTAAATAAAGCTGTATATCATGGAAGGTGGAGCAGTTGGATGACCGAGGGGTTGAACGATTGAGGTTAATGACGAACCAAGCGGTAATGAGTTAGTTAACATGAGAGTGATATATATTTTATATTTGAAATGAAAATGAAATTATGAGATTAGTGAAAAGATATGGAAGAGTTGAAAGTTAACAATTTTGAACTTTAGTATTCATTTTAGTGTTGAAAAGTTAGGGTAAAAGAGTGAAGTGATCACAAATTAACACTCAAATAATTAAAGTATAGAATAATATAAATACAATGAAATAAAAGAGAAAATAAAATTTAAATATCTCACAAATAGTTAATGTACATAATGATAACAATTTGTAGCAGTAAATGCAGGTTACTCTTCTTCTTTTCTTTTGATACGGTAATTTGTATCACAAATTACTCAAATGTAAATGATTATTTTAATATGAATATGTATTTTTATGTAACATTGATTTCAGAGGTTTAATAATTGTAAATATTATTGGTAAATAATAATATACGGCTCTACTGAAACTGTTAACAATAACGCAATACTGCAGCAAGGAATGAGTTGTTTATCGTTACCGGGAACCAGGAAGTTACGTAATGTTTCGCGCCTTTTCGGTAAAAAAAAAGCTTCCAGAATGTTCTCTAAAAGAAATATGTATTAGTGGTTTTCATTGGATGTTAAAATAGACGCTAATGTTGGCGCGTTTTATTAGCCAATAGCAGTTCATTTATAATCCTTAGGCGTATCTTGAGGTAAGCCCATAAATAGTGTAAATTCAAAAGAGCGTTCCCCAGTGTTCAACAAGATTCTCAACACATAACACGTCAGCTCCCAGTGTTCAACAAGATTCTCAACACATAACACGTCAGCTCCCAGTTCAACAAGATTCTCATGTCGGTCTCTCAATTCGTAAAGTTACGCGCAGCAGAAGTACGAGAAATCTTATAAAAGTATTATACAGTTGAATATATAAAGTTGAAGTACGTGAGTTAAAAGTGATAAGCAGTTATTACAAACAGTTTCAGTTTGGCGAGTATCCAGATTAATATGTAAAATGTGTTAGTGAACGTGTTCGACAATAAAAGTTATAAAACCAATTTCTTCATCAGTATCATTTCTGGATAAAGGATTCCTTTCCGATTCACACCTTGCACAGAGATAAATGTTCTACCAAGATAAGATGATAGCTAGCCGGAGGACAATATACAAAACTTTAAATTATTTCAGAAACTAATTGATACAAATTGCTACGCCAGATGGAGTTAAACGAACCAACAAGGAGTGACGTCACAAGATGGCAACGCGTTAAGTAAAGCAGCACAACATATGATCTACAAGTTCTAATAACTTACGCTATAAATATTACGTAAGAAACATTTACCGTCGCATAATTGGCACCCATAACGTGGGGCAAAGTGACCAGGAAAGGAACTCAAGTAACCAGGAAAGGAAAGATGACCAGGAAAGGATCAACATAACCAGGAATGCAGCAGTGAAATGATCTACAAGACGCAGATTCAAGAAACAACTAGAGGAGCGACAAACGACGCGGATAAGTGGACGCAAAAACATCGAGACAACGTAGATTCATCATAAAACAACGCAGAAGCGACATACAAATCTAGGAGAAAGGGGCAAAACGCTGGACATCAAAGATACATCAACAGATAGCATCAGAAAGGTTAGAAAAGTATGATTTTAATTTAAAAAAAAAGTGTAAAACAAGAAACAATGATGGAAGGGGATAATGTAAAAGTTAGCTGTAATTCAATACAGGTTACAAAAAAAAGCTCAAACAATGTAGTATTGGAGGGAGAAAATGTTAGTGCAGAAAGTAAGAATAGAATAGCAGGAAATATTACTATTGATGCTGGTATGATGATTATAGAAATGCTGAAGAATATGGAAAAGAGTCATAGGGAAGATATGCAAAAGTATAATGAGAACTTAGATAAACTAATTCATAGTTATGAGAAATTAGAGCAAACAGTAGATCAAAGCAGTGAAGAAATTGAAAAGAAAGTTATGAAGCTAGATAGTAGTATGCCAGAAATGAGTGATGAAAAGGAAGTAATAGCAAGTGAGATAGGAGAAATTTCAAAGAAAATGCTTGACATGAGCAAGGAAATAGGTAACAAAGAAAGTGAGGTTAATGTAGAATGTACAGAGTTAGGAAGTCAAGTGAGTAATATTTCAAGTGAGCTAAGAGAGATGAAAGAGGTTATGAATGTAGATGTAAATGAGGCGCAAGTCAATTTCAGAAGGGAAATATCAGAAATACAGAATGAGTCAGTAATGCAAAGAAATAGATTGTACCAAGATGTTCAAAATGAAAACTCCAGTCCAGTACAGTTTAGTACAGATTTGTCAGAGTATTCTCAGATTAAGATGATAGTAGAAGAATTGAAAATGAAAGTTGTTAAAAGATGTGTTGTTCAGGAAACTGTAGATTGTTTTCAAATGTTATCATGTGATGAAATTTCAAATGAATACAAGAGGTTATTCATTAACAACAATTTGAAGGTTAGGTTACGGCTACGAGTAATATTTAGCCACACACAATTTGATCCAGGAGGGTAAATAGCAATGAGATGTAAAGTAAATGCTGGATACTTAAAGATGACTTGCAGAGAAATGTATTGGAACGTAAGAGGGTTAACTAAATATATATGTCATTTGAAAAGTGAAATAAATTATAAAAAAAAAGAGAAATGTTTTAAAAAAAAAAAAAGAAAAGAAAATAAATAAATTAAATTTTTAGTAACTGTAACAACATGTAAAAATTAAGAATGCAAAGATTGAAACTTAATATGATATGAAAGTAAAAGTACGTAAATACAATTCCAAGATTAAAAAAATTAAAAATGCAAAGATTGAAACTTAATATGATATTAAATTAAAAGTACGTAAATACAATTCAAAGAGTATTGTTAAAATAAGTACATAATAACAAAAATGATAAAAATAATTCAAAACAAATACTTATGTAGCAAACAGAAAAGGTGAAACATTGTCAAGTTTTAAAAGATGTAAATATATTTGCAAAGTACAAAAAAAAAATTGGTAAATATAATTAAAAATAATTGAAACAAATACTTATGTAGCAAACAGAAAATGTGACACAGTGCCTAGATTTAAGAGATGTAAATATATGTAAAGGGTGAATATTTTGGTAAATATGTATAGAAATTACAAAAAAAAATTTTTTGAATTGATAAATTTTTGGTAACAATATAAGAAAGTAAACCATTTTTTGTAACACTAGTTAAATAATTTAGGGTAAAGTATTTGCTATAAAAAAATTTGTGATGTCAGATTAATATCTAAATTAATTAAACCAGAGCCAGTAAGTAGTGGCGAGATAAAACATGTCGTGTGTTAAATGCGTGTGAAGTGTTAAGTGAAAGTGATAACGTGTGTTCCAAGATCTAGGAGACTAAAAACACAATTTTAAAATTTCTAAACAAGTTATAAATATTTATAATTATGTTTCTAGTGGGGCATATGATACGGTAATTTGTATCACAAATTACTCAAATGTAAATGATTATTTTAATATGAATATGTATTTTTATGTAACATTGATTTCAGAGGTTTAATAATTGTAAATATTATTGGTAAATAATAATATACGGCTCTACTGAAACTGTTAACAATAACGCAATACTGCAGCAAGGAATGAGTTGTTTATCGTTACCGGGAACCAGGAAGTTACGTAATGTTTCGCGCCTTTTCGGTAAAAAAAAGCTTCCAGAATGTTCTCTAAAAGAAATATGTATTAGTGGTTTTCATTGGATGTTAAAATAGACGCTAATGTTGGCGCGTTTTATTAGCCAATAGCAGTTCATTTATAATCCTTAGGCGTATCTTGAGGTAAGCCTATAAATAGTGTAAATTCAAAAGAGCGTTCCCCAGTGTTCAACAAGATTCTCAACACATAACACGTCAGCTCCCAGTGTTCAACAAGATTCTCAACACATAACACGTCAGCTCCCAGTTCAACAAGATTCTCATGTCGGTCTCTCAATTCGTAAAGTTACGCGCAGCAGAAGTACGAGAAATCTTATAAAAGTATTATACAGTTGAATATATAAAGTTGAAGTACGTGAGTTAAAAGTGATAAGCAGTTATTACAAACAGTTTCAGTATGGCGATTATCCAGATAAATCTGTGAAAGTGTTCGTGAACGTGTTCTGCAATAAAGATTATAAAATCAATTTCTTCGTCAATATCATTTCTAGACAAAAGATTCCTTTCCGCTTCACACCCTGCAAGAGTTAAATGTCTACCTAAATAGCTAGCCGGAGGACAATATATATATAACCTTAAATTCTTTCGAACCCTAATTGATACAAATTGCTACGACAGAGGGAACTACGGACCAGACCAACGAATGACGTCACACAAGATAGCTTCGCGTGAAGTAAACACAAATTTACTCTCGTAAATTGGCTTCCACAACGTGGTGCTATAAACACGTAAATTTGTTCTCTTACACTTTTAGTGGTAATTCAGCAATGGAGGTGCTGGCTACCAGTGGCTAATATGGCGGCTTCCGACGCACAAGTCGGTCGGTAGGTCGCTCGATCAGTCTATCAGTCAGGTAGCTAGTTTTACTGGCTACCAGTAGAAATGTAATTGTTGAATGTTGATTTATAGGCGGAAATTTATTTTGCTTTTAGTTTGCTTTTTTATATCTTCTTTTTTATAGTTACTTATAATATTCTGTACAATAATACTGTAAGGGTCATTGTAATTAATAACCTGTAAAAAGTTGCAATACATGTCCCGGTGTAGATAACTAGCCGCCGGGACGGAGTATTACACATTTATTTATTTATTTGTTTCTCGCGGTTGCATGGAAAGAGTATGGAACATTAAGGCCAGCACATACCGCCAAGTTCTCAAAAATTTGACTACCGCTATTCCCTTTGTATCTACATAAAACGAAGTGTGTAGTGTAGCTATTTCTGCAAAACTTTATCTCGAGTAAAATGAGGTAGACAGAAAAATAAACATTTCTTAATAATAATTTGTATACCTGCTAATAAACGATAAATGGTATGTAAAGTCCAGTGAATAAAACACATCAGATCTTGCACTCGTGTATAAGACGCGATATGTTGCTTAAGAGACAGGGAGAGAGAGAGAGAGAGAGAGAGAGAGAGAGAGGGGGGGGGGGATGGAACCGTGTAACTTCCCAACAGCTAGGGTACAATTTCTCATAATTGAATCTGACTGAGGCCACGATTTGAAAGACTGAGACGCGTACGCGTTGTTTGTTCATCTATAGTCAGTGGAAGGCGGAGCCACAGGCTTTATGCGGGGTCACGGCGCTTATCTACCAAAGCAGCAGGCGACCAACCAGCTATAGAATTACGTTCTACATTGCTATTTTAATCTATAGGATAATAGTCTGCACCGATAGAAGCCTAATTTAAGAAGCGATGTTTTGTATAAATAATCACTTACTTGTTTTTATAATTTGAAGGGAGATCAAGGTAGAAAGGACTGTGCACTTTTAGCACAGGACATTTATGCAACTGAAATATTTCAGACGACATTTTGCTAATTTAATTAAGAGTAACAACTGCTACTAGAATGGTTATTTAGCAATTGTTATAAATAAACGTTTAAATATATATAAAATTAAATTACATATGATCATATTGACTTTTCCCTCTTGACAAACAAATGTTATCAACAACACTTATGATAGTGATGGCGGCAGTAATCGAAATACTTTAAGGGCATACTACTCCAGCATTTAATAGCTTCCTCACAAGTTAATAATAGCATTTGTTAGTTTCTAAGCTTGAATTCAGGGGAAATTATATAAAGTATACGAAAGACGTAAAACCAATTATTTGCTTACATTTGGTTATCAAATATTCAACTACAAATGCATATTTTGTTTATGATTGTAAAATGTAAGAGATTCAGTTAACTAAACAATTCTATCGTATACTGAACCTCCGTACTTCAGTTTTAGAAGCCTGCGCTCTACCAAAGAACTACTATTGTGTCGAGTTCTGGAATTTCACATTAATACATTTTACGCTTGGGAGACATGCTTTTCGGCTATCTCAGGTATTTAAAATTCATAAGGAGCGCTAGAAACATCAGAGTATCTCCTTTCTAGAACAATATTCATCTACAAGGTCGGCCGAGGATTCATGAATCAAATTCTTGGGATATTCCCAAATTTCTCCCCTACTTTACTTCTGTGCAGTAAGAGTTTAGAAGCAATATCACCAAATTTCGCTCTATAGTGCTTGCTCTTATTCTATTTAAGGAAACAACATACTCTACTCTTTCGTTTAATCAGAAACTATTTATGCTTGTCTTTAATTATTCCTTATTCTTCGAAAAATATGATAAATGTAACTATTCATTCATTCATTATCTGTTTACCCTCCTCTTATGTAGGACTTACACCCCCCAGGACTTACAAGCGGGTGTCTGAGGATAAATGTAACTAAAGGTCATAAAACGTTGGCCTCCAGCCGAGAACTGGACCCAGAATCCTAATTTCATAAGCCAACACTCTAACCGTTACTCCAAAGAAGTAACCACACTAACTATTCTAAAGTCCTTATGGTTTGTTTTAAACTGGCAGGGTGAAATGCAAGGACCTTGATATCATGCGACATTGCCATTACCCTGTATTGGCCTAGGAGCTAGCAATCCCCAAATGAGGAATAGGGCATGTTAAGCGATATACACGGGCAGTATTGGAGGGCCATACTCTACCAAAACCCCTTACACCATGTCATACACAAGTGAGGTAACCAGGGGCCATATTGTAGGAATGTGGCCGCACAGTGGCCCAAATATGTGAAGCAGTTATGTGCGGTTATGCATGAAAAGGTTTCTGGAGAAGGGTGAAGAGGGCTTTAAGGCAAATAAAAAGCAAGGAAAGCAAAAGAAGACCATGCAGAGGAGGACAGAGCTATTCTAGAGGTCCGCAAGGAGAATCCCTTCCTTCCAGCGACAAGAATAACAGGAGGACTAAATCTCCCGGTAAGTGCTGAGCCGGTCCGTCGATGATTACATGCTGTTGGCATCCGACTTCGCAGGCCTGCGAGAAAGGGTGCCCTTAAGAAAAACACGGGGAAACTCGCGTGGCCTTCTGCCTCCAGCATCTGTCAGCAGTCAAGACTTTTGGGAGATGATAATATGGTCTGACGAAAAAGTGTTCTCCCCAGATGAGGATGGAAGATTGTCTTTGTGGCGACCCGACAATACACGCTTCAACCCTAATACGTAGTTCCCACTGCAGGTTCCGCTTATCTGAATGGGGCTGGATGAGCGACGGTGGAGTAGGGGAGCTTGTTGAAGTCTACCAGGAATATGTTGCAGTCCTGGAAGAATGCATACTTCCTACGGTTCAAACTATTTACCCCGGAGAGCAGATACTGTGATACATTCATGCACGATAGCAACAACAGTGTGCACATAACCCGGACCACAAAGGCTTGGCTTCAGCAGCACCTAGACATTTCGATTTTCGAGTGCCTGCGAAGAACTCCGGACCTTAATCTGATTGGAAATGTCTGTTTCAGGATGGTTCAGGACTGAAAAAAACGTCAAGAACGCATCAAAGAAGCACTGAGAGAACATATCAGGGAAGGCTGGGACAATATGAGAAGACGACCTAAAATCTATAGCTCTTTATAGTTTTTTCGATGCCTCGGGGACTGAGTGAGGCCATTGAAAATTAAGGATGGTGGTCTTCCTATTAAACAAATGAAAAAACGAAGTCACCCAAAAATATTTTGCAGTATTATTATTATTATTATTATTATTATTATTATTATTATTATTATTATTATTATTATTATTATTAACATTACCATTATCATTGGATTTATTATAAACACACTGCTGTTGCATTTCACATCCAGTGTGTTAAGGAAAATTGATTTGTGCTAAGGAAAATATGTTTAATTTTTATAAACATATACAATTTTATTTTTCTGCTACTAGTATTATTAAAATTATATCCACGATGTTAATCCTTGTATTTCACATAGTTTACCGCCTCTGTAAGCTAGTGCAGTGAAAGGGAACGTTAAACGCAATAAATAGAAAGAGTTTAATTTTATGTAATTCACAATTATGATGAAAATTGTAATAATAATAATAATAACTTTATTATCTTATTATGGAAAACATTCGAGATCAATGCCGGGAGTTGCACCACAGATCTTTGAATTTCCATGATAATGGTAATAATAGTAATAATAATCATTATCTTAGCTTTATTATCTTGTTATGGAAAGCAATTGAGATCAATGCTGAGATTGGAACCACAGATCTTTGAGTTTCCATGCCGACGCTTTGCCACTGGGTTCTCGAGGTCGCCTGCCGTCTGCACAACCGAAATCTGATGCATCAGATTCTACCTCTAACCCTGATCTACTCACCAATGAGTTTTTCCACTTTTCCGAGCAGGGATTGCCATGTGGCAAACCAAAATAAATAAACTGTGTTTAAGTAATGTGTTTAACAATCTAAACTAGAAAATACTATAATCAGTTGCGATAAAACGGTACAGCGAAAGTGACAAAAATAAAACGAAATGATAAGGGAGAAAAATCAAAATAAGAATAAACATAAACATTACAACTATAATTATTATATAAGTGTATACAAATAGTTGAGAATGAAAATTTAACCTCTGACAGCAGCAACTACTATGCTATAAATTGAATCAGTATTCCGCTTGAAAAATTTGCAGAATTTTACAAAAAGCCTGGTATTATGCCTCTCACGCCCACCAGTAGCTAAACAACTTCAATGGAAGTCGGGTTGTGTTTTCATTTACAAAGTGCATTATTATAGCATATATCATCATTAAGAGAAACATACACTAAATAGAATATCCATTTGACTTTTCTACACAATAATGGTAATAATAATAACAAATAATAGGACATGAATGTGTCAAATTATTTATATAATAAAAGTGTGAAAAACGAGCAAATATATACCTCCAAAAAGCACGGAGGCAGCTTATTTAGCCGAAAAAATACAAAGTTCATCCCTGGACTTGAACACGCGAACTCTACACTGCCATGCCATAACACTCCCCTTTACACTAAAGCGGACAGCAATAGAAGTGTGCTCATTTTTGCATGTTATGTCCCCGGTCCCCCTTCACCTCTCCCACACTTATGCCAAAAGGGTGGACAAAGCTCATGGAACAGCTGTGCGTGTTATGGCCGGGCCGGGCTCCCATACATTTGGGAGACAATGTAAAGTGCAAGGAATGAAAATCTCATTCGTCTCTCAAGGTTCAAAGCTTCAATCGCATGGAGGCGCACTCTATTGGGCAGTATTAGACATGTCTCCGCTACCTGCTAAACATCCTTCTTTCTCTTTCCATTAGGCGGGGGGGGGGGTGAAGCACCCGGAGCGCCGGTATGTAGCTTCCCCCCTCCGTCTGTCTCTTTGTAACCCATTACCAGCCACGAGTAAATTCTCTGCTATTTAAAAGTAACAAATATATAGTTTCTCTAATAGAAGACAAAAAGAAAGGAAAAAGAAAATACACTTTTAGTCCTATCAGACAGGATCATAGTGTATGCTTTTTAGGTGTCCATTAATTTTTGTCCGTCGGATTTTACAGCTTATATTGAAAGTGTCTAGGATATATTTTCTGTGCATAGATGGATGGAACGGTTTTATATTTATTTCTCTTAACTTATTACAGAATGTAAGAAATTAAAGATATTTTTGCAGTATTGTCTACATACTTTTGCGAAGAGTGTTGCATCGAGTTTCCCACAGTAAATGGAAATAAAACTACTTCAAATCCATTAGATCGACAGAGCATATGCTATCACAACATAAAAATATCACAGGAGCAGAAGCCTAAAACTACAAATTTAAATATTCTTGAAGCGTGGGCGGTAAGCAGTAATTCTAAACGCAACTTCGTGTCAACTAAATGGCGTTGACTGTAAAAACACAAGATGGCGAAGGCGCGTAAGGTATCCAGGATGATATGAAATGCTACGGTAACTGAACAAACGTTTTCCTTTAAATGCAGCAAGTGTTTGGAGAGCTAAGCTTGCATATTTGCGTGTTTGTACTGTGCTCTATTCAGTCATACATCATAGAAGGTAGATAATGGTGAAATTATTTAAATCTAAAACAACAATGATTAACACACAATAAGTGTAACGCAATCCTTTTCGTAACCGAAAACATAAATTTCCGTGCCTTGTTATGCAATGCTTTCGCTATCGTAATTTCCTTGTTTGACTTTTATTTAAAGCTATCGCATTCTATTCTTGAGTATGCTTAACAACATGGTTACTCTTGAACTAATATAGCTACGGATGTAGAGACTATTGCGATGAGTTTCTCTAACTACAAATAATGCATATTATTTTAATAATGAGTGTTATTCAAACGTATCAGTCCCGATTTCTGTGTATGTCTAGCAACTTGTGGAAACAAGTAACGACGATTTTCCCTAATTATAAACAAATCGTTTTAAAAATGAGATATGTTCAAAAGTATTGCATAATAGCCAATAATGCTATTTAGCATGTTTAGCATGTTTAGCATAATAAGCCTGTCAAGCCAATGACGTAGAATCTTGGAAAAATATGTGATAAGTCTCCGATTGCAGAGATATATTTTTAATGGATTTTATTCAAAAGCATCAGGTTTGATTCCCGCATATGTTTAGCATTAACATGTGTCGAGTTAATGCAAATAGAATCTTGGAGAATAAAGAGAGTGTCATATTTATAATTACTTGATTTCAACGAATTCCTTTACTTTGCTAATAGTAATATTACTAATAATAATCTCGGAAATTTACAATAACAAAATATTCTTTTATACAACTCATACAATAATAAAGGGATGCTTTCCCTCTTACAGTTAGTATAGCAAATCCACTTTGGCATGCTGGCTGAAAATAATATTTTCCCACGTACTCAAAGAGTCCAGAATCTGTTGCTGGAGAAGGCATATAGGATAAAGTGCATAAGAAACGTACAGACCGGATATGATTCCAGGATTGTGGCTGTCTTGGATGATAAGTAGGTTTTCCTCCCAACAAGTGACATTTCTGTAATTGAAAGAAATGTCTGAAAACTATCAGATAATGCACTTTGGAATGGTACCCTCTGGTATTTATAACATAAATCGTCTTTCATGCGTGTAAAGGTGTACAGAAATAATTTAATTGCATCTCAATGTGTCTTATTTCTCTAACACAAAGTAAGCACGTGGCTCTATTTCATATAGATGCAACTTTTGAGTTATAAACATCTGGTTCATGTCATGGTAGGCATCATTATCCTAAACTAATTTAGAATATTTTCGCATCACATATCCTTGTTCAAGGGCAGACTGATAAGTGCATGATTTTGACGAGAGATAGCGTCCTAATCACAGGTTTCTTGTTTGGACCCAAGTCTTACGTCTATTTTGGGTATAATAGCAGAAATTCGTTGTCATTCGTTTCTTAGAACATTGTTGAGAATGTTTAAAATAAGCAGATGTGCGTTGCATCGTAGAAAATGGAGAAAAGTGAATTTCGTGTTCTGATAAAGCACTACTTGTTGCGTGGTAAGACGGTGAAGGAAACAGAAGAAAAGCTGAACAAGCATTATGGGGACTCTGCTCCATCAAATGGCATGGTTGACAAGTGGTTCACAGAATTTCGATGTGGCCGTTCGAGCACAAAGGATGCCGTGCGCGCAAGACGGCCGGTTGAGGTCAGAACAGAAGAAATGGTGAACAAAGTTCACGACATTGTGTTGGAAGACCACCGAGTAAAAATCCGTGAGATTGCCAAGACCGTAAACATCTCGAGTGAACGGGTGTATAACATTTATGGGTATGAGAAAGGTGTCAGCAAGATGGGTGCCACGATTGCTCACAGTTGAGAACAAGCGGAATCATGTAACCAGCTCACAGGGAAGTTTGAACATCTTCCAGTGCAACCCAAATGCTTTTTTGTGACGCTATATCACGGTAGATGAAACTTGGATCCATTACTATCAACCTGAAACCAAACAACAATCAAAGCAGTGGATTTCCTTCGGCGAACCGGCTCAAAGAAAGCGAAAACCATTCTGTCGGCAAGAAAAGCCATGGCTGCTGTCTTTTGGGATTCACAAGGGGTGATAGACATCCACTACCTGCTACAATACTGGATCAGTTTCACAAGGAACTGTTAAAGAAACGACCCCATTTGGTGAAGAAAAAGGTTCTCTCTTCATAAGGATAATGCACCCGCACACAAGTCAGCCGTTGCCATAGCAACATTTGTAAAATTGGGCTACGAACCTCTACCTCACCCACCATATTCTCCAGATCTAACTTGGAGCGACTTCTTCCTCTTCGCAAACCTGAACAATTGGCTCGCTGGGAAGAAATTCACGTTCTTAGCGTCCCATTCTATACTGGGCATAAAACCCGCAATACATAAAATACATTACGTATTACACACAGACGTAAAATGCGTGAGGTTTTATACACGAGAACATGAAATAGAGTAGATTAAGCTGGGTTAGGTGATATATAGTTATGCTAGGTTAGATTGAGTTGGGTTAGTCAAGGCCTTCTCTACTCACCGGGCGATTCACAGCTACTTGTGAAGTCGTTAGCGTAGGTGATGATTTTCAGTACAGCATGCATCGGCAAGGAGTGGAAATAAGGACAAAATATTATTTTTGTGGCCTGGGGAGTTTATAATGTGCATTATAAGCTTA
The DNA here is from genome assembly GCA_030765065.1 of Deroplatys truncata. Taxonomy (NCBI): domain Eukaryota; kingdom Metazoa; phylum Arthropoda; class Insecta; order Mantodea; family Mantidae; genus Deroplatys; species Deroplatys truncata. Next base: position 18,846,934 of record CM060982.1, read on the forward strand.
AATATAGACTAAATTATGAGATGGTAACATTTCTAACGCCCTACTTCTTATAACATCGCTTTACAAATAAAATAATGTAGAATGTAGCATAGGACCGGAATTTCATGAAACCGGAGGGGACCAGAGGCCTAAAGTGTGCAGTATTGATGATACATCGACCTATATAGATGCGAGTGAATAAAATAATCTAGCTAGTATACCTAATCACTTGGGGAAAAAGGAATATTAGGAAAATATGTTGTATGTGAGCGACATTCCAATATGTTTACGATTTTAACTTATTTTAAATGAATGTTAAGTACATATCGTAAGCACTTATGTACTTACTGCTAGTTTTTGCAAACTTATTAATTTCTATTTAGTGATAAATTTAATGAACTAGCTTTTCTTTTTTATCTGTTCTCTTTTCAGTGTTACGTAATATTATACTTCCAAGAGCTCTAAGTTACAAGAAACATTCTAATTTGTTTCATTCACATGACTTTCTCTACCTACTATCGTTTATGTTTATATCCTCCACAAAATATTCTTGCGACAGCTTATTTTTCAATCTACTTCATGCTAACCGAGGTAAACCTTTGCAGAAACAATTCCAGTACACATTTCTTTGAAGGCTCAAGGGAGATAGAAAATGGAATTGATAGACAGATGTTTAAAATCCACTCGCTGTATTATGAGCTAGATTTTCCATATTCTTTGCATTACATCGCAAGAAACAATTCATTAACACAGCTCTAAAGCTGATAGAAATATTGAAAAATTCAAAGTTATAACAACGGATATTTTTGCGTGATTAGTAGAGGATTAGCATGCCTTCAAAGAAAACACAAGTAAAATTTTCTCACACCGTCAAGTTAACGTTTATTTTATTTAGGAAACAATAACGCCAACACAAAGCTTCAAATCAGTGAAACAAAGGGAGGCAAACATTATACAAAACACTAAGATAAAAGAAAGAATGGCTCCATTTTCTGTCCAAAAAACACAAATATGTAAGAAAAATGGAATCATTTTCAGTGTACATTTCATTCCACAACATCCTCCCCACCCTGGGCAATCTCCAAAATACGACCGTCTGCAAAGGACGCGTGAAATTGTAACCATAAGCGGAGCGGAGTACAACGGTCCTTACATTTCCGTCTCTTCTACGACGGAGGTCCTCTTCTTCCATGTAAGGCGTGGGCACACTTCTTCGCGGATCAAGGCGATGTCTTCAATTTTGAGCTGAGGCGAGCAGATGAACTTTGTAGAAACCTCTTTCTGTCAGATACCCCGTCGACCAGCGTTTCCATACATCGTCAGCTAGCTTTTGGTGGAATCTGAATTGTTTTGTCACATTATTCCTCACTTCAGGCTCAGGTCCACTAGGTATAGTTGTTTAGCTTTGTCCACAAAGAAAGTGTGATGCTGTCAGTGGCTGTGATTCTGCGTCATCAGATTGACCTTGAGTTAAGAACTGCTTCAGTTATGATGAAAACACTATTCATTCCTTCTTCTGTCGCTTGGGATCGACCCAAAACCTTTCTCAGGCAACGTTTCATACTTCAGATCATCCTCTACCATCAGCCTCCCCACCAAGCAGATCTGAGAGCGATTAGCTTCCAAATGACAAGATGTTGCTTGGTTCTTGAAGCGACGAGCGTGTCCCACAACTCAGTCAATTTACTGTTTGAGGCGTAGAAAGTCTGGGCGTTGTCTGAATAAATAGTGTGAGGTTATCCACGTCTGCCAGCGAATCGCTGGAGTGCTGAGATGAAACTATCTGTAGTCATTGAAGTGCAGGGCTCCAAGTGGACGACACGAATCGTTGCGCAGGTGAGCAGACCTTTTCTTGCCTTGATGAATACAGAGTTGGCAAAAATAACTCCCGTGACTGTAAAAGTTTTAAGTGAAATCATTCTATCACCAGAAAGAGGAGCTTCGATCGCTTGTTCATGTGGATTCTTTGCAATTTAGCAGAGAAGGCACTTACCTAGTGTATTCTTGATAGTTTGACGGGCACGAAGAATAAAAACTTCGTCCCTAAGTTCGAACAGAACAATCCGAAAACCCATATGATGAAATATGGCATGTGTGTTTTGGATCATCAAGTGAACAGTGATAATGTTCATTAAGTAATATGAGGTGACGTGTTCGAGAGAGGCTATCGGCAAACTTCAAGCATCCACCAACACGAATGAGTCCGTCCTCTATGATAGAACTGAAAAGTGAAATTTTGGGCTCCTTTTGTAGTGGTAGATTGTGCTGGAGTGCGTGAAGTTCAGCCGCAAAAATTCCACAATCTAAATCCAATGAATCCGTGCAGTGGAAAGTTCTGAAGTGGCGAGTACTGCAGTAATTCTGCCCGGCATACGTGTGTTCCGAATGAATCGGAGAATCCATGCTGTTACACAATAGTTTCCTATAAGAACTTTACCTTTTAGCGTTACAGGAGACATAAGGGTGTCTATCGTTGGTACTTAATGTCTCGTTTTCTTTGTTTCGGTAAGTGTGATTCGGAGACCATTTCTCGAGGCCACGAATATATGATTCTGCAGCCACAGTGGCACATTCCACCACAACGTAGCCTGATGTAGTTCTGTGGCCGTAATTCCACGAGACAGAAGATCTGCTGGATTTTCTTGTCTATGGTAATCTCGACATTGTGCCGGCGATAGAGTGGACTGCATTTCCGTAACACGGTTGCAAACAAAGTTTTTCCATCAGTTAGCGTTCTTACGAATCCAACCTTAAGTGATCTTGGAATCACTCCATAGTATCACCTTAGTGATGTCATACCTGTAGAACTGTCGGACACCTACCAAGGACGCCAGTAATTCAAGATGTGGAACTGTCACTATCTTAATGGGAGACAACCTAGTCTTGCTGCAAACTAGTTGAACTGAAGTATTAGTGTCGTTATCTGTTCTGACATACACTGCTGCACCAGCTCTCTCTCTCTCTTCTCTCTCTGAAACGTCGCAGAATACATGAACCTGCGAAGTCTCTAGCGTCCGTGTGGACACACCAATCCATCGTGGAACCGTTATGTTTGACAGATTCTGTAGGCTTGACATCCAGTGTGCCATTTACGTGCAATGTCGTGAGGGAGAATGTCATCCCAATCTATCCCCACCAACCATATGTCCTGGAATAGAATTTTTTCTTCCACTGAAATTGGTAAAAGTATTCCCAACGGATCATAAAATCTTGGGATAGTCCGCAAGATTTGAGCTGGCTCTTTTAGAAACTCATCTTGGTGGTAAAAAATAGCGTATCTGACTTTGTGTTCTAGTTTATCCTCAAGATCCAGTTTCGTTCTTCATTACGCGTCCTTCAGCTCTCCATATATCGTTAAGCATTTCGGAATTAGTAGTCAATTTAGTCATTGTAAGTTAAATTTGCATTAACAAGTCAGTCATCTCATAGCACAATGTCACAGCTTGATTATCATCCTCAATGCTGACAGCAATGTCATCCATGAAGATACTTAGGGTCCAATAGTCTCGCTGCCAGGGGAAATTTGTCATGAGACTCAGAAGCGAGTTCTCGGAGAGTGGCTGTCAGTAGAAAGGAACTACACCTGAAACCAACGGTAAGCGAGTGAACGGTAGGTGAGAATGTTATTTGTCGTTCTCCAAGATCAAATTCCTTGTAATTCCAGTAATCTGTAGTTGCATTACCATTAAAATATTAAGGATAGGATAGTTGAGAAGGAATCAATCACAAACTGTGTTATACATGGTTTAATATTCCCTCTTGTGCTTGGTATTAAATCATAGACAAAACAACCCATTACAAATTACTTACAGCCTTTAGTCCTATACAACCAAATGATAGCATATACATGAATTTCTTTTACTATAAGAATCAAACAGTACTTTGTTAGTGGAAATTAGCACAATTTTGATTCTGGAAAAGTTGTACAAATATAAAATAACAAAATAAAACTTACTATTCAGTGATAATATTATAAAGAGGACTTCAAATTAAATGAATATAAACTGTATAGTGAATATATATTTCAAGTAAGAATTTGATACATTCAGTTCCTCTCAGCAGACACTCTTGCTTTCTGACATATTTTGGTTTTCAAACTATCCACCACATTTGGAGACAGTGAAACACAACTCTGAATTCTTAATGCACACCTTAAGTTATGATCACTGATGTTGGCTCTCTGAGTGCCTTTATTACATTTCATAATGAAAATAACACTTCACACACATAGATCAAACCAACATTGCAAACATAGATGCTGCATGCCTGTGTAAAACAGGGAATCTTGATTTAGAAAATTGACTGTAGAAGTCTAGCAAACTCCTCTGTTTCTGTAACTGTTAGCTAACTCAATATCACACTTCAAGGTGATAATCTTCAGTTGAACATCTTTGGGACTACCATAAATATTCATGCTAAATGGTGTAGCCAATACATCAAAATCCATTTTTAAACGCATCAGATCGTGAAATCTTTCATCAAATGCATGAGAAAGCAAGTGCAGAATTTCAACATAGCATCCCAACTCTAAGGAATCAGTATCATGGATCGCAATTTCCAACCTCGGAAAATGGCAAGAATCACCATTTAACAGTTGATATTCCCATAATGACAGCATAATTTTGAAAGCTTCGATGCTACAGAATGCATCTGTGACTAATTTGTTTGCCCTTTGAACCGATACATTCAAATCATTCAAATATTCACTTAGATTGGTCATAAGTGCAAAGTCACATTTCCACTTAACATTTGCGAGTCTGCAATAGGTTTTCCAAACATTTTCAAGAACAAACTTATCTCCTCCAATAATTTGAAGAATCTACTTAAAATTTTGCCTCGAATGAACCACCTAACTTCTGTATGATATGGTGTATCACCATACTCATGCTCCAAATCTTCTAAGAAGCTTTTAAATTGTGTGTATTTTACGTAGGACCTCAGTTTGTTTACAATATTCACTACTAGACTCACTATATTGTTTACATTGACTGTTTTAGCACAAAAATTTTCCTGCTGAACTATGCAATGGACTGCTCTTACTTCTTTTTTAATTTGTTTTTTAGGAGAGTAACAAACCCGTTGCACAAACCAACCATAGCCGGAGCACCATTGGTGGCCACCGATGCAAGTTGTGCATTCTCAAAACTTCCACTACACAGTTCAGAATGTCTGACCCTGTTGTTGTGCCTTTCATTGACACCACATCTAGCTTTTCTTCCACAACTTCCAAGTTGTCATTCACTCCAAGAATAAAAATACATAATTGAGCTATACTTGATATGTCAGTGCTCTCATCAATGTCAATAGAAAATGCAACAAATTCTCTTGCTCTTTCAATAAGTTGTCCATAAAGATTGTACAACAGATCTTGAATTCTGCTTGATATAGTAGACACAGACAGACTTATTTCTTGAATTGATGAACATTAACAGAGTGAATTTACTGGCAGCTATATGTATACATCGTTTAATAAGTGGACAATCCGAAAAACAAATAAGACCTGGAAATTTCTAGTACTTTCTCGTACTCATATATACTCTTTCTATAATGCCGCCATCCCCTTCTTTCTGTTTCTCTTTTTTGTATGTAACCTTTTCTTGGAGTTTTTGTATCTCTGCAGTGCATTCTTAAATTGCAACAGCCAGCATGCAGTGTATTAAAATGACACTGAAGATTAACTCATTTCAACACCTACAATTTTTCGTGATAAATTTAACAAATGATACCATCACTACATTCCATGAAGAAGCTCACATCTTCCCATTCAGGATTGAAATAATTTGTTGGTATGGGCGCCTTTTGCTTTAACAAGTGCCCTTCCTTACAAAACGGTGCTGATGTACTGACCACCACTGCTATGGAGGACAAACTAAGCGCACCCACTGCAGAGCATGCACTGGGTCAGCACAGTGCCATATCCAATCACATACACCATGGCAAGCGGGTTGGTTGTGGCTGTCCTACACCATAGTGAAGAAAAACACAATGTTGTTGTTGTTCACCAATGACACTGGAGGATTAATTGAACTGCATCATTTTCCCTCTGGCTTCCCAATATAAAGTCTGTAAGTTATCACTTTTAAGGCCTTTGCATTTGGCAAGATGTTGTTTGTTCAGGATGACATCTTCTTCACAGAGAGTGCACTTGAGTGTAGGTAGGCATCGTATCTTGTAGAGGTGTTCTGCGAGGCAATCATGGCCAGTTGCCTGCCATCCTAAATAATGCCACTTTGCTAAATGAACCACAACACAGGCATGTTTCCCAAGCCAAAAAGAAAAACACAATGTGGTTTATCGGATTCAGAAGCTACCCCAAGGAGGAATGCTCTGGTAAGTATATTTGAATAATTTGGCATGCTACTAGATGATAATGAGGATGATGATAATGATAATGGTGATAATAATAATAATAATAATAATAATAATAATAATAATAATAATAATAATAATAATAATAATAATAATAATAACTGTTTGTACTATAGTTCTAAGAGTTTTATTAATTTCATTATGTGAAATTATTGAAATTGAATTGTTCCAGTCTGATTCAACCTTCCAATTTAGTGTCTACATATGTCTTGTATGCAAAAAGATTTATAAAAAATACCTTTAACCCTATTAGTGGGTAACTATAAAGCCTGGGCATTTAAAGCACCTCTAACATTGCAAGTTGCCTTTGAGCAGGGGCATAGCGGAGGGGGTTAGGGATTGGAACCCCCCTTTGCTAAAAACAATGTAAAAATTAATAACAAAAGTAGTTTCATTAAAATAATAGCATCGTTTTAGATTGATGGTAACAAGTTACTTCCTAATCATATCACTGGTAGTGCTATTTTTACCCCTCATATCTTGGAATTGTTTATAAAATGGATCCCTATACATAACCCCCCCCTAAATATTTTTCTGGCTATGCCACTGCCTTTGAGGTGGAATATCTGTAATATTTGAGTTCACTTGAAGGCTTACTGGGGTATTTGAATCAGATGAGAGGATTTAATGTCTGTACATGTATCTTGCCATGTTTGTTCAAGTTGTAAGGACATCTGCATGGAGAGCTGGAGCGGTTTGAGTCCTGGATGTGTGATGGAATTTTTGAAGTCTGATTCAACTTTCCAACTTCTGCACATGGGTTATGTGGAACAACAATTGTTCTTAACAATTGTTAAGAACAATTAGTTATCAAAAACAATTAACTATGTTTAACTGTAAAGCCCCAAAACATAAAGCATTTTGATATTGCAAGTCACCTTTGAGGATCATAGTTGTAATATTTGAGTTCATTTAGAAGGTGTACCAGGATATTTCAATTGAATTTAACTATGAGGATGTACACCTTAGGTACAAAACATGTAAAACATGTCACTTCATGCTGAAAGGATGATGATGGTGATGTTGTTGGTTCTTCTCTTACACCCACACTGTTCACTTCCTCAACACTTGTGAGCATTCTATCAGTACCCATTCAGTGTCACTAGCACTCTCTGAGTGTGAGAGTAGCCGCATGCTTCAAACTTCAGACCCTTTTCCCTTTACCATTCAGTCAGCCAGTCACAAATAATCTGTCCAGCAATCTTGAATTAAGGAGTTATTTGCCAGTGGATCTGTTTTCTTTCTCATAGATTTATTACTTAACCACTCAGTGATAAGTGACTTAGTAATGAAGGAGTGTAGTATTTGAGAGGTAGATATGGCTGATATGAATAAATGGAGTAGACACCTTTCTGTTTTATTTTTGAACTGTCTGCTTACAAAGCATACAAATAAGTGTAACTTTTTCTTGCTTGGTATAACAATCACAGATAGGAGCTCAGAGAGGTGGCTTATCCATCATGGAGTAACTACTCAGTTTAGTATGCATGAACATTGAGTGTTGACAGTTCATACTGCAAATCAGTACGTCTCCACAACAGCATACTCAGAATACTGAGAGAAATAGCAGAGTAAATGAACAAAACCAAAATTGCTTGGGTTGAATCATTTCAATTTTAGACTTTATCCCAAGCAGATCTAATTCAATGGCTACTGATGATTATGATGATGATGACAATGACAATAACAACAGAAACAAAAAATTGCACACAAAATAAGCTTTATTTCAATCACTTGGTGTTAATGTCCTTGCCTCTCAAACTCTGTGGATGAGTTCTAATCCCATTTGGGTATAAGTTGTCTTTGCTAAGATTTTTATTTAGGTTTACAAGAATAATGGGTAGGTTTAGTGCTTTTGGGCACTAGCCCATTTTGACATTTATTTCATTCATTTGATTTGACCTTCCTTTTTAAAGGAAAAAAATGTGTTTTGAATTATACTCTTACTGATACAGCTGATATGTAAAACAGCGTACTAATTTTATTTGAAAACCCAATGAAAACTAATAACTTTTATTTTGAAGACATAGGCTATTTAACAATCACTGCCATATATTTTCTTCTTTCTTTCTTATTTCTTTTGGTCCATGCACAAATATTTGAAAGATAAATGGCACATGTGGATTTTCTTTTAATGTTGGAGAGAAATTCATAACATTTATTCATAAATTTATAGCTCTTATTCTCCTCCTCTATGGTTCACCTTGTCAAACTTTTGAGTTTCACATACACAAAGATAAGAATAGCAACAGGCAGATTACTTGCATGTCAATATCTGAACCCTGTTTATTTCTGCAGAGTATATAAGTTAATAACAGTAGAAGCTATGCATCACTGAGAAGACATTATCTTATGTGAACATATTTTTATACACATTATGGATTCTGAGAGAAACATTTCCAATCTTTAGCTCATAAAAATAAACATGAGGAAATACTCTGGTTTTATGTACATATATCATTATGTACATAGTCATCAATTTGGTAATTTAGAATGAAAACATATAAAAAATATAGGTACTAACATTTAAATGCTTTTGACATTTTATAAATAACGCCTGTATTTTTCTGAAATAGTTTCACCATTTAGTATAGGCACCTACCTCAGTTTTTATTTTTTTATTCCATCTGTCTCACACCCTCTCTTTTTTAATATGTTAAAAGTTAGCATATAATTTTTTTTTCACAAAGCAGATGATTAAGTTTCTGGCTGATTTAAATGCCTAGTTCTGTTTGTTGGATATCTTGGAAAAGCCAATGCTGGATTTATATAGCCAATGACAGGCATGCCACTGCAGATCTATGTGTCTATAGCCTGTATTAAAATTTTAACATTTTCAAATAGCTTATACTCAATAGAAGTAGTAGTAGCTTTCTACTTCCTGCTGATAAGAAAATTCTAAGCAAACCACAGAAAAGCTGTACATGTCAGAGAAATTTTCCTGCAGTGAATTTAAAACTAACTTTTATTAATGAAATGGAATGAGCTGTATTGCCTTCAGATGATGGATTGTGCAAATGACATAGGCTGAGATAATAAACACTTTTAACTATTACTTTGGTGGAAAGCTGCTATATGTTGGCTAAAACCTGAATAAAAACATCTATATGTTCAAGTACATGCTCTTTGCTGCAATGTCTTTGAATATCAAGATAACCTTTATTCAGTTATGTCAGTGTCTAAGTTTATTCCATTGGTAATAGTAACCATACACAATCTCAACAACAAATGAGAGATCAATTAATGCAATTTAAAAGATAACCACTAAAACAGAAGATTTAAATTTATGCTGTTAAAATGCTGCTTGGGACGATGAAAAATGTGAATACCTAATAAGTACTTACCATGTTGCAATAGTATGAAGTTATTCTTGCACGATGGCCAGCTTGAAAAGTCATAATTGCTTTGAGCTTATTTACCATAACATCAGGATTAATGAAATATTCTTGTACTTCTGGTTTCATCTGATAACAAAAATTCTCAAAGTTAGCTTCTCAGGTATAAATTAATATATTTATTTATTACAAATGATATGACTTAGTTTCAGGCCAGGCTGATTTCTTAAGCCATATCCAATGATAGCAATGGCTCAATGAATGCTAAGAACTGTTTAAGTTGTACTACATAGGTACAGAGGATCAAAGAAGCATAAAATCAAAATGCTCACAGTTGCTAATGCTTGCACATGAATGTTTATATCATTGCCAAATTTCCCATTCCTAGTAAATTTAAAAATACCATAATGTTTCATTAACAATTATATATTAAATATGATTTTTTGTTTTATGCAAGTCCATGTAAAATCATGTGTTTTTCTTCAATAGACATTGTGATCCTTAGTAGGCATTATCTTTGTCATTGATTGTGTAAGCTTCATTTGTTTGCTTTTGCATTAAATTCTCATTTAAGAAGTGAGAAAATTTGTTTGCAATTCATGCACTTCTTGCAAGTTTTCTGGAATGTGTATTGAACAAGGCCTTCCACTTTAATTTTATGGCTGATGCTGCTAGTTGTTTGTATCTCCTTAAGCAAATGTATGTTTGAGATAGGCTATTCTTGTTGAATGTGCTTCTTCATAATTTGGTGGGTAGACAATTGTACATTCATGGTAATGCTTAATGAAAATCTTATATTACTTTGTTATTTGTTAACAAATTTATTTGTTGTATATGCCCTCATTGCCTGACATGTACTACATTTCAGATCTTTATGTGACAAAAATTCCAAAACATCCCCCATTTAAGGATTTAGTTTAAATGCAGGTATAAAAGTTTCATTGAATAGCATTTGTGCCAGAAAGCTGTTGTACTTTTTATCTGATATATCAATGTATTCATATACCCTGTACTGGTACTGAAACTATAATGCCAAAGCACTGTCAGGCTGCTGCTGCCACCGGTTACCTCAGAAGTGTCACACAATTACCAGAACTTTCTGGTATCATTAAGAGCACGTCAGCACTAAATATCCTACATTATACTATACTATTCTAGAATCTTAGAAATTTCTGAGAAGCCAGTACTTGTAGACAACAGATGGTTTTAATGTTTTATTGTCCATAGACTTATACAAGTTTCAGACATTGTCAAGGAATCTACATTTGCATTTTCACCTATTTACAATTTACATTTTCACATTTCTCTACAACATAGATTTCTATTTACATAATAAGCTAAAGTTTGTCTAACCTATATAAACATTTGTGTGTTAGGTATGTTTTAAGTTCGCTTTTAAATCTCTTTCCTTTGTGTAATTTAGCAGTCATTGGTAGTTTATTGTATAAAATCAGTCCTTTGATTAACGGATCCTTACACGTAGATTTGAGGTTAACTTTCTCTCTATGGTAATTGTCCTTACCTCTAGTATCATGACTATAAAGCATACTGCTACATAACCCATTATTTTCTTTCTCTATTGCAATAACTATTACCTTATACAGATATAATCCTACCACAATAAGAAGTTTATTTTCTCTGAAAACATTTCTAAACACGGTGTATCAGTGGTGGATGATCAGGCAGTAGAAGCAACCCAAGAAAAATGATGATTTGGGTCAAAAATACCGAAATTGATTTTCTGTCATAAATGTAAGGTTAAATGTCCATTCTATAAAAGTCTGTTGTCGTTTTACATGTAACACATCCCAAATGGGCATAAATGGCATTTTCACAAAGAAAGTGGAAAGTGTACAGCAAATTTTTCAGGTATTAATGGTGACATGGAGTGTGAAGGGGTAGCGAGAATCTTTGAACGTTCTCTACATATGGTGTAATGTACACACAATATTTAGGGGATGGGGATAGCAAAGCATACAAAACTGTGGTAGAGAGTAAACCATATGGGGATGTGCAAATTAAAAAACTTCAAAGTGTGAGCACGTGCAAAAGCGTATGGGAACCAGACTTAGAAAACTGAAAAACAATCTCAGGGGTCAAAAGCAAGGTGATGGTAAAAGTGTTTCTGGGAAGGGAAGACTAACTGAGAAGGAAATAGACAACTTACAGCACTATTATGGCATGACTATTAGGAGAAATGCAAATAAACTGGAGGAGATGAGGGTTATATTTGGGCGACACTCTTTCATAAACTGTTGACAAATGAAAAGCCACAGCATGCACTATGTCCACAAGGTAAGGACTCATGGTGCAAATTTAGCAGAGTAATAGCTACTGGAGAAGGGTATGAACACAAACAATTACTGCCTTATTATGTAGGTGAAGCAATAAAACCCACACTTAGGAGTCTAGCTGACCCAGAGCTTTTAAATAAATGTTTGCATGGCAAAACTCAAAATCTAAACGAGTCCTTCAATAATGTAGTGTGGACCAGAGATCCTAAAACTGTCTTTGTAGGGCATGATACTTTACAAATAGGTGCTTTAGATGCTGTGTTGACATTTAATGAGGGAAACTCAGGTCACATGAAAGTGATGCAAGCAATGGGAATATCTCCTGGATGGAATGCGATGAAAATTTTTCAAGACATTGACAATATGAGAATAGCAAATGCAAAAGTGAAGCAAGAAACTAAATTCAAGGAGGCTAGGCTGTTTTAGAGGAACACAAGAGGTCCAGAGAGGATGAGGACAATGACCCTGAACCAGAATATGGTTCTGGATTGTACTGCAGGTAGCATTTCACTTTTTTGTTATTTTCCGCTAAGTGGGTTTTTAAGACACATTGGTCTCTATTTCTCTGTAACTACTAGACCTTGAATAATGAAACTTTTACCAGTTGTTTACTCATTATTTAGTAATTTACTGACTCTTTCTTAACACTGTAAGAGCAAAGTGAGAGTTGTAATGGTCTTTTTTTCAATGAAAAAGTAGGAAAAATTGGCGATGTAGAAAACAAATATTAAAAAATACTTATTAAGGAATTAAGTTGCAATAAAAAAGTCAGTAAATGGAGGAAGAGTCAAACTGTTAATGTGCAAGGTTCCATTGTTCTAGATTTGGTGGTTCCCAAGAAAATGGGATTTAAAGTAGTAAAATTAGCATTGCGAGGATAGGCCTTACCACCTCCCCTTAAAACAAGCAAACTGGCAGCAGAAGTAGCATTATGATGGGAAAGTAAACTAGCACTTTATAACTTTGGAAGAAAGGCAGCATGCTCTTCAGTTTGAGCCGGCTGCAGAAGTACATAGGTGCTATAAAAGATAGAATAAATAAACAGGGTTGAAATGTAACTTACCAAAATGAACACAGTATACAATTACACCAGATTTACCAGACTTGTCATAACAATTTAGTTACAATATTACGATTGCTTTTCTTTTCTTTTTTTTCCCAGAACCAAGAGTCAATTTGGGTATAAAGCTGTAAATTGTCATTTCAATAATTGCTCTCTGATGATTATTCACTTGTAAGGATTCATGAACAAGTACTTAAAAATCACAACTGCATTTTGCATAATAATAATTTTGCTTGGAGTAAAGTACATAACATCAGTTGAGAATCATTTCTTAATCAAAAAGAAAAGATAAGACTACCATATATCATTAATGAATGATGGATGGGTAAGTAAATTATGGAATATTTTGGAGAAAAATGGGTTAGGAGATATATGGAGAAGGAGAGAAAATAACGTAAAACATTTTTGGAAAAAGGCAAGGAAAAGACTGGAAGATATAGAAATACAAATCATGTTCAGTGAGATTGCCAAAAAGAGCTCATTAGTTTATTATAGGCCAATGAAAAATACATGGGGTAGGGAAAAATATATAGACATAGTAAATAAAGAAGAGAGAGAATCTATTGCATGGTTAAGAACCGGAGCATGGAGGCTAAAAGGGCTAAGACAGGGTATTCCTCAGAACCAATGTCCGATATGTGGTGGTATTGAAGACATTGAACACATAGTATTTAAGTGCCAAGGAACAGAAAATTGGAGAAAAGAATTTTTTAATAAGAAGTGGTTGAAGGGGGATAGAAATACACTTATAATTGAAATGATATGCAAGGACGCTAGAAGCATTGGACAGTTTTTGTGTAAAGTAAAAAATAAATAAAAAAGTGGAAATGGGACATGAAAAACAAAATGAAAAAAAAAAGAGCAAGATAATTTAGTGACAAGAGATTGTAAAATGTAAATAAACTGTAGTGATTGTCTACTGAATAAGTGACAAGAGTCAAAATGCAGTAGACAATCAAATTTGTAAAACTCTTAGCACAATAAATACTATACTGAAATACTGAAATACATGACAGTAGGAAACATGTGATATCTCACATTTTAGGGCAACAATGGTGGCCAGCCTATTTAGGGCACAAGGGAATTTGATCTCCCCTTACCCTGTTTCATACATATATTATTGATTTTTTTCAACTTTTATGCTCATAACATCTTGAAGTAAAACACTTTTGTTTGTGTTTTAAAAGAGAAATGTTACTGAAGAAAAATGAAATCTATTATTTTGTAACACCTGAATTTGCAGAGAAAAGTGAAATTTGCCACTTGGTGGGACACTGCATTCTGTGACCAAGTTGTTAATACTTTAAAATAGGGTCTCTACTGTTTTTCCTGTAGCTACATTCTACAAAAAACAGATAAAACTGTTAAGGTGCAGTATGATCACAGAGAGAAGTGCCCATCAGTGAAAACAAGGATAGAAGAGACAGAGAATACAAATGATCTCAATGATCAGGTCTGGGTTTGTAACCTTTCTTTGTCTTGCTTCCTGTTTGTCCCTTCACATGCAGGCAGAAGTACAAATAAACAAATTTAAATGGTCAGTTCTTAGCTTAAGTGTATTAGTTTGTTTTACTTCCAGCTTTCAAGCAAAACAACTCAGAATGACTTGTTAGATACAATGTTTCCTGTCTGTCAAAAACATAAAAAATGAGTCAGTAATGTAGATTATTTATCTATGCCAATAGATAAATCCACAGATAATTTGTGTAAAACTCAGATGAACATAACCTGATGGCTTCACGGATATGTCTTAGCGGCCACATATAAGATTTGAGAGAACTGACCACCTTGTCCAACCAATGGAAGAAGGAAAAAGGTGTTAATGACAACTGTAAATCAAGTGAGAACAATGTGCCTGAAGTGTGGTGTTGGATTGTGTATCAACCTCTTTATTTCCCTTCATGCTTGTTAGATTATGTGTGACTTTACAAATGTAGAAAATACTGATGTGTGTATATCATAAGTGCATTTTTGTAAAATTACAGAATATGTTTACATACTTAGGTCAAATTGTTAAAACTTTTGTTGTAGACAGTATTACCTTTAGTAATGATGTAGAATAGTAGCCTGCTGAAGATTCAGAATACAATTTCTTAACGAACATTATATGCCATAAAACTAGATAGTGGAAGCACCTAGCGTTACCATATGGTAATGGCAAATATGTTCAAAACTGAGTAATAAATACTTATTTTTGTATTTTATTCAATACATGCATGTTACTTAGAGACACAACACAATAAAAAATCAATAAAAATTAACAAAAAAGTAATTCAGGCGTTAATGGGTTAAGGACATCTCACTCACACCTGGAGAGACATTGGTTTCATTTGATGTAGTTGCACTTTCCCCCAGCATACCACTGAATAAATTAATCACACTATTAAAGAAATGGCTGCAATAAATAGTTTGAACACTAATGAAACAGAAGATTTAATCAAGTTAACCAATGTATGTATGGAACAGAGCGAGTTCATGCTTAATGAGAAAACTTACAAACAAACTTCCGGCTTGGAAATGGGAAACCATCTTTCTCCGTTACTTGCAGATCTATATATGGGATTTTTTGAAAAACACATTCACAATACCATTCCCTTGAATTTTTAAAATTTTCCATAGATATGTAGGCGATATATTCGCAATAGTTCCAGAGAAACTCTTACAAGATGCACTCAAAGTATTAAACCTACAAGAAAAGTCAATAAAGTTTACAATAGAAACTGAAAAAGATGGCTACCTACCATTTTTAGATCTGAAGATTATGAGGAATGAAAACTCCAAGATTAGTTTCGGTATACATAGGAAGGGCACACATACAGACAATTACATAAAAAATATAGCTACAATCCAGGCAGTCATAAGTATGCATTGTTCAACAGCCTAGCATATAGGTTGGTTAACATCCCCATTAATTACACAGAGTACAGAATGGAATTGGACCACATACTAAACACAGCAGTCGCCAATGGTTTCAGGAAATCCACTATAATAAAGAAAATAAATAAATTCAAATGAAAGAAGATAATTACAGAAGTCTCCACTCTCAAACCAATAAACACACAATACAGTTTTTTGCAAATTTACATACCATCCACATTTTTATCACAATTTTGAAAACACCTTTAGAGAATTCATCATAAAACTTGCACTGTATAACAAACACAGCACTAAAAATCTCCTAAGTTCAAAATTGAAAGACTAAGTCCCTCCAGAACAAATGTTCGGTATATACACCATAAAATGCCTAGATTGCAACATGAAATACATTGGGAAAACCAACAGAAATATTGAAACACACAGAAAAGAACACTTCAGGAACATTCACCAAAAACAAATTGAAAAATCTGCTGTTGCAAATCATTTTTGGGAGAAAAACCATTTAATAGACCCGGATGTCAAAGTGTTAAAAGAAGTCTCAAAACCTATGGAACTATCTGCTTGGGAGAAAATCTACATTTGGAAGAACAAGAATAGTGCAATGAATTTTGATATCCCAGCAGAAGACAAACTCAGCGAGTACATCAAGCTATCACCAGTCAGTAGGTCAGCAGCTGATGATGAGAGCAAGGGAGTTTTGAAATATGTCCAGGTAATTTTACTTAAGTGAAGAGTGTAAATGAGTTTTCCTACTCCTCGTTCATTTTCACTTAGAGTATTCTTGCAAAAGAGTTCAAGATTCAAGAATATTCTTCATTTCTTTCCAATCTGGGGACATAGCTATATGGCTCCAGACCAGTTTTTGGTGGAATTGATAAATCATACAGAAAAAGAGAAAGCATCTTGTCTCCTAAAGAATATTATGACATCTTAAAAGAGCACGGTACTCTGAAAGTACTCAACAAAGACTAGGAAATTAAAAACGTAAAGGATATTGCAAAAGAAGTACTAAATCCCGGGTTACCATTCAAAATGGATAGTCAGCATGTCATCACATATAAGAAAGCAAAGAACAACGTTAATGTATCAGTTGAGGAAGGGAGTAAGCCAACAGATGGTGAATTTATTTAAAGCTCTATACAAGGACAACACATTTTGTGTGAAAGTAGGAGTAGGATTGGTGACAAAAGAAGTAAACCAAAGGAAGGGGCTACGACAAGGATGTAAGTTAAGTCCAGTGTTATTTAATCTGTATATTGATGATATCCTCACTGAGATAGGAAGGAATAATAATTGGTTGCCTATGATAAATAAGGTTATTATTCGCGGATGATTTAGTGATAGGATCAGTTTCAACGATTGGTTTGAAGCAGTCCCTACAGCAAATGAATAAATACTGTGATGAGTGGAATCTGAAAGTAAATCAAGAGAAGACTCAAATTATAGTGTTTAAGAAAGGTGCCAAACTGGGCAAGTATGAAAAGTGGAAGAATGGAGAGAAGGAATATAAAGTGGTCAGAGATTGTATATATTTAGGGGTTAAAATGGATGGGGGTGGAAAATGGGAGAAACAGAAGAAACTGGTATTGACAAAGGGGAAAGGGGCATTGTCAGCGATTAGAGGGTGCAAATATAGAACACCAGATATAAATGTTAAATGGCTAGAGAAAATATATAACACAGTAGTTGAAGTAAAAATGTTATATGGAAGTGAAATATGGGGAGTAGAACGAGGCTGGGAAGAGATAGATATGGTACATAGGAGTTTCTGCAGAGAAGTTTTAGGCCTGCCAAATGCTACAGTTAAGGAATTTGCTCTAATTGAAATGCAGAGAGTGGGGGGGGGGGGAAAGGGGTAATAATGGAGAGAGCTCTTAAATATTGGTACAGACTATTAAATTTAGAAGAGAAGAACTTGTTGAGGCAGTGTTTGGAATTCCAAGAAAGGAGCTTAAAGAAAAATGGGTGGAGTTATAGTATACAAACTAATTTGGAAAATAGTGGTCTAGGGGAAATCTGGAGAAGGAGGGAAAATAATGCTAAAGGTTTTTGGAAAGAAGCTAGGCAGAGGTTTGAAGATATAGAGATACAAAATTTATTTAGCAACATTGGGAAGAAAAGTTCCTTGGAATCATATATATTAATAAAAAATGTATGGGCTAGAGAACAGTATGTGGATAACTCAAATAAGGAACAAAGAGAAAGTATTGCCTGGGTACGAGCAGGTGTATGGAGATTAATTGGAATGAGAAATGGGTTCCCACAGAACCAGTGTCCAATATGTGGGGAAAAAGAAGATTTAGAACATATCGTTTTTGACTGTAAAGATACACAGCATTGGAGAAAGGTAGCTATAAATGGGAAATGGTTAAAACGGGACAGGAAAGTAGCTTTAAGCAGGATTTTTAACAAGGATAGTAAAAAGGTAGGAGAATACTTTCCAAAGTAAAAAAGAAATGGTTATGGACAATAAAAAGAGATGTAAATTAATTTCATCAAGTGATGTTAAGTTATGTAATTATATTATTATCATCATTATTATTATTATTATTATTATTATTATTATTATTATTATTATTATTATTATTATTATTATTATTATTATTATTATTATTATATATTAGTACTATAAGATTATTATTTTGGTATCAGTACTATTATTTTTACTACCATTTGTATTATTATCATCATTTTTTATGTTATAATAACAGTGTAATATGGGTAGAATATGGCAAGATAACAGCTTGGGCTGATGTATAGCCATATTCTAAGGAAGATTGCCAGCACAAATAAATAAATAAATAAATAAATGTATCAGTGAAAGGCACATACTTCAGAAAGTCTGTTGAAGTTCAAGTTCTTACAAAAAACCATCCCATCCAGTACTATTATCATCCATTATTCTACCAAAGTGTTTCTGCATTATTAAAGTATTTTGAAGTTCCAGATGATCCAATTGCATACTACAAAGATGTTCTAGGGGACAACTACAAATCTTACTTTGTCTCAGTATTAGGCTAAGAATGCTCAATATTCTATAAATGATACACGACTTTAGTACAGTTTAGGTTATTGTTCTATGTGCACTATTAAGGATAATCCATGGCAAGTTAACATATTATTAATTTTGTGTTATGCCTTTGTTATTAATTGTTATAGAGTTCTTATGGTTTTTTACCATTATGGTTCTTTACCATTCCACTACGATGGAAATTTGCATTTGAAGTAAACATTCATTTGCAATCATATTGTTTTGACCAACTGTATATTAGAGAGGGAAGTTTCCCTTGTATTATATGATGTTTTCCGTATTTGTTTTTTTTTTACATCTATGCTAAAAATTACCATAATTTCCTAATCTGTTCATAATCTTCAAATGCTCTTCTGATAGCACTGACTTCCTAATAGTAAACCATTTGCATCAATTAAACATTTTTCCTCAATACAAGGTTATCCTTAAAATCTCTCCACCTCATTGGATAGTTCTACAAACAATGTTTTTTTCAATTGCTAATGTACTCAGACACAACAGTCGAGTGTGAATCTAGTATCCCATAAGTTAATACCCTCGGGTTTGTCTTCTGATTGTCACAGAATGCTAAATTGGCATTCAAACTCAAGCTGCATTTAATGCATTTGTCGACAAAGGCTTCTCTTTTTAATGCTGTTGAATCTTTCTCAAAACAATTCTTGTTTAATTGTGGCTAGCAGTTATGCTGACAGTAGCTTTTGACTGCATAACACTAAAGAGATGGTCAACATAAACAAAGCATGTTCGGTATAAGCAAAGCAAGTAGGCAAACACAGGGTCATCCATCCATCTTTTCAACCCCACAACACAATTTAATGACTCTGGATCCCACTGAAAGTCTATATCATCAATGAGGTTATTAAAAGCACTGTATAGTTCTGAGAAATGATTTGATATTGTTAAAAATGCCCTGGAGAAAAGTTCCAGCAAGTATTGCTTGCATGTGGCAATTTAAATCCTTTTTACTTTCTCTACTAGGTATAGTAAGTAGGGGAAGTATTGCACTCCACCCAAAAATTCGATACCGAGATTTCACCGGAAATACATGTTTTGAGACTCCCTGAATCCAAAAAAAGCATTTTTGAAACATGTCCGTGTGTGTGTGTGTGTGTGTGTGTGTGTGTGTGGGTGTGTGTGTGTGTGTCTGTGAACAGCATAACTCAAAAACGAACAGTCGGATAAACACCAAACTTGGTATTTAGGTTCAGTATCTTCCAGAGATGCGATGCAAAGGTTTTCAAGAAAATCTCCCCACCCCAGACTACTCTTTACATGGAACATTTTTCGAAAATTTTAATTTTCTCAAAAATGGCTCTTAACAATTTTGATGAAAATGTCATATATTTAAGATAATGTCATGAGAAATGAAATGTATATCTCGAATTTTCTGGGAATGTCTCCAAAAGTATTCTTCATTGTGAACGACTTTTGCATAACTGGTAAACCATAAGAGATAGACAAAATTTTACTACTGCGACGGTATTAATGTTACTAATTGTATGTTGCAAATAAATGTTTGTTTACATAACTTTAACTGCCCCACGTATGGGAGCCAATTTGTAACGGTATTAATGTTACAAATGTTGATATTTGTGATGTTTATGTATGTGTGTTTACTTTACGCGTATTTGCGAGAGAACTTGCTTTACGTAATGTCTTTTTGTTGTCGAGCCCCACGTTGTGGAGCCAATTTGTAACGGTATTAATGTTACAATGTGTTTAACATTATTATAGCACCACGTTTGGAAGCCAATTTGCAACGGTATTACAAATAATGTTGTGTGTTTACTTCACGCGTTGCCATCTTGTGACGTCATTCGTTGGTTGGTTCGTAGCTCCCTCTGGCGTGGCAATTTGCATCAGTTTTGAAATAATTCACTTTAAATGTTCTCCGGCTAGCTATTTAGGTAGACATTTAACTCTTGCAGGGTGTGAATCGGAAAGGAATCTTTTATCCAGAAATTATATTTAATGAAGAAATTGGTTTTATAACTTTTATTGTCGAACACGTTCACTAACACTTTTACATATGGATCTGGATACTCGCCAAACTGAAACTGTTTGTAATAACTTCTTACTTATCACTTTTAACTTGAGTACTTCAACTTTGTGTATTTTTTTTTTAACTGTATAATACTTTATAATAATTCTCGTAATTCTGCTGCGCGTAACTTGACGAAATGAAGGACTGGCTGACGATGTGTAGTGTACACGAAATTTTGATGAACTGAGCGGCAAGCTACCTCGGGCCTGGCTTATTTATATGCTTGCCTCAAGATACGCCTAAAGATTATAAATGAACTGCTATTGACTAATAAAACGCGCCAACATTAGCGTCTATTTTAATATCCAATGAAAACCACTAATACATATTGCTTTAAGGGAAACATTCCAGAAGCTTCTACCGAAAAGGCGCGAAACATTACGTAACTTCCTGGTTCCCGGTAATGATAAACAACTCACCCCATCGCTGCATTATTGCGTTATTGTTGACAGTTTCAGTAAAGCCGTATATTATTATTTACCAATAATAATTACAATTAATAAACCTCTGAAATCAATGTCACATAAAAATACATATTCATATTACTATCATTAATTACATCTGAGTAATTTGTGATACAAATTACCGTATCATATGCCCCACTAGAAACATAATTATAAATATTTATAACTTGTTTAGAAATTTTAAAATTGTGTTTTTAGTCTCCTAAATCTTGGAACACACGTTATCACTTTCACTTAACACTTCACACGCATTTAACACACGACATGTTTTATCTCGCCACTACTTACTGGCTTTGGTTTAATTAATTTAGATATCAATCTGACATCACAAACTTTTTTATAGCAAATACTTTACCCTAAATTATTTAATTACTGTTTCAAAATTGTTTACTCTCTTACATTGTTGACAAAAATTTATACATTTAAGATTTTTGTAATTATTACACATATTTACCAAAATATTCACCCTCTACACAAATATTTACATCTCTTAAATCTAGACAATGTTTCACCTTTTCTGTTTGCTACATAAGTATTTATTTATTTTTTTTTTTGTTATTTTATACTTTATTTTAACAAAACTCTTGGAATTGTATTTACGTACTTTTAATTTAATATCATCTTAAGTTTCAATCATTGCATTCTTAATTTTTAAATCTTGGAATTGTATTTACGTACTTTTACCTTAATATCATATTAAGTTTCAATCTTTGCATTCTTAATTTTCAAATACTGTTACACTTACTAAAAAAATTTTTTTTTTTTTTTTTATAATTTGTTTCTTTTTTCTCATGACATATATATATATATATATATATATATATATATATATATATATATATATTTAGTTAACCCTCTTACGTTCCAATACATTTCTCTGCAAGTCATCTTTACCTATCCAGCATTTACTTTACATCTCATTGCTATTTACCCTCCTGGATCAAATTGTGTGTGGCTAAACATTACTCGTAGCCTTCTCCTAACCTTCAAATTTTTGTTAATGAATAACCTCTTGTATTCATTTGAAATTTCATCACATAACATTTGAAAACAATCTACAGTTTCCTGAACAATACATCTTTTAACAACTTTCATTTTCAATTCTTCTGCTATCTTTTTAATCTGAGAATACTCTGACAAATCTGTACTAAACTGTACTGGACTGGAGTTTTCATTCTGAACATCTTGGTACAATTTATTTCTTTGCATTACTGTCTCATTCTGTATTTCTGATATTTCCCCTCTGAAATTAACCTGCGCCTCATTTACATCTACATTCCTAACCTCATTTATCTCTCTTATCTCACTTGAAATATTACTCACTGGATTTCCTAACTCTGTGCATTCTACATTAACCTCACTTTTAGTATTAACCTCACTTTCTTTGTTACCTATTTCTTTGTTACATTTTCTTTGAAACTTCTCCTATCTCACTTACTATTACTTCCTCATTTTCATCTCTCATTTCTGGCATACTACTATCTAGCTTCATAACTTTCTTTTCAATTTCTTCACTGCTTTGATCTACTTTTTGCTCTAATATCTCATTACTCCTACCAATATTTTCAATTAATTTGCTATGATCTATGTTTATAGCTTCTTTCAATTCCATATGATTCTTTTGCATGTCTTCCCTTACTTGATCTACAATACTCTTACTAAGATCTTCCCTATTTTGATCTATTTTCTTTTCTAATTTCTCATTATTCTTTTGCATATCTTCCCTGTTTTGATCTATTTTCTTACTAAGATCTTCCCTTATTTCCCTGCTCATGTCTAACATTTTCTTTTCCATATTCTCATTCATATTTCTCAGCATTTCCATCATCATACTAACATCAAAATTAACATTTCCTGCTATTCTATTCTGACTTTCTGCACTAACATTTTCATCCTCAAATCCTAAAAAGTCTGGGCTATTTCCTGTAATTTGTATTGGATCACAGCTAACTGTTACACTATCTCCCTCCATAATTATTTCTTCTGTATTACTAGCAGCCATTGTTTTTATTATCCTACCACTCCTAAGGAACATTTAAATTTGTTTACCTTTTTGATGCTGTATGTTGCTGTTACTTTAATGTCCAGCGTTCTGCCCCATTCTCCTAGATTTGTATGTCGCTTCTGCGTTGTATTATGATGAATCTACGTCGTCTCGATGTTTTTGTAGTTGAATTACCCTGTTGTCTCGGAATCTGCGTCTTGTAGATCATTTCACTGCTCCATTCATTCCTTCCTGGTTATGTTGATTCATTCCTGGTCGTGTTTCTTTCCTGGTCACTTCGCCTTCCTTTCCTGGTTATCGCGCCCCACGTTCTGGGTGCCAATTATGCGACGGTATTAATGTTACTAATTGTATGTTGCAAATAAATGTTTGTTTACATAACTTTAACTGCCCCACGTATGGGAGCCAATTTGTAACGGTATTAATGTTACAAATGTTGATATTTGTGATGTTTATGTATGTGTGTTTACTTTACGCGTATTTGCGAGAGAACTTGCTTTACGTAATGTCTTTTTGTTGTCGAGCCCCACGTTGTGGAGCCAATTTGTAACGGTATTAATGTTACAATGTGTTTAACATTATTATAGCACCACGTTTGGAAGCCAATTTGCAACGGTATTACAAATAATGTTGTGTGTTTACTTCACGCGTTGCCATCTTGTGACGTCATTCGATGGTTGGTTCGTAGCTCCCTCTGGCGTGGCAATTTGCATCAGTTTTGAAATAATTCACTTTAAATGTTCTCCGGCTAGCTATTTAGGTAGACATTTAACTCTTGCAGGGTGTGAATCGGAAAGGAATCTTTTATCCAGAAATTATATTTAATGAAGAAATTGGTTTTATAACTTTTATTGTCGAACACGTTCACTAACACTTTTACATATGGATCTGGATACTCGCCAAACTGAAACTGTTTGTAATAACTTCTTATTTATCACTTTTAACTCGAGTACTTCAACTTTGTGCATTTTTGTTTAACTGTATAATACTTTATAATAATTCTCGTAATTCTGCTGCGCGTAACTTGACGAAATGAAGGACTGGCTGACGATGTGTAGTGCACACGAAATTTTGATGAACTGAGCGGCAAGCTACCTCGGGCCTGGCTTATTTATATGCTTGCCTCAAGATACGCCTAAAGATTATAAATGAACTGCTATTGACTAATAAAACGCGCCAACATTAGCGTCTATTTTAATATCCAATGAAAACCACTAATACATATTGCTTTAAGGGAAACATTCCAGAAGCTTCTACCGAAAAGGCGCGAAACATTACGTAACTTCCTGGTTCCCGGTAATGATAAACAACTCACCCCATCGCTGCATTATTGCGTTATTGTTGACAGTTTCAGTAAAGCCGTATATTATTATTTACCAATAATAATTACAATTAATAAACCTCTGAAATCAATGTCACATAAAAATACATATTCATATTACTATCATTAATTACATCTGAGTAATTTGTGATACAAATTACCGTATCACTACACAAAATATGTAGATCACGTTAAAATACACAATTTATGTCATAAACATTTCTTTTGTTGAGTGAACCGTTTTCAAGATATTGCGTGTTATTCCCTTAAATTTTCCAATTACTTTTTCTCAAATTCGTTATTCATTTTTTTTATGTCCTGGACATGCAAAGAGAATGGAATGCACCACATAGCAACCAGCATTAAAATATTTGACTATCGCTTAAAACCTACCATATTCCCCTTGCATCTACAAGAAAATTACCAATAAGATTGACATCTCGATATCTCGATTAACATGAAACATATGGAGAATAGGTGTTTGTAAAAATAGATTGTACAAGAGTAGAGAAAGTCATGTGAGTGTAACACATCAGATTTTTCTGATACAATACAGTTAATTTTGATGGCTTGCTAAAAAAGAATGAAATGTAGTAAGAATGCTTACAAATGTATGTACTTGTTATATGGTTCTAGAGGCATATAATAACACCAAATTTAATTGGTGGGTGAAACAATGAATAAATAGTGCATATGGACCGAACTGCTTTACTAATTGTTGTAGTCCTCCTTCTCTGCCAGTCAATACTGAAGCACCATCATATGTTTGACTCACCGCCTTTCCTTCCACATTCCATTCTTTCAATACTACATGAATAATTTTTGACAAACCTTCAGCAGGTTTGTCTCCAGATATGTTGTAAAATCCAATGAACCTTTCTTCAATTCTACCTTCAATACAGTATCTGAACATTATACTCATTTGACTCTTGCATGACTTGTCTAATGTTTCATCAGCTTGAATTGATATGAAACTGCAGTCCTGAATTTCAGCTTTTATTTTTTCATTAACTGCCAGAATTATCATTTCTATTAGATTATTGTGAATATCTGGAGAAATTCCTTTAAAAGCTGAAGATGATGATAAATGATCTCAGATTATCTGCTCCCCTTAAGCTAGCAAATCCAACAAATCCAGGTAGTTACCTTTGTTGCTGGAGGATTCTCTTCTCAATGGTTGCAAAAGACCAGTTCTTGTTTATAAAGAAACACAATTGCTTGAATAAGACGAGCCAATACTCTCCTGTTGGATGCAACTTAATCATTATGTTTCATTGCTGCCAGACGAGTGGCTTCAGAAAAGACATGCTCAAATTGGCATTTGCCTAATAACTGAAAAGACTCTTTCTTCTGCATGTGACATTTTGATATTTGATGCCTTTGCACTTTCCTGTAAGTTCATTATTGTACAAATGCCCTTGTGCATTTGTACATTCGTTTTCACCACCAAACAAAAGGCACATATATCAATATAACTTATTATTAACAACACTTGCAGTCAGCCATTTATATTGTACTTCTCGTACCAGCCAGTCTGAAATGTGCATTTTTGTTCAGTTTCACTTAAAACTAAACTGAGTGTAGGAGAGGTCTTTTGCCCTTAAATTCCCATTTTTTATTCATGCGTTAATCAGGAAAAAGTAGCTTTTAATAAAAATTCTATAAGGTTGTCACTTGCTGGTTCACTCATGTTGGTGACACAACAAATCTATGCACTAAAATGACACATTTAAAGAATTATTTTGAACACAAACAGTGCTTCACTTCACACATGTTTAAAAGACAGTATAGAAATGCTGAGACTAGTCTCAGTATTATGCTACAAGTGCACCGTATTGCCAGAAGAGGGGCAAAAGGGGAGTAAAGAGTGTTGCGATAAGCATACAGCTGGCCACGGAAGGGGAGGCAGAGACTGAGATCAGGTGAGTCTCAATATACAGCCAACATGAATACACTGGCAGTGGCATGGGCTATAACTGATGTGTTTTGATGCAATTACAGCTTATATTTAGATTGTTGTTTATATTATCATATATTGATACTGCCTTTTTTTAAGCAGAGGAGAGTAAGTCTCAAAGTCTCCTCTTATGCTATTGCACTGTTTTCTTCCATTATTTTGTAACTGCACTTTGCTTGAGGATTTTTGGAATACTGAAGACATTCTTTGATATAAAAAATGCTGAAAATGTATGACGTAGTTGCTGAATCTATAGTAGGGCACATTCATTTCCAAAGCAAAGTAATTTTTACCATGTATTGGGAATTTTCATTCCAGAACATTATAAAAAAATAGATTATTGCAGTTAATAAGCCAAACGGTTAACTGACTGATGGATAATTGAGATTTTATTGTATATGACTCCAGTGGAGTTTGATGTGTGCAAATGACAAACAAATTAATAGTAACTTTTTAATAATTTTATTCCTAATCCTCATTCAAAACTGATTTGTAGATATATTCTTATAACACTTAAGCATTCAAGTGATGATGGTGGCAGTGACATTCTACATTACATTTGTTTAAATCCTATTTGAATGGAGGCATCAATATACAGCAGCTGGCAAAGGAGGACCACAGTGCTGCAGCTCCCCCATGCATTTATCATTCATTACCTATGTTTTCTTATACTATTCAATACAAATCCAGTTTTCCTGCTCAAATGTTCCAGCTTTGCTTTCATTGAGGTGCATTCAATGGATTATGCAAATATTACTGAACTGCCTCCTTAGTGAAGCCACTTCCTCCTTTGCCACTGCCATCTCTGTCAAGGTCTTCAGTGAAGCAAAATCAGTTCTTAGTTGTTGCTTGGTAGCCAGTTGAAGAAGTGAATGTCAGGGTGTGGTTTCACTTGTTTTAAGAAGTGAACACATTTATTTAATTTTGTACAGTATTTACAGTTTATTCATTTCAGCACATTAACCCTCCTAAAGAGAAGTGAAGTCAAGCACCATAGAGGGCCTAAAGCTGTACTAGGTACAAAACAATGTTCATCAAGCCAATATATGAGATATACATTAGAAGTTCAAATAGCTTGTGAAACTTAACAGTTTACTATTCTGTTTTCCTAGTCTTTTGTTTGATTTTGACTAACTGAACTGAGAAAGGTACATTCAATCTTAGAAAATTGAATGAAACAATTAATAAATATTCAAATTTAGAAAAAAGATTAAGAATAACACAGAAGTTAAACATGTTGGGAAGAGAGAATATTGGGCACAGTTCAAGTTCAGCTTCTAAATAAGCAATTGAATATTACAATAAAAATATTAGAAAAAGATCTGAAGTATTACATTCATATGAGTTTCTCTACCCCTATTGTGTATTTTTATATGGCTTCTACAAACAATACTTACAAAAGCTTATTTTTCTATCTAATTCATGTTAATCAAGATAAACAGTTAAGAAACAGTTTTATTAAACATTTTGTTCTAGGTACAAGACAAATAGAGGAAAAACCAAATCAACAGTCAGATATTTAAAAGTGGCTTGCTTTAAATTTAAAGTGGCTTTAAGTTTCCATACACTTTCCATGACATCATGAGATACAATTGAATAGTGAAGCACAAAAAGATTACAAAGTATTGAAAAATTCAAACCAACATTAATAGATATTTGAGAACCCCTGATGCCATACAAATGTTATTTGAAAAAAACTATGTATTTCAAAGGGATCTACACTTTTTGTGCAGTAAGCATTAGTCTGTTTCTTATGGTTTACCTTTCTATACAAGATTATACAAAATTCCTTCCAAATGAAGTGGATTTCGCAGGTTGTTCCTAGAAAATTTCAAATACCTACACATTTTATTTGGCATGTAAATGTGTTAAATATATGGTGTTTTAACCAAAACTCTTAGAACACTTTTGAGAAAATAAAAATATCAAAAGAATTTGAATATGAATAACTAAATACTTAGTCTATATTTTATGCATAACATGATATAATACATTTGCAGACTTCCTTTCACTAAATAATCAATGCAGGCTCCCCAGTTTTAATCCCCTAATGCACGAATTACTTTGCTACATATGCCACTCTTTTTCTAATTCTGTTGTCCTCTGCGGTCTAGGGGTACCATGATAGTCTCTGGTTTCTGAGGTAGCGGGTTCAAACCCGGCAGAGGGCAATGGATTTTTTCAGACGTAAAAATCCTTAGCATGTCTCTCTTCAGAAGGGAAGTAAAGCTGATGGTCCCATTTATGGCACATAAAATAACTTCAAGCCTAAAGAGGCTTCAGAGCAAAATTTCAGTCTTTCATGTCCAATATAGAATGAGATGCTAAGAACCATAGTAGTTAAAGACTGTCCATAAATACGCTCAATTTAATTTAATTTTTCTCTTAATTCCTTGTCACAGGCACCTTAATGGAAGCAATTTGAACAGCTGTGATTGTTAACGCAAAGCAAAATGGACTGGTAATCCATTTGGAGCCGAACTCATGAGTTTGAACCCCAGCAACTGCAGTCAAATGTGCCTGTGGAAAGGATGGAGAGGGCCCATGTAAAATAACTGTTATAATGGCGTACATGTATGATGACAGGGTTACATTTAACTGCAGTTGCATAGATTTTGCCTTTTGTTCTAAAAAAGAAATAAAAAACACTGCTTTAGTATTGAAATAAATTAATGCATTCTATGATATAAAATAGCTATAAATACTTGTAATTTATTCTTAAAGACCAACATAATATAAAAATAACAAAAACCACTGTTAGAATATTCTGAAAATAGCCTCTTAATAGTCACTTTACATATTTGCAATGAGAGGTTAACATAGCAGAAGCACATAAGTAATTTAATTTCTGATTTGAAGTCATGATTTTCAAATTAAAAATCTGGTGTGCTGTATTCCATGACTTTCTCTAATGACCATTCTACAGACTGCTCCTACAAAAGTCTATGCTTCTCTCCACTTCTTGTTAATGGAGTAAAAGGATGCAAGCCTTTATGTTTTAAGTGGAAATTGCATTAATCTTTCAGGACACAGTATACTTATAATTGTTTATATTACCCTTCATTTAGCCCTAGATTAGTATGAAGAGTAATAACTACAATAATAACAACAAAATGTGCCTTTGAAACTCAAAGACTGATCATTAGTACATTTTGCAGAGCTGCTGAATAAAATCTAATTTTATGAGTTGTTTTACAACAAAAATACACATAACAAGAGCAACCAAGGCATATTTTGGAGAAAAGCCAAGTTAGTCTGCCAAAGACAAGAAAAATTGGAATTGAATGTATGTATCTTTCAAACCATGCTTAAAACATGAGATTGGGATTTGTATTATTGTGCTCCTCAGTGAGATGCTTAACAGTATGCATAAGTTTCTGAATGAAATAGTAATGGCCTCTGTACTACATTAATTTTACAGCATATGACAATATGCACAACAAAAATTCTAATGTGTTACATTCACAAGATTTTCTCTACCCATCTTAGAAAAGTTTATTATTCTATCTACTTCTTGTTGTTACAGATAGACCTTCTTTTCACATGAGGAACATCGTTTCAAACCTCATTATGTCCATCCCTGGACAAAATTGAGTTTGGCATCATTTCACACTGTTTCTTAAGCGATCTTTTGATCTATAAACCTAAATCGGTCAAATCTTGTTTTGTCCCTGTGTAAATTAACCTTGAAATGTGGTGATCATTTCATATTCCATTATGTCCACATTCCTGGCCTGTGCAAACCCAGTTTTGTCCTCCTTTATCAATGTTTGCATGCCTGGGGATTTAACTGTTTTGTGTTGGTTATACTTGTACATAATTATTGCTGGGCTATCAGTGTGACGTATTGTCAGTGAATAATAGCATTGTTCTGCTTAAAGATGGATGAAGGTATTTTGTTTGGAGGTAATTCAAAGGATAGCTGAAGGAGACAGAAGTAAAAGATAACAGTGCGATAACTTCAGTCTGAGGAAAGGTAAGTTCTGTAATGATATATTATTCTAATAAAGCTATATAATAACCTAAGTATTTTATAATAGCATTATGTTTGGCAAGGCACACTTATACTAAAAGATATGAAAACATACTTATAGGCTTATATCTTCCCCATTGTATGTTAACAGAATTTCTTTCTTTTTTTCTTCTTTTCACTAGAAATCTCGATAAAGATCCGGACCTGAGAGAGTCTGTACCACCATGTGAGTATAAGGAAAGCAGATTCCATTATTGCAGCATTCCCACTCATTTTCTTTCCAAGGTCAAAGATAAAGTATTCACTTGCAAAAGTAAATGCGAGCAACATCGTCATCTTTCTTTAATGATTCAGTTTTCATCACTAAAAAAGCACAGGCCAAGGGGGGAAGGAAAAAGAACAGCGACTTCTATGACTGTGAAGTATCAGGTCAGTGTAATGCAATACTAATAAATGTAAGCTTGTGAATGGTTTTGAAAGCATTTACATCCGTCTATTCATTGTCCTCTTGAAAACTTTGTAATTTCATAATGAAGATTTATTATTATTATATTATTATTATTATTATTATTATTATTATTATTATTATTATTATTATTGCAGATTCCAGTAAATGATGGAATAAAACCAGTATGTTCAAAGTTCTTTGGAAAACTCTTTGGATATGGACAGTACCGATTAAATACAATTGCTAAATCCATTAAATCAGGAGAAGCATGCAAAGAGCGTAGGGGCGGAGACCGCAAAAAGGACCAATACAGAGCCAGAAGAGAGAAGGTCATCAGTTTCACTTCCAATCTAAAAGCCAATGAAAGCCATTATAATAGCAGAAAGAGCCAGCAGCTTTATCTCCCCTCAGAACTCAGTATCAATAAGTTCTTTAAATTGTATAATGCAAATGTGCCACAAGAACTTCAAGTGAGAAAATGGTTTTTCAAGAAAATGTTTAGCACAAAATTCAATCTAGGTTTTGGTACTCCACAATGGATACTTACAACTAATGCCTCTGGATGAAACATAAATTGAACGATGAGAATGAGAAATACATGGTTCTAGCCAAGATCGGTGTGCACAAACTGCGAGCAAAAACATTTCACAAAATGATGAAGGAACAACCTTTGAATTCTACAACTTTCTGCTTTGATTTGCAGCAAGAGCAACCTATTCCGAAGTTGTCCATCAATGAAGCCTACTATTCTCGTCAGATTGGATTCTATGTTTCTGTATCACAGACATAGCCAATATGAATCCCCAGTTCTATGTATGGACAGAGAATGAGGTTGGAAGAGGTTCCCTTGAAGTATCATCAGCTCTTTGCGATTTCCTTGAAAAATTTGAATTCAAACAAGATGTGCAGCATTTAAGGCTTTTTGCAGATGGTTGTGGAGGTCAAAACAAGAATATGCATGTTGTACATGCCCTTGCTTATTACCTCCGCAATAAAGCTCCTAATCATTTGAAAACTGTTACTCCCATCTTCCCAGTAAGAGGACATTCCTTTCTGCCAGCAGACAGGGTGTTCGGAGTCGTTGAAAAAAATCTAAGAAAGCATTCAGAGATTTTGACACCAAGTGATTGCCACAAAATTTACGAGAAAGTATGTTCACTTCATGTTCTTGAAAAGGATTGGGTTATTAAAAATTTCAAATCTATGAGTTTACCTTATTTAGAAGTGTGATAGAATCAGCGAGATGAAATGCATAATCCTTCAGAAAACTATGAAGGATGGAAAATGCTAAGTACGTTATAAGATGCAACTATCCTATCGTATTGATGACCCTTCCAAACAATTTTCTCCAGTGTTGAAATGAAGCAAGGTGGCACAGACGGTTGTAGAATCCATACTGTGCCTACCACCAGATGCAGGATCGCTCAAGAAAAGGAAAATGATGTAGAACACTTACTAAGAAAGAGATTTGGAGATTACTGGAGAAATGATAAAGTTTTGAAGTTCTTTGAAAACAACTTCAATTCTACATCCACTCCTGCAGAAGATGTCACCGACCAGAATAGTGACAAGAAGAATGTGGAATGCATAGATTGTAAAAGATGTTCGAATGTATTATGTGAGTTTCTAAAATCGATAATTGAATAATTGTTGCTTTCAATTAATTTCAGAATTTTTATTATCTCATTGTGTTTTTCTATGTTTATGTAATTTCAAAATTCTCATAATCCTATGAGGTACCTTCTTTGTTTAAATGCATACCATATTGTATCAAGATTTTCTCCATGTATTTATGTTAAGAACATACAGAAATAAATCATTCACTATTCTACAACAGTAAATTTTCCATGTGGTTGTTTCAAACCATATTATGTCCACAATCCCCTCCCCATTTTCATGAAATGCATTTGAACAGTGATTTCAATTCTTACACTGTATAAATAAAATTGTTCGGCAATATTTATCACTTTTTTGAAAATTTCAAGAGGAACTTATAGTTTAGGATTATTGCATTTTTTGGATTTCCTATAAAATTTTGCTCTTTGCACATAATGGGGCTTGAAACGATGCTCCTTAGTCATATACACACATTTCAATAGTTAAGTCTTTTCAAAGTAGGTCACTATGTTTTGGCTTCGAAATACATTCTCTTTGCATGAACACAAAACAACAATACAACAATAATAAATGTAAGTAGTTGAGAAAAGTATAAAGTATTTGAAAATTCAAACCAATAACAATGAATATCTCTGAAATTTAATGCCACAAACAGTTTCATTTGACATGAATTGTGTGTTTAAAAAGATCTACATTTTTCTGTCTATCTCAGTTTATCAATTACACAAAAGTCATTCAGAGTGAAGAGCACTTCACATGCTGTTCCCAGAAAATTCAACATACACATTTAATTTGTCATGCTAATACCTTAAACACATTATATTTTAATGAAAATCACTAGAGTCATTTTTGAGAAAATCAGAAATAACATTTTAAAATATTCTTGAAAATCTTTGTGTTGCATCCTTGGAGGATGCTGAACTAAGTACCAAGTTAGATATTTAACCGATTTCTTTTTTTTTTTTTTTTGAGTTATGCTGCTCACAGAAAAAATGACAGACACACACACACCACGCACACATGCAAACGCACGCACGCACGCACGTACCCACCCACGCGCCCCCGCACCCGCACCCGCGCACGCGCACGCGCACGCGCACGCCCACGCCCACGCGCACGCCCACGCCCACGCCCACGCACACGCACACGCACACACACACACAGACTTTTTCCTAAACATACTTTTTTGAGTTCAGGGGGCCTCAAAACATATATTTCCGTTGAAATCTTTACATCAAGTTTTTGAATGGAACACAACACTTCCCCTACTTACACATAGTAGAGAAAGTAAAATATCTTATGTGTTCCACTGATATGAATTTCTCTACTCTCTGCTGCAAACTGTACTTTCAGAAGCTTATCATTCTATCTACTTCTTGCTAATTCAGATAAACTTTCAATTCACATTTACACATTTCATTGAAGTATATGGAGGGTAAAGCAATAGTCACATGCTTAAAAAGCATGAGTTCAAATTCCATGCTCTTTGCATAGGCAGGAAGAAACAAACAAATAGCCCCCCCAAAAAAGCGAAAAGACCTTCCCAGTTTTGAAAAGTATGCGTTCTTGAAAATTCAAACCAATAACATGCAATATCTTGGAAATAGTTAACCCCACAAAGACAAAAAGAAAACAAACAAAAGAGAGAGAAAGAGACAGAGAAGAAGAAGAAGAAGAAGAAGAAGAAGAAGAAGAAGAAGAAGAAGAAGAAGAAGAAGAAGAAGAAGTATACAACATAAATTTTGTGCTTTAACAAGATCTACGTTTTTGGTGTAGCAAGATTTCATCTATCTCTTAAGGTTTACCAGTTACACAAAAGTCATTCAGAATGAAGGGTACTTCATGTACTATTTTATTTGTCATGAAAATATTTTAAACAATGATATTTTAAACAGAATCATTAAGATCATTTTTGAGAAAATCAAAATTGTTTAAAAATGTCCCTGTAAAGGGCAGTTTAGGATGGGGGGGGGATTTTCTTGAAGATCTTTGTGTCACATCCTTGGAAGATGCTGAACTTAAATATCAAGTTTGATATTTAACCAAGTCTTTGTGTTTGAGTTATATTGTTCTCTCTCTCTCCCTCTCTCTCTCCCTATCTCCCTCTCTCTCTCTCTCTCTCTCTCTTCTCTCTCACATACTCACACACACTTTTCTAAAAATGATTTTTATTGCAGGATCTCCAAACTTGTATTTCTGGTGAAATATTGGTATCAAAGTTTTAGGTAGAAGCAATACTTCCCCTACTTACTGTAAGTACCAGTAGAGAAAGTAAAAAAGTAAGCCATCTCCATAACTATCTTCTACAATGCTCATCCTCTTTAATATCCAGGCCTCCTAACTCTGTTTTAGACTTTTAGTCATATAACGGTTGATATTAGAAGCTATAAATTACACCAATTGGGACAAATGAACATGCAAACTTAATTATTTATGTGGTGACAAAATTGCAAAGTTGCATCATATTATTGATCAGTAATTATAAATCCTTTGCACAATATTCAGCATATTTAGAATGGCAATTCCACTTTTACTTTCTCTACTATGTATAGCAAGTAGGGGAAGTATTGTATTCCATCCATAAATTTGATGCCGAGATTTCACCAAAAATATATGCTTTGATACCCATGAAACAAACAAAAAACCATTTTTATAAAAAGGTTCTTGTGTGCATGTGTGAACATCATATCTCAAAAATGAAATGTTGTATAGGTACCAAACTTGGTATTTAATTTTAGTAACCTCTAGGGATTAGACACAAAGATTTTCTAGAAAATTCCCCCAGCTACCCTTTACATGGAACATTTTTCAAACAACTGGATTTTCTGAAAAATCGGTCTAACAATTTTGATTAAAATAAAATATATTAAAGACATTTACATGACAAATAAAATGTATATCTTGAATTTTCTGGGAATAGCTTTTGAAGTCCTCTTCATTTGGAAGCAATTTTGTATAATCTTGTGTATCTGGTAAACGTTAAGAGATGCATGAAAATATAATACACAAAAAATGCAGATCTCTTTAAAACACACAATGTATTTAAAATATATTTTTTGTGGCATTTGCCATTTCTGAGATATCCATTATTAATGGTTCAAATTGTTCATTCTTTAAAGTCCTTTCAACATTCAGTTGTTTCTCACAATTGCATGGAAACAGTATGGAATTTTAAGGCTAGCATATAGCGTCCAGTTCTTAAACATTTGACTATAGCTGTTCTCTTTGTATCTATAACTAATGTATAATGTAGCTATTCTGCAATTAATCCAAAGGTTTATTTGGATTAAAACATAGTAGATACAAAAATAAGCTTTACTAAGAATAGCTTACATACTCAATAATAAACGATAGAGGGTAGAGAAAGCCATGTGAATGTATCACATCAGTTTTATTATAACTGAAATGATTTGTGCATAGCAAAGATCAATTGAACATTTGGTTCTTCCAAATTTGGTAATTGTATTTAATTCCAAGCTTGTGTTGTTTATAATAGATGTGGCCCAAATTTGAAGAATTTGTTAAGGATAACAAATCGAAGTTTCCAGACTTCGAAATAGTTCATGCCACACAATGCTCTTTAATTAGCTTATAATTATGTTCCAACCTTACAGTTATACTACATCAGCAAGACAATATTGAGCATATAATATTGGAAAATGCTAGACAAAATATATATATATATATATGAATGGAGCTACCTGTGGGCCGCGAGTAAGTGCTTCCCAGTCCGGCACTTGGAAAGAGTTCTCTGACCGACCGTCAGAACAACAATAGCGAGTGCAGAAACAATAGAACAGTAGGCAGTGTGGAATAATAGCCCATTATGTGCCTCTTACCTGTTCTGGAATATTCATTTTGGCATGCTCTCGTAGGTTCCTCTTGTAGAAAGTTCTGCTTTGAATGTGGGGTCTATATAAGAGGGCTACTGTGCCAGGACAGGCAGTTGAGTTCTGTTAGAAGAAGTGAAGAAGTGAAAAATGGACAGTGTAGTTCGGTTGTGGTTTGAGGATCTGTTGTGTTCTGAGTGTGTGTCAATAGTGACTCGAGTGTAACTTTTTTGGTACACTGAATGCCTAGTGATAAATAAAGTGTTTCACAGTAACTGGTGTTCTCATTTGTTATATTTGTGTAAGAAGTGAGATACAAACACAGTGATAGAGCAACCATTTCAAAACTTATTAAGGGAAATGCTGACCATGAAATCCGAAATGGAGAAGATGAAAGCGAAAATGGAATCCGGGATGGAGAAAAAGGAGCAGATAAAGAATTAAAAAAAATCGTTTTCTTAACGACGCTGTCAATTGCCAGGATCATATCA
Organism: Deroplatys truncata; assembly: GCA_030765065.1. Taxonomy (NCBI): domain Eukaryota; kingdom Metazoa; phylum Arthropoda; class Insecta; order Mantodea; family Mantidae; genus Deroplatys; species Deroplatys truncata. Next base: position 18,884,032 of record CM060982.1, read on the forward strand.
GCGTCGCCGGTGTGCCGCAAATATTTTCCAGCAAGATTTCTTTTACATGTAGTAAATCTACTGACATGGGGCTGTCGTTTTTAAGCACACTTAAAATCCATCCGTCTGAACCGGGTTTGAATCCACTACCTTGGGATCAGAACGCCAGCACTTAAGCAGATCGAGACGGAAATGAAATCCGGAATACAGAAGATGAGGACGAAAATGGAATCCGAAATGGACAAGATGGGTAGTGAATTCCTCAATATAGAAAATGGAGACGAAGGTGGAATCTATAATGGAGAAGTTGCAGGCAGAAATGTCCAAGATAAAGACGGAACTATCGAAAAAAAAAGACTAATAACTAACTTGTGAGAAGAAAGACGTGGAAGAGCCCAGAAGAAAGGCGAAAGACCATGGCCAAAGCCTTAACGTCCTGGAGGACTTCGGAAAACGGCTCAAAACGCTGGAAGGAAGGGCCGACGGCAGCGCCAAGGAACTGAGCGCAATGATGGGATAAATGTTGAAGGGAGACTAAAAGACTTGAAGATCGAGACGCCTGGGCGCGACATAATATCTGCTCGCGTCAAGCCATTCAAGTACGACGGAACGTCAACTTTCCAAGTCTTCCGCCGACAATTCACTGCCGTTGCCGTCCACAGCCGTTGATTAGCACATGAGAATGGCGCACAGCTAATAGCGAGCCTTCAGAAACGGGCAACAGAAGTTTTGAACGCTATTCCGACATTAAATTAAATTAAATTGAGTTTTATTTATGGACGCTCTTTAACTACTGTGGTCCTTAGCGTCCCATTTTATACTGGGCGTGAAAGACTGGTAATTTTGCTCAGAGGCCTTTTTATCAGGCTTGAGGTTCCTTTACGTGCTGTAAATATACGACACGGGACCACCTTCCGAAGGAAGCCATGCCAAGGATTTTGCGCCCGAAAAAAATCCATCGCCCTCCGCTGAATTTGAACCCGCGACCTTGGGAACTAGAGGCTAGCACGGTACCACTAGTCCACGGAGGTGTCCGAAGATATCTGGGAGGCCCTCGAAAACCGGTTCGGGAACCATCGCTTTGCCGCAGACTAACATAGTCAGCTAAGGTGTAGGTTGCAACAGCCAGGGAAAATGCAGCAGGGGTTCTCCCTGGCAATTGAACAGCTGGGAATATAGCTCTAGTGAACCTCCCGTCCAGTTACTTGTCCCGGGAGGCTGTCTACTCCCTTGTCGACGAGATGCGTGACACCGAGATACGACAGCGCCTGATGCTCGGGGGCTACAAGACCATCTCCGAGGCACTAATGGCCGCCTTGAGGATGGAGGCAGCCAACGTAGCAGCTAAACCTATCTCAAAGACCATGAGCATTCTATACGACGGGGACAAAATATCAACCCGACAACGTCGACGAAGATCTTCAAGTGGTGTGTGTTGGGTTGATTGATTGATTTGTGTTTAAGCGCGCTCAGTGCAAGGTCATTAGCGCCCTTAGAAAAACAGACCATGGCAAAGGTCAGAGATAAAGTTCAATTCAAAAAATCGGGGTAAAGGCCAGGAATAAAGATCAATACAAAAATCGTGCCAAAGGGCAGAGATAAAGATCAATATAAAAATCATTGCAAACTAAGAGATAAAGCCAAATATAAGAAACTAAGCCGAGGAGTACAAACAACTAGATATCAGTGTGACTAAATCTGGATTTGAAAGTTCATCTTTGATAAAAACTTAAAAACCTTTTCAATCGCGTTGCTATTTCTGGTAAGACCTCTGCAAGGCTGGCCGGTAGTTGAAGAGAGGCCAGAAGATGTGCTAGAAAAATACATTCAAGCAATATGTGACGGACCAATACACCTTCGCTATAGCAGGGTCAACCTTAAAAAAGTAACCTGCGTAAAATTGCAGTGGCCAATACGCAACCGAGCCAATATCTCCTCCTCACGACAAGGTACACGAATGGAGGTTACCCAGTTTATCGGAATATCCTTGACTACTCAAGCTTATTTGCCTGGAGAGCTGACCACTCTCAGCGCCAGCATGATAACACCGCTCTCCGCAAAACAAAGCCTAAAGTCTACTGACGCTGCACGAGATATTGCAACACTGGGTTCTGTGGTCACCGCCTTAGCTCCCAAATCCACCAATTCATTCCCCGGCAAGCCGTGGCCAGGTATCCAAGTACACTCCACATTAACGCCGGAAGCGTATAAAACATGGAGGGCATTCTGAATTCGCTGAACAATAGGATGAGAGTTGTACAGCTCACTAAGGCTCTTAAGTGCACTAAGAGAATCACTCAAAATGAGACCGTCTCCCCAATTTTCGACGGCGCACATACAAAATAGCTCGGTATACCGCATACAGCTCTGGAATGTATGGGGTTCAGTTTCATGGACATAAGCACATCCAATACCATTGGGGTAGTTAGATCCGTTGGTGTAGATACAAATTCGGTCCTTGTAATGTGACAAAAATTCTAAAAAATAGTGCAGTTACTAAACATAGGCATCGTAAACTTCCGGTATGCCGTCATCCCAAGTCCACGTGCGATGTCGCACGTAACCAAGGGGGGTACACCTCCCCTTTAGGAAATATGCTTGGCATTTCAATATCTGCCTTCTAAGGAGCTTCCGGAAACGAAAACCTACCGGTCTTGGTTTAATGGAGCTGTTCCTATAACGTTCGTCCAACGCGGTGTTGAAAAACGAAGTGAATGTTGCAAGTATAGGAATACACTTAAGCCCACAGTCGTGGTTTCCTAAGAGGGCGCCACGCCGATATTGCTGAGGAGGTTCTGCCGGTTCGACATAGACTCATAACTGGACTAGTTGGAAAAGCACCGATAGCCACTTGAATCCCAGATTACGGCCTGTGTCTAATCCCCTCAGCACAAGTGGTCGTGCTGAGAAATAAACGATATACCAATAGTCTATCTTGGATAGGAACAGTGCACGATACAGTCGCCGCAAGACTGCCCGAACCGCTCCGCTCCCCTCCCCAAGATTTGCCATTTAATACTCGCAAGATATTCAGAGAACGGTCACATCACGCTTTCAACTGTGCTATATGCGATGACCAGCTAAGTTTCCTATCAAACGTTAACACCAGGAATCTCGTTGAATCTGCGAATGGCAGCAAATCTGGGCGGAATTGGAGCGACGAAGTTAATCGTCTCCTACGGCGCCAGAAGTTAACGCCGATTGACTTCTCAGTTGAGAAACAAAAGCCATTTTTATAACTTCAGTCTTGAAGATTGTCTAAACACTGCTGCGTACGGCGTTCCAAAAACACAGTACGTTGAGACGGAAAAAGTCTTATGTGACGATACCCTTGGAGGAACACATTTCGAAATAGAATTAATTTGTATATCAAACAGTGTAAGGCTTAGTATCGATCCTTGAGGTTCTGAACTCCGTTCTCCTGAACAAAAAGGTTCGATAAAGCTGAGCCGATCCTTACTTAAAACGCGGCCTTTCATAAACACCTCAATGAACAGTGGTAAGCGTCCGCGTATGCTTCAGGTGTGTAGGGAATGTAGTATCTCTGCTCGCCAACACGTATCATAAGCCTTCTCGGGTCGAAAAATATCACAGCGTTTTGCCAATTCTTCATGAATCCTTCATGATCCGCGCCGATGACACAATGTGGTTCATCGTTGAATGGTGTGATCAAAAACCGCACTGGATGTTGGTCAGTAGGTTGTGAGCTTCCATCCACCATACCAACCGTTCACTGATGGTGCGTTCCTTCACCTTGCAAACACAACTAGTGAGGAAAATAGGGCGGTAGCTAGACGGAAGATGACGGCCCTTTCCAGCTTTAAAATGGGTATGTTGTTGACCTCTGGTCACTTTTCTGTGAAAGTGACATTAACCCAAACCGAATATAGTCCTCGAGCAGGAAAGCCCTACTTTCAAGAGAGAGCTTTTACAACATTTGTACGTGGATATCTGGTCCTGGTGCTGATAGTTGTGAAGATGAAAGAGCATGTTCTTACTCCGCCATGGTGAAAAGGCGATTGTAATCTTCAAGGTTTCCAGCACGAAACGAGAAACCTTCAGATTCTACCTGAATCTGAACTGGAAGAAACTCGGGAAAATAGTTATCTGAACTAGACACTTGAGCGAAAGTACTACCAAATGTATTGGCCACGTCAAATGTATCAACAACAGCTCCTGCAGCTGTTTTAAGACCGGAGACTGGCATGTGGGTCGATTTTTACGCCATACGCCTTAACTTATCCTCGACAGAGAAAGGTGTATGTCGATTGAATGAAGCCACAAACATTTTCTGTGATGTCTTTTTGCTATCCTTAATAATTTGTCTAGACTTGCCAGCATTTTCTGTACTGGATCAGGTTATCCAGTATAGGGCGACGCTGAAAAATCCTAAGAGCACATCTCTGAGCACGAATGGCCTTTCGACATTAATGTGTCCACCAAGGGACCGGAAATCGACGGGGGTGGGTAGTCGACCGAGGAATAGATTGATCGGCAAAAGAAACAATCTTATTTGCGAGATGTTGGACTAAAACATTCACAGAGTCGTGCTGATTGTAATTAAACACAGTCAAGTGGGAGTAAAGGTTCCAGGTGGCTTGATCCAGGCGTCATCCAGGAAAATGTGGAACATATATCTTGTGTTAAGGCACTAATAAGACATGCAGAGTGGTCACTAGAGTGTAAATCAGATATGACATTCCGCTGTAAGGAAACTGCTAATTGTAGTGATGCTGCAATATCAAGATGTGGAAAAATGTTGAAGGAGACTGAAAGAAATGTAGCCTCTCCGGTGTTCAGAAGTGGTAGTATAAATGTCCAAGAAATCCGCAATTAATTTGACTCTCGCACAACCCCGAGGTGAGCCCCAAAGAGGGTAATGGTCATTGACGTCTCCCACCAACAGAAAAGGCGTTGGTAACTGGAAAGCACATCTTCTAAACCACTGGGAAGAAGATCATCAGCTGGAGGCACATAAATATAACAAATGGTAAATTGGACGGATGGCAGTTTAATCCTTGCAGCGCTGACTGGATGTGAGACCATGGATACAGACTACACGAATATATCATCACGATGAGCATGTTAATGACCCTGTGCTGAGGAATACCCTCTTTCGGTGTAAGATCTCACGTGCTGGGGTATACCGTCTAATCTGAAAGCTGCCTTGAGTTTAGTCTCTTGCAAACTACGGCCAAAGCTTCATAATATTTGAGCAAATGTTCAAGCTAAGTGTTCTAATTCCACTATGTTCCATTGTAGGATAGCGATAGTAATTATAATGGGATAAGTTCTCAATCGTAAAAATCTACTACGAGGATAGCAGCGGTCGAATCAATTTATCCTTTTTCTTTGTGTCCGGCTAACACCCTTAACGAAGGATTTATCCTGTCTCATTTTCACTTTCGTTATGGCAGTGCGGGCAGAATCCTCCTGCTCCGTCTCCTCCGTGGGAAGGACCCTTTTCCAATAGAACGTTTCGTTCAAGAACCTCGAACCGAATGGAAGTGGAGATAAGCGAAGATGTAGATCGCAGATCGAGTTCTTCCCAGAAGATTCCTCAGAAAAGTATCTCCGAAATAAAAATAAATTGAGTTTTATTTATGGACGCTATTTAACTGTCATAGAGCTTAGAGTCTATACAGGGCGTGAAAGACCGGAAATTTTGCTCAGACGACACGTAAAAGAACCTCAAGCCTGATAAAGATGCCTCTGAGCAAAATTGTCGATCTTTCACGCCCAACATAGAATGGGACGCTAAGGACCATATCAGTTAAAGAGCGTCCATAAATAAAACTCACTTTTAATTTTTGTACCGGACTTCAGGATTGAGAGTTGACGGGTACGTAGAAGCTTCCAAGCCTCCGAAAAGGACACCTTCTCCCTAATCTAACACGTCTCTCTGCCTAACCCGCTCCTACCCTTCCTGGATTTAGGATAGTACACCTCCAATACCACTATCGCTGACATCGATATCCATGATAAAGTCACCGCCCGGTTGTGGAAAACCTAAAACAGGCGCACTGTAGATTGCTGACTTAAGCGCCTGAAACGCGTTCTCGGTGAGGAGGACGAAAGTCCACATGTAAGGCTGGTGTTCTTCCGTCAGACGAGTGCCGGCTTCGCGATGTTGGAGAAGCCTCTGACAAACCGGCGGTAGTAGCTGCGTAGGTCCAGAAAACTACGCAACTCTCGTTATCCCTCGGGCGAGACAAATCCCTCACACCCCACTTCCTCCGGGTTTTTGACCTTCCTAGATGGTGAGACATCTGGTACAAGTAGTTTACTTCCTTGCAGAAGAGTTGGCACTTCTTTGTATTGAGCTTTATGTTGGCTGCTTGCAGTGTCTGCAATACCTTGGTCAGTTTTTCGAGATAGCCTTCGAAGGTGCTGCCAATGACGATGATGTGGTCCGGGTATAGCAGGCAGACATCGTAAGTCAACCCCCTCATCACTGATTCCATTAGGCTCTGCAAAGTGGCTGGAGCGTTGCAGAGGCCAAAGGGCATAACCGTAAGCTGACAAAGTCTTTCTCCCGACGAGAATGCGGTCTTCTCCTTGTCTCTGGGATACAGAGCCACTTGCCAGTATCCTGATTTCAGGTCCAAGGTCGAGCACCGTTTGGTATCAGCAACAGTATCCAGGGAGTTGTCAATTCGGGGTAAGGGAAAACAGTCCTTTCGGTGACATCATTCAACTTCCTATGGTCCATGCAGAAGCGTAGCTCACTTCTTCACTAAGACTACAGGGGAACACCAAGGGCTTTCGGACTCTTCGACAATCCTACCTGGATCTAATGTCCTCCATAATGTCCTCGCTTGCTTCACAAGAGGAACACGTCTTGGTGATTGCCGGATAGGTCGGACATCTCCGGTGTCGACGTGGTGGAGCACTCGGTCGCTGCGGCAGTAATCGCCATGTCTTTGGTTGAAGACAGATTGGTATCGCATAAGTAGATGTAGGAAACCCTCCAGTTGTGCCCCGGTCAGATGTTCGGCCGCCCTCTTCAGTAATTCCTCCAGTCAGGGTTCCTAATCTTGCAACGGAGGCTCCTCGTACCCGTCACATGGCAATACACTCGCAGTTGGCTCGCATTCCCCCAAGTCGTCCGGCTTGTATGTCCTGATCGGTGCCCGATGGATTCAGCAGTCTCAAAGGCACTTCCTCCCGAAAAAGCAACAATGCGCTAGCGACGCCTAATTCATCCAATGGAGCCTTTCGGTCTAAAACAGGTTCCTTGAGCGCTGGCCTTCCAGACGCACCTTAATAACCACCTCGCTTCTTGCAGTCACAACCACACCCAGGAACATCCTGCATGTCCGCGGAAGTTCGCTGGGGCCCCGGAGTGTCACCTCATCTCGCCGAAATCACATGCTCCTGCCGACGTCGACCGTCACCTCGTGGCTCCTGAGGGCATCCAGGCCCAGTATCATACCTTTAGCCATCTCCGCGACTAATATTTACAAATTTACGATGCTCCGTTCTAAGGTCAACTCCAGCAGAGCCTCCTCCACAGGTAAGGCATCGCCAGATGTCGTCACTAGCTGGCTGGGCCGATTTCTAATTCCCCGACGGCAAGCCTTTGCCACGCCAGTTCTGATTACGTGCACGCTATCAGTTGTGTCGACTAGTACCGAGCACAGCTACCATTGTGTCCAGTAGTTCGCGACTAGGCTGTCACCCATTCTTCTCAAGGCATGCAGTGTCACTCGAGGGGATCATAAAGACGGCCCGGCGTGCCCTCGCCACACTTTGATTATTCGTTTCCCGCGTGCTCGTCGGGTTAGTGTGGACAGTCCTTTACTAGTTTTTCCTGTCGTCCTCCGTTGTGTAGTGGTTACCATTCCAGCCTCTAGTTCCCGTCGCGGTTCAAACCCTGCGGAGGGCGATGGGTTTTTTTCGGGCGTAAAAGTCCTTAGCATGGCTTCCTTCGGAATGGAAGTTAAGCCGGTGGTAGCGTGTCGTAGATTTACGGCACGTAAAAGTACCTCAAGCCTGATAAAGAGGCCTCTGAGCAAAATTACCGTTCTTTCATCCCAATATAGAATGGGACGCTAAGGACCACACCACTTAAAGAGCGTCCATAAATAAAACTCAATTTTAAATTCTAGTTGTTCTGGCTGACCACACCCCAACACACATCCCTCAGGGGGCTACTACGGTAGATACGAAAATGGCGCTCCCGGGGTCCCGAGCCACACTCTCCAATGGGTGCCTCAAAGAGGTGAGAGGGCTTATTCCAAATATCCAATAAACTGGTCCACCTGTGTGTTGACCGACTATCAGTTAAGTACCTGAACACAGTCTGACGGATACCGCTGCGTGGAACAGAGGGGAGTCGCAAGGTGTGGCTGGGTAACGCCTACTCCCAGTCCCTGAGTATCATGTAGAATTGTGTTCCTATCCGCTGATAAAGATCAGTCCCGCGGAGGGGCCATTATATGAGCTGTTACATTCCTGAAGGTGATTGGGTCGCTTTATCTATAACTCGGGAGGTAAGACGCTAAGGTAAGCAAAATCCAGGCCAGGACTCTCTCCTAAACTGCGGTGGCGCCCAGGATATATGAGTATGTAATCGGAGACATTTGTAATGGTTGAGGATTTAACCGCTATCGATATAAAAATAATAAAAAGAAATCTGATGTGTTGCACTCACATGCCTTTCTCTACTCTTGTACAAACTATTTTTACAAACGCTTATTCTCCATCTACTTCACGTTAATCGAGATAAACATTCGCAGAAACTATCTTGTTGCTAATTTTCTTGTAGGTGCTAGGGGAATATGGTAGGCTTTAAGCGATAGCCAAATGTTTTAAGAGCTGGTTGCTATGTGAAGCATTTCATTCTCTTTTCATGTCCAAGACATAAGAAAAAAAAACGAATAACGAATTCCCATTTGAGAAAAAGTATAAGTATTGGAAAATTTAAGGGAATAACAAGCAATATCTCGAAAATGGTTCACTCAACAAAAAATGTATATGACATAAATTGTGTATTTCAACGCGATCTACATTTTTTGTGTAGTAAAACTTTGTCTATCTCTTATGGTTTACCGTTATGCAAAAGTCGTTCACAATGAAGAATACTTTTGTAGACATTCCCAGAAAATTCGAGATATACATTTTATTTGTCATGAAAGTATCTTAAATATAATTTTTAATCAAAATCGTTAGAGCCATTTTTGAGAAAATTAAAATTTTCGAAAAATGTTCCATGTAAAGGGTAATTTTGGGTGGGGGATTTTCTTGAAAACCTTCGTGTCACATCTCTGGAAGATACTGAACCTAAATACCAAGTTTGGTGTTTATCCGACTGTTCGTTTCTGAGTTATGCTGTTCACACACACACACACACACACGGACATGTTTCCAAAAATGCTTTATATGCATTCAGAACACCTCAAAACATGCATTTCCTGTGAAATCTCGGTATCCAATTTCTGGGTGGAATGCAATACTTCCCCTACTTACTCTACGTAGTAGACAAAGTAAAAAGGGTGCTGAAAAAGAAGTAGTCGTGTATTATGGTCATTGCTACTTGGTTATAAATAGAACAGAGAAAGGGAGTAAGCTTTCATTGGTGAACCCTTTTACAGTTTAGAAGTATCTCCTTAAAATTGCTGGTCCGGTTAAGTCATGCATTACAAATCGCAATGGCACACACATGTTTGATGCATCCCAGCAGTGAAAGTACTCAATGCGAGCATGTTAGCCAGCTATCCTGTTAAGGCTGAGATGCACAGGACCATGAAGTCCTCGCGCAGCATGGTAAATACACGTGCTTTGAACGGTATGCCCAATGAGGAGATTCAAGAAAATCTTGAAGCGCAAGGTGTTACATCCGTATATCGGGTTCTGCGGAAGGAAAGAGGTGAACACCTGCTAACTCGTACCCTGTTCCTTACCTTTAATCGGGTAGATCCCCCTCAAAGTATTAAGGTAGGGTATGAAGTCACTAAAGTTAGGCCATATGTATCAAACCCGCTGAGATGATATTCGTGTCAGCACTTTGGACACAGTAGCGAATTTCGTAACGGCGAATCTAGTGCGTTAACTGTGAGGACATCTTTCACGATGGTGCATGTACAGACGGCTCCAAATGTTTTCCGTTGCACCGGAAGCGGGGCAAGCGGGGTGCTTATCGAGAGGTTAGTCCAGGTATCTTAGCTCATACCCGCTCTACAAGGAAGGTTAAGAAATGTAAAGGCTAAACAAAATATCATTCCAACACATTTCCCTTAGAATTGGCTGTAAGAATGTAATAACTGTGAAAAGAAAACAGCAATAACATTACAACACAGCGACATAAGCAGTATACATACTAATTTTTAGGAATTAGAGGCATCATATTATTGTATAACAAGCAAGTGTTAAAACAAAGTGGTTTGGTTTTTTATACATTTACTGCTTTCTCTGCCCATTATCAACTAACATATGTTTTTTATTTTCATAATGCCCTTATGAAGTATGATTTTTCCGTGCATCGTGACAACAATTTAGGCCAGAAATTATTTAAAGTTACAATCTAAGTTACACTGTTCCCTATTTGGCTGCATGCAAGATGCCGTAATGACAACCAGCCGCTTATGTATTCCACAACTCATATTTTTACTGTCTCTACTATTTACCTATAATAAGTAGGGAAAGTGTTGTATTCCACCCAAAAATTAAAAAACGAGATTCACCGGAAATACACTTTTTGAGACCCACTGAATCCAAAGAAAGCATTTTTACTTTTCCTACTACGCACTTACAGTAAGCAGAGGAAGTATTGTATTCCACCCAAAAATTCAATAACAATATTCACCGGAAACACACGTTTTGAGCCCCATTGAATTTACTTTCCCTTCTACGCACTTACAGTAAGTAGAGGAATTATTGTATTCCACCCAAAAATTTAATAACGCTATTAATACTCGGAACGGAAATACTCGTTTTCAGACTCCCTGAAACCAAACAAAGCGTTTTTACTTTCTCTACTACGTAGTTACAGTAAGTAGAGCAAGTATTGTATTCCACCCAAAAATTTAATAACGAGATTAATACTCGGAACGGAAATACTCGTTTTCAGACTCCCTGAAACCAAACAAAGCATTTTTACTTTCTCTACTACGTAGTTACAGTAAGTAGAGCGAGTATTGTATTCCACCCAAAAATTTAATAACGAGATTAATACTCGGAACGGAAATACTCGTTTTCAGACTCCCTGAAACCAAACAAAGGTTTTTACTTTCTCTACTACGTAGTTACAGCAAGTAGAGCAAGTATTGTGTTCCACCCAAAAATTGAATGAGATTCACCGGATATGCACGTTTTGAGACCCCCCGAATCCAAACAAAGCATTTTTACTTTACCTACTACGTTGCTACAAGAGGTAGAGAAAGTATTGTATTCCACCCAAAAACTGAATAACGAGATTCACCGGATATACGGAAAAAGTATATAAAGAAACTAATATAAACAATGCCTTCCAAGTATTTGTAAACATAATACAATTATATCTAGATGTGGCCATACCAATAAGCCGTGAAAACATAAAAGTAAAAGACAAATCTTGGGTCACTAAAGGCATTAAAAAATCTTCAGAAAGGTGAAAGTTTCTTAGCAAATTAAACTAAACAACTCATTCTATAAGCTTTAGACTGTACTATGCAAAATACAAAAACATCTATAGAAATGTATTGTTAGCAGCAAAGCATACAAAAATGACAAGTTCATCCAAAGTTCTGATAACAAATCAAAAGCAATGTGGCAGGTGGTTAACCAAAAACTAGATATTAAATCTAAGAACCAAACACATAGTCTTAGGAACGTAAAGAATGAAGTAGTCTCAAACCCTGCTGAGGTGTCAAGAATGTTTAATGATTATTTTGTAAACACAGTTGCCAACCTTTCAAGAAAAAGCGATAAGCCCTGGACTAATGCACATATGTCTATCAATGAGAACACAATATACATGTATCCTGTTTCTACAGAAGAAGTAATTACCGTATTAAAACGTATGAAAGACAAAATCTCCCTTGGAGTGGATGAGATTCCGGACTGTATTCTTAGAAAATGTTCTGTACACTTTGCAGCACCTCTTTGTTACCTGTTCTCCTTCTCAGCAGGTGTGTTCCCTGACTGCATGAAAATTGCATAAATAATTCCCGTATATAAAAAAGGAGATAAGGAAAAAGTAGAACATTATAGACCAGTTGCACTGCTGTCTTCCATTTCAAAAATATTGGAGAAAGATATGTACATATATGTTTAAAATTTATGTTAAAATATAACGTATTATCCTCGGCACAAAATGGATTTTTGAAAAGCAAATCAATTGAGACAGCAATATATAATTCTCTAGATAGTGTATATACTTCATTGGATAAAATAGAATATAATATTGGGCTCTTTCTAGACCTTTCTAAAGCACTTGATTTAGTTAATCATGAGATATTGATAAAGAAATTGGAATGTTATGGAATATGGGGAATAGCAAATTGCTGGTTTAAGTCCAATTTAGATCCAAGTAAACAAGTGGTTGAAATAGCAGAAAAAAAAATTATACTCATACATTTGAATTATATCGTTCAGAAACAAAGCATATGCCCTGTGGAGTTTCATAAAGCTCTGTATTAGGACCTTTCTTATTTCTGTTGTATATTAATAATTTACCAGCCTATCTTCAACCTAGCAATACTGTACTATATGCTGATGACACTTCCGTTGATATTTTGGTTACAAATAAAGAAGAATTAGAAACTAACATAACACTAAAAGAGCAAAAAAATGCAGGAATGGTTTCTACAAAATAAATTAATAATAAATAAAGAAAAATCTGTTGCTATGTCTTTTTGTCACAGTCAAAACCCTAAAGATTATAAACCACAAATAAAAATAGACAATCAATTAGTACATTACAAACTATCTACAAAATTCCTGGGTATATGGATTGATGAACATCTTAAGTGGAACACACATATTGAAAAGCTGGCTTCCAAACTAAGTCAAATTTGTTTTGTATTTAGAACTATAAATAAAGCCATAAACTTAAGCACTTTAAGGAATTTGTATTCTGCATATGTATATAGTTTATTTAAATTTGATGTAATATTTTGGGGAAATTCTGACAGGGGAGACGTTGTTTTTAAGCTACAAAAGTGAGTAATTAGACTAATGATGGGATTAAACAGGACACATTCATGTAAAAAGATATTTCATTTGCTATCAATATTGCCTTTTCCTTGTGTATATATATTAAAAATAATGATATATGTTAGAAAGCACTTAAAACAATACGAAGTTAATTCTGAAAAAATATAAACATGATACCAGGAGTAAATAACAGCTGAGCATCATCAGTCATAATACAACCCTATTTAGTAAAAGCGTCAAGTATGCAGGTATTAAATTATATAATAAGCTGCCAGAAAAACTCAAACTTGCCACCTCAGACGCTATATTTAAAAGGAAGGTTAAACATTTTTTATTGCAGCATTGCGTTTATTCCATTGAAGAATTGTTATCATCCTAAAACATTGTATTATTTTCTTATGTTGTAATATTTATTATTTTGTGTGTACATATTATCATTTATTTTATTTGTATATTGACGATGCCATGAATTAATGTAATTCCTATGGCTGAAATAAAATGAAATGAAAGTGAAATGATCAATAAAGAAGTTTTGTGCACATGTAGCGAGTAAACTTCTGCTATGTCCTTGCTTCGTTATGTGTCAGCAAATTTAGGAGAATGTCTCTTAAAGTTGTGGACAAAGTGATTGATCAATCAATTTAATGAGAGGAAATGAAGATATAACTGTAATGCTTACCTGAGATTGCAAAAGTATTGTATTAAAGTTGCAGGTGTTGCAAACTTTACATTTTTTGGTGCCTCCTGAAAAGAAAAATTATTCGTATAACAAAATAAACAAAATATTACCACATAAAACATATGTTTATATTTGTGAGATGGAGGCACAAAAGATATCAAATAATTATATTAGTATAGATATCAATATAATTAACCAGCTATAAATATATTTGAAATTCTGATCCTTATGGTAAATGGGTACAACAGCAAAACAACAGTCAGTTTCTTCTTTTTAGGAGATTAAATATAATGGTACAATTTAATGATCTGGGAAGAATTTGAGTTGATTAGTGACCATTATATATCACTTACACCAATAACTATATAGGAAGATACTTTGGAGATCAATAATCTCCAGTGTTAACCTATGGTCGACTACTGAATTCTCATTATTGCTTTAGCCTACTGTATGCTTATTATCTAAGGAATGTATAAACATGTAGTGAAAGTTTATCTGGATTAACAGAAGTAGACAGGAGAATAATCTTTAGTATGAATAGTTTGTAGAAGAGTGAATGGATGTCATGTGAATACAACAAATCTGCTTTTTTTCATTATATAAATATATAATTACATTCATTTATTCCCAACTTTTTTCTCATAATTATGTTTGCTTACATTTCACCACATCATTATGTCCACAGAAAGCAATGCCAAATCTTGGCCTTCTTAAGAAAACTGCTGGATTTCTTTCCATAAATATCCCTCTCTCTCTTTTAACACACTCCCTTAATTTTACCCTTGTCTTCAAGCATATATTTCAAGAGTCCCTTTTCTGCCTTAGCCACTAAACATACTTTGCTTCTCCTATTTTCAGTTCAGCCCCTTGGAGCAAGATAATGTAATTCTTGAAAGTAGAGTTGCTCGGAATCTGAAATATAAGTTTGGAATTTGCTACAATTCCTTTTATTTCAGATAATATGATATGCACACTAGTCTAAACATGGATTTTAATGTTTTTAGAATATATTTATAACTGCTGTTTGACATTTGCAATAGCTTATTTTTAAAACAATGTGCTTAGAGATGCCTCTACATCACCACTTTAAATGTCTTACTATTACCTTTCTTGTAAACCATGGCTTAACATTATGTTGCTTGTAAATGAATATTGTTAACACTATACATTTGCATACACAAGAAATATTCTTTATTTTTAAAGTTATCTGGAATTGTAAAACGTTTTTATAAGTATACTCAACACATTTAATCAAGTTTGTGGCATATATATATCAAAATGGCAGACCTTTTTATTTTCCACCTTAAATAGTTTCACAAGCATACATTCAGAGTTTTAAACTCAGCTTTAGAACACTTATTCATGTATTTGTTTAATATAGAATACTCTTAAATCTGTTATGATATACATGGGGAATGTAAGGAAGAAGAAACATGAGATCATTACACTTTTTAGTTGAAATTGGTATCATTTCCCTGTATTTTTATAGGTAGATTTCCTAAATCTAAAGCAGGTTTGGCTCCCCTCCTCCTGAATGAAATTTTGCGCCAAGGTTCCAAGTCTGTACAAGAATTTTTTAATTTCAGCATAAAAGTATCTGGCTGCTGTGAAATTCTAAAACTATAGATATCCCATCTACTGCTAGAAGCCTTCTTGTAAGGTGTTCAGATAAAAAACCATAAATTGAGTTTTATTTATGTACGCTCTTTAACTACTATAGTTCTTAGCATCCCATTCTATATTGGGCATGAAAGACTGAAAATTTTGCTCAGAGGCCAGGCTTGAAGTTCTTTTACATGTCGTAAATCCACAATATAATACACCACCAGTTTTACTTCCCTTTCGAAGGAAGCCATGCCAAAGAATTCTACGCCGGAAAAATTTCACTGCCTTTTGCTGGGTTTGAACCCGTTACCTTGGGATTTAGATATTCAGATAAAGATGACATGTTCAAAATACCAGTTTGTTGCATCTGTTTCACTGTAAGGGCCACCTTCTGGATGCCTTTGCAATGATGTTTACCCACTCTTCTATTGTATAAATTTACTGGTAATTGGACTGCTCCTTCTTAATGAGACCTACGTCATCTGGTATACACATGGTACTCTGGCATGAGCGATAGATGCATGTATACCATTTGAAGTATGTATACCTATCATTAAACCTTTCATCATAGAATTTTTGTTTTCTCCTTTGCAGTTATCTGTGAACATGTATAAATGTTTGACTCTTTTTGCACTGTTTTTGATGAAGTGAAGAACATAGGATGAAAAATCTCATGAGCACTCCTTTTACTAAGAAATTCATATATATATCTTTTGTCTTCTTTGCAGCCATGTACTGATAAGTTGCATGTCCAGTTTTTTCTTGTAGAATGTGACACTTGGTTGGGGTTGGTAAAGCTTGTTGCAGATCAAAAGTAACAAGTTGTACTTCCTCAGGAGATTTGTTGGCTTTTTTTTTCTTCACATCTGACACAGATTTTGTGACTCATTCAAACTTTGCAAGGTGAACTACCAATTCACGTTGTGCTTCCATTTTTAGTTCATCCAGGTTGACTCCATGAAGAGGCGTTTCTCATCACAAAAACATGTATCAGCTGCAGAATCTGTAAATTCTATGTTGTATTCATACAGGAAACTTTCCTGTATGGATAAATTGAAGCAGATTCAATAGACTTTTCTTCACATGCAGGCTGGTAAAACTCATACCTCTTACTAATATTCAAGTGTCTAACAATACGATTGTCGTTTATCACCCTGTCTCTGAATAGTGTGATTCATATTTTGCAATACTTTCTATATATTGTCTACTACTCTTCAGTGTTTCTTCATCTATTTTGTTTGGTCAATTATTATAATGACCTCTGGCACCTTTGGGAGGAGTAGAGTTGTTGCTTGAATTCATTTTTTTGCTTAAGATTTTTATATCCTCCTCTGTGATCTTGAAGTCCATATACTGACACAAATTTCTTTTTGCATATCTTAATAAACTTACCATTCCACTTTGATGTCGTTCTCCGTAGTGTAGTGGTTCCATGTTAGCCTCCAGTTCCTGAGGTCGCGGGTTCAAACCTGGCGGAGGACGATGGATTTTTTCAGGCATAAGAATCCTTAGCATGGATTCCTTCGGAAAGGAAGTAAAACCAGTGGTCCCGTGTCATAGATTTACGGCACGTAAAGGAACCTCAAGCCTGATAAAGAGGCCTCTGAGTAAAACTACTGGTCGTTCGCGCCCAATGAACAATGGGACGCTAAGGACCACGCAGTCAATGAGCGTCCATAAATAAAAAAACTCAATTTCAATCCACTTTGACGTGCTATGAAAAAGTATACACTTCTTTTGCCTTATTTAATTTGTAGTGTAATTCCTTCTGGCTTCGCCAGAAGTGATAAGGCCACAAAGATACAAACTCTGAAGATTAAACCTGCCGTATTCCAGAATTCTTCAAGGATTTTCAATTTGTCTTGAGATGGTTTCCTAGGGCAGTTACAGGATGAACCCATTTTTGCAGGACTTACATTCCTCTTAGCAGTGTTTTTGTAAGCCTTACCTCTATTCCAATTTGCCTTATTTTAATGTCGTGTTCATTGACAAAATGCAGATTTCTTTTTCTCCTTCTTGGTGATTTTCACATGATTTGTATTTCTATTGGTGCAACCTACACCTGCATTGACTGCAACATTGTTTTCATTAACTTTCTTTTATGTGTTTTCTTCCTAAACTGTAAACAAAACATGGTAATTAATAATTAATGCTTATGACTAAATATTAGGATTGAAATGTAATGAAGTTAGACAATTTTAAATATTCTGTTGGATACCATGCATACTTTCTCAGGCAAAATAATGGTAAGCATCCAAATTGGAATACTTCCAAGCAAGAAAATGGTAAGCCTCATATTTCGTTTTAAAATATGCAAACATCAGCTACATTCTTGGCATTAGCACATATATACTGCACAATTAAACCAGCTAGATTAATACAATCTATGCACTGCGAGCTACAATTAATAAAAGCCCATTTTCACAAATTTTTAATTTTTGGGTCATAATGATTAATACATGATAGATCAGATAATAATTGTTTATACTAACCTCTGCAGAATTTTCTGAATTGTCAAAATATCTGGAATGTAGTCACTAATCTTCTAAACTGCTAAACCACCCATATTCGTCATGACTCTTCTTTATTTCTTCAAGTAAATGTTCATCTGTAATTTTCTTGGAATTGGTCATATTGTTTTGTTGGTTAACATTCTCTTGCAACTATCAATATCAATAAATTGACGTTACAGGCAGACGGGAGCTTCAATACGAATGTCGGTGGAGAGAGCCACATTATGCTAGAGATTTCATTGGAAATACACTATTTGAGGTGTTCTGTATATGAAAAGAATGTTTAGATAAAGGTCCAGTGACCAGCTAGTTCCTTTATTTTACATACCAGGGAATAAGCTGAATACCATTAATGAGTAACTAAATGAGCCAAAGGTTCAGAGCTTCTCAACGTTTGCTTAGGGTGAGAGAAAAACTAGAAAAAAATCTGATGCGTTACATTCACATGACTTTTCTACCCTCTATCATTTATTAATGGATATAGAAGCTATTCTTACAAAAGCTTATTTTTCTATTTACTTCACTTTAACCGATGCAAACCTTGTAAAAGCAGCTATATACAAATTTGGTTATACATGCCAAGAAACAATAATAGTCAAATGTTTAAAAACTGGACGCTATGTGCTGGCCTTAAAAATTCAATACTGTTTCCATACAATCGCTAAAACAACTGAATATCGACAGGACTTTGGTATTTATGTAGTTTTCGTTTTTGAGGTATCCTGCTCTTTCTGTCCCTCTCTCTTTCTTTCACACACACACCTTTTTCTAAACATCTAACGTTAGATCTACATGACTTTCTCTACTCTATAACGCTTATTAGTAGGCATACAAATTATCCTTACGAAAGTTTATTCTTCTATCTCCTTCATTTTAATGGAGATAAACCTTCCCGGAAATAGCTGCATTACACATTTCGTTATACATACAAATGAAATAGCAACAGTCAAATTTAGACCTGGGTGCTATATGCTGGCTTAAAATTCCTTACTCTTTCCATGACATCGCGAGAAATAAAAATCGACAGGACTGTAAAAGAATGGTAAGATTGAACAATTCGAACCATTAAGAACGGATATCTCGGAAATTGCTTATGCCGCAAAAAGTCATTTAAAGTAAATAGCGTGTTATAAAGATATTTACTTTTTTTGTGGATTACGTTTTAGTCTATCCCTTAACATTTACTAGTTATACAAGATTATGCAAAATTCTTTTCGAATGAAGAGAGCTTCACAAACTATTCCCAGAAAATTCAAGATATACATTTTATTTGTAATAGTAGGGGGTTTTAGGGTTTCTAGCGCATTTAATATGCAGGAATGTGTATTCATATGCAAATGAGGTCCCCCACCCCTCTTCCAGCTCCATGGTACTTTCTGTTGCAGCTGAGGGTCATAAATCTTGTTGAGTATAATGGAAGCTTGACAGGTAAGCAATTAAGGCTGTCAATCAACTGTCAAAACGAACAATGGAATAATAAATTACGCTTCTGTAACAAAGGCGGAGACGTTGTTCTACCCACTCCATATCCGGACACGTGTACTTCTGAACCTGCAGCAACTCACCCCCACACTCGCATTGTTTAACGACCACGTGCAAAAGGCTATCCATCAACTGTCAAAATGAACAATGGAGTATGCTGGACAAAGGATCACACACTTAGAACAGAACGGATCCGAGTTAGGGACAGGTGCTATTGTATCCCTTTCTATTGCCCAGAGCTAGGCTTCTTTAGAAAGACCACCCGTGTAGCACCCCACTTACACAGCCGTATAACAAATGAACAAAGCTTGCCCTTCACCTGTCGAAATTAACAAAGGCTATGATAAATATGTTTGTAACAAAAGAGAGCCCTAAGCCTGCTAACAAAGGAACAGATTCTATTGTATCCTTTTCCATTGTCCAGACACGTGCATGTTAGATGTATACTCGTGCAGGCTTTATACTTGACCTGTCTTTGTTTGTCCGTGTGAAAGACAGAGAGGTCAGTTTACTTGATAGACCATAAAAAATTCTATCACTGCTCGAGTCCGCTATTATGGCGTTGGCTTTGTCCCGATGCTACTATTCTCTGGGTGTCTTCACGAAGTCCTACGGATATATCCGAGCACAGTTATACAAACTCTCTGTTTATGTAGCTGACTCTTTCAAGCAGCGATATCAAAAAAGCGCTTAATTTATTTCATTACATACATTAAACTGCTGTGTATACTTGGATCTCCATAGATCGGTGTTCGATTCTTACTGCAATCAAGAAGTTTAATGTTTAATTGCCAATGAGAAATTGATCCTTGATAATATTATATCACTATCCTAATTAATGAAAGAGTCTTTAGAGGCCCCTAGTTCGAATCTTACCCCTGCGAAACTCTAATGCTTAATAAATATTAAACTATGGGCGGTCAGATTAAAATGTATTTAACAAATATAATTTAATTTTTATGTCATTACGACCTTTTTAATGAGTGGTATTCTTAGGTGGCCAGAGGTCCTAGTTCGAATCTTACCCAGCGAAACGCTATAATAAATATTCAACTAGTTGAGTATGGGCGGTCGGATTAAAATGTATTTAACAAATGTAATTATTTATATATTCCGATGCCTAGACACAATTCTTTATTTTCTTTCTTCTTCTCTCTCTTTTTTTCTATCTCTTTCTTTCTTCTCGACTTGCACACATCCAAGCGTTCACATATACACGAGCACAAGTACATAATCAACAAGCATACACCAGTGCATGCATTTCAAGTCAAGCTCCCTGTGTCATTCAGAGTACTGTAATGGGTATACTCACTCTGTACAGTGCGCAAAACCTGAGGTACACGACCAGATGGCGTCATACATTCCATAAAATGAGAGCTGCAGTGTATTTCTCTTCAGGCAGAGAAATTTAAAGTAAGTGGCTCTTTAAATATGTATCATTATTGTACATTGCTATCGTCATATATGTAACTTCAGAGATCATTAATGTAAAAATTAATTGCATAGACGATACTAACATACATTGCTATTTCGATACATGGTACTATAGTACAAGAGCAGCTGTATGCAACTAACACTGGAAATTATTATGGCTTTGCAGAATTCAAATGACGACACCTGCACCTAAAACCGAGATAGATTCCGATGATAAAGAACCAGAAGATACAGGGGAATATCCAATTGCACAGCAGTGTGCTAATCACATAGATGAGGAATAGAAGGAGTCCAATTCACAGGAGGCTGGGGATCTAACACCGACGACCTTCGAACCTCCCTCCGGCAAGCCGGCAGAACTCAGATAAACATTGACGTGAGTATTTTCATATCTAGAAAAATCATTGTTTCATTTTCTTATGACCTAGCAAAATGTCATTCTTTTCAGGCTACCTTCACTTCACAAAGCAGTTTTCTAAGACTTTCATTGTGCAATGCTTCAGGCGGTTCAATAAGGGGAAGAAAAAGAGGAACAGCTTTGCAGACCTGCAAAGGAGGTTGACGCTATTGGAGGATAGAGTAAACAACATCGAGACACCCAAGAAACATGACGGTAAGAAGCGGGTGCCGAGACATCTACATCTCGAAAAGGCACAGCGTTAAGATAGGATTTTTCTATGATCTTCCAGTGCTTATAGTGAAAACACAGACAAATTTGTATACATGGCAATTCAAGACTGGGAGATAATTCGAGAGCGTCTTCCTACATTCAATGCATTCCTCCATTCGAGAAAGTGTCCGCGAGTGGAATATTGTGAAAATATTGTTTTCTGTTTAACATTGTTGCTTATATGCAAGAGTTAGAAATAAAATTGTTGAATACTAATTAAAATGATTGTGAAATACTTTTAAATAGCGATGAAATTTGCAGGCTAAAAAGAATTGAATCGTTTATAGATTACCATTTAGGTAACTTAGCTCTTCCAAATGTAATGCCATATGTTGGAACGAGGAGTTGGAGGAAGAAAGTGATGGAAATGCAAGATAAATAATAATGAAAATAATGAAAGCATGTTTTTACATAGTATTTTTATTCATTAAAAATCCTTACATTCCTAATGAAAAAACAAATCCTTACAATGATTAGTTTAAAATATAAGCTGCATCACATGAGTAAGAGGCTTGTATGTAAATGTTTTATCGTGAATTATTAAACAATACAATGTGGTCTGCGCAGGAATATTTGCACTAGCTTGAATTTCTATTCTAATGTTAACAGCACCATTTACAACTTCTTCTGGTTGATGTGAGCAGTCTATAACAAATATAGGAACAAATTTAAGAAAATCTTTTCTCTTCAATAAAGGATAATTCTCTTTTTCATAATAAGAGGTTTGAAACTTTGAGTACATGTCATACAATGAGGCAAATCTCGAGTTTCCATAGTCCAAATTCATGTCATGATAGGGATAACATTCACTATTAAGATAAAGTCTCAAATTAGTTATGTTACAATGTTCAAAAAGGGAACCGTCTTTAGATGCATTACTCGATCTTAAAGTTTGAGCACCCAAAATGACAAATCTTGGCTTCTCCGTTTTTGATGTGGTGGCGACATTCCAGGTGAATGATGTAGTTTGCGGTACAGCAGGCTGAGTATGCAGATCCATGGTCCTAAATGGGAGATACAGCGCCTTGTCCGCCTTGACAATCTTGAGAATTTCAACCTTTTCAGCATCAGAAAGTCGAATCACTAGCATTCTCCACTCGATTCGTGCAAGTTTAACGCTTGCATTCTCTTCACATTCAGGCGCTATAATACAGTTTTTAGAGTCCTTGCATCGAATCAGCACCAACTCAAACTTGCTATTGAGTATGAGTTCCTTGTAGTCGTCAGCAAATCCCAGAAGCATCGAAAGCGGTACTATAACGTTGAAGGCTCCATTTGCTGCATTCACAATGTCCATGTCTTCTCCAGGATAGCATCCAGCATTCAGCAGGCGATCAGATTCCATTGGGTTGAGAGCAGCATAGTTGCGTAAAGTTGATGCGAATCCGGGGTTCCTGGTTCGATCAATAGTTGAGCCGTTCATATCCAGTCGAATCTCCTCAAACATGAATGCAATAGCGTTATTGGTAAGCTTTGCAGTAGTAGCTACTCCATTAGGTTTAGTAATACTCCCCTCGATGTATAGATAACTTCGATTAGGTAAAGTATATAAATCCTCAGCTTGACAAGGGATTCTAATCTCGTCGTTAGCGTCCAGAGCTGATGTATTATACGGTAAAACACATGTTCCTCTTCTTTTGTGACCTTGTCGTCGAATCTCGGTCTCCCGGTAACACTGAAGATGTCCATGATTATAGGATTTTGAAGCCCAATACCTGGAGGAACTGCCGATTGCGTGAAGTTAACCCGCTGCGTGTCAGGGGCAGAGTATGATGTGTGCGTCGAATCACTCCATTATTATATCCTCGACGTTGTTGACTTCTAAAATCTATTGGCATTGAAACGGATGTGAAGCCTTATGCTTATATCTCCGTTTCTAAAGTCAATGGTCCACTACACGAAGACTAATTTGCTCTATAGCATTGGTGTTTATGATTGGAAGGTAAATTGGATTTGACGGCTCTTGAGAAATATGATACTCAGGCGGAACAGAAGGGAAAAATTCGTAGATCGAGTGTCCGATTTACCGTCGATGAAAGAGCCTGTTGCAATACTGCACTCGATTCGTATGATGCTCACCTTAAATATATTCACCAGGAAATCAGTTTGACAGCTGATTAGCTGGAATAACTTTACCGCTGAAGCCCAAGAGCGAGCCTATAGAACGATCATTGGAAAAATCAATATTGAAAGGACATTTAATTTCAGCCTTCATTGTGTTATTAGGTCTAATAAAGAAGACATTCTCAACCACCCCTAGCTTATCTCTGATGTATTCATTAATATCAGTAATCTCATAAGTTCCATCAGATATATCAATGACCTTAATTTCATCATTGTACATGTAATGAAATTGATTATTACTCTGATCAATATTGGGAATGGAATAGAAAGTTTCAAAATTCAATAGAGCAATCTCATAATAACCCTTTGGATCTAACTTAAGAGGAGGATTCAGGTATGTAGTAAGAACAGACTCGTTGCCACTGACAGCAATAGTGTAACTCATTGCGATAGAAATTGCAAGCACAAGTGCCCGCAGATGACTGAGCTGAAACTCTGAAACCTCTCGGTGTTATACAGAGTCTTAACGCCTCTGAGGTACATTTCTATCTCTTTTGGAGGCTTCAAGTTTCCAAAGCTATCGGAATAAAATGACACGATGCCATTCTCCTTTATAGCAACCCAATGAGTGCCTTCATTCTCTGAAGTATCGAGATTAACAATAATTCTTTCTCTGTAACGAGGTCTTGAAAAATAGCTGATCGATCATGTATACACCTCTAAGATGAGGAATCTTTAAACGCCGGGCATACAAGTTGAGATCTATGTTACTCAATGCTTTTCCGGGACAAGTATAGCCCTCTGCCGGAGTTTTTGGAATTCCCTTTCTTGCTCTGTCACCTCTTCCTTTCGGTGCTCCTTGCCGCCTTCTTCTTCTTATTCACTCGTAGGCCTTTCCCTCTTGCTTCAATTTCTTTGTTATGTCTCATCATTTCAGCAAGTTGTTTATCTGCAGCCTTTTTCTTATTTACTGCGGAGGCGATTTGTGCTGCGCCTTCAGCGGCGGCTCCTAGGGCTGCAATAATTGGTATGAGCGGTAGAAATCCTCCTCGTTTCTTCTTCCTGGATCCGGCACCAACAGCTACCTTCCCCTTCATAATTGTTGTTACTAGTCGCGCTGCCAACGTTTCACCTAATGTAGCATCAGATGATTGCACTCTTTTCCACGCCTTTTCAGCCAAGATTTTGTCGGCAACGTTTCTCGAAGCAGAGTCCTTATGCTGAGCGTAGGCAATGTCGTGAAGTTTCCACGCTTAGTCTAACGGGTTGATTCCAGGGTCTCCACTCTTTAATCTTTTTTCTAGCTTTGTCCCAAGTCCACAGTATCTGTAACCAGGCAAATGTGCTTCAAATGGTAGCAGGTTAATGAGAGAGTTAATTACACCGGAACCTCTTGCGACCTTAACCCCATTAGTACTCATGGTATACTAATTGATTTTATTGAGCCATAGTTCTTTTATACTCTGTCATTGCTTGCATTCATTAGCATATATACATTAAGGGTGATTTATTTTATTTTAGTTGTTACGATGGAGTTGAAGCAAGATTGCTCACTGCCTATCCAGGTGCTAGACTTTGAAAGCGACTTTAGACGCGATCGTCACGGGAAGCTGTTTGCAGGCAATGTTAAAACACTAATTCTAGGTAGCTGGAAAAACAAATGTATTACTCAATATGATACTTCACGAGAATGAACTACGCTTTGAAAATGTGTACATATATTCAAAGTCGCAATACCAACCAAAGTATCAATATCTCGTTAAACTGCTTGAAACCATTGAGGGTATAGGTGTGTATACTCATGAAGACGGTGAAAGCGTCTTGCACCCATCAGAAATTAAAGAAAATTCAATCTTTATATCTGATGATGTCATCACTGAAAAGCAAGACAAGATTGCCTCCTTTTACAATATGGGCAGACATCGAAATATGGATTCTATATATCTAGCGCAATCCTACGCCAAAATCCCGAAGCATTTAATTCGAGATAATGCGAATATGATCATACTCTTCAGACAAGATAATATAAACTTGAAGCATATATATGAAGATTACGTAAACACAGATATGTCGTATACTGAATTTAAAGATTTGTGGAAAGGTGTTTGGGTGAGCTCTACAGAAGGAAGACCCTTTATGGTAATAGTTCCCGAATTTCCAATGAATGACGGCCGACATAGTTGCGGATTCGATGTATATGTTAAGGTTGTTAATAAAGAAATTGCTCATTGATAGTTCATCATGAGTACTGACAGGTTTGGATCACAGAGGACTGCGCCAGTGATAAGATCGCTACATCAATTCATCATAAACAGAGATGGAAAAGGAAATTAACAATTCAGGAACAAGAGATTGTGCATTGTTCAGGATCCTGAGGAGGACGACGACGCAAGCACTAAACGCTACGTGGATACGCTTACGTCTTCTACTGAAAACCGAATGCAGGAGTTCACAGAGAAAACGACATATCACCGCATGGACGAACTTCAAACTATGCTTAGGGATCACCTTTAAACGCGACGATAGAAACAACATTATCCTGGATGCTATAAGATTGAAGATAATGCTGCCACCTCAAGAGGACCATGGCGTGCCAAATAAGAAGCATGTATTAGAATATATAAGTGCAAGAACACCGCCGCTCGATTCACGCGGTAACGTTTCATTTCAAAAAAGAAGGCTAATAGAAATAGCAGACCCTATCGATGACAGTGATGGAGCAACAAAAAAGTTTGTTAAAGTTCACGTGGGAAAGAAACAAAATGAAATATGGCAAGATTTAAACAGCAGACTTGGTGGAATAAGTACCGCAGTTACAGAAACAGTGGGAAAACACATGGAAACTATAGCGAACCTACAGAAATCAATGGATGAGCATCTGGCAACTACAATGGATAATATCAATACCCTTAAAACACAAATGAGACTCATAGATTCATTAGTAGAGCAAATGAGATGGGAGCATGTAATTACACCGCAGTCGTTGCCTTTCAGAGGGAAATCACAGTGTTACATGTTAACAACAGGTCTTGAATACTACAAATCAAGCCTAAATGGAGAATTAATTTCTTGCTATATGACGTCACCAACAGCTCGTATTGTAAGGCCTGATACATTACTTGAAATAAATAACAAGTCTGTTAGAGCTCTGCCTGCACCAATTGCAAATGGCGATAGACTAAGCTTCACGGCTCCTGCAAATCGTGTAAGGGACGGTAATTTTCTAAATATTGAGCTAAAAATCTCTTATAAACTAAAGTCTGCTAAATAAATAGGATATATATTATTCGAAAGTCTAATTTCAGTGTCATTTCAAGATGGACAGCGAGTGCATACGACTTAAATAATCTGTAGCCATACACACGAAGGCTATAAGAGAAAAGTTACGTTCTCTTAAAGTACAGCAGTTTGAAACCCAGAGAGTGATGAGTGAAGCTCTTCAACCATTGACAGATCCGCTTCAAGATATACTTGAAATACAGCAAAAGAATACTACAAGCAAGGAGGAATCGCCGAAAGACGTGAAAGCTGAGAAACTCTACAACTACCTTAATAAATTTCGAAAGAAGGACAAAAATGAAATAGATTAATCATATGGAGTACGATATGAGGATGGCAACTACATGTTAGGGAACAAGATTATTGATTTCATCAATAACAAAAGTTCGAATAGGGGACGAAACGTATGAAACCACGCCTGGATTGAAGGAGCTCATCTTCAAGAGAATACCTGAAATGCATGCATACACTGAAGATGGCCTTGAAACATACAGTAAAATACTTAAAGCAACACATGTTCATCGAAGAAACTTCAGTAAGCATGGGCAGCTGAGATCGGGTAATTCCTACAAGTATAAAAGCGTTATACGTCCTCTAGTAACGAAACACAACGGATTAGGACTACAGTGGAAAGAACATCGCCCTAATACGAGACAAGACTACATCTACTGGTCCGACCCTAATGATCTGGCGGATCGCCTTAGGCTACTTGTGCCGGTAATAACAATCATACTCAAGAAATTGAAGAGATTATTCAAGAATTAAAAGCAGCAAAGGTTATAGCATGACATCAGTGAAGCAAAATATAGCAAGCGAGCTCCATGTTCCAGCCCGGAGAAACTTCATGCGTCGAAAGATTATCAGCAAGGGACTCCACGACTTGGTACAGGTCGACTTGGTGGAGATGATACTGCATGCAAAAATCAATAAGAATTTCAAGTACATCATCATTGCAATCAACTTCTACTCTAAAATAGCATATGCAAGACCGCTAATGGGCAGGACAGGACTTCAAGTTGCAAAGACTATGGAAGATATACTGCAAGAAATGGTAACCCAGCCCAAGAGCATACAGACTGATAATGGGAAAGAATTTTATAGCAAGCATTTTAAAAATTTAATGACAAAATATAACATAAATCACTACAGTACCTATACACATGTGCAGGCAGCTGCTGTTGAACGTTTAATAAGAACTTTAAAGAATATGATGTATCGTGAATTGCTAGCCACAGGATCATCCAAGTGGCTAGATCTTTTACCTCAGATCATTGCAAGATATAACAACACTTACCACTCCACTATTCGAATGAAGCCTATAGAGGTGAAGAACAATGATCCTATTCTGACTGTATATAACTACAATCAAGATCGAGAAGAGAGGGGCAAGAAAGTTTAGTGTTGGTGATTATGTGAGGATATCCAAGGACAAGGGACATTTTGAAAAGGGCTTTGAAGCTAATTGGAGTGTTGAAATATTTCAAGTTGTTCGTGTGAATCACACCAATCCCGTCACATACATGCTAAAAGGTAATAAAGGTGATGAGATAAAGGGGTCCTTTTATGGTCATAAACTGCGATCTACACTGTACCCTAATACATTTCTGGTAGAGAAAGTATTACGCAGGCAGGGAAATAGGATTCTTGTAAAGTGGTATAGATTCCCTAGTACTCAATGGATTGACAGAAGGGATTTATTTTAGAAAAAATAATAATGTAAATAAAGAGGCTTTCATTCCACAAGAATGTGTGTTTTTTATTTCATGATATATGAGTAAAAAATGAATAAATAAAATAATTCATTATTTAAAAACATATTTTTTTACATCATTAATGCTTTTTTGTGATCCCAGTGTTACATGCTTTACTTGCATTTTACACGATTAAAAGTCAATAAATAAAGAGTTTAACTAAATAAATTCATGAAACTAAAATTACATATATATATATATATAGATACATTATTATTTGCATTTTATGATTAAAACCCTTGCATACATACATGAATACATAAACACGCAATCACTAGGCTATATTTTACATACATTTATATAATTAAAAAATCAATAAATTCATAAACAGAAAAGAGTTATACAATTCATAAAGCTAAAAACATTTACATTTATACATATACGTGTATTTATATGTACATTCAATGTCTGTCGCATATAAACACACACACACAGAAAGCTAATTTTTTTAAAAAATTTACAACACTAAAAATTACATAAATATATATATATATATACATCCTAGGGTCAGTCATGCGCAGGCAATAGTGACCCCAGGCAATTGTCTGGTCTGAGCCTTCAATAAGTTTTCTTTTATCGTCTCTACCACAGAGAGCGACCTTATTCATTTCTATGGTCGAGACTTTATGTTTGAAGCTTCGAAATGTTGTTGTTTTTGATAAAATGGTTTTTCTAATATCGTTTAGACAGCCGAAATAGTGCTCAAAATTTATGTTCCGCATGCCGGTCTTGTTGATGCCCCTTGCTTTCATCAGTTTGGTCCTCGTATCTGTACGCATATAACTGGGCCTTAACCCAACATATTCTATCATAGGGATTCCTGCAAGCTCATCCTTGAACAGGCAGATAACTTTCTTGTTTAGCGGTGTAATTCCGTAGCAGTTTTGTGTCTCGTAATTTGATGTGTCAAAGGGTTCCTAGTTTTCTCTGATAAATTTATAAATGCCAGTTGAGGTTTCCAGTATAAATGAATCCGTGTCCATGTAGTTCAAAATTAAATCTTCTAGGCCTGGCTTCAATATATTATAATAAAAACTATACATTATATGTTTTGATATGTCAAGCATGGCTTGCACTATGTAGATGGGTTTATTCATGTACACTTCCTCTCTAACAAGTTCTATCGCTACAAGATTTTCTGAAAATAAAATGCTCCGAACGTAAGTTGGTCGCGCTGTCAATTCCTTGCAATGCTTCCAACTTGTAACGACATGGAAGTCATTGTATTTGCGTACATTCTCAATAAATTTACCATATACAGAGTTGTTCATTTTCTTCCGTAAAGTCTGACCGAATTTGGAAGTTTCCTTTGCACGTCTCTTTGTATTTATATTAATTTAGGTTTTCAGCCATTCTGACTGATCATATGCAACCACTCTATGGATCTTCTTTAGCTTCATGCCCATATCAATGCACTGCTGGAGGTTTCTGTAGTGCAAGGTATACTTCTCTTTGTTCTCGAGCGTTGCCAGTAGTTTCTTGTATTGTCATCCAGGTGGTATCTCACTTTTCGGGCAGAGAGGAAGGTTATTGTGCTCATTGTGTAGATGCTCAGGGTACTCAAGATCGACTTCCAAGATTATCCAGTTGGGGATTTAGGGGCAAAAGCAAAGAAGTTTATTGCTAAAATTTCTTCAGGCAAAAGCCATCTGAGGTTCTTGTGTGGCATGGAGCTGGCCATCGAGGCTCCATATAAATTATTGATGTTGAGGTAGGCCAAATATAAGCTTTTTTGTTTTTGATCGTGTCCAGGGAGGTATTCGTTGTTGGCTTTGGCATGTTTCTTTGATACAGTACACATTCCGCCCCTGATTCCTCGCTTAAAGAATTTAATCATTTCTTCGTCATGAATGAGGTTAATCTTGACCTTGGTCATGTTGAGCATTGCATCAAATGCAAGTCCTGGCAGGGTATAGTACCAGCAGGGGTCCAAATTATATACCTCCAGAGAGAGGTCCCTAAACTTCACGAATGCATTGGCCAACAAGAGCGTATTCATTTTCAGATTCAGGTCGCTGTATTTGCCCAGATTACTTATGTTGAAGGTATTCCAGACTTTGACAGCATAATTGTAGTCTTCTTGTGCTATGTCATCAAATTTTTCTATTGAAGGTAGTGCTGTTTCCTGTACTCTGGAAGGAGAGGCGACGTAGCTGTAAGGGAATATTCCCTTAGATCTCATTAACTGCTGATGTTTGATGCAGTAATTTGTATCACAAATTACTTAAATGTAAATAATGATTGTAATATGAATATGCATTTTTATGTGACATTGATTTGAGATGTTTATTGATTGTAATTATTGTTGAGAAGTAAGTTTATACTGCCTTACTGAAACTGTCAATAATAGCGTGCAATAATGCAGCGAGGGGGTGAGCTGTCTATCATTATTGGAAACGAGGAAGTTACGTAATGTTGGCGCGTTTTTCTTTTAGAATCTTCTGGAACGTTTCCCTAGAGCATATGTATTCATAATTTTCATTGGATATTAAAATAGACGCTAATGTTGGCGCATTTTATTAGCCAATAGCAGCTCAGTTATAATCTTTAGGCATGTCGGAGTGTATGAGTATAAAAAGGTAAGTCAGAGGTAGATCGCCCCCAGTTCATCAAAATTCTTTGTACACTACACGTCGCATTCCCCTCAGTTCATCGAAAATATTTGTAAAGTACACGTCGCCTTCAGTCAGTCAGTTCGTCGAAAGTATTTGTACGGCACACGTCGGATATCAATTTGCAGGTTACACGTAACAGAGTTATGAAAAATCTCAAGTGTGATAAAGTTAATTATACAAAAAGTTGAAATATGCGAATTAAGAAATATCAGTAATGAAGTTATTATAACAGTTTCAGTTTGGCGAGTGTCAAGATCAATGTGTAAATGTGATAGTAAATGTGTTCGACAATAAAAGTGTAAAACAAATTTCTTCATCAGTGTTATTGTTTGGATAAAAGATTACTTTCTGTTTACACAACCTGTATAAAGAGGAGTGCTTGACCAAAAGGATAATAGCTAGCCGGAGGACAGAGAACCAAAATTAAATAAAAATAACAGTAGCATTTTTTCAAACAAAAACTAATACTGCCGCAAATTGCTAACACCAGATGGAGCTAACAAACCTAACAAATGAATCACGTCACAAGATGGCTTCAACACGTTGAGTAAACACACATACACAATAATGTTAAATAAATAACATTAAATCGCTCTCAAATTGGCGCCCAGAACGTGGGCAGAGTGACCAGGAAAGGAGTGAAATAACCAGGAAGGGGCGAAGGAACCAGGACGTGAAGCGAATGGAGTAGTAAACTGAACTACAAGACGCAGATTCCAGAATCAACTAGAGGAACGACAGACGATGCGGATGAGTGGACACAAAAACATCGAGACAACGCAGATTCATCATAATACAACGCAGAGGCGACATATACATCTAGGAGAGAGGGGCAGGAAGCTGGACATCAAAGCAACATCAACAGACAGCATCACAAAAGTTAGAATATTGTAAATTTTTTATCCTAAAAAAAATTGTGAGAAATTAAATGTTGCTGAGAAGTGGTAGGATTAAGAAAACAATCTCTACTAATAATACTGAAGAAACAATTATGGAGGGAGATAATGTAACAGTTAGCTGTAATTCAATACAGGTTACAGAAAATAGCTCAAGCAATGTAGGATTTGAGGGAGAAAATGTTAGTGCAGAAAGTCAGAATAGAATAGCAGGAAATGTTAATTTTGATGCCAGTATGATGATGGAAATGCTGAGAAATATGAATGATAATATAAAAAAGAATAATGAGAATATGGAAAAGAATATAGAGAAATTAAGGGAAGATTTTGATAGGAGTTTAGAACAAAAACTAACTCAGAATAATGAGAAATTGAGGGAAGATATTGATAGGATATTACAGATCAATTAAGGGAAGAAATTGGTAAGAGTAATGAGAAATTAGAGCATAAATTAGATCAAAATAGGGAAGAAATTGAAAAGAAATTAATGGAACTAGATAGTAGTATGATTAGAATGAGAAACGAAAATCAGGAAATGATAGCAAATGAGATAGGGGAAGTTTCAAAGAAAATGTTGGACATGAGCAGGGAAATATTTAACCAAAAAAGTGAGGTTAATAATAAAATAGAGCATGTTGATGTAAAATGTACAGAGTTAGGTAGCCGAATGAGTAGCATTTCAAGTGAGTTAAGAGATATGATGGAGGCTACAAATGCAGATTTAATTCAGGTGCAAGTTAATTTCAGAGGGGAAATATCTGAAATTCAGAAGGAGTCAGAAACACAGAGAAATAAATTGTCTGAAGAAGTTAAAGTTTTGTCTATAGATTTGAATCAAAAGCTAACTTCTGAAATTAACAAACACCAAGCTGTTCAAAATGAGAATAATAAAAAATTGGAACAGACAATAGAAAATCTGCAAGGTACTGTAAATAGGTTAGAATTGAATTCAAGGGCAAATATATGTGATGTGAATGTATCAGATGTACAAAATAAAGATAGAGGTAGTTCCTCAGGTATGACAAATAATGTGAGTGATGCGGCAGCTTCATCTATAGCTAATGCTGAAACTCACAGTGCACAAGTAACACTAGAGAATTTAAATATGGGAGTAGGGAATTTGCAAAATTACAATCATATCTTAAGTGATTTTCCACTTCCAAAATTTGATGAAAACTCCAGTCCAGTACAGTTTATTGCAGAATTATCAGAGTATTTTCAAACTAAAAATACCTGAAGCATTAAAAATGATAGTTGTCAAAAGATGTTTGGACCAGAAAACTCTAGATTGGTTACAAATGGTATCAGGGGGTGAAATTTCATATGAATCCTTTAAGAGGTTATTCATGAACAGATTTTGGAATGTTACGGTACAGCACAGAATTCGAGCAATGCTTAGTCATGGTCAATTTGATCCACGAGAGGGAATATCAATGACTGATTACTTACTGAAACATGCAAGTCAGGTTAGGAACTTGTCACCTCCAATCAATGAGGAAGATTTTGTGAGTTTGCTCACAAGGCATTATCCTTTAAGGATACAAAATTACTTATTAATTGCAAAACCACGTAGCATCTATGAGATGACAGAATTAATGACAGCTTTGGAACAACAGGAAGAAGATATATCTCGAGAGTGGGAGCATAGATTTTTAGATGTGCGAGATAGACGAAATTACCAAGGTAGTTATCAGCAAAGTAGAGGACAAGACAGACGTCATGAAAATAATACCAGACAACGGTATCAATCATACGTTCCACAATTTGAAAGATCGAGGATAGATGAGAGACCAGGTCGACAGGAACAAATAAATTATGTCAGGACAGAAAGATTGCCTGAAAGAGGGCAAAATTATGGAAGGCGGTACATTAGACAAAGGGGAAATTTCACTCACTGGAGGGAAAACAATAACCGGGAAAGATCTGAGGAACGGCAAGAAAATTACGTGCCAAGGGGACATAATTTCAGAAATCGAAGATTTCGAACTCGAGGAAGGGGAACTCAAAACAATGATAGCGACAATGAGATAGATTTAGCTCCTGTTAGGAATGGCAGTCCCGTACGTGAACATGGAAGTAACCAGGAAAACTGTTAATAGACTCCTGTGCAGTAGGTTCTCAGGACGTCTTTAATAATTCGGTATCCATTACCAATACAAATAATATGCCTACACACACTCTGTAATAAGATTGCAGCAACAAAAGATAAGGGAGAAAATTTCGAGTCACCTCATGTTAGGGTGGAAATTGCGAAGAAAGAAATCATTGCAACTATAGATTCTGGTTCGTCAGCTTCAATTTGCTCACAGAAATTTTACATAAATTTGATTAATGAAGGTAACAAAATTATGGATCTTCCCACTAGTAATTTAGTTTGTCGTGTTGCAATCGGAAGAACGACCAGGTCATAAAAACACAAGCTCTACTTAACATACTTATCGGCAGAGAGAATTTTGAGGTTATGTTTCTAATTGTAAACCATCTGATTTGTGACATAATTTTAGGATGTGACTTCCTACATGAATATGAAGCACGTATAGATTTTAAACATGAAGAGTTAAAAATAACAAAAGAAGATAGAGAAATGAAGGTACCTTTTATAAAAGAGAAAGTTTCTGTGATTGAGATGACAAAGGATGAGAAAAATCTTTGTGACCAAGAGTTTTTTGTACAAATAACAGAGACTGATACAAATAGTCAGATAAAGCAGGTAGTCACAGAATATGAAGGGAATACCACGCCATATTTTCAACAGCTAGTAGAAATGCCAGAGAAAGTAGAGAAATTTAAAATCCAAACAAAAGACGACCATGTGAGCGAGACAGACAACAGCTGGGAAGAGAAGAGAAATAAGGAAATAATACACAAGTGTGAAGAAGCTTATAATATTACGATAACGCAAAAACAAATCCTTCGTGATGTTTTGATGAACAATAGTTCAGTATTTAGTAATATCCCAGGCAGATGTAATGTATATCAGCATACATTTCAAGTAGAAGACGTACCACCATATAGGCACAAGTATGATAATTTACCTATAAGTCTTCGGGACAAAGCTAGACAACTAATAAATAGCATGTTAGAAAATGGGATTA
This sequence comes from Deroplatys truncata, assembly GCA_030765065.1. NCBI lineage: Eukaryota > Metazoa > Arthropoda > Insecta > Mantodea > Mantidae > Deroplatys > Deroplatys truncata. The sequence continues at coordinate 18,919,231 of CM060982.1, forward strand.
TTGAGCAAAGTAATTCTCAGTATATAAATTCAATCTGCTGGAGTATTAAACGAGATGGTAGTTTGAGATTAACTTTAGACGGTAGATATGTCAACAAGTATATGAAGCCAGATCATTTTCAAACTGAGGGAATTGAACAACTAATTACGAAACTTTCAAGAGGGAGATTTCTGACATCCATTGACCTCACTGCTTCATATTGGCAAGTGGAATTAGATCCACAAGTGCGTGATTACACTTCATTTCAATACTCGGGGATCCAGTATCGTTTTGTGTAAATCCTTTTGGTTTAAAAAATTCAGGAAGTGGATTTTTGAGAGCCATTCACAGTATCTTTGCAAATTCTGCAGATGACTTTTTAATAAAGTATATTGACGACTTCCTAATCATTAGTCAAACATTTGAAGAACACATGAATAATGTGCATTATGTGTTAAATAAACTGCAACAACATGGTATGACTGTGAACATACTAAAATCAAAATTTTGTGTCAAGGAAATAAATTTTCTGGGTTATGTAGTGGATGAACGAGGTATAAGACCTGATCAGAAGAGAATAGAAGCAATAATGAAAATTCCACCACCAAGGAACGTAAAACAAATCAGACGTCTCTTAGGGGTATTGAACTTTCAGAGTAAGTTCGTACCAAGGTATTCGGCTGAAATAGAACCACTGCGGCAGCTACTCCGAAAGAACAATAAGTGGAAATGGACAGAGGATCATCAAAAATGTTTTGAGAGAGTAAAAGAACTCTTTGCTAAGTCCATATTACTCGAGAGGCCCAGAGAAGATTTGGAATATGAGATTTATGTCGACGCATCAATGCAAGGATACGCCGGAATTTTAGGACAGCGAGACATCAACAATGACTTTCACGTCATTAGTACAGCTTCTAGAGGACTTACAAATATTGAGCGGAATTCTTCAGTGACTCAGCTAGAAATTGGAGCACTATATTTCTCATTAATTCGTTTTAAAACCTATATTTGTCAGCTAAAGGTGAAAGTATATTCAGAACACATCAGCTTAACTTTCATACAACGGTGTAGATTATGTAGTGGAAAACTTGCTAGATACATTCATGCAATATCTGCATTCGATATTGAGATTATACACATTCCTGGCAAAAATAATACCTTCAGTGATTTGCTATCAAGATTGAACTACAACCCACAAATTCCCGAAAATACTGAAAGGCCTCGAAATGAAGTCAAAATATTGACAATTGAAATTCCTTTAAGCAAAGAAATGATTAGAAAATTGAAAAATATAGGGGAAATTCAAAATGAGGATGCAAAATTATTAGAACTTAAAGAAAAGGCACCACTAATTGAAGAGGCAAAGAAAGAAATTGTAGCAATTCGGGATGGGACATTATACAAGAAGCATGGAAAAGAAGTACCTAGTTGGAAGGTAATGGTTCCGAAACGCATGGAAAAGGAACTAATTAAGAATTTTCACGAAGGGTTAGCACACTCAGGGACGGACCGGACAACTTCTATGATTTTATAAAATTTATACATATCCAAATTACGTCAGAAAGTTCGGAAATTTATATCGTGCTGCAACCTGTGTCAGAAGGCAAAGCAAATAAATGCAGCATATGCATTTGAGACTAATTCGGTTATAAGGGATAAGCCGAGATGTGTAATTAGTATCGATATTCATGGTCCGATGCCTCCAAGTCAGTTTGGAAATAAATATATATTTGTCTGTTATGATATATTCAGCAAATATGTAAGAATTTACCCTTTGAGAAAACCTACAGGTTTAGCATGTTTGAATAGACTACTCAAGTCATATGTGATAGAAGAAGGACCTATTCAATCTGTATTGAGCGATAATGCTTCGTACTTCACAGGAAAAAAATTTATGGATGGACTGAAAGAAAATGGCATTAAACAATATTTTTCGTCAAGATACAGACCGAACTCCAACCCAGTGGAGAGGGAAATTAAGGAAATTTCAAATTATTTAAGGGTGCTGTGTCATCGAAAACAAACCCAATGGTATGGATACGTGAATTTCGTTCAGAATCTACTAAATGAAACCGTAAACAATGTGACAGGATACAAACCATGTGAACTTAAGTTGGGAAAGAAGATCAATACAATGTGTCAGAAAATTCCAGAAGCCATTCCAGATGCGCACTCGATACCACAAACAGAAGAAGAGATGTTCCAAAAAGCATTCGATAAGATGAAGGAAAAGGCCATAAAAAGAAAAATTAAACATGAAGAAAAGAAGAGAAAGGAATGGAGGATCAAAATAGGAGATTTAGTTTTGGTTAAAACCAAGAAATTGTCGGATAAAACAAATAAACTTTATTGGCGAATGTTTCTCAAATACCATGGACCATATGAAGTTGTTGAAGTATATGGAACAAATACATATGAGTTATGTAATCCAACAACTCGAAAAAGCATTGGAAAGTTCTATATTGAGATGCTGAAACCATACAACAATGTAGATAAAGGTGAAACAGAAGACAAAGATGATAAATAGTAAATGCTGGATAGTTAAAGAGGAAATGCAGAGCAATGTATTGGAACGTAAGAGGGTTAATTATGTATGTATGTCGTAAGAAAGGAGAAATAAATTTTGGACATAACTAAATGTTTAAAATGAAAATAACGTTTTATTAGTAACTGTAACAGCATTTGAAATAAAGCATGATGTTATATTAAAGTAAAAGTACGTAAATATAATTCCAAGAGTATTGTGAATATAATGTACAAAACAACAAAAATGGGGTAAAAATAATTAAAAAAAAAACAAAACAAAACAAATACTTATGTAGCAAACAGAACATGTAAAACAGTGTCTAGATTTAAGAGATGTAAATATATTTGTGTAGAGGGTGAATATTTTAGTAAATATGTATAGTAATTACAAAAATTCTTAAATGCACAAATTTTTGTTAACAACTTAAGAAAGTAAGCAATTTTGTAACAGTAATTAAATAATTCAGGGTACAGTGTTGGCTATAAAAAAATTGTAATGTTAGATTAATGTCTAAACACATTAGACCAGAGCCAGTAAGTAGTGGCAAGATAAAGACAAAACATATGTCGTGTGTTAAATACGTGTGAAGTGTTAAGTGAAAGTGATAGCGTGTGTTCCAAGATTTAGGAGACTAAAAACCCAATTATAAAATTTCCAAACAAGTTGTAAATATTTATAATTATGTTTCTAGTGGGGCATATGATGCAGTAATTTGTATCACAAATTACTTAAATGTAAATAATGATTGTAATATGAATATGCATTTTTATGTGACATTGATTTGAGATGTTTATTGATTGTAATTATTGTTGAGAAGTAAGTTTATACTGCCTTACTGAAACTGTCAATAATAGCGTGCAATAATGCAGCGAGGGGGTGAGCTGTCTATCATTATTGGAAACGAGGAAGTTACGTAATGTTGGCGCGTTTTTCTTTTAGAATCTTCTGGAACGTTTCCCTAGAGCATATGTATTCATAATTTTCATTGGATATTAAAATAGACGCTAATGTTGGCGCGTTTTATTTGCCAATAGCAGCTCAGTTATAATCTTTAGGCATGTCGGAGTGTATGAGTATAAAAAGGTAAGTCAGAGGTAGATCGCCCCCAGTTCATTAAAATTCTTTGTACACTACACGTCACATTCCCCTCAGTTCATCGAAAATATTTGTAAAGTACACGTCGCCTTCAGTCAGTCAGTTCGTCGAAAGTATTTGTACGGCACACGTCGGATATCAATTTGCAGGTTACTCGTAACAGAGTTATGAAAAATCTCAAGTGTGATAAAGTTAATTATACAAAAAGTTGAAGTACGCGAATTAAGAAATATCAGTAATGAAGTTATTATAACAGTTTCAGTTTGGCGAGTGTCAAGATCAATGTGTAAATGTGATAGTAAATGTGTTCGACAATAAAAGTGTAAAACAAATTTCTTCATCAGTGTTATTGTTTGGATAAAATATTCCTTTCTGTTTACACAACCTGTATAAAGAGGAGTGCTTGACCAAAAGGATAATAGCTAGCCGGAGGACAGAGAACCAAAATTAAATAAAAATAACAGTAGCATTTTTTCAAACAAAAACTAATACTGCCGCAAATTGCTAACACCAGATGGAGCTAACAAACCTAACAAATGAATCACGTCACAAGATGGCTTCAACACGTTGAGTAAACACATATACACAATAATGTTAAATAAATAACATTAAATCGCTCTCATGTTCGGGATCGGGATACTCAGAGTTCGTGATCTTGAACTCATCGCTGCTCAGCATGCAGGCTAATTTTGATAGGTTATTGTCCAAGAACTTAAAGCCATCTAGAAATCTGAAAAAGATAGTCCTGTACTTTTTGCTGAATGATATATATCTCTCTGAGGAGTTTGAGATACACGAAATGGGGTGATCATCATATGCCAGGTGTTGCATCAGGAAATGGCTGTCATAATTGCTAAGACAATGAAGAACGATGGGTATAAAGTTAGGTACCCGTCTATTTAAATTGAATGCATTATGAGCAGCTCCCAGGAATACACCGGTCACATGGCAGTGATCGCGAATCTTCAAATCGTCTACCTCAAACCCCTTCTTGCATATGTGGCAATGACGAGCATTACCGAAATCAGCCACGTCCTGTACAGTCAAGGTCATTTCTTCATTGCGGCTATATTCGTCAATAACCATGTCGGCTATTAACCTACGCTCAATGAAGAACTCCTTGATTGCATCAGAACCTCTGAATAGCTTAAAGCTCGACAATGAATCCTCATGGTGACATACGAGCTTAAGTCATATAGATATAGCCTCATGATGCTGAATAGCCCGAGTCCAGCTCTGATTAGCCGACGGCTCACAGGACTGAACTCTGGCTAACACGTTCTCTCAAAATCGGCATACACAACAAAATTTACAGGAGTACCCTTTGAGTAGGACGAGAGCTTAATCACTTCACCCTGCTTAGGCATTTCGAGCACCTGGCACTGCATGCACTTCAATTGATGCTTTTTAAAAGCACCTTCATTATTGAAGTGATTCAGGCAGGGCTCGCATACCCATTGTTTCCCGTTATATTTACAGTTGCCTTGAAATCAATTTTGACATATCCTTAATCAGGCAGTAGTGAGATCTTCCCTTTTACTCAATTACTAGTAGGTTAATGTTGAAGTCTTTCCTGCTGCTGGTTTGGTATAGTGGTATAATTGTACACTCTCTTTCTAGTCCAAATACTGAAACTGATATTTCAGTGTTTTGCTGTTCAAAGTCTGAAATCTGGTGTAGGCTTACAGGGAAGTCTATCCCGCTGTAATTGGATGCAGTGAATAACTGTTCTGCAGGGTATGTGCTCGCTCTATAACAGTGTCGCTTTGCGGGATACTTTGCAGCAAGCAAACACACACCATGCAAAACAGTATTCATCGTCGTTTTTTATGTTTAATACAGCTTTCCTAGTCTTGATTGCACTGGGTAACTATGTATCGCGATGCATTCAAGGGATCATTGAAGCTAGTTCCAATAACAAGAGCCCTGACAGTGAGCAGAGATTTTGAGCTTGCACCTCCTTCGAAATTCGAGATGTTTTCTAGAATTTCATCGACCATGGAAGTGTATAGGGCATCAAGATTACTTGACTGAAGACCCAGCTTTGTCTTGCTATTGAAAAAGATGGTTTCTGCATGCTCTTTTTCAGGAGATTGTATGATGTACGTGATTTCAATATAGGTGTTTACTTTAAAACCAAAAGAGCTTCTCCCGAGTATAGAAACCATCTCTCCCAATACAAGACGTCTGAATTCCTGCAGAAATTGACCAGGGTCAGCTATCTCTAAACTGTTTTCTATGCGGCTATTGAACGCCGATTCAATAATCTTACACTCTAGCTGGGTATGACTAACGTTTAGATTTTTGGCATTGTTGCTGTATGCAAGGTCGTTACTGCATGAGTTGGTGTCATCAGAGGTGGTTGAGGTGTCATAATGGTTGTTGCGACCGATGCCTGATGGTCCTGCAATTGGTGATGGAGGGGCCATTGAAGATCCTGGATTGGCGAGGGGGTTAATTCCTTGACAGTGTTCCTCTTCAGCTTCTTGAGGTCTGTTAGTACCCCGGAGCAATGCTAAGTTGTCTGCATACTCAGGCTCCTGGTTCCTGACCACTATTGAAGGTTCTATAACAATAACAAAGTGGAATTAATTGGAATGGCAGTTAAAATAGAAATGCTAGAATATATGTTTATTAAATCACTGAAGAAAAAGCTTAAAGTCATGTGTCAATGTTAAGATAATTATTTATATAATTGTATATTTTAAGAAATAAAAATGTGTAAAACAAATTGATTGAGGAAAGTTATGCGTTAACGATAGTATAATTATTCATGTAATTGTATATTTTAATCAATAAAAATGAGTAAAAACATTTTAAGAAAAATTATGTGTTAACGTTAACTATTTATGTAATGATTCTAGATCTAGAATAAATGAAGTTAAAAGACTCACCATTCAATTTACGAAGCATCTGCAGGTACACGGTCTTGTAGGCATAATTCACGCAAGTGCACACCCCTCACTAGGAATAATCGCCCATGGATCTCCTACAGGTATCGGTGCAACATCCTCGAACCCGGGAGGCGGCGGAGTCAGGTAGTCTTGCGAGAATATAGGTGAAGGCAAGCTATCGCCCTTGTCCATCTCCCCAGCCCCGAATGAAATCGCTTCAGGAACTACAACAAAGAAGCAAAAATCAAAATTAGCTTCACAATGAATATTTTTAATTGAAAGGTGGTAGTAAATTGAATGCTTCATTCCATAATTGAAATTCTGATATATGCATGGATTGTTCGTTGGTTATACATTGATTAAGGATAAAGTCAATATTTTGTAGAAAAAAGTTTAAGTGTGATAACATATTCTAAACTCACCGTTCACATCCTTAAACATCTGTATTACAGCAACTTTGTATTCGCAGTTATTGCATGTACAATACTGCTCTGAAGCGTTGCCCATGCCTGCATTCACCCCTGTAATGGGAGTGATCCTCAAATCCAGATGGCGGTGGTATAGTATAATCACCCCCAATAAGATTGGCGACGGGGGCTATTAGTACCATTAGAGATATAGCTGCTATGCAGCAGCACATCTGATGTGTGATCTCCCGTCAGGGGTGCTGACATGTATCCCGAGGCGAAATTGTTATTAACAGGTTCTCTATGAACCTGTACTAGCTGGTTAAGTCGAGAGCCCGCTCCTCTGGCGAATGCGGCTCTGGCGACTCCCATTGCGTTTGCAGTATTATCTGAGAAAAAATTTAAGTCATGTAAATTTAATTGTTTTTTATAACTGATAAAAGATAAATGAGTAGAGAAAGTAATGTAATATGAAAATCGTATGAAGGTTTACGGAAAGAATGAGAAGAAGAGTGTGTAGAGGAATCGTATGAATGTTTACAGAAAAGAATGTGTAGAGACGATCGTGTAAATTTTAATAGAGGAAGAATGTATTGAGAAAATGGTGTGAATGTTAATAGAAGAATGTGTAGCGACAATCGTATGAATGTTTATAAAAGAATGTGTTATGAAATCATATGAATGTCTTATGTAAGAAGAATGTGTAAAGAAAATCATATGTATGTTTATACAAGAAGAATGTGCAGAGCAAATGGTGTCAATGTTTACAGAAGAATGTGTAGAGAATATCGTGTGAATGTTAATAGAAGAATGTGTTGAGAAAATGATATGAATGTTTATGCAGGAAAAATCTGTAGCGAAAATCATATGAATGTATACAGAAGAAGAATGTGTTGAGAAAATCGAATGAATGTTACAGAAGAATGTGTAGAGAAAATGTTATGAATGTTAATAGAAGAATGTGTAGCGAAAATTGTATGAACGATAATAGAAGAATGTGTAGAAGAAATGGTGTGAATTTTAATAGAGGAAGAATGATTAGAGATTAAGTATGAATGTTTATGCTTAGGATCAAAAGAACTATTTACACCATTGATGAAAGCTCTACATTTTTTAACAATTTTGATGTTAATTATTAAGGAAATGAAATTCAGATAAACAATATGATACTCTTGCAATGATTCGTCTTTCACTTAGTTATCTAAAAACTCACTCACCTTGCATTATATATAGATGACGATGGATGCAGTGTAGAAGACAATAGCACTGACTTAGATTAAGCTTATCACCAAGGTATTATAACACTAAATTAATAAACTCGCAATGGTTTTTCGCATTCACCGACGGTTGTTTATATAGGGACCTAAAGCCCTCAGGCAATTCCAACTCGCTGTATGGCGGGGGGAGATGTTACACGACACGTAATTATTGCATCCAATGACATCATCTGTTGCAGCGCATGCGCAAAGAGAAGTAGCCTTCGGTCAACGCAGGTGACGCCTGGAAGTCGAGGTGGGGTGGGGTGGAATTTAGGGTCTAGTAGTTATATGATGCTTGTCCCGTGGGAACTGAATCCTCTCTCTTTTCACACGGACAAAGACAGGGTGAGTATAAAGCCTCCGCAAGTTTCTTTTGTTAAAACATGCACGTGGCCGAACAATAGAATGGATGACAATAACGTCTGCTCCCTTTTGTGAGAAAGGGTCCAGCTTTGTTCTTTTGTCATATTCAGTGGAATGGGATGCTACACCGGTGGTCTTTCTAAAGAAGCCTTTCTCTGGACAATAGAAAGGGATACAATAGAATCTGTTACTTTGTTAGCAGGCTTAGGGCCCTCTTTTGTTACAAACATATTTATCATAGCCTTTGTTCATTTCGACAGGTGAAGGACAAGCTTTGTTCATTTGTTATACGGCTGTGTAAGCGGGGTGCTACACGGGTGATCTTTCTAAAGAAGCCTAACTCTGGGCAATAGAAAGGGATACAATAGCATCTGTCCCTTTTGCTAACTCGGATCCCTTCTGTTCTAAGCGTCTGATCCTTTGTCCAGCATACTCCATTGTTCATTTTGACAGTTGATGGATACCCTTTGGCACTTGGTCGTTAAACAATGCGACTGTGGGGGTGAGTTACTGCAGGTTCAGAGGTGCACGTGTCCGGATATGGAATGGATAGAATAACGTCTCCGCCGTTGTTACAGAAGTGTAATTTATTATTCCATTGTTCGTTTTGACAGCTGATTGACAGCCTTAATTGCTTACCTGTCAAGCTTCCATTATACTCAACACGATTTATGACCCTCAGCTGCAACATAAAGTACCATGGAGCTGGGAGAGGGGGTGGGGGAGGGGTTGGGGGACCTCATTTGCATATGAATACACATCTGCATATTAAGTGGACTAGAAACCCTAAATCCCCCTATTTGTAATGTAAATATTTTTAATACATGGTATTTTAATCAAAATCGTTAGAGCCCCTTTTAGAAAATCGAACCTTTCGAAAAATGTTCGATGTATAGGATAGTTGGGGTGGGGGAGTTTCTTGAAAATTTTTCGTGTACCGTCTTTGCAAAGTACTGAACCTAAATACCAAGTCTGGTATTTATCCGAATTTTGAGTTATGTTGTTCGCAGACAGACAGACAGATACAGACACACACACCACACGCTTGCGCAACCTTTTTCTAAACAGGCTTTTTTGTTTCAAGCGTCTCAAAACGCACTTACGGTGCTTCTCTACCCACTATATAAAAAATTTAACTAAACTGAGTTTTATTTATGGACGCTTTTTAACTGCTGTGGTTCTTAGCGTCCCATTTTGGGCGTGAAAGACAGGTAATTTTGCTCAGAAGTCTCATTATCAGGCTTGAGGTTCTTTTACGTGCCGTAAATCTACGACAGACCACCAAATTTACTTCTCTTCCGAAGGAAGCCATGCTAAGGATTTTACGAAGAAAAAAAAAGAAAAGAAAAAAATAACATCGCCCTCCATCGGGTTTGTATTGCGACCTCGGGGACTAGAGGTTTGCATGGTAACCACTACACCACCGAGGACGATACCAAGTTTACTCGATGAGCTAAGCAATGCACGTAAACAGACTGAGGGGAAAAAACCAGTTTCAACGAGAAAATTGTCCAGGGGACCGAAATGTTGCAAATATTTGGAACTTGAAGCTACAGTTTTTTCCCGTGCAAAATAAAAGATATGATGCCTATCTAATGAGAAATAATCCAACTGAAGGTCTTGGAAATCGCAAATTCTAAACGTACCACAAGATGAATTCCGTGAGTGTACTGGTTGGTGCCGTCGGTTTATGCGGAGAAATAGTCTCCCTCCGACAAAGTAATACACTACGGTATAATTTAAATAGCATGATACTTCTGACACTTCTTGGAGGGGTATGCTTCCATGGCAACGTCCCCTCCACCGTTGCTCTAGGCAGTAAGGTGCTACCCTCCTTTCCCGTCGCTTACAAACTGAACTTTGAGGGGTAATACGCTGCCGATTTGGCGTGGTCTATTACTGCTCACTACCGTGATGTTCCAGCGAGCTGTTTACTATTCGGCGCGCTGCTAAACAGGTGACACATGCTCTAATACAACGTGGCAACGCAGTTCAACTTCTCCGCTTAGAGTGAAATGCCAGGAGTCTCAGGTTGTTTAAATGACACTGCAGTACAGAAATTTTGGGGAGAAATTGGGTAACTTTCAGTGGTATGTCATCCAAAGGCGACAACAACACCCGTACCTTTTTCACCAGACTGACAATGTTGAAGAGGTATCCGTATTTTTGACATGCCGGGAAATACGACAAAAGACAGGAAAGGAGGAAATCGGGAATGAAAAGAATGGAACAAGGGCGATGTTAACTGTTACAGCCGATTGTGGAAACGTGATCCCTTATGTCATTCTCAAGAGAACAGCCATGCAAACAAGAAGGAAAGAAAGAAAGGGGGGGAAGTCTTTTCTAAGGACTTGGTGATTTACTATCAGGAAAAAGGATGGATAAAAAAATTAAATTGAGTTTTATTCATGGACATTCTTTTAACTGCTATGGTTCTTAGCGTCCCATTCTATATTGGGCGTGAAAGACCGGAAATTTTGCTCAGACCTCTATATCAGGCTTGAGGTTCTTTTACGCGCCGTAAATCTACGACACGAAAATTATATATATACCGGATGAGCGTTCTAAGCCTGCGGATTGAGAAGTTATGTAGTCCCGGCCTTGTACAAGCTATGCCGTAAACACTGTCCACTACATCGCGTCGTATCAATTTCGGCCGAAATGACTGCTTTGCACCGCTGTGCATAGTGCCTTGCAGTCGTAGCGCAGCAGTGTGCACGTCGACCTTTAGTGATGAAAGTCCCAGGTTCAGGGGCGGCTGGTGACTCTGAACTTGGTGATTCACAAAATTATCCTTGCAATTTGAAATGTTTTAAGTAATAAATACGGAATAAGTTTCTCTATAGGCTGATTAATTTACGCAAATAAACAAGAAATGGGAATTCACAATATATAACACATGCACATTTCATAAAAAGTGTAGCATATAGCACTCACATATTTATAGAGAAAATCAGCCCTTCTCTCCTTCCTGCCAACAAACTTATCGATGACCAGCTCATTGAAGTTCTTGATATGCATGATGAAATCCCTTTCAATGGAATGCATGGCCAACGCAGATAACCTCTCTTCACACACTGAGTTACGCAGAAATGTTTTAATCCTTTTCAGAGTAGAGAAGCATCTTTCTGCCTCACATGTTGTCATGGGGATTGTTAGAATGACACTTAGTAGTTTAACAGATTACTAAAAGTGGAACATAAATTATTGGCCCTGAAAAACTCCATTAGTGGAACAACCCCAGTTATGTTTCTAAATTCTTCAGTACTACACATTGTGGAAAGTCCTGTAATCAGTTTCTTTTCTTCAATAAAAGAATATGTCTGAAGGGAAACTTTAACATGTTGTTCCGGGAATGAAATGTTATATTCTGAAAATCTGTCAGGTTAAAAGAGAAATGCTGCTCCCATATGAGCAACAAATCTGAACCTGTCTTTCATTTCAGTAATTATTACATCACACACTTCAGTGGCCTCTCGTTTTCTTTCAGTGTGTTTCACAATTTTTCTTTTCTTCATCACATTCTCATCAACTGCAGTGGAATTCTAATTTTGAGAATTTCCACCTCAAAATAATTAAATCTATCCTGGACCATTACAGGAGTACAGTCGCTCCTCTGAAGTTGGTTGTAGAAAATATTGACATGGGGCATAATTTTATGGAAGAAGGACAACCAAAATATGAAATCTGCATCACTCAAAATTCCAATAAAACCAGATGCTTGGAGAACACAACTTGAATTGGTGATTCTTTCGCATCTCCTTATGATTTACATACATTCTATTAACTCCTCCCTGTATTCGAAAACTGTGTTCACAGATCTAGATTGAAAGTTCCATCTCATTTGCACTAATCTTGGTAGCCGCTTCTGCACTACTTCTTCTAAAACTGAGTTCTCTGAGGAGAGTTAGAGAAAAAATCACAAATTCCTTGAAGATTTATGAAGAAAATTCGCACACTACTATTCGCTGATGCTGCATTTAACATAATTAAGTTTAACTGATGCGCATGGCAATGAATGTATTCTGCAGACCTGTACTTCTGTTTTATGATGGATTGAACGCCATTTTTCGACCCAGACATAACATTAGCCCCATCGTATGTTTGAGCAATCAATTTATGTTCACAGGCTAGCAAATTTCGATCACGTTCTGGCAATATACATGCAGCTGAGTTATCTCTTTTGTGCCCTATAGGATTCACAAAACCCCAGTACCTTTCCACTGGCTTATGGTTTACCAGATATCTATAGACAATTACCATTTGATACTTGGATGCTACGTCGCTGATTTCATCCGGTATGACAGGTAAAAATGGCGAATCTTTTATTTCTTTCGATATCTCCTCATGACAGACTTCAAGCATGCATTGCAAAATCTCATTTTGAATCATTTTTGACGTTCCCTTAAACACTGTTGCATTTTCCAAGTGGTTTTTCAGAACACAGTCTAACTCTGCACTGAAATTTAATAGTCTACGAAAAATACCACGGTTACTTGAAGTCGCTGACTCATCATGTCCTCGAAGAGCCAACTCAAAGGCCCCACAAAATCTAATGCAGTTAATAATAATGTTTCAAAACATATCTATTTTGAGCCACTTTGAACACTGCTGGTGTTCTTCAATTGCTCTCCGATATGCACTGCCCATCTGTTTTGCTATATTTACATTGCCAAACATAACAAGACTGACAGTATTTTTCATGTGCAACTTTGACGCTACATCCTTTTTGGCGCGGTCATAAAGATGCTGCAAATCATTCACCACCAAACAAAACGCAAGGAAAGCAAAACAGGGCGATTTTAATATCACAACCAAACATCCAATCATATTTTTCATGTATATCGCTGTTAAAATTCCTGTTAAAACTTCGTGTTTTTGTTTGAGCTACCTGAGTGATTTTTAGGTATGGTGTGGGCCTGCCAATGCGTTTAATTTAATTCTTTTCCTCCAAGTATAGCGTTGAAAACGGTTGCGTTAAAAGAGACTGAACGGAATTCATTGTTTCTCCTTATAGCAGCATTTACCTGTATTTAGCTAAATAAACTACTTTGATTCATAAATTAAAACCCGATACACACAACACGGCACAAACCACGTGGCATACAGGCAACGTAATGATCAGAGATGCAGTTCAGTAGATAGAAGACCGAAAGTAAGGTAAACATTTGCTGTGAATTCAATAGATGGCTCTGTGTATGGGACGAAACGAAAAGTATTGTTCCTGTTGATCATCCTATTCTATGCTCTCTGACAACTAGGTTAACCAACAACATGCAGCTTATGCCCCGCACCCCCCCCCCCCCCACCCATACACCGCTGCGCTCCCTTGGTTCGTCATTCCCTATACTTCACCATTATACCAATGTGGGTTGCAGCCGGGAGTGCACTGCACTACTTGGCACCTGCAAACAATACAACGCTTGCCGAAGTCCACTCCACAAGATCATGTCAGAATGATAACCGAAATGTATGAATCGTATACGTTATTTACATTAAAGAGAGAGCCAGGATTTTTTGTTGTAGCGCAAACGTGATACTATATTAAGAAGCTGCCCCTGCTCAGGTTCAAATACTGCCAATTGAAGGTATTTTTTATGTTTAGTAAATTTAAGGAGAACTGATAGTTTGGCATGAAAGTGTCGTTTCACTTAATTAGTTTAATTTCGCTACAATACAAATTGTTGCTTGTTAGAATTTGCTTTAATGAACATCATAAATAAATGTATATAATATTCTAATTATAACTTGCAAAACAATGCATCATTAAATGATATTTCACTATTTAAAGCTATTATTTCATACAAAAGAAAGGCAATCAATTGTTCTGAGGGTTTACAAAATGCAGTACATAAATACAAACTAGATAATGTTTGCAAGACCATATTATGATCGTTGAGAACCTCTGGTTCCCAAAGTAGTGCATTTAACAGTGACTATGACATCATGCCGGACTATCTTATCACCTTTACAATTTTCCCGTTTCCTCCATGTGGTTGTAATAGGTGTTCGAACTGGCTATCATGCCGGCGGATGCAAGATCTCAGTCTAACCATCATCTCCAGCCTAAACTGGCGCATCGTGGCCGGTGTGATGTCACGGCTGCTCCTCGTACAGTGGGCTTCAAATGTTTTCCAATGGGCCAAGGGGTGTAGAGGAAGAGGGGGAAGAAATTTCTTCTCGACTAGTCATGCCTAGCTATAGCCAGCGTGCCGGTATCGTCTTAAAGGTCACATTTACTTCTGTGTATGCATTCAGCGACCTGACTCTAAGAAGAAAGAAGACGAAACCAAATACTTTTATCTTTACTAGAACTATTCAAGCGAAATAAATTAACATATTCTTTGCATAATATGTTGTTTAAAAATCAAATATTGCACTCTTTATGCGGGAGCTACACAAGTTTAAGATTCCATAATTTTCTTGAGAAACAAGGTTCCCATAATGTATATCTTGTTGCTAGTAATAAATAATAATATTAATAATAATAGTTGCATAATTATCACCAATAGAACGTTCTACGCGTGCTCCAAGGGTATTTCTTACCTTGAATATAAGTTCGTTTTGCTTTTTAATTGTCATAGATATCGATCACAACGTTTAGCGCTAAGTGTGTAGTTCCATACAATTGGCACATTCAGTTCTGATAATATTCAAGTAATGTTTTTAAAAAATATGGCAGCAAAAGTAATATTAATGCCAAACTGTTGAAGCAGTTTGGAAAAAATTAAGTATAACATTAAATGTTCTTCAAAATGAGATATATATTGCGTTTGTTACTGAAAAACGAATAAAGAAAACAAAACATATTTGAAACATAATTCCCCTTATATGCACACTCACAAGTGAAAAGAAGGAAAAACCATGCCAGTCGTATAGTGGACGTAGAGTAAAAACACCTATTTAGGTATTGTATGCAAAATGCTAATAGATACGAGGAAACAACCTTTAGCGCAAAATATGCAGTTTCTATATAGCTGTTTTATTCGTTTAGGATAACATATAAGCTAAATTTCAAAATAGTGACCCGAAGTATTAATGCAGATAGGTTGATATGCTTTTGTTGCAATTGGTTCAATTTGAAAGCATTCTATTCTGAAAACTAAATTGCTTTTAAGTTACAAATCTGAAGATGCCCCCCCTCAAAAAAGGCTTTGTATTGCGATTCACGTTCTGAATTCTTAAAATACTTCTCTTCTCTTCTCTGGTCTAGAATGGAATGTGTAACGGAGGGGACTCGACCCCGATCCAGTAAATGAGGATATTGTGCTTGTGACCCTCGAGGGTGTGCTCCAGGGAGGGAAGGACGAGGTGAGAGACATCGGGCGGCCGGAACCAGGATTAACGGCACAGCAATGACAAAGTTCCTAACATTTCCAGATTGAGACGCCCTGACAGTTGGGCAGGCAAACCGGAGACCCCACCCCAAACAGAGCGTCCAACGCCCCCCAAGAAGCGATCCTTATACCCAGGCAACCAGCCGAAGACCGAGAGACGGATAGGTTCCACAGAGAGAATCCTTTTTCTGTGCCACGCCGCACCGGAATACCATCGCCGACACTTCCAATTCTGAAACAGACCTAACGGGGTTAAGGATGAATGAAATGAGGAATGGAACGATATTCGGAGGCTGAAAGAAATCATATCAGCATTCGCCTGACAACCCGGGAAAACTCTCGAAAAAAAACCGTGGGTTAGATTGGGCGGTAGCTGGGAAGCGAACTAGGGATCCCTCGAATGCGAGTCGCACGCGTTACCGCGGCGCCACCTGGATGTAAACTGGAGGATCCGTAGTTCAAATCCCGGCTATGACATTGAACTTTTCAATCTGATTCATCTTTCCAACCTTGTACTACACACGGCTTGAGTGAAAGAGTCTTCTTGTTAATTGAGATGAAACTGCAATTACAAACTTCGTTGTAAGTATAAGAGGAATGCAGAAGCTCAAACGATAGTCAGATTTTTATGTGGTGTCTTTGAAACTCCACGCTCTTTGCTTTACCACGAGAATTATGATTAGGAAGAATTATATTTAAATATAGATTAAATTATTATTTTAAATTGAACAAACTAACCTGTTGCATTCATATAACTTTCTCTTATCACCATTCTACAAATTCTTTTTTCTAAATCTCATTTTTCTGTCTACTTCTTATAATCGAGATAAACGTACAAATCACATTTAGCTCATCTGTGTGGTATGGCGGTCTGCCTCACATTCAAGAGGTCCCGAGTTAGAATCTCGGTTAAAGTGAAATACCTGGGTAAAGCTTTTTCCAGGGTTTCCTCTTATCCTGAGAAGATGAATGTTTGATTCTAATTTCTAGTGACCTCGGGCCCAATTCAGCATCATTTTAACCATTTCGTTCATTCACCGTCCGTAATGGCCTACCCGGTTAAAGGACTTCAATTAAATACCAAAAGAAAAAGTTCACATTTACATGTTTCGTTGTAGTATATGTAGATAAAGCGATAGTCACATTTTCAAAAAGCATGTCACTACGTGATGCTTTGAAATTCAATGCTGTTTATATGACCGCGACAAAAACAAAACGAATAGCGACTTCTCAGTTACAAAAATATTCAAACCAATAACAAAAAAATATCTGGGAATTAGTTAATCTCATAAAATATACAAACTGCGTGCTTTAACGGGGTCTGCATTTCTTGTGTATCTAAACTTTGTCCAATCTTTAAAGTTTACCAATTATACAAAAGTTATTCAGAATGAAGAAGGCTTTAGAGGCTCTTCTCAGTCAGTTCAAAATATATATTTCGTTTGTCATGAAAATATTTAAACAGTGAGTATTTTAATCAAAATCATTAGAGCCATTTTTAGGAAAATAAGTTTCGAAAAATTTTCGATTGAAAGGGTTGTTCAGAATGGGGGAATTTTTCTTGAAAATCCTTGTCACAACTTTGAAAGATGCTGAACTTAAATATCAAGTTCGGTAGTTAACTGACTTTTCGCTTTGGATTTATGTTGTACACAGAGACGCAGGCATATGGAGGTTTTGTCCTAAAATATGTGTTGCATTCGTATGATTTTCTGTACTCACTCTTCTTACAAAGCTTATTTTGCACCTATGTTATGTTAATACCCATAAACCTTCATCACTTATTTTCACAATTCGTTGTAGGTATAATCAGAACATATTAAGCAAAAGCGATAGCCAAATCCCTCAAAGCTGATCGCTACGTGATAACTTTGGATTGGTTGACTACGGAGGGGACTCGGCACTGATCCGCATATTGGGGCGTCTCCGGGAGGCAGGATGAGGCGAGACAAGACACCGGGCGTCCGGAACCAGAAAAAACGGCATAGGAATGGCAGGGTCCCTAAGTGTTCAGATAGAGACTCCCCGTCAGACGGACAGGCAGACCGGGGACTCCACCCAGCACAGAGGGTGTCCAACGCTCGTCAAGGAAGTTAGGATACTCCCGACAGGCAGCCGAAAGCTGAGGGACGGAGAAAGTCACAAAAAACATTATTTTCCCCTGCCACACTGCACCGAAACACCATCGCCGACACTTCCAACCCTGAAAGAGACCAACGGATGAAAGATGAAGGGAAATTAGAAGGGAGATGAAATGGAGGTCCGGAAATTCGGGGATGTGAGAATCCTTCCCAGCACTCGCCTGGCGACCCGGAACCCCCCCCCCCCCCAAGAAAACCTATGGGTCAGGAAGGTCGGCCAGAGGAATCCAACCCACGACCTCTCGAATGTGAGCCACAGGCGTGATAGCTTTGAAATTCTGTTCTCTTTGTATGAACACGAGAAAGAAAGAAAGAAAGAAAGAAAGAAAGAAAGAAAGAAAGAAAGAAAGAAAGAAAAACAATAGCTACTTGTAGTTGAGGGAAGTATAAAGTATTTGAAAACTTAAACTTATAACAAAGAATCTTTCAGAATGGGTAAAATATAAAAGTTATATGACAAATAAAAATGTTATTTTATATAAATTTTGTGCTTTAACAAGAACTACAGTTGTTGTGCGGTAAGATTTTGTCTGTCTGTCTGTCTATCTCTCTGTCTCTCTCTCTCTTACAATTTACTAATTATCGAAAATCATTGACAATAAAGACTAATTTACAGACTATAACTAGAAAATAAAATATATACATTCTATTTATCATGAAAATAGCTTAAAAATATGTACTTTAATCAAAATCGTTAAGAGTCATTTTGAAAGAATAATAATTTTCGAAAAATGTCGTAAAGGGTAGTTTGGGGTGGAGGATTTTCTTTAAAATCTCAGTGACGCATTCTTGGAAGAAGTTGAACTTAAACACCAAGTTCGGGTTTTAACTAAGCTTTTGTTTTTGAGTTATGCTATTCGTGGATACACACACACACACACACACACACACACACACACACACACACACACACACACACACACACTTGAACTATTGTCTAAAAATAAATTCATTGGATTCAGGGTTCACAAACGTGATTTCTGGTGAAATTCCGACATGGAATTCTCAGATAGAACACAATACTTTCTCTACCTACTGTAGCTACGTAGTAGAGAAAGTAAAAATGCTTACTTTGGAGTCAGGGGTTTCAAAACGAGAATTCTGTTGAATCTCGTTATTCAATTTTTGGATGGAATGGAATACTTTCTCTACTTGCTGTAACTACGTAGTAGAGAAAGTAAAAATGCCTTCTTTGGATCCAGGGAGTCTCAAAACGTGTATATCCGGTGAATCTCGTTATTCAGTTTTTGGGTGGAATACAATACTTTCTCTACCTCTTGTAGCTACGTAGTAGAGAAAGTAAAATGCTTTGTTTGTATTCAGGGGGTCTCAAAACGTGTATATCCGGTGAATCTCATTCAATTTTTGGGTGGAACACAATAACTTGCTGTAACTACGTAGTAGAGAAAGTAAAAACGCTTTGTTTGGTTTTAGGAAGTCCGAAAACGAGTATTTCCGTTCCGAGTATTAATCTCGTTATTAAATTTTTGGGTGGAATATAATACTTGATCTACTTACTGTAACTACGTAGTAGAGAAAGTAAAAACGCTTTGTTTGGTTTCAGGCAGTCTGAAAACGAGTATTTCCGTTCCGAGTATTAATCTCGTTATTAAATTTTTGGGTGGAATGCAATAATTCCTCTACTTACTGTAAGTGCGTAGTAGGGAAAGTAAATTCAATGGGCTCAAAACGTGTGTTTCCGGTGAATATTGTTATTCAATTTTTGGTGGAATACAATAATTCCTCTACTTACTGTAAGTGCGTAGTAGGGAAAGTAAATTCAATGGGGCTCAAAACATGTGTTTCCGTGAATATTGTTATTGAATTTTTGGGTGGAATACAATACTTCCTCTGCTTACTGTAAGTGCGTAGTAGGAAAAGTAAAAATGCTTTCTTTGGATTCAGTGGGTCTCAAAAAGTGTATTTCCTGTGAATTTCCCTACTTATTATAGGTAAATAGTAGAGACAGTAAAAATATGAGTTGTGGAATAGATAAGCGGCTGGTTGTCATTACGGCATCTTGCATGCAACCAAATAGGGAAAAGTGTAACTTAGATTGTAACTTTAAATAATTTCTGGCCTAAATTGTTGTCACGATGCACGGAAAAATCATACTTCATAAGGACATTATGAAAATAAACAACATATGTTAGTTAATAATGGGTAGAGAAGGCGGTAAATATATAAAAAGCCAAATTATTTTGTTCTAACACTTGCTTGTTATACAATATGATGCCTCTAATTCCTAAAAATTAGTATGTATACTGCTTATGTCACGGTGTTGTAATGTTATTGCTGTTTTCTTTTCACAGTTATTACATTCTTACAGCCAAGTCTAAGGGAAATGTGTTGGAATGATGTTTTGTTTAGCCTGTTACATTTCTTAACCTTCCTTGTAGAGCGGGTATGAGCTAAGATACCTGGAATAACCTCTCGATAAGCACCCCGCTTGCCCCGCTCCCGGTGCAACGGAAAACATTTGCAGCCGTCTATACACGATATCTTTAAGATAACCCCATAAGAATAAATCTAATGGGGTTAAATCTGGTGAGCGTGTTGGCCACCCTATTGGTCCATGCCATACGATCCATCGCTCAGGGTAGCTGGCATCGAGATAAGCCGTTACACGACGGGCCAAATAGCTGGCGCCCCATCATGTTGGTACGACATAGTCGGTTGTACAATGGCACTTCATCCAGGAGAGTAAGCACCTGGTGTTGTAGGAAGTGGATATAGCGATTACCAGTGAGTTTGCCATCATAAAAATACGGTTCTATTAAATGATCACCGAATATACCAGCCCAAACGTTGAAACCCCATCGAACTTGTAAGGCCGCCCTCGCATCCAATGTGGGGATTAACAGTGCTCCAGTAATGCATATTGTGGCGATTTACACGGCCTGTGTTATGGAAACCTGCCGTCTGTAAACAACACAGTTTCCACAAAATGTGGATCTTGTTCAGTTTGTCCTATTATCCATCTAGCGAACGCCGCTCTCCGTCTATGGTCTGGCTGCAGTAGCTCTGGTGTAGTTGAAAATGATAAGGCTGAAACTTTGTATGATGTATTCTCAACGCGGACGATTGGCTAATACTGAAATGCCTGTGAATGTCGCTCGTACTGTAATGCGGATGCGGAATGACAGTCAGTCACACGATCCGTCTTTGCTTGTCGCAGATAGGGTGATCTCTTCTGGATGTGTTGTCTTGTGCACTGTTTCTGATTCCAGAAGGCGGTTCGCAACTCGCAAAAACGCGTGATCTGTAGGAAGTGTTGTCTGCGGAAACCTCTGTTGGTATAGACGACGTGCTTCCGTTGCATTCTGCTGCTCTTCCCCGTATACTAACAGCATGTCCAAACACTCTATTCGAAAACATTGTTCCACGGTGAGCACGAATGGCCTAAACTTCGTATTTATAGGAAAATCCATTTTGTACGCATTCGGAAAGAAATCCTGATTTGCTAGAACGTTCTCGAAACATGAACAGGAATGAATAAAAAAAACTCAATTATTGAAGGCGTGATTTGAACTTCCGACCTTCACCATGACTTCCCAGCACGTTAACGAGCACCATCGTAGCCCTAATCAGTAGGCTGGTGAATGCGGTGTCAGCACTTGCATTTCGCATCGTCTGTAAAATGCAGGGTTGCCTAGTTACCAATTCGCAGGATGAGAAGACTCACGCAGTATATATATATATATATATATATATATATACATATATATTTTTTCTCAATGTTGCCGACGCTAAGAATTTGCCGCCCTGGGCCCGCGCCCATGTGTAAATACGGGGCTCATATAAACGTCCGGAGTAGGCCTACCCTTTACTATGCCTGACTTTTCCTGAAAACCCAAAGCTCCGAACGAAGTACCGGTACTTAACAAATGATCCAAAACACAACAGTGTGACTGTTGGCAGGCGTGACTGGTTGCGCTGCAGGATGACAATTCAGTTGATGTGAGATGCAGAGGACTTGTATCTTGAACCGATTCCCTTTTCATGTTTACTAAACTGCGTAAAACTACAATATTGTTTTAATCCGTGTGAAACTTCACAGGCACACTTTCAACACTTAACTCATAATACACAAAGACAATAAATGTACTAACATATTCTTTCTAATAAAAACGGATAGCGAAATTGTTTACCAGCGCACGCCCAACAGTGTACTATTTATAACGTGGCACGAGGAGCATTTGAATTACGGCAAGGGAGGGTAGTGTTGGCTGGATGAGTCAATGCTCCAGCAAACGTACAGGCTCTGTGCGGACGAAAAAGAGATTTATGTTGCCATGTCTTTTAAAACAATACGAAATTTAATAAAGTTTATATACGAATATAAGCTGATGATACTTAGGGGACTAGCCTAGTCCTACTAGTTCGGTGACAGCACGCCCCTGCTGGTTGGGATTATTGAAAACTGGCAGTTGACAGTCTACCTTACCGATGATCAATGTTTCAAGTCCCGGCTGTGTCATAAATTTCTCAAGTCCGATTTAACTTTGTGCTTACTCACGGCTAAATATGGAAAAACCATCATGAAAGCAGTAATATATAAGAACTAATTTCAAAATAAAATGTGCTATACTTAATTTGTTTTAAATTTAAGAGTTAAATGTAAACGAAAAGTTCTCTCTTCTCCACTCTCTTCGAACGGTGGTTTAAACCACTGTAATAGTAGATTATGATAAAATCTAAAATCACTTTTAACACGCGTGGCATATACACGTTTTAGACAGAGCTCGAATTTGTAAAATATCTATAAAATAATATTATATTGATTCGTGAAACCGGAAGAAATCACGTTTAGAACGAGATCGTGTGTAGCAGGATTCTTGAAACGAGAAATGACGTTAAAACGAGACCAACTTTCGTGTATATTGAGACGTCAAGACGCTTTTTAAGTGAGATTATTTTCAACATGTTTTACCTCACACCAGGCAATGAAGCGATTAAATGCTATATCATATTGATTTCTGGATTTTTGGGGTAAATAGTTCGAGTGCTATTCTTTCTGCTGCTTCTGTTATTTCACCTGGCTCTTCCATTCCAGTTTCTTCTGAATTCATAATTACTCTTTATGTAGGTTATACTAGATACTAGTGTGATAAAATAAAGCTTTTAGCTCGTGTGCACTATGTTAAAAGTCCTACTTTTAGGCCATGCTGCCTAAAAAGGAAATTAAAATTTGTATTATTATTGAACAACATATGTACATAGTACCCACCTCCGTGGTGTGGAGGTGGCGTATCTGCTGGCGTACCCTGTTCAAATTTCGGTTAGGAAGTACTAAGTTTCATAACAACCAATTCGGTTATAAATACTTATGAATTCGCGTAATACCTATTGATATTACTTATTCATCCAGAATCGATCATTACCCGAAAATTTTGGTTAACGGTTCGTTATTATAGAGTGCGTTCGTTATATGCCGGGCTGCGGATCGCGCGAATGCGTGCTCCGCGCACTTTCTTTTACCCTGCGGGGTTTCCGTTCTAAAACTACTTGTTACTTACGAGCGATAGTACATGCACTCTCAGTACTAACCTTGTTGTAAGTTGTGTTGAAAGCGGTGTCCATATGCAGTGAGATATTCCTGGCATCTTTGGATAAAATTTTCATTCACATGGAAATTCGTCTATGGTGTGGGGATATAAACTTCTCTCTATTTTATTCGGTTTTTATATATGTATCGTACATAAAAATTCTTTGTTCAAGCGTGAATTTTTCGGGAGGTACTTCAGTGGACTAATAACAAAACAAGAACAGCGACAATAATAAAGTAATTCTCATTCACACATGTTTGAATAAGCTTCCACTTTTGAGGTGCACAATGAACAAACTCAGATCTTTACAGCTCGAACTGAATGCAGGAACTCGCACAGTATAACACAGCTGGTAAACGTAACCTTAAGCGGGCCATTCACCACTAGTGTGCTAGCGAGCTAAGCATATATGCGATATATGGCTCGGCTATAAATCGGACGCATGCCATGAAGGTAAAGATAGTTTATAACGGCGGATTCAACTGAGTGCGGAGGAAAGACAGCGGCTGCCGTGTGGGTCCGGCGTAAACCGCATGAGTAAATATTATGCATGACTTGGTTTATTTTAGTAAGGCAGGACTGATGAGAGAGAACTTATTAAAATGGGGAGAAGCGGGAAAACTTCAATATTGGACGTGTCACAGACGTGCTACGAAGTGAAAGGCCTTAACTCTACCGGAAATGTGTGTGTTGCAGTGGCCGAATAGGTTGTTAGATCGCCGATGAAACTAAGAAGAAAATGTACCTTTGCCCCCACGTATTATCAGTATGCTTACAAAGATTTTAAAAAACTGATGCGTTACATTCACATGATTTTCTCTACCCTCTACCGCTTATTAGTGGGTATATAGATTATTCTTACAAACGTTTATTTTCCTATCTACTTCATTTTAATCAAGCTAAACTTTTCCGGAAATAGCTACCTTACACATTTCGTTATAGATACAAATGAAATAGCAATAGTACTGTGCAACAGCGAAGTTGTATATTAAACGAAAGTAGCCAATTCTTATAGTATTTGTGGTGCTAATAGTCAATATGAAAAGTAAAATTGAAAATTAGCACTAGCTTTTATTTTATATAGAGCGGTGACAGTTATATATTTATGGAAATTTGTACTAAGGTACTGCTATATTGGAGTCGCAATGTTGTTTTAGTTGTAAATAATTACATATTCTAAGTTCGATGGATTAGTTTTCATAGTAGTGAAAATTACCCATCCACAATATTTTGAGTTTGGTTACTTTTTTCCCCCAGACGAATGTGCTACGGGATTTGAAGTTTAAGACTATAGTCTACTTACATTTGTGGGGAAGATTTAGTAAGTGTAATTTCCTTGGACCCAAAAATGCCCGCGAAGTTGTGTGAATAATGCTGATACTTTTGCTATGTTTGTGGGAAAATGACTTTATATCAAAGGCAGGGAATAACATCCTTAATTAAAAAGCCTACCACAGTGGTAGGCTTTTTAATTTAGAAAGAAAGAAAAGAAAAGAAAAGAAAAGAAAGAAAAGAAAAGAAAAGAAAAGAAAAGAAAGAAAAGAAAAGAAAAGAAAAGAAAGAAAAGAAAGAAAAGAAAGAAAAGAAAGAAAAGAAAGAAAAGAAAGAAAAGAAAGAAAGAAAAGAAAGAAAGAAAAGAAAGAAAGAAAAGAAAGAAAGAAAGAAAAATGAAAAAAGGCGGAAATTTGTCTATCCCAACATTCCGTCTGCTATGCGTTCAGTTCCACATGGAACGAAATACCGATACCGGAACCACCATATGTATACGATTTACATGTTGATATTGATGACGAGGAGGAAAGCAGTTACACTGAAATTCAAAATCCTAGTACATGGAAGGACCGTAAGTATATTGCGAATATGCCTTCTGATGAGGCTCAAATTTTCCCAAAATGAGCTAAGTGATCTCATAAAACATTTAGACCTTTCCAAAAGTGAAGCCGAGCTTTTAGCATCTCGATTGTAACAATGGAATTTACTGGAAGAAAATGTAAACATTTCAGTCTACCAAAAGAGGGATTATAAGCTCAGGCCTTATTTTACTATACAAGATAAACTTGTGAGATTAGCAAATTTACAAGTCTAATGGAAGATTCTGGGATAAATTACAACCCAGGACTGGAGACTTTGCATGGACTTCTCCAAAGTGAGCTTAAAAGCAGTGCTTCTCTATTATTGGTAATGAGCTTGCTTCAGTCCCAATTGGATATGTTCAAATGAAAGTGTCTTATCATGACATGAAACTTCTGCTTGAGGCTATTTAGTACCGTAAACATAAATGGAAAGTCTGTGATGTAGAAGTTGTTGCACTGTTACTACGTATGTAATTAGGGTATACCAAATACTGTTGTTTTATTTGTGAGTGGGATAGCAGAGCCCGTGCATCTCACCACAAAAAACAGATTGGTTTATCAGAAAATCCCTTAAACCAGGTGTGAAGAACATTAAAAATCAGTCGCTGGTTTATCCTCAAAAGTTATTGCTTCCACCATTGCATATCAAATTAGGGCTCATGAAAATCTTTGTAAATGAAATGAATGGGACATGAGGATGAAGCTTTCAAATATTTAGGAGGACAATTCTCACGATTAAGTGAAATCAAGATTAAGGAAGGTATTTTTGTAGGGTCGCAGATTCGGCAGCTTTTAAAGGATCACTAGTTCGATGAAATCCTCCACGGCAACGAAAAGGCGCAAGGGAAACTTTTGAGAATGTCTGTTCACAGTTTTTGGATAAACAGAGAGCACTAACAACAAGGAGGTTATAGGCGAAATGCTGACATGTTATGAAAAGCTAGGTTGTAACATGTCTTAAAATTAATTTTCTTCTCCGAAAACAATGCATCAGTAAGTGATGTACGCTTTCACCAAGACATTGCAGTAATGGAGAAGAGGTATGCAGAGAAGTGGACCCCTGCAATTTTAGCAAGCTACTGCTGGACTATCACCAGATATGCGCCAGAGACCTATAAACGGCAAGGGAAGCGAAAACGTTCAACTTAAGTTACGTGAATTAAATGTTGTTACTGGTAAAACTAGAGTAGTTACAGCGTAGTGTTTGAAAAATGTATTAAATTTTCTACTACTTCATTTTATTCCGTATGGAGTTACCTTAGTACCTAGGGAATTCTGATTAATTAGTTTATTATATTTATTTATTTTTACCTTGCATTAATTGTATTTCTGCAATTAATTTCCATTCTTTGAAGGATTTTGAATTTTATATCTTCAAATATTGATAGTAATTGTCATTTGGCATAAGTTCTTAGTATTTCAGCAATTATTTCCCTCAAAATTTGACAGAACTGTTCCATTTTCTTATTCTGTAAATATTTGTCGAGTACTCACATACGAGGGCGGATTGATAAGTCCATAACTTTGACGGGAGATAGCATTCTAATCACAGGTTTCTTGTTTGCAACCAAGTCATACACCTATTCTGGGTACGATCGCAAAAATTCGTCATTTGTTTATTAGAACATTTTTGAGAGCGTCTAAAATAAGCAGATGTGTGTTGCTTCGTAGAAAATGGAGAAAAGTGAATTTCGTGTTCTGATAAAGCACTACTTTTTGCGTGGTAAGACGGTGAAGGAAACGGAAGAAAAACTGAACAAGTATTATGGGAACTCTGCTTCATCACACGGCATGGTTCACAGAATTTTGCTGTGGATGTTCGAGCACAAGAGATGCCGTGTGCACAGGAGGGCGATGGATTTTTTCGAGCTTAAAAATCCTTAGCATGACTTCCTTCGGAAGGGAAGTAAAGCCGGTGGTCCCGTGTCGTAGATTTACGGTACGTAAAAGAATCCCAAGCCTGATAAAGAGGATTCGAGCAGAATTGCCGGTGTTTCACGCCCAATATAGAATGGGACGCTAAGGACCACAGCAGTTGAAGAGCGTCCATAAACAAAACTCAATTTAACAGAAGAAATAGTGTACAAAGTTCACGATATTGTGTTGGAAAATCCGTGAGATAGCCAAGACCGTAAATATCTCGAGTGAACGGGTGTATAACATTCTGCACGAATTTTTGGTAATGAGAAAGCTGTCAGCAAGATGGGTGCCGCGACTGCTCACATTTCACAGGAATGTACGAACATTTCCAGAGCAAGCCAAACGAGTTTTTGCAGCGTTATATCACGGTTGATGAAACTTGGATCCATTACTATCAACCTGAAACCAAACAACAATCACAGCAGTGGATTTCCTTCGCGAATCTGCTCCAAAGAAAGCGAAAACCATTCCGTCGGCAGGAAAAATCATGGCAGTTGTCTTTTGGGATTCACAAGGGGTGGTAGATATCCACTACCTGGAAAAGGGTAAAACGATCAGAGGTTCATATTATGCCGCAATGCTGGATCGGTTTCACAAGAAACTGTTATAGAAACGACCCCATTTGGTGAAGAAAATGGTTCTCTTTCACTAGGATAACGCACCCGCACACAAGTCAGCCATTGCCATCGCAAAATTTGTGGAATTGGGCTACGAACTGTTACCTCACCCGCCATATACTCCAGATTTGGCTCCTAGCGACTTATTCCTCTTCGCAAACCTAAAACATTGGCTCGCTAGGAAGAAATTCACATCCAGTAAACACATCATGGAAGAAATCTCATATTTTACAGACTTCGAAAAATCATATTTTTGGAAGGGTTAAAAGATTGGAGAAACGTTGGACATTGTGTATTGAATTGAAAAGAGACTATACTGAGAAATAAAATTGATTTTTTTTGGAAAAAATTATTTTATTTAAAAAGTCACTGACTTATCAATCCGTCCTCGTAGGTACGTATTTTCGCATAGTAATTAAAAGTACCTTTTTCCAAAACTAGAGCTATGCTATGTTTTTGATAGTCATATTTGTTCATGTTACACTACAATGAATATAAAAATTCCAAAATACAGCAACTTACATACTTTTCGAAAAAACTGTTGCACAGTGTAATTTGTAGAACGAACCGAAGTTCCGCATGCAGCTATAAAACCAAAGATAATCGATAGTAATTTTATGGATTTCATGCTTATCATTTCAAGTGAAACTGAGTTGTGACTCGTGTCAAAAACCTACATTTCTTTGACACATTTCACGTAAAGCAAAATGTTAGTTCTTTTTTAAGCATAGCAGTCAGCAACAACTTGTCAGAACTGCGAGCCAGAGTTGTAGTTATTTTAAGTAGTAGTTATCCATCGGTGGGAAAAAAAGGCATCTGATGATACATTCACATGACTTTCCCTACTCTCTATCGTTTGTTACTGAGCATACAACTATGCTTACTAAGCTTATTTTTATATCTGCTACGTTCTAACCAAACTAAACCGTTGCAGAAATAACTACATTACACATTTGGTTATGCATGCACTACGTGATCAAAAGTATCCGGACACCTGGTTGAAAATAGCGTACAAGTTCGTGGCGCCCTCCATCGGCAATGGTGGAAGTCAAAATGGTTTTGGCCCACCCTTAGCCTTGATGACAGCGTTCACTCTTGCAGGCATACTTTCAATCAGGTGCTGGAAGGTTTCTTGGGGAATGGCAGCCCATTCTTTACGGAGTGCGGAACTGAGAGGTATCGATGTAGGTCGGTGAGGCCTGGCACGAAGTCAGCGTCCCAAAACATCCCAAAGGTGTTCTGTAGGATGCAAGTCAGGACTCTGAGCAGACTAGTCCATTACAGAGACTTTATTGTCGTGTAACCACTCCGCCACAGCCCGTGCAGTATGAACAGGTGCTCGATCCTGTCGAAAGATGCAATCGCCACCCCCGAATTGCTCTTCAACAGTGGAAAGCAAGAAGGTGCTTAAAATATCAATGTAGGTCTGCGCTGTGATCGTGTCACGCAAAACAACAAGGGGTGCAAGCCCCTCCAGGAAAAACACGACCACACCATAACACCACCACCTCCGAATTTCACTGTTGGCACTACACACGCTGACAGATGACGTTCACCGGGCATTCGCCATACCCACACCCTGCCATCGGATCGCCACATTTTGTACCGTGATTCGTCACTACACACAACGTTTTGCCACTGTTCAATCGTGTAATGTTGACGCTCCTTACATCAAGCGAGGCGTCGTTTGGCATTTTCCTGCGTGATGTGTGGCTTATGAGCAGCTGCTCGACCATGGAATCCAAGGTTTCTCACCTCACGCCTGTCATAGTACTTGGAGTGG
Organism: Deroplatys truncata; assembly: GCA_030765065.1. Lineage (NCBI taxonomy): Eukaryota > Metazoa > Arthropoda > Insecta > Mantodea > Mantidae > Deroplatys > Deroplatys truncata. Next base: position 18,948,955 of record CM060982.1, read on the forward strand.
ATCCTGATGCAGTTTAGAATTCCTTTTTGATGGTCTGGATAGGTGTCTGTCTATTACCCTTTACGGCCCTCTTCAAATGTCGGCGGTCTCTTGTCAGTCAAGACGAGGTCAGCCTGTACGCTTTTGTGCTGTACATGTCCCTTCACGTTTACACTTCACTATCACATCAGAAGCAGTGGACCTAGGGATGTTTAGGAGTGTGGAAATCTCGCGTACAGACTTCTGACACAAGTGACATCCAATCACCTGACCACTTTCGAAGTCCGTGAGTTCCACGTAGAGTCCCATTCTGCTGTTTCACGATGTCTAATGACTACTGAGGTCGCGGATAATGAGTACCAGGCGGTAAGTGGCAGCACAATGCACCTAAGATAAAAACGTATGTTTGTGGGGGGTGTCCGGGTACTTTTGATCGCATAGTGTACAAAGAGAAGAAAGATAATCAAATGTTTAAGAACTGGACGCTATATGCTGGCCTTAAAATTCCATACTGTTTCTATGCAATCGCGAGAAACAACTGAATGTCGAAAGGACTTTAAAGAATCACCAAGAAATGAGCAATTCGAACCATTAATAACGAATATCTCAGAAATGGCTTATGCCACAAAAACTTATTTTAAATAAATTGTATGTTTTAAAGAGATCTACATTCCTTGTGTAGTACGTTTTCGTCTATCGCTTAACGTTTATCAGTTATGCAAGACTATACAAAATTCCTCCCGAATGAAGAGGACTTCAAATGCTATTCCCAGAAAATTCAAGATATACATTTTACTTGCCATGTAAATATTTTTAATATATATTTTATTCAAAACCGTTAGAAGCATTTTTTTAGAAAATCAAAATTTTCGAAAAATGTACCATGTAAAGTATAGTTGGGGTGGGGAGGTTTCCTTGAAAAATCTTAGCGTCTCATCCTTTGAAGATACTGAACTTAATTACCAAGTTTGGTACTTATCCGACTTTTCGTTTTTGAGTTATGCTGTTCACATACACATACCGACCTTTTTCTAAAAATTTTTTTTTTCCCCCTTTGGGATTCAGGGGACCTCAGAACATATATTTCCGTGAAATTGCGACATCGAATTTTTGGGTAGAATACAATACTTCCTCTATTACTACACCTGGTAGAGAAACTAAAAAAGAAAATTGACAACCAAGAAAGGCAAGTGGAGTGTGGTTGAAACAAATCTGCAAAATGTGGCACATCTGAACGCTTAATGAAGAAACAGAACTGACCCTGATACAATGTTGGAGAACTTACGTTATCTTAATGGCAAATGAATTGGATTTCAGAGAAATCAACCATAGGCAAGTTCAAATGCGTAACATTGCGACAGTCCTATGTCTTCTGTGTACGCCGTGACGCATGCGCTGCAACTTTTAAGCGTTTACTGTGTCCAAACTAAGCTTTCGCCCCAAACAACACACCCCAAAATGCCACTAGATTTAGCAGGTTGAAAACAAATCGGTCACCGGGTGCTAACGTAAATACTGCCTTATAGGAAATAAATAACGTTGATGAATCCAGTGGATTCAAATATTCAGTTTCAATCCTGCACTATACTTGTATAAAATGTGGTAGACGATCTGACCTTCAATTCTAAAGTGAAGCTCGAACAAACATGAAGACGAACCGCTTAAAACCTCAGGTAAGCACCTATACTTATACGAGGGGCACTATTTATATTTTGAGCCTTGGCAACCCTGAATGTTGTAGGTGCCATCTGACGTTTCCAATGGAAAGTTTGACATGTTTGACTATAATCTACTTCAAACATTTTGTCAACAGATCGTCATTTGTTTACATTAACTTGAAAGTTGTGTCAACAAAAACTTGGAATTAACTCGTGAAAATGTTCGTGCAATGATTTATTACGACTTTCGACGTGGATTATCAAGAACAGAGTGCATCGATCAACTAACTTCCACATTTGGCGATGAAGCTCCATCCTTTGCCACTCTGAAACGCTGGTAGAACGAATTTAATCGTGGCCGCCGTTCGCTTAATGATGAAGTTCGTGAAGGTCGTCCAAAATCAGTTGTGCCAGAAAACATTGATGTTGTGCAAAAACTAATAATGAAATATCGTCATGCGACATATTGTGAGATTGAAGCAACCCTAGGCATCAGTTCCACCAGCATATATAAAATATTGCATGATTATTTAGCCGTGTAAAAGGTTTGCTCTCGTTGGATCCCACATAACTTGACGCAATCTCAAAAAGATGCTCGTGTCGATTGGTGTACAAAAATGCTCAAGAAATACAATGGCGGTGCCTCAAAAGACGTATATAAGATTGTAACAGATGACGAATCATGGATCTATGCGTATGATTCGGAACATAAACAGCAGTCGTCTGTATGAGTGTTTCAAGATGAAGCAAATCCAACCAAAGTTGTTCGCACTCGAAGCACTTCGAAGCAAATGGTCGCCTGCTTTTTCAGCAAAACTGGCCATGTGGCAACAGTACCTTTAGAGGAACGTGAAACGGTCAATGCCGAATGGTACACAACCATTTGTTTGCCGGAAGTCTTCGGTGAAGTAAGGAAAACCAACAAGAACCGTAGGATCGTTCTTCAGAGCATTTGAAAGCTCAAAAAATCCAATTGATGAGTCATCCGCCATACAGTCCTGATTTGGCACTCAATGACTTCTTTTTGTTCCTGAACATCAAGAATAAATTGCGTGGACAACGATTTTCGTTGGCAGAAGAAGCCGTTGAAGCCTTCTAAAACCATGTTTTGGAGGTGTCTCAAAAAGACTGGAATAAATGCTTTGACTAATGGTTCAAACGGATGCAAGGTATTGAACATAAAGGAGAATATTTTGAAAAACAATAAGCAGTTTTCAATCAGAAATTACTTTGTTTTAATTATTAGGCTCAAAATATAAATAGTGCCCCTCGTACTAGAAACATCAAGAAGCTTTCTTTGCGCGCATATCACATAATGTGGTTCTGAATCAGACAATTGTAAGTTGAAAGAATCTGTCATGATGAATAACTTTTTTCTTGCAAAACAAATTTGAATGGCAATATACCTGTTATGGACTTATGACACCAGTATCTTCCTTCGTTCATCTCTGCAGACGAATACAGTCATGTATTTCTCATAAGGCATCACAAGCACCAGTTTTTACTTTCTCTACCACATATACAGTAAATAGAGAAACTATCATATTTCACCCAAAAATTCAATAGCGAGATTTCATACATGTATTGCGGTCCCTTGAATAAAAATATTTTTACTTTCTCTACTACGTATAGTAAGTAGGGGAAGTATTGCATTCCACCCAAAAATTCGATACCGAGATTTCACCGGAAATACATGTTTTGAGACCTCCTGAATCCAAAAAAATCTGATGTGTTACACTCACATGACTTTCTCTACTCTTGTGCAAACTATTTTTACAAACGCTTATTCTCCACATGCTTCATATTAATCGAGATATCGAGATGTCAATCTTATTGATAAGTTTCTTGTAGATGCAAGGGGAATATGGTAGCTTTTAAGCGATAGTCAAATATTTTAACGCTGGTTGCTATGTGGCGAATTCCATTCTCTTTGCATGTTCAGGACATAAAAAAATGAATAACGAATTTGAGAAAAAGTATAAGTATTGGAAAATTTAAGGAAATAACAAGCAATATCTCGAAAACGGTTCACTCAACAAAAGAAACGTATATGACATAAGTTGTGTATTTTAACGCGATCTACATTTTTTGTGTAGTAAAATTTTGTCTATCTCTTATGGTTTACCAGTTATGCAAAAGTCGTTCACAATGAAGAATATTTTTGGAGACATTCCCAGAAAATTCGAGATATACATTTTATTTGTCATGACAATATCTTAAACATATGATATTTTAATCAAAATCGTTAGAGCCGTTTTTGAGAAAATTAAAATTTTCGAAAAATGTTCCATGTAAAGGGTAGTCTGGGGTGGGGGGATTTTCTTGAAAACCTTCGTGTCGCATCTCTGGAAGATACTGAACCTAAATACCAAGTTTGGTGTTTATCCGACTGTTCGTTTTTGAGTTATGCTGTTCACAGACACACAGACACACAGACAGACACACACACAGACAGACACACAGACACACAGACACACAGACAGACACACACACGGACATGTTTCCAAAAATGCTTTTTTTGGATTCAGTGATTCTCAAAACATGTATTTCCGGTGAAATCTCGGTATCGAATTTTTGGGTGGAATGCAATACTTCCCCTACTTACTATACGTAGTAGAGAAAGTAAAAAGCATTTTTGGAAACATGTCCGTGTGTGTGTCTGTGAACAGCATAACTCAAAAACGAACAGTCGGATAAGCACCAAACTTGGTATTTAGGTTCAGTATCTTCCAGAGATGCGACACGAAGGTTTTCAAGAAAATTCCCCCACTCCAGACTACCCTTTACATGGAAGATTTTTCGAAAATTTTAATTTTCTCAAAAATGGCTCTAACGATTTTGATGAAAATATCATATGTTTAAGATAATGTCATGAGAAATGAAATGTATATCTCGAATTTTCTGGGAATGTCTCCAAACGTATTCTTCATTGTGAACGCCTTTTGCATAACTGGTAAACCATAAGAGATAGACAAAATTTTACTACACAAAAAATGTAGATCGCGTTAAAATACACAACTTATGTCATATACATTTCTTTTGTTGAGTGAACCGTTTTCGAGATATTGCTCGTTATTTCCTTAAATTTTCCAATACTTATACTTTTTCTCAAATTCGTTATTCATTTTTTTTATGTCCTGGACATGCAAAGAGAATGGAATGCGCCACATAGCAACCAGCGTTAAAATATTTGACTATCGCTTAAAAGCTACCATATTTCCCTTGCATCTACAAGAAAATTACCAATAAGATTGACATCTCGATATCTCGATTAACATGAAGCATATGGAGAATAGGCGTTTGTAAAAATAGTGTGTACAAGAGTAGAGAAAGTCATGTGAGTGTAACACATCAGATTTTTTTATGTCCTGGACATGCAAAGAGAATGGAATGCGCCACATAGCAACCAGCGTTAAAATATTTGACTATCGCTTAAAAGCTACCATATTTCCATTGCATCTACAAGAAAATTACCAATAAGATTGACATCTCGATATCTCGATTAACATGAAGCATATGGAGAATAAACGTTTGTAAAAATAGTTTGTACAAGAGTAGAGAAAGTCATGTGAGTGTAACACATCAGATTTTTTTTTACGAAAACGTCGTGTGTATCTGTGAACAGCATAATCAAAAGCGAAAAACGGATACAAAACTTGGTATTTAGGTTCAGTTCTTCCAAGGATGCGACATGATATTCAAGAAAATCCCCGCACCCCAAACTATCCTTTACATGGAACATTTTTCAAAAATTTTTATTTTCTAAAAAATGGCTCTAATGATTTTGATTAAAATACCACATATTAAAAATATTTACACAGCAAACAAAATGTCTCTCTTGAATTTACTGGGAATAGCCTTTGAAGTCTTCATTCGGCAAGACTTTTGTATAATCTTGCGTAACTGGTAAATGTTAAGCTCTAGACGAAAACGTAGATCTCTTTAAAACAAACAATTCATTTCAAATAACTTTTTTGTGGCATCAGCCATTTCCGAAATACTCGTTACTAATGGTTCGAATTGCTCAATACTTAGTCATTGTTTTGAAAGTCCTGTCGATTTTCAGTTGTTCCTCATACCACAATATCATGGAAGGAGTATGGAATTTTAAGACCAGCTTATAGCGTTCAGCTCTAAAACATATGACTATTATTATATGTATTCGTATTATTTTCTCTCGGAATGAGCATATTAAATGATATAAACTTACTTAACGATTTTCTTTAAACACTACGTACTTTGCAAAAATAAAAAAGTTTCATCATCGGATTTGAACGAAATATTGTATTCCGCCCAGAAATTCGGTTCCTAGATTTCACCGGAAATAATTGTTGTGAGGCTACCTGAATCTCTCCCAAAAATAATTTTTACTTTCTTTACTACGTATAGTAAATAGAGGTGGTGTTGTATTCTACCCAAATATTCGATGTCTAGATTTGACAGGAAATATATGTTTTGAGGCCTCCTGAACCCCCAAAAAACTTTTAGAAAAAGGCCCATGTGTAAACAGCATAACTCAAAAGTGAATCGGATAAACACCAAACTTGGCATTTAAACTCATGATGCGACACGAAGATCTTCAAAAAAAGTTCCCCTACCCGTTTTACATGGAACATTTTCGAAATTTTTTATTTTCTAAAAAAAATGACTAACGATTTTGATTAAAATACATATATTTAAGATATTTGCATGCCAAATAAAATGTAGGTATATCTTGGATTTTCTGGGAATAGCCTATGAAGTCCTTTTATTCCGAAATATTTTTGTGTAACCTTGTATAACTGGTAAACGTTAGGCGATAGACGAAAATGTACTACATAAATAATGCAGATCTCTTTAAAACACACAATTTATTGCAAATAAAGTTTTTTGTGATGTATGGCATTTTCGACACATCCTTTATTAAGGGTTCGAATTGTTCAATTCTTTTAAGTCCTGTAGATTTTTATTTGTTTCTCGCGATTACATGAAAAGAGTATGAAATTTTAAGGCCAGCATATTACCATTCTTAAACATTTGACTATGGTTCTCCCCTTTGTATCTGTAACGAAATGTGTAATGTAGCTGTTTCTGTAAACGCTTATCTCGATAAAATGAAGCAGATAGAAAATAAGCTTTCGTAAGAGTGGCTTGTATATTCACTTATAAACGATAAAGTCGCGTGAATGTAACACGTCAGCTTTTTACTTTCTCTAGCACACATATCTACTAGATGGAGAATATATTGCATTCCACCGAAAATTCGATACCAAGATTACACAGGAAATACATGTTGTGAATCCCCTGAAAAAAAATTACTTTCTCTGCTTCTCACATAGTAGGTAGAGAAGGTATTGCATTCCACACAAAAATTCGATGAGGATTTCACCGGAAATGCGTGTTTTGAAGCACCTTAAATAATAATAATAATCATCATAATAATAAAGCATTTTTACAAAAAGGTGCGTGTGTGTGTCTGTAAGCACTCAAAAACGAAAGATCGGATAAATATCAAACTTGGTATTTGGATTCAGTATCTTCCACTGATGCAACGCGAAGACAACACTACACAACATATACCGCACCAAAAATGCAGGGCTCTAAAACACAATTTATTCTAAATAAATGTTTTTGTGCCATCAGCTATTTCCGAGATATCCGTTATTAATGGTTCAAATTGTTCAATTCCTATTCATTATTTTAAAGTCTTGTCGATTTTCAGTTGCTTCTCGCGATGTCATGGAAACCGTATAGAATTTTAAGGCCAGCGTATAGCGTCCAGTTCTAACACATGACTGTCGCTATTCCCTTTGTATGTGTAAAGAAATGTGTAAGCAGCCGTTTCCAGAAAGGTTTGTCGTCCTCCGTGGTGTTGTGGTTACCATGCTAACCTCTAGTTCCCAAGGTCGCGGGTTCAAACCCGGCGGAGAGCGATTGATTTTTTTTGGGCGTAAAAATCCTTAGCATAGCTTCCTTCGGAAGGGAAGTAAAGTCGGTGGTCCCGTGTCGTAGATTTACGGCACGTAAAAGAACCTTAAGCTTGATAGAGGCCTCTGAGCAAATTACCAGTATTTCATGCCCAATATAGAATAGGACACTAAGGACCACAGCAGTTAAAGGGCGTCCATAAATAAAACTCAATTTAATTTCGGAAAGATTTATCTCAATTAAAATGGAGTACAAGGAAAATAAAACTTTCGTAAGAATAATTTCTATACTCGCCAATAAGCGATAGAGGGTAGAGGAAGTCATGTGAATGTAACGTAAGATTTTTACTTGCTCTATCATGTGCGTAGTAGGTAGAGAATGTATTGCATTCCACCCAAAATTTCGTAATCGAGTTTCCACCCGTAATACGTGTTTTGAAGCCCCTGAATAAAAAGAAATCATTTTTAGAAAAAGTCCGTGTGTGTGAACAGTATAGCTCGAAAACGAAAAGTCGGATTAATACCAAACTTGATATTTAAATTTAGTACCTTCCTAAGATACGACACGGAAATTTTGAAGAAAATTTTCCCACCCTAAATTACCCTTTACATCGAACATTTTTGGAAATTTCTTATTTTCTAAAAAATGGCTGTAACGATTTTGATTAAAACACCATGTGTTAAAGACATTTATTGACAAATAAAATGTATAGCTTCAATTTTCTGGGAATAGCTTATGAAGTCCTCTTCATTCGGAAAGAATTTTGTATAATCTTCTTTAAGTGGCAAACGTTAATGGATGAAAAAACATACCACACAAAAATACAGATTTCTTTAAACCACACAATTTATTTCAAACAAACCTTTTTTGTGGTATAAGCCATTTACGAGATATCCGTTAGACCTGTTGATATTCAGCTGTTTCTCTCGAGTGTATGGAACTTTACGCTCAGCCTTCAGCTTTTAAACATTTGCCTATCGCCAAACCCCTTTGTATCGTAACGAAATGAGTAATGTAGCTATTTCTGCAAAGTTTTATCTCGATTAAAATGAAGTAGATAGAAAAATAAGCGTTCGTAAGAATAACTTGCATACGCACTAATAAATGATACAGGATAGAAAGAGTCATACCTCAAACACGTTACATGGAAAATTCTTACATATATGTGTCGTCCCCCTAAAGAGTGTGGCCTAGATCACTTCATTCGAGCAACAAGTAGTGATTAATTCTTTCTTTAACATTCTGGACTATTGTACTTGCATTATTTACTCGATTTGATAATTTTATTAAAAAAGGCTCTAATGATTGTGATTAAAATACCATATATTTAAGATATTTTCATGTCAAATGAAATTTATATCTTGGATTTTCTGAGAATAGCTTCTGAATGACTTTTGCAAAACTGGTAAACCGTAAGAGATAGAACAATATCTTACTACATAAAAAAGTAGATCTCGTTAAAGCACACAATTTATGTTAACTTTTTGTGGCGTTAACCATTTCTGAAATATTTTTTTGTTATTAGTTTGAATTTTCAAATAGGTAGGTACTTATATTTTTCTCAAGAGCAAAATTGCTATTAGTTTTTACTTTCTCTACCACGATGGTAGAAAAAGTATTAATTTCCACCAAAAAAACGCATTACAGAGATTACACACCGAAAATACATGTTTTGTGGACTCCTGATCCAAAAAAGCGCTTTTAGAAAGAGATCTGTATGTGTGTCAGAATGTGAACAGCATAAATCAAAAAACGAAATGTCCGATAAATAAACTTGGTATTTAAGTTCAGTTCCTTCCAAAGATGTAACACGAGGATTTTCAGGAATATCCCCCACCCTGAACTACTCTTTACCTGGTGCATTTTTCGATTTTTTTTTATTTAATGAAAAATGGCTAACGATTCCGATTAAAACACCATATATTGAAGATATTTACATGATAAATAAAATGTATACCCTAGATTTTCTGGGAATAGCTTGAGAAGCCCTCTTTATTCGGAAGGAAAGTTATATAATCTGATATCTAGTAAACGTTAAGCGATAGACGAAAACGTACTACATAAAAAAAATGTACATCTCTTCAGAATACATAATTTATTTCAAACAACCTTTTTATGGCATCAGCCATTTCGGAGATATCCACTATTAATGATTCGCATTGTTCAATACTTCGCTATTCTTTTCAAGTCCTGTCGATTCTCAGCTGTTTCTCGCGATGTCATGGGAAGAATATGGCATTTTAAGGCCAGCGTATAGCGTTCAGTTCTAAAACATTTGACTATCGCTATTTCTTTTGTATCTATAAGGAAATAGGAAAGATTTATAAAATGAAGTGCACAGGAAAATAAACTTTCGTAAGGATAATTTGTATATCCACCAATAAGCGACAGAGGGAGAAGGTCATGTGAATGTAATACAGATTTCTCTTGGCCAAGCAAAGAGAACGGAATTTCAGTCATCACATAACGACCCGCTCTTAAAATATTCGACTATCGCTTAAAACCTTCCCTATTCCCCTAATTTCCTTGTACCTGAAAGGAAATGTGCAGGAAGGAAGGAAATATGCAATAAGGTAATTTCACCAAATGTTTATCTGGATTAATATGAAGTACGTAGAAGAATAAGCTTGTAAGAATAGTTTGTTGAAGAATGGGTAGAGAAAGTCACATGAACGTAGAACATTTTTAATTATTTCGGAAACTAAAAGTTTCTTCCCCCCAAAACATGGTGCATATTAAGAGTGGTTTAAAATAAATGGGTCACACTGAAATGGGTGTAACACTTTCATACCATTTGTGAGCTACTATGTTGTAACTGGATAATATGCACGGTACAAACATTCGTGTTTATGCGGAAAGCGGCAAAACTCCTTCCCATCTACAGAATAATAAATATTTACATTCATAAAATTAGTTATTATTACGTCATAGGTATGAGGATAGAGTGTAGACTGATTGATTTTTGCACAGGCATTTTCATTTACCAAACTACCGAAACAATTACTAATTACAAATTTCTTATTTATAAGTATTCGCTTAATAGAGCTATGAGCTAGCTTAAAGTGTAGCACTATGTAGTTATGCATTTTACACGTAGAAGAATTAGGTAAAGCCATGGTAGTCATATTTAAGAGAAAACGAAAGATTCCTTTCTGTAAAATAACCTCTATACAAACCTGTTGTTAAACACTGTTCACAATAAATGTGGCCACAGTTAGTGAGATGAAATTTGTTTCCTCTTGATGCTGATGGGATTAAAAAGCATGAATTACAGTGAATCCAATCCATATTATCTTACTGCATCACTATAGTAGCGGTTTTAAAGTTGCGAGCAAACTAGACATTAAATTAACCCGATTTGATATTCAATTACGACTTTCTTTTTTTTTTTTTCTTTCTTTCTTTATCCTCTCTTCGCTTAACATCGATAACTTATCGAAATCATTTTTTCCGCGTCGAATATATCTCGTACAAAACTGGTAAAAGCGATAACTAGATCATGAAGGAATACATTACATACATTCCTCCATGAATTGCATCTCCAAGAGTTAGGGATAAATATGGTATAAAGGGCAAGAATGAGAAGTTTATATACTTTTCTGCAAATAAAAGAAAGGAGGGTAAACTAATACTTGTTTTAAAAGCGATTCTTTGAAAATCTATAGTTGGCTTACTAGGCATTCCACAGGTGGCTTTTTAAATCGCGAATGACTCCCATATTCTTCATTAAATTATTGCACAACGATCTAGAAGACAGTTATACAGGTTGCGAGTCTTGCCCTTTTACCCCTTAGAATTTTAATTGTGAGTCCTAGACTGAAGATATTCACAACAATGGACCACAATACTCTGGCATTAATTGAAAAGGAACTAAAATATTAACGGAAGCTTTCTCAACTCCTTCACCGGAGTTTAAATTCTGGAAATGCCATAGAACCTGTAAATTAATTTTCAGCGGTGAAAAAATTCTCCAAATGATCAAGAAATGTTAAAAACACATTGGATACAATTTTAATATCTTCCGTGATCCATTAATAACACACACAGACTATATAATTTTCGCATTAAAGGGAAAGATAATTCCTTTAATATCAATATTCAACGAAAAGATATTGGAGGAAACAAATCTAGCACCCCTGAAGTCAGCAATTTAAAGATTTTGGACTTGGCATATAGTCTGTAACATTGGACAAAATATTTTCAGTTTTTAATTATGAACATAGGTTGAGTAGTTGCTGATATTCTAGATACAAGCCCTCCCTGATTTTTTCCATTTATATGCCGCCTTTAAAATTTAAAGTCATATCGGCGGCTTTGCCTTTGGAGCAATTGCTCATCGGCAATGATGCTCAATCGTCAACTATTGTGTTAATAGTTTGTTTACTTTGTTTACATTACATACATACACACACGCATTTACACACTTGAACATACTTCCAGACTCTAGGGAGGAGGGGGAATAATCCTGAAAAAAATCCCATCCTCCAGCAGGGAATCAAATCCGGGACCTCTGGATTTGGAGACTAGCATGCAGACCGCAGAGGCAGTCGCTCTAATTTTGTTAAGAGCAAGCGCATTAAATATATCCGATTGACAGCTTGCAATAAATTCGGACTGCATCCAAGCCTTGCCACAAACTTCCGATTGCATCAGTCCATCAGAATTACTACGTAGCAAAGGGTGCTACCAATTATTCTGATTGTCAAATGGTACCAAACAACGCATTAGACAATCACAGACCCATCAACTAATTAGACGAAACAGATGCTGTGTCGGAACGAATCTCATATTTAGTAGTACCCACACATACCATTTCAGGTTACAAATTTTGTTAGATTTATTTAACATACTTTTACTTTAATATGCTCATGCCTGGTATCTTACTTTGTATTGCACAGCACAGTATAGCTCCCTGGCCTTCAGCACTGCTGTGCAACATTTACTTCTATTTGCTAAAGCTTCATTGCAATTCGTTTTATCTTACCTCCGCTCCCGCTTCTTCTCTTTCACTTTCCTCAACGATTTCTCTTTCATTTTTATTAAAAAAAACCTACTTTCCTATTTCTTTCTTCCTGTTTGCTTGTTAACATTTTCAATGCACCTAAACCACCCGTCAAATTACTCTATTTCTTGTCACAGATTTCCTCTCTCTATTTCTTCAAATCTTCACATTCAGTTAGATAATGTCCTATACTTTCCTCACCATCACAAAATTCAAATATTCCTTTATCAATCACACTGAAGAATATGAACAACGTTGCCGTTCTCATCCAAGCTAACCATTGCTTTTCTTTTATTAAACTGCTCTACATATCTTTCTCTACCTCATTCCTTTTTTACTTTCCTGTAAAATTTCGAAGATTTTTTCATTTTCTATATTTCCCCATATCTCCTGCATTTCAATATCCTGCACGTGAATCCAAAAACCTGCACTGTACCTTTCCCCTTGTAACCATGTATCTTTCATTCCTATTTCTTCCAACGCTTTCTTCAACCCTGCTGCCCAACTGTTTTAATTTTTATACTCTCTTGTTGTACCATACAACTTCTTAATATATCGTTTTCCTTGTCAAGCATTTATACCAAATTTTGCCACTCTCTCTAGCACTATACCTTCCCTTCTTGTCTCCTAATTCTAGAAAAGCGACTTCTGCGGGGGCCGATCGCGGCTATCCTAATAACTCTTTACAAAATAACTAGTAACTCTGGTCCACCTTATTTGTTAAATCTGATCCTCCCCATATTTCCACTCCGTACAACATTCTTGCTTCCACCATGGCTGCATATACCCTCCAAACATTTTGTGGACATTTCCAATTTAAATTTATATGTTCTTACATTTATGATGGCCGCTTTACCTTTTGCCACTATATTTTTATTATGAGCCTCCCAATGTCTATTACTACTTAGTCGCACCCCTAAATAATCGAATTCCTGGACCATTTCCAGTTTTTTCCCACTCAAGTTCCATTGCTCGTCTTTCTTTAGTTTCATACCTTTTTAAAACCACAATTTTGTATTTATATTTACATTTATTCCCCATTCCTCGCAGAATTTTGTGTATCATTTACTGCTTTCCATAAATCTGCCACTGTTATGACTCCTATCGTTACATCATCTGGATATAGTCTTGGTATGTCTCTGTTTGCTATAGCTGGGCAGTACCGAGTCTTTGAATTATGCCATTTATAAAAAAAAGTTAAGTATAATGGGACTTAATTTTAAACCTAACTTTTGTTTTGTTGCTTCCGTTATCCCTTCACCTCCTATCCTCACACAAAATTGACATCTTTGTATACTTTCTCACTAACCCCTTTCTTTCTCAATTTCGTTATTAGTGCTTCACTATTTACCGTATAACATTCTTTTCAGTACGCGAAAAACATGTAAACTCTTCCTTTTTTTTAACTTTCTCTACTGCGTATAGTAAGTAGGGGAACTTTTGCATTCCATCCAAAAATTCAATACCGATATTTCACCGGAAATACATGTTTTGAGGCGCCCTGAATCCAAATAAAGCATTTTGGAAACATATTCGGGTGTGCGTGAACTCAAAAACGAAGTCGGATAAATACTAAACTTGGTATTTAGGTTCAATATCTTCCGAAGATGCTACACGAAAGTTCCCAACAAAATACCCCCACCCCAAACTGCCCTTTACATGGAACATTTTCAGAATTTATTTTCTAAAAAACGGCTCTAAGGATTTTGATTAAAATACCACGTATTAAAGATATTTACATGACAAGGTGTATGAATTTTCGGGGAATAGCCTATGAAGTCCTTTTCATTCGGAGGGAACTTTGTACAATCCTGTATAACTGGTAAACGTTAAGCGATGGACATAAACCTACTGCATAAAAAATGTAAATCTCTTTAAAACTAACTTACAGGGCTTTTTTGTGTGTGCTATAAGCCGTTTCTGAGATATCTGTTATTAATCATTTCTTGGTCATTCTCTTAAAGTCCTTTCAACATTCAGTTGTTTCTCACGAGTGGATGGAAACAGTATAGAATTTTAAGGGCAGCATATAGCGTAGAGTTCTTAAACATTTGACTGTCGCTGTTCCCTTTGTATCTATAACAAAATGTGTAATGTAGCTATGTTTGCAAAGGGTTATTTGGTTTAAAACGTAGTAAATAGAAAAATAAGCTTGAGTAAGAATAATTTGTGTACCCACTAATAAACGATAGAGGGTAGAGAAAGACCGACCTTACCTTCCCTCTTTGATTTTATTACTGTTGGTATACCTCTGTTTCTGTGAATCTGCCGTCCAGTTTCTCATTTTCCCATCTTGGCCTTGTTTATCCTCATTTTACTATCATTTCCTGAAATATTCCAGCCACTCCCTTGTGAGATCTCTGTTTTCGACATCCCAGTTGTACTTACCCTCCTTACTATTTCTCATAATTTCCTGCAATTTTTATTTTTATCTGCCTCCATTATTTTGTGTTAATCTTTCCTGCCATTCTTTTATTCTCTAACAGGCATTTGTACCCCCACTTACTGACCAACCAACTTTACCGACCTTGCTCCCTTTGCGATCCTCTCCATCTCATCAAATCTTTATATACTTCCCTTTTGGCTTTCCTATATTCGTCGTCAAACCAATCTTCTATCACTTGTTTCCTGCATGTCCTCATTTGCATTCCCTTGGCTGCTCTCACTACCAAGTTTTCTAATAATTCTAACGTTTTTTGGTAAGTTCAAGCTCAATTCCTCTTTCTAATATCTTACAAACGTCCGAGTTTATTTCCCTTCTGAAGTATTCCCCCTCTCCTCCTTTCACTTAAAGGGATTATATTTCTTTAATTTCATCGCGTCTTCCGATTTTATTTCTGATGATATTTCGTATATCTAAAAAAGTGGGAAGTGGCCGCTGTTCACTATCTCATTTCCGACTTTGAGCCTTTTCTTCTATCCCTTCATTCACCAATATTTAATGCCCATTCGCATATGCGAATGTAAATTCTCCCTCCATTGATCCGTTACATATTTGTGGATTGTTTCTCTCACTCAATACTAACAACTTCTTCCCTTCATTGTTTATGTTAGAGTCTACTAGCCCCCTCTAACTTCTTCCTCCCTTCCTCTGCCCATATCTTCCCCAATTCTAGCATTCAGGTCTCGCATCATAATAAACTCAATATCTGCATATTTGCTTCTACAGACATCCATATATTTCCCCAATTCACTGTACAAATTATTGCTGTGGAAATGTTAAGATACTGGCGGATTATAAACTACCCCAATGGCTGTTTTCGACACTTCTCCAATTCTTTGCCTGAATAATAACCGTATCACATTTTTACATTTACTTTCCTCACCTGTAAATAACTTTGGTTTCAATTCTGTCTATATTCCTGGACCTCCTGATCATCTACCTGTATTGCGTTTTCCTCTTTATACACATAACCTTTCACTTCAATTTTGTCTCTTCCTTCTAATCATGTCTCTGCTACTCCCATTATATCCACCTATTTCATCACCTTCTCCTTTAAACCCTCCACAATCCAGAATATAATTTTCACAATAAACCCTATTTGTTTTTACGTTTCTCTTTCGCACTTAACTTCTCCCATAAACTCTTTTGCCTTGTTACCCTCGGTGATGGCATTTCCCATGCGGGTTCCTGCACCCCTGCTGCCAATGCACTTTCTCCCTCTTCTTTCAACACACACATCATTACTTCTTTTCTGCCAGTGCTTCTTCTCTGCTTCCTTCTGACGTCATCGGCTTCTTCCTCTGCCAGCTGATGATCCTTCTTCTTCCCCTCTCTCCTTCTCCCTGTTGAATATCTTCGCCTTCCTTCGTCGCCTCGAATAAAAATTTACGGTCTCGTCTCATTTCGGCTATCGGTCTCGTAATTTCGATGATTCTGTACTCTGTCCTGTTTATTAACCCTCAGGTTTAGGCCCCATCTCTCTCCTTCGATGTAAAATTGTAAACCTTTTACAAACGCTTATTTTTCCTTCAGCCCTTGCTTCCATCATTTTTGTATTAATTCCTTTTTCATATCTCTCCCCTCCTTACAATACTCTTGCTCGATGAAAATCCTGGTACCTTTTAATTTCCTTGCGTTTCTTAACGTCTCCCATTTGATGTCCATTGTTGTGAATTTTAGCAAAATTGGCCGTTGTCCTCTGCTTCTTCTGTCTAGTCGGAAGGCGTCTTCTATAGCCCATCCTTGTAGTAACATTTCTAGTCTTCCTTCTATAATTTTTCTTACAATTTCAGCGGGTCGTTTCGTCTAATTTGCCCTTAATCCGTAAAAAATGCAGTTTTCCGTCCTCTGCTATGTCTTGTCTCATCTCCAGGCTGTCCAATCTACTTTTGCATTCGTTTAACTGGATATCGGTCTTTTTTTCTCTGTTCTCTTATCGTCTCCTCCAAGTGTCTTGTGTTCTTCCAATTTCTTTACCTATCTCCTTCAATTTTGCCCCTAGTAAACTTTCCAACATTTCTCTTCTGCTCCATCTCGACCTGTCCTGGGTTTATTTCCACTCTTGCTACCATCATAAAATTGAATTTTTACTTATGGACGCTCTTTAACTTCTGTGATCCTTTACGTCCCATTCTATACTGAGCGTTAAAGACCGGCGATTTTTCTCAGAGGCCTCTTTATCAGGCTTGAGGTCCTTTTACGTGCCGTAAATCTACGATACGGGACCACCGGCTTTACTTCCCTTCCGAAGGAGGGCATGCTAAGGATTTTTACGCCCGAAAAAAAATCAATCGCCCTCCACCGGATTTGAACCGGCGACCTCAGGATCTAGAGGCAAGCATGGTAACCATTACACCACGGAGGACGACGTTGCTGCCATCAATATAATCACCGCCCCTAATTTCCGTTACTAATTTTATCACTCCTTTTTTCCTTGAGCTTTATCCTTCCAAAACTTTCAGTTCTTGCTCTCTACGTTCTTAAGTCGATCCCCATTTCTAGCGCTCGACCGCGCTACGCGTCTGCTCTCGCTGCCTACACCAGACTCCCATATTTAATATACATTGGTATGAACTTGTTTATTACTTTCTCTACTACGTACAGTAAGTAGGGGAAGTATTGCGTTCCACCCAAAAATTCGATACCAAGATTTCACAGCAAATACATGTTTTGAGTCCTCCTGAATCCAAAAAAATCTGATGTGTTACACTCACATGACTTTCTCTACTCTTGTACAAACTATTTATAAAAACGCTTATTCTCCATCTACTTCATGTTAATCGAGATAAACATTTGCAGAGTATATCTTATTGCTAATTTTCTTGTAGATGTAAGGGGAATATATATTTACAAGGGCAATTTGGAAATACACATACATATCTCTTAATAGCTGGTTGCTAGGTGCAGCACCATTCTCTTTGCCACAGATTAATACTCTTTGCATATCCAAGACAAAAAAATCTGATGTGTTACACTCACATGACATTCTCTACTCTTGTACAAACTATTTTTACAAACGCTTATTCTCCATCTACTTCATGTTAATCGAGATAAACATTTGCAGACTCTATCTCTTTGCTAAGTTTCTTGTAGATGTAAGGGGAATATATATTTACAAGGGCAATTTGGAAATACAGTAGCCTTTAAGCACATACATATCTCTTAATAGCTGGTTGCTAGGTGCAGCACCATTACCTTTCCCACAGATTAATACTCTTTGCATATACAAGATAAAACAAGATTATATACAATTCCTTCCGAATGAACAGGATTTTACAGGCTATTGCCAGAAAATTCAAGATATATATTTTATTTGTCATACAAATATCTTTAATAAAATAAAATCGTTAGAGCCATTTTTTTTAGAAAATAAAAAAAATGTTCCGTGTAAAGAGTAGCTTAGGGTGAGGGGATTTTGTGAAAACATACAACACCGAAAATGTATCTTTTGAGGTGCCCTGAATCCAAATAAAGCATTTTTGGAAACATGCCCCTGTGAATGTCTTGTGTGTCTGTGTGTGTGTCTGTCTGTGAACAGCATAACTCAACAACGAAAAGTCGGATAAACACCAAACTTGGTATTTAGATTCAATGTTCCAGGGATGCGACATGAAATATTTCAAGAAAAAAACCCCACCCCAAACCACCCTTACATGGAACATTTTTCGAAAAAAATTTATTTTATCAAAAACGGCTCCAACGATTTTGATTAAATTATCATATGTTTAAGACATTTCTAGTATGCTTTTTTTGGATTCAGGGGGTCTCAAAACATGTATTTCGGGTGAAATCTCGGTATCGAATTTTTGGGTGGAATACAATACTTCCCCTACTTACTATACGTAAGTATTTTTGGAAACATGTCGTGTGTGTGTGTCTGTGAACAGCATAACTCAGAAACGAACTGTCGGATAAACACCAAACTTGGTATTTAGGTTCAGTATCTTCCAGAGATGTGACACGAAGGTTTTCAAGAACATCCCTCACCCCAGATTACCCTTTACATGGAACATTTTTCGAAAATTTTAATTTTCTCAAAAATGTCGCGATTTTGAATAAAATATCATATGTTTAAGATATTTTCATGATAAATGAAATGTATATCTCAAATTTTCTGGGAATGTCTCCAAAAGTATTCTTCATTGTGAACGACTTTGCATAACTGGTAAACCACAAGAGATAGACAAAATTTTACTACACAAAAAATGTAGATTGCATTAAAGTACACAATTTATGTCATATACATTTTTTCGTTGAGTGAACCATTTTTGAGATAATGCTTGTTATTCCCTTAAACTTTCCAATACTTATACTTTTTCTCAAATGGGAATTCGTTATTCATTTTTTTTGTCCTGGTAATGCAAAGAAAATGGAATACACCACATAGCAACCAGCTCTTAAAATATTTTTTTATCGCTTAAAGTCTACCAATTCCCCTTGCATCTACAAGAAAATTAGCAATAAGATTAACATCTCGATATCTCAATTAACATGAAGCATATGGAGAATAAGCGTTTGTAAAAATAGTTAGTACAAGAGTAGAAAAAGTCATATGAGTGTAGCACATCAGAAATTTTTTTTTTGTCCTGGTAATGCAAAGAGAATGGAATACTCCACATAGTAACCAGCTCTTAAAATATTTGACTATCGCTTAAAGCCTACCAATTCCCCTTGCATCTACAAAAAAATTAGCAATAAGATTAACATCTCGATTAACATGAAGCATATGGAGAATAGTTTGTACAAGAGTAGAGAAAGTCATGTGAGTGTAACAACAGATTTTTTGTTCATGTTTAGCTATTTAAGTTATTAGCAAATGTGGTAATTAAATTTTAATGTATTTAATCATTATTTGTTGGTGATATTTAAGTATTTAAACAATGTAGCAATGTTGATATTGTAATGAAAAGAAGCTAGAAACAGTGATGTGTATTGAATTTATTTAAATAAATGTAGCAATGATTAAATTTGCATACATTTTGGTCATATTTTGTCTTGTTTTGCCCATATTTAACTATTTTTGAGGTTCATATTTGCTTGCATATTTTCCACTTTTTAGGTCATTAACACCTGCATCCTAATAACGAATAATTCACCTCCTGATTGCAGCAGCATGAAGTTATCAATGTCTGTTTCTTCCGTGTTTTATTTGGTCGTTTCTTCCCAGGGGTACTGTGGTATCCATTGGCTTTCTTCTTCTCATTGATTAATCCTTACACCGACCATTGGGATATCCACGCAGCAGCCGCAACTCATGCAATGATATTTGTTACTGATATTGTAGGAGTCCGTTATTTAATGCTTCAAGTTCCTGAGCAAAAAATCACAAAATTTACATACAATTTCCCTCCCATTTCCAATCTACTGCAGTGGTTTCCCCTTTCGTGTCCACCTATTAGCACAATTATTAATACAAGACAAAATTTAATGCAACTGGAATGAAATTCATAGCATCCATTGACTGTGGCACCTTTATTATTAAAACACTGTAACTCACTGAGAACAACCTAATGTTACCCCCCAAGGGTGTGTCGTCCTTCGTGGTGTACTGGTTACCTTTAATTCCCGAGGTCACCGGTTCAAAACCGGCAGAGGGCGATGGATTTTTTTTTTTTGGACGTAAAAACCCTTAGCATGGCTTCCTTTGGAAGGAAAGTAAAACCGTGGTCCCGTGTCTGGAACATTTGATTACTTAAAGTGGCCTTATTTTTTCGGCAGACTTAAAGGAAAGGATTATCCAGACGTTTTATAAAATTTTGAAGGATTATTGTACAAATAGAAAAGTGTATATTAAAGGCATTAATCAAACATTTGTAAAGATATTACAAAAGGGTGTCCATAAGGTTCAGTCCTGGAGCCCCCTTTTTTGGGACATAGTGGTGGAAACTTTAATTGAGGAAATGAAAAATGATAATAATATATCAAATACGATTGCATATGCAGATGATTTGATCTTTATAATTGAAGGTCAAAGTAGAAGGGAATTGGAAAACCAAGGCAAGTAAATTGACAGAGAAATTAAGTAATTGGTGTAAGAAATCTAAACTTAAAATTTCATCCAATAACTTGCGTTATATGTTGTTTAAAGGAAATTTGAAGAGAAACCTGATTATTAAGATAAATTATGAAAATACAAGAAGGAAAAAAGATTCCAAATATTTGGGCATTATGCTGGATGAAAAGTTAAATTTAAAAAAAAAAACATACAGAATATATTCGTCAAAAATCAGAAAAAATAATGATGCAACTTGGTAGACTTACGCAGAAAAATGTTAAAACTATCGTTGAAAACAATAACCTACCACAATTTATTATTTGCGTCCATTATAACATATGTGGCAGAAACCAGGATGGTTGAAGTAATTATTAGAAACTTACTGAGAAGAATGCAAAGAAAAATATTATTACGCTTTACCAGTGCTGTAAATAGCATGCCAACAATGGCCAATTGATTATTTGATACATTTGAAAGGAACTAGATTTTGGATTAAAAGAAAAGATTTTCAAATGGTAGAAAAAATAATTGGAGTAAAGTGCAATGCTTCATTAGATATTAAGCAAAATTTGAAGACAAGATGGCAATATGAATAGGAGGATATAGAGGAGGGAAGAGTTTTTCAGCTATTTTCAAATGTTCAAGAAAGATTACGGCTAACACACATACAACCAATAAAAGGATTAATACACGTTATTACAGGACATGGTCCATACAAGATGTATTGAAACAAAATTAACAGAACAAATGACGACATATGCGATAGTTGTGGAATTAGGGATACACCGCAACATGAAGTTTTTTAATGTAATAGATACAATCAACATGTATTAGAAGAAAGGAAACATTTAGGAGGATATACCCTGTACACAATTTTAAGATATTCTGAGTTAATTAATTATTTGCAACAATTAGCAAATTATGTCAGTAAAACAGCATGGGAAAAATATATATTACCAAAAGTAAGGAGAGAAAAATTACCGAGAGGGAGAGAGGAAATTAGAAGATCTGAGAGGATTAGAATAATAAATCAAAATTTAGATATGGGATAAGATAGAAGCATAAGTAAAGAAATTGTTAGTTTACAAATGTTGACATTGATGGAGAAAGTACAAGAGGAGGAATGGGTAGAGAGAAGATTTTAATTAAGATGATATGGGAAAGAGAGAAGATATGGTGGCGTTGGGTTGCAGGTTTACCATTATTGGAGGAGTAGCCAGCAGTTTCGCCATATTTGGAGTAGCAGCTAGCAGTTTTGCAATTGGAGGAGTAGTTAATGTGGTTTAGGAGGGATAGCGAGTGAAGTGATGGTGATGTTAGATGCATGGAGGCGTAAATTTGTTATTGTTATTACGAGGGTGGTTTGATAAGTTCTCGGAATCACCACAATGGGTCAACACTAGCGCAACGAGTTGTTCACGTGATATTCATTGGACTGTTGCCTGAAACATGTGCCACGTCAGTGCTCTTGGAAGAAAGCTGTGGTGGTGACATGGCTCTGTTGTTGTTCCTGTGTAGTGATTTGCGAAGATGGAAAAAATCGAGATTCGAGCAGTGATTAAGTACTTTGTAAAGAAAGGTATGCAAGCAAAGGACATTCATGCCGACTTCCAGAATACACTGGGGGACTCTGCTCCTTCATATTCAACTGTTGTCAAGTGAACAAATGAATTTAAATTTGGTCGGGAGAGCTTAGATGATCTGCACAGTCGTCGGCCAATATGTGTCACTACTCCAGAAATCATTGCAAAAGTGCACAAAATGGTCATGGAGGATCGCCGATTGAAAGTGCATGAAATTGCTCATGCTTGCCAGGTATCAACTGAAAGGGTATATCACATTTTAACTGAAGAATTAAAGATATAATTACTGCGAGATGGGTGCCGCGACTCTTGATGCTGGATCAAAAACGCATGAGAATGGAAATATTGGACAATGTTTGGCCCATTTTAGGAGAAACGAACAGTATCTTTTGCGCCGGTTTGTGACAGATGAAACTTGGGTGCACTACTATACTCCAGAGACAAAACAACAGTCAAAGCAGTGGAAACATGCTGATTCTCCGCCACCAAAGAAAGAAAAGACAATTCATTCGGCTGGAAAGGTCATGGCATCTGTATTCTGGGATGTGAAGGGGATTCCGTTTGTAGATTATCTCCCCACTGGGCATAGAATTACTGGAGAATACTATGCTAACCTCCTGGACAATTTGCAACAAAAGATACGCGAAAAAAGGCCAGGTTTAACAAGGAAGAAAGTCATCTTCCATCAAGAAAATGCGCGCCCGCACACATGTGCTATTGCCATAGCAAAATTACACGAACTAAGGTATGAATTGTTGCCACATCCGCCTTATTCACCTGATATGGCTCTGTCAGACTTCTATCTCTTCCCACAACTGAAGATTTTTCTTGGTGGACAAAGATTCACTTCAAATGAAGAATTGATAGCCGGAGTTGATAACTATTTTGCAGGCCTGGAGGAATCTCATTTTCGAGATGGGATCACAGCACTGGAACATCGTTGGATTAATCTACAAGGAAACACATTGAAAAAAAAAAGTTTCAGTGATGTAAGTACTTTTTTTCTATTACGTTCCGAGAACTTATCACACCACCCTCATAATAGGAGGCGAATTTTGAGTTTATGTAGGTTGGAGGTGGAGTTGGTGTTAGAATAAAATGGAGGATGTGAGGGAAGTGAGATGTTGTGGGGTAAAGTGATAGAAGAAAGAAGGTTTAGTGTTTGGTTTAAAGAGGTAAAAGTTTTAATATACAGTTATAAAATTTAAAAATTGATATATAAAATAAATTAAAAGGAAGATAATAGAAAATTAATATGGAGATTAAATAAAATATTATAAGTTGAATAAATAAACAAATATATACAAATGCGCAAATAAATATATAAATGATTTAAATAAAATATTGAACTATTATAAATTAAATAATTACTATAAAAATAATAGAATGTTATAAATAGATAACTTTAACTTTATAAAAACATTTTAATTATGGAAAATTTTAAATACAATATAAATAAACTTATTAAAATGATTAATAGTTTAGTAGAAGGTTTTGTGCTGGCCACCAGTACATTTTCACTGGTTTCCAGTGAATGTGATTAAATAGGAGTAGATAGTAGCTGGTTACCAGTTGCTAAGTTTGCTGGTTTCCAGCAAGTGTAGATAAATACAGAATTTAGAACTAATTTTTTTTTTGTGCCTTTACTCTAATCTAATAATTTCTATTCTCTTTCTTTCTTTTATTTTCATTTATTATTATTTTGTAGACATCGTGTAGTTATTTCGTCTGAAAAAATTGAATGTAATATAAAACGTATATGTGCTGTGAGAATAAATATAAAGTTTGAATGTACGTCCTGGTGTGGTAACCAAGGTGCCGAGATAGTATATTCAGATTTTATTTATTTATTTATCTCACAATATACCAGATTGTACCAAAAGTAGTTGGAAGACAAGCAGCTTCACAGATATCTCTTAGTGGTCGCGTATCAGATTCTATAAGATTTGACATCGCTGACTACCTTGTCCAGCCAATGGAAGGAGGAAAAAGGAAAAGGTGTGCTAATAACAACTGTAAATCAAGTGTGAGAACAATGTGTTTGAAGTGTGGTGTTGGATTCTGCATCAACTGCTTTATTCCCTTTCATGCACGTTAGTTTGCATCATTTTATGCAGAAAATACTGATGTATATCCTAAGTGCATTTTTGTGGAATTACACAATATATTTTCAAGTTAGTTCAAATTGTTAAATTTTTGGGGTAGACAGTATTACCTTTAATACTGATGTAGAATAGTGCCTGCTGAAGATTCAAAATACAATTTCTTAATGAAAATTATACCCCATAAAACTAGATGGTGGAAGCGCCTAGGGTAACATCAAATATTTTCAAAACTGAATAATGAGTACTTATTTTTGTATTTTATTCAGTACATTTTGTTATTTAGAAGTACAAATAATTAACAATAAATAACAAGTGGTACAAATTAACAAAATAATAATTCAGGGATTAATGGATTCACAAAAAACACTGGTTTGGTTATAAAAAACTTTTGCTTTTTTTTACTCATAGCTATGAATCTAGAGGGAGTAAATTGACTGATTAAGATGTTGATGACAATACTGCAGCAAACATTTATTTTCAACAATGAGGTTGATACATGATTTATTGGCAAGAACAGTAGCACAACTCAAAAGTTGCTCTTTTTTACTTTCTCTACTACGTATAGTAAGTAGGGGAAGTATTGCATTCCACCCAAAAATTCGATACCGAGATTTCACCGGAAATACATGTTTTGAAACTCACTGAATCCAAAAAAAGCATTTTTGGAAACATGTCCGTGTGTGTGTCTGTGAACAGCATAACTCAAAAACGAAGAGTCGGATAAACACCAAACTTGGTATTTAGGTTCAGTATCTTTCAGAGATGCGACATGAAGGTTTTCAAGAAAATCCCCCCACCCCAGACTACCCTTTACATGGAACATTTTTCGAAAATTTTAATTTTCTCAAAAACGGCTCTAACGATTTTGATTAAAATATCATTATGTTTAAGATATTGTCATGACAAATAAAATGTATATCTCGAATTTTCTGGGAATGTCTCCAAAAGTATTTTTCGTTATGAACGACTTTTTCATAACTGGTAAACCATAAGAGATAGACAAAATTTTACTACACGAAAAATGTAGATCGCGTTAAAATACACAATTTATGTCATATACATTTCTTTTGTTGAGTGAACCGTTTGCGAGATATTGCTTGTTATTCCCTTAAATTTTCCAATACTTATACTTTTTCTCAAATTCGTTATTCATTTTTTTTATGTCCTGGACATGCAAAGAGAATGGAATGCGCCACATAGCAACCAGCGTTAAAATATTTGACTATCGCTTAAAACCTACCATATTCCCCTTGCATCTACAAGAAAATTATCAATAAGATTGACATCTGATATCTCCATTAACATGAAGCATATGGAGAATAAGCGTTTGTAAAATTAGATTGTACAAGAGTAGAGAAAATCATGTGAGTGTAACACATCAGATTTTTTTGTGAGTACCACTGTGGAAGAAAAGTATACTCATTGCGTTAATTAAACTGAGACACCTCCATTATGAAATAGATTGTTTTGAAATATGTACATAAGGCTAGAGTAAGAAGCACCACTTGCTAAGCATCCCCGAAAACTACTACTAATCATTGTGTTATGGGTATACCATCTCTCAAAACATTTTATTTATAGTTAAAGACTTTCTTTTAAAGGTTTAGTTGAGTAAGAGTAAGTTCATATGGAAATTTAATGAATCCTAATATTGTAATAACCCTTCATGGAGTCTCACTGGCGGTCAAAGAGTTGAATCAGATTTCACACACTCAAAATTAGACTATGTCAAATGAGGCTAAGAAAACACCAAGTTGGCTATAGGAGTGAAGCCCTGGGCACTGGGTGCCTGTCAGAAGGCACCAACCCTAGCATGACCAATAAATGGCCCAGCTGAGCAACTTTTGTAGAACTGAATGTGTCATTCAATACTCTCTCGCCCCTGCCTAGGGTGTCTCGTGAGTTGACTACCTCCGTGCTAGTGGACTCAGGGTTAACACGAAGTGGTGGCAATGCTGAGTAACAACTTGGCTTAGGCAACAGGGTATGTTACTGCTACAAAATAGTGATCTGTAGAGCACAACTCCCAGAATCTTTTTTCTCTCCCTGCTGTTACAGTATAGACACAGCATGAACAAATTACCCATGCTGTTTTTCTTCTCCACCCCCACTGCAATTTGGAGGCAGACAAATTTCATTACCAGACTACAAGAAAATATGCACCAGGACCCAACAGATTAAAGATATAGCAGAATGACATAATTAGTAGACACACCCCCTGCACTATATTGTGCTTTTTTTAGGTGCAGACAGCATTAGAATTAAGTAATAAGTTGTGTGGTTGGTGTATAAGTTCTCTCTTCCAGCTGTATTATTTAAGTTACCTTTAGGCTCAAAATTAAAGACCTAACTAGAAATGAAATGTGCCATCATGAGAACAGTTATGATACATACAATACAAATGACACAGAAAACATGTGGAGTGCACAAAAGTGGCAGTAACAGTCCCACATCCAAAGAAACCAGAAATATATAGGCATATAGCAGAGCTTGGCGAAGAGAAAATTGCATTGTAAGATGTCACCTTACCCTTGTCAGATTTTCATAATACAGCAAAACCTGTCTAAAACAGAACGTCATCATTCTGATATTTTTTTTCCATTTTCATAGGTTTCTGTCTCACAAAGGGCTGTATTTTAATAAAAGAAAATAAAAAAAAAATTGTGATCGTATAGGAAGGAATAATTTCAAATAAAAGTATGTAAATAAAAAATAAATTCAAATGTATGTTTTTCTGTATTTTTAACTTACATATGGTAACTGCAGTCAAAGTCACTGTTGCGACCTCTTCACAAGAACATGTTCTATGATCTCCTTTGCATCCTCCATCAACACCAAGAGTTCTGGAGCATTCCTGGAAGCTGCAAATCCCTCAGGTCACTCACAACAGATAATGCTTCGCCAAAAATGATTACTTTTAGCTACCTTTAGCCTTTGTTGTCATTGTTGTCTATTCCTTCCATGATTTTACAATTGCTGTTTTCAGCAGTAATATCTGTTGCTCTTTGAAGTCATGGCAAATTTCTTATCAAAGTTTACTATTTCTTCAGCTTCATCGGGCAGATTCCCTTGTTTACAGAGATTGTAAATTTCCTGTAAATGTTTCGCTGTAACATCTTGTGTATCTGCCGATACATGTGCAGGACAACCAGCTTTAAAGAAATACTTCTGTACTATTTTGGGGAGAACATTTTTCTTGGTGATGACTCCAATTAACAGCAAAAAGGACATTAATCTGTTTAACAAGCTGAGAAACACTGGTGCAGGTGTTGATTTTAGCAACAAGTGACTGCAGTAAAAACTTCCTGTAGTAGGATTTAAATTTACAAATTACACCCTGATCCACTGGTTATGTAATTGAAGGTGTGTTGGCGGAATAGACAGTTTCACATTAGACAAATCAATCTTTGGAGAAGTTTTTTTTGCTGTCTCTAAAGCTTCATTCTGTACATGGTCCAAAAACATGAATTCCTTTAGCTCACACACTAACAAACTACTTGAACACATCACAATTTATTTCATCATATTCCATATTGTTATGCATTTCACATGCCATGCTGTTCCCCTTACCCCTCATTTTTATTTTTATTTCACTTTTCAAAATGTCATACATTTTGGTTTTTCCCTTTTTAAACAACATGTTAATTTTTAGCTGGATGTTTAGCTTTCTCATGTTCTTCCATGACTAATTTTCCCCTCCGGTATAAGATTCTTTTGTTAGAAGTCATTGTTATTGAAATACGCAAAAAAATACCATAAAAATCATTCAAGTTCACAGTTTTCTTCGTTGTGTGCTTAATTACTTGTCAGAACGAAACTGAGAATGAATATACTACATCAAGACTTACAAATCTACAGTGCACCTGCAGTGACCTTGAAGAAAGTTTAGAACTGAAATGTTAGGGATTTTTAGAGAGAGGTTAATCTTCTTACCTTCTCTTTTGTTTAAGGACTTGCCAGCAAATGGGAAATTCCTTCCCCAAATCCGTGGTGATTGAAGGAAGGAGCTAGCCATTTAAAGTGTCTTTTGCTAAGAGGTTTCAATTCCTCCCAACCCAACAACAGGCCATGTACATACTTACGTCAAGTTAAATTTCACATACATGGATCTTGAAACTTCATTACAATTACAGTCAAGCTCAAAATTAATGCCTATTATTTTAAAAACTTAGCACGTAGTTATGTATTATGCATACAATAATCTAAGTCCGGTTATTCACGCAGACGGTTACAGAAAATTATCCTGTTTTCATATTAGGGTTTTCCAATTTAAAGTAAAATTAACACTGGAAATAGGTCCTTTTTGAGATTTATTTTCTGTTTGTCCAGGTCTCAGTATATAGGAGGTCCGATTTAGGCAGGTTTTACTGTGTAATATATTGAGGTAGCAAGTTCAATGCCTTCTCTAAGTTTAATTACAATGATTCTGCTGAAATAAATATTTTACTTACCTCAAATCTACCTACTTATTTTATTGAAGAATAATTACCACTGACACGATTATGAGGATTGTGGCTGATATGCATATGGCTGATATGCTGGCTATATATGGCATATATAGCCAGCACTGACTATACAGAAACCCGTTAAGTGGTTGCTACACAAAATCAGTCACAAATGCTGACGCCACATTTCTGATGACATACTAACATAATGCCTTTACGCAAAAAGTTGTAAAATATAGTCCGTACTTCACATACATGTAATGATAAATGAAAAGATGAACAAAAAGAAAAACGTTTTAGGTTTTAAATTTTTATTGCAGTTCTCAACTGTTTGAAAACTGTTCGATTGATTATTACTTTCTCTACTACATATAGTAAGTAGGGGAAGTATTGTATTCCACCCAAAAATTCGATACCGAGATTTCACCGGAAATACATGTTTTGAGACCCCCTGAATCCAAAAAAAGCATTTTTGGAAACATGTCCGTGTGTGTGTGTGTCTGTCTGTGAACAGCATAACTCAGAAACGAACAGTCGGATAAACACCAAACTTGGTATTTAGGTTCAGTATCTTCCAGAGATGAGACACGAAGGTTTTCAAGAAAATCCCTCCCACCCCAGATTACCCTTTACATGGAACATTTTTCGAAAATTTTAATTTTCTCAAAAATGGCTCTAACGATTTTGATTAAAATATCATGTGTTTAATATATTTTCATGACAAATAAAATGTATATCTTGAATTTTCTGGGTATGTCTCCAAAAGCATTCTTCGTTGTGAACGACTTTTGCATAACTGGTAAACCATAAGAGATAGACAAAATTTTACTATACAAAAAAATGTAGATCGCGTTAAAATACACAATTTATGCCATATACATTTTTTTTGTTGAGTGAACCATTTTCGAGATATTGCTTGTTATTCCCTTAAATTTTTCAATACTTATTTTCTCAAATGGGAATTCGTTATTCATTTTTTTGTCTTGGATATGCAAAGAGTATTAATCTGTGGCAAAGAGAATGGTGCTGCACCTAGCAACCAGCTATTAAGACATATGTATGTGCTTAAAGGCTACTATATTTCTATATTGCCCTTGTAAATATATATTCCCCTTGCATCTACAAGAAAATTAGCAATAAGATAGAGTCTGCAAATGTTTATCTCGATTAACATGAAGTAGATGGAGAATAAGCGTTTGTAAAAATAGTTTGTACAAGAGTAGAGAAAGTCATGTGAGTGTAACACATCAGATTTTTTTTAATGCAATGCCATTATATTATTTCGCACCTTTAGACATAATTTCAGAATTTTTGTAGTGCAGGTGGTATTTCACGCGACCCTGCTGTTTTCAGAGGTATCAAGGTAAATATGGACTTAAATGAAGAGGAAACAGGTACTCCTAAATGCAACCTTTTGATTCCGCACCTTTTTAAGATTATAAATGTCCAGATGTCTAGATCGAATATATTGTGTTCCCAGAAGCTGAGTTAGGAGTATGATAAGTTAACAGCATACCATGGATGCATATTCCTGGAAGCTATAGAGTTACAAGTTTTTGTTCTTCCCGTACATTTATAGTAGTATAAGTAATGCTTAAGTGTTTTGTAAATATTTAGGATTAAATAAATTTTCAATTGTAATTGTGTTTTTGAAAGTTAAAATATTTTGTATAAACCATGACATGTTGATTGCTAAATTTTACAGCTGAGAACTGTACAATAAGCAGTTTTCAGGAAAGCAGTACAAAGCAATTTTCTAGGTAATTTGTAGTATACAGTGTAACTAGTTCTATAGTGATAAATTTTCAAAAAACATGAACGGAGTTAGTGTGGCATACATTTCCAAAGCAACAACTAAAATCATGTTTTCCTACTGACAATTGGTATTCACTAACCCCACGCAAAGCCTAAATGCAAATTGGTCTCTAAAGATACAGCATTTGAATCTGTCACAGGCTACACACTGTGATAATGAAAACATTACAGCCAGAAACTATTGTGTCAGCTATGGTTATAGTGTCATAAATGTGGACAGCCTTATTAATGGTGATGTCAGGACTCATGGTGTTAAGGTGACCAGAAGATGCTGTGTACAACAATAATAATAATAATAATAATAATAATAATAATAATAATAATAATAATAATAATAATAATAATAATAATAATAATAATAATAATAATAGCTGCAACTTACAAGAACTTCAAACATGGTGCCAGGAGTGCTGAAATAAGAGAAATGGCATGAGCCCAGTGCTTGGTGAACCAAATGTAAGGATAGGAGAAATTTTGGTTCTGGTCACGCATCGGCATTAGGAGGAGATGAAGATGTATAAGTCCTTGTCAGAGGAAATAATAGCATCAAAGAAAAGGAAGGCAAAAGATAACTTTTGTTTGCACAGCCAAAACAAAAGGGAACACCCAGAAAACTGATGGAAGTTCACTAAAGCACAAGCCCAACAAACATCCTGGAAGGAGGAAGGAAAAGAAGAGAGAGAGAGAGAGGC
Source organism: Deroplatys truncata (assembly GCA_030765065.1). Taxonomy (NCBI): domain Eukaryota; kingdom Metazoa; phylum Arthropoda; class Insecta; order Mantodea; family Mantidae; genus Deroplatys; species Deroplatys truncata. The sequence goes on from CM060982.1 coordinate 18,980,579, forward strand.
AGCACCCCCCCCATCCCAGCATGTCCTTGTTAGTAATAGATTAGATTATATGTTAGAAATGGTAAATACTGTTTAAGATTATTACAGGAAGAGTAACATGGGGGTGAAGAAAGGAAACCAAGTAGAAAGAAAAACTATAAAGAGAGAGTACAGGGACATAAGAGGTTGCACAAGATGTTTTTAAAAATATTACAGGATACTCAGATAATGCAAATCCAGTAGACCACTAAGGATGCACAGATTTTGTTTTTGTTTTATTTATTTTTTAAAAGGAAGTCATTCAGGAAACTTCATTATAAGGTCTAAAGGCAGGAAAAATACAAGCATTGGGAGAATGGATGAAGTTGAGGCAACCAGATATGTACCTCATGGGGTGGAAGTCCATAAGTAATGTCAGAACAAGGAAAAAAAAATATTTTGTCCTTAATATAGGAATGCTCCCCCGTGGAGAGAATTTGCAAAGTTAGGTGAAGAGTCAGATTCCAGTAGAGAGTGTAGACGAGTTTAGGGGAACCAATCTTGGTACTGATCACCCCAGAATGGAGTTGCTTGCATATAGTAGATAGATAGGAGGGTGGGGGTGTGGGAGTTTCATTGATGTCCCAAAGTCAGCCTAAAGGTTTATTGTGCAACCCCACTGGAAAATATGCCCATCATTGTTTTCCAAAATCTGTTCCTTGAACAACTTGCGGTATTTTGGTGTAAATGCTCGCATCCTTTCCTAGATCTTCTTTTGTTATAGAAACAGTAAATCTTTTTCTTGCCAAGAAAGGACAATCAAACAAGATATAGGAAGGAGTTTCCTCATCCTCTTTGCACATTCTCAGATCAGTTTGTACTTTACATATTGTAAACCAGGGTTACTTGGACCCTAGGGGATTACTTGAACCCAAAACGTTACAAAGATTAAGTCGTTGCTGGATACTGGTTTATTGAAATATTTGACTTAGTTCTTAGTTCATCTGCCACGTAACAGCACTCTGCCGGCTCTATCACACTCCATGTAGTTCCACAATTTGCCGCTAGAGTGTAGTGGAGGTTTTGTTAATGTTGTGACACGTGTACTGCTTTTCTCGTCTTACAACTTCTTTGTCTAGTGTGCAGAGAATCAACATTTTGAATACTATTCATTCATTCATTCATTATCTGTTTACCCTCCTCTTATGTAGGACTTACACCCCCCAGGACTTACAAGCAGGTGCCTGGGGTCAGAGGCCCGTCGAGGAGCAGACACTCTTGGATCAGACAGAGCAGCCAGGATGGGTGATCAGCCCGATGCCTGGTATGGGATGAAGGAAGTAGATGAAACGAAATGTAGGTGAAATGGATGAAAGGAAAGGTGATGATGGAGCAGTTGGTGGAATGAATGGCGGGGGAAACCGGAGAAAACCCGCCCAGACGCCGCTTTGTCCACCACAAATCCCACATGCAGGTCCCTAGGATTGAACCCGGGCCGCCTCGGTGGGAGGCGAGCGGTCTAACCACTCGGCCACGGCGCCGCCATTTTGAATACTACTGATAACCAAATACAAGGGCTACTTGGACCCACTATCGGCTTGGGTCCAAGTAAGCCTTAGATACGTATATTCGTCTTATATGTCTAAATAAAACTCTGTTGCAGATTGTGACAAGCTATTTGCAATTTTTACATAATACAAAATATGATTGAAACTACTTAGGTTTCTTTTACAGGTTTAAGACTCACTATGCCATCTAAATACAAAAAAATTGCCTGGGAGCCGCAAGTACAAAGATTTTTCATATGAACAGCTGGAGAAATGCCTAAACACCATCAAATTAGGTGCAATGTCTCAAAGACAAGCAGAAGATGTTTTCAAAATCAGCAGGTCAACCATAAAACGTAGGCTAAAATATCCTCTTCCTAACAATCCTTGTCATCCAAAAGTTTTCACGATGGAAGAAGAGCTATTTGCAAGCCACCTAGACAAGATTTGCGATTATGGATTTCCATTGATGAGCTGGATTTCAGATTCATTGTAAAATCATATCTAGAACTGCATGGGAGGACTGTAAATGCTTTTAAGAAAAACCTTCCAGGAAGAGACTAGGTTAAATCTTTTCTGAGTAGACACACCCAGTTATCAGTAAGATTTGCCAGCAATATAAAAAGAGTTAAAACTTCTATTGATGACAAGGTACTTAATGAGTATATGGATAATTTAAGTCTCTCAATTGAAGGTGTTCCCCACAAAACATCTACAATTATGATGAAACTGCTGTGTCGGATGACCCCGGAAGAAAAAAGATTATTTGTCAGAGGCTGTAAATACCCAGAAAGGATAATAAATTCTACGAAAAGTAACATATCAGTCATGTTTTGTGGGAATGCTGCTGGGAATTTGATTCCTCCATACATAATTTATAAGGCAGAATATCTGTGGACCACGTGAACAGAGAATGGGCCAGTAGGTGCCAGATATAACAGAAGTAAAAATGGCTGGATTGACCTGGAAATATTTGAAGACTGGTTTACATCTCATGTACGGCCGATAATTAAGAAACAAGAAGGCCCAAAGCTCATTATTGGGGGCAATTTAATCTCTCATCTGAGTGTAAATGTTCTGCAATTGTGTGAAGATAACAGCATCAGATTTGCGTGTTTGCCTCCAAATTCAAGCCATCTGACACAGCCCTAGATGTCGCCTATTTTAGACCTCTTAAGTCCAAATGGAGGGATATTCTTACCAGATGGAAAGAATCTGATGCTGGTAAAAAAGTACCAGCACTCCCAAAAGACCAGTTTCCATGTTTGCTGAAAACAGCGCTGCAAGAGCTGGAACCTTCAATGTCAAACAATTTACAGGCAGGATTCAAAAAAGCTGGCATATGTCCACTCGACAGGCAGGAATTACTTAAACGTCTTCCTAATGAAGAAAGATCCGCGAATCTTGATTTAGTAACAGATTCATTCATTGCACATCTTGAAAATAAGCGACATGACTTTGTCAAGACTTGGCCAACTAAAAAGAGAAAACTGCAAGCTCCAGCTGGAAAAAGCATTTGTGCTGATGAGATTGTTGAAGCTGAACAGAGTAAAACGTTAAAAAAGTAAAAATCAATGACTGCAGAAAACGGGAAGGCTACATGTAAGAAGAATATCAAGAAAACGAAGAAACCATCAAAACAAGTTGATATTGAGTCAACATCAGAAGATGCTGATCATTTCAGCCTCCAATCCTCAGGAGAAAGTGATTTTATGTCTTTTAACAGTGAGGATGAAGCATCTGACCTGAGGGACTTTGATGTGCCACCTACCAATGAAAACATTGAGAACAAAAAAGACAGTGGTTCAAAAAAAAGAGAAGGCTTAAACAGGCATTGGAAAAGGCAACTTTGTAACAGTTGTATGGCAGAATATTGAATTTCCTGGCATAGTGTCAAGTGTAGACAACAACGGAGATATTGTCGAGTGTATGCAGCGAACCAAAAAGTGCTGGAAGTGGCCTGAACAAAAAGACATTCTACATTATAAATGGTGCGATATTAAGGAGAAGATTAACCCTCCAAAACCTGTCAAAAGGGGCTTATTTTCTGTTCTATCAATCAAAGAAAATATTTAAGAGTTGGTTAAAGTTCTGTAACTTTTCACAGTTCTACCTTTTTCATTACCTATTTGATTGTGTCATTAAAATCATTTTCCGAATTAAATACTTGTTCAAATGCATCTCTAGACATTATTTAAAGATCTTACGTCTTTCTTGAATCCAACACAGGTTTATAATGCATTTCATAGAGAAATAAAATATGGGTTCAAGTAACCCAACCTAAGGACTACTTGAGCCCAATTTTTGTTTTATTTTTTAAAATAATGAAATGCAAAAAGAAGGTAATAATTGTCATAAATAGTCAGTATAAATGTTCTAGATTAATAACAATTTGGTCTTTAAAAATTATGGTTTCAAAAGAAATATATCAGAAAAAATCTGATGTGTTACACTCACATGACTTTCTCTACTCTTGTACAATCTATTTTTACAAACGCCTATTCTCCATATGCTTTATGTTAATCGAGATATCGAGATGTCAATCTTATTGGTAATTTTCTTGTAGATGCAAGGAAAATATGGTAGCTTTTAAGCGATGGTCAAATATTTTAACGCTGGTTGCTATGTGGCGAATTCCATTCTCTTTGCAAGTCCAGGACATAAAAAAATCTGATGTGTTACACTCACATGACTTTCTCTACTCTTGTACAATCTATTTTTACAAACGCCTATTCTCCATATGCTTTATGTTAATCGAGATATCGAGATGTCAATCTTATTGCTAATTTTCTTGTAGATGCAAGGGGAATATGGTAGCTTTTAAGCGATGGTCAAATATTTTAACGCTGGTTGCTATGTGTCGAATTCCATTCTCTTTGCAAGTCCAGGACATAAAAAAATGAATAACGAATTTGAGAAAAAGTATAAGTATTGGAAAATTTAAGGGAATAACAAGCAATATCTCGAAAACGGTTCACTCAACAAAAGAAATGTATATAACATAAGTTGTGTATTTTAACGAGATCAACATTTTTTGTGTAGTAAAATTTTGTCTATCTCTTATGGTTTACCAGTTATGCAAAAGTCGTTCACAATGAAGAATACTTTTGGAGACATTCCCAGAAAATTCGAGATATACATTTCATTTCTCATGGCATTATCTTAAACATATGATATTTTAAACAAAATCGTTAGAGCCATTTTTGAGAAAATTAAAATTTTCGAAAAATGTTCCATGTAAAGGGTAGTCTGGGGTGGGGGGATTTTCTTGAAAACCTTCGTGTCGCATCTCTGGAAGATACTGAACCTAAATACCAAGTTTGGTGTTTATCCGACTGTTCGTTTTTGAGTTATGCTGTTCACACACACACAGACACACACACACACACAGACACACACACACACAGACACACAGACACACACACGGACATGTTTCCAAAAATGCTTTTTTTGGATTCAGGAGGTCTCAAAACATGTATTTCCGGTGAAATCTCGGTATCGAATTTTTGGGTGGAATGCAATACTTCCCCTACTTACTATACGTAGTAGAGAAAGTAAAAAGTGGGTCCAACTAACCCTAGTTTACGGTAGATGTTTCCTGAACTGCCCATGATCAGAAATTAATGCAACTACTTTCCTTATTCCTCCTTTGTCCAATCTAAGGGGAGACGAGGAAAGTGTTTTGCATGGACCTAAGACCAGTTTTTTCACTTGTTTTTGTCAAGGATAAGTTTGCCATCTGAGTTGGTGTGTTTTCCTATCCATGTTTTCGGCAGTATGCAACTGATTCCAACCACGGGTTCAGGGACAACAAAAGGTATCTCAGTACCCCTTTTAGCCAACTGATCAGGCATTCGAATACCAGTTTTGATTTTACCTAGTCTGAAAAAAGCACTTTACTATTTGTGAGGATGACCTTTCTCAAGTCCTCTTAGAGCACAGCTCAAGAAACCTGGAAAACTGTGCGGTATTTTCAAAGGCTTATACTGTTATTTGTCCTTGGAGATACATATATACTTGCGCTCAATTGGGTTCGTATATGGATCCATCTGTGAACCTCACAAGTTGGTCACATTCTTTATCAGACGTAGCGCCTTCCATCCAGTCTTCTTAAGACCCAAGAGTTACCTTAAATGGAGGAGAGCAATATTGAGTATTCATTAGGTCAAACTACATATTCCATACTGAGATATCCAGGAAATTTAGAATACAGGGTGTCCAGTAATTGAGCAACTACCTCTTCAGTTCCTTGTTTGCACTAAGCAGTAGGCAGTAGGCAGTAAGCCTTGTCTCCACTTGTAAATAAATGTCCATTGGCAGGTTGGCAGCCCCAGAAGAGCCTCCAATGCAATGCACAGTGGTACTGATGACCTCAAAACCTGGCCAAAAAATCAAACTTTCAAAGTATGAACAACAGGATGTACCTTACCTATCACTGCTCTATTATGTCTGTGGTTCATAAAACTGCAGGTGACAACTGATTTCTTCAGTTAGAGCTGAAAGAAAGAGGTTGTATGTGATCTTGGTGCCTTCCCACTAGCTTATTCTATGTGCAATTCAATACAAGCTTCTGGCATCTTAATCTTGTTTTACACAGTAAGTAATGTATATTGTACTTGCCTGTATTATTCTGACACAGTGGTGTTTTAACCATAGTGCACTATTAGTCATCGTATTTTAAAGTACTTAATACCGTAGTAAATACCTTCCATTGATAAATAAACATATTTACACACACCAACTTTTTTTCCAAAGCTTCCCAATTCTAATTCATGTTGTAATATATTGCTTGACAGTTCTAATTTTAGATTGTAAAAGAAAAATTGTGCCTGCTCGCACCTTTTGATGATATGCAAAGAAAAGCTGCTAGTAAGAGAATAGATTAGAATGTAAAAATGCTGAAAATAGCAAAATTTCAAGTTTATACCAAACAAAAATTGATATGTTATAAATAATTATAATCAATTCTATCCATGGTTATGAAATATTACTAAAAATTAATACTGCATTGCTTAAAAAGCCAACTTATTCAGGATTCTCTTTAATCACAGGGTGCAAGATGGCATACAGACAAAGTTGAGAAGCTTTATGTGCAATATTGCAACAAAAATCCGGTTCCAGAAAGGAAAAACAGACAATTTTGTTGAACCTATGATAGCCAAAGCAGGCATAGAAAGCTCTGAAGAAAAACAGAAAATACTAAAAAGGGATGTTTCCCAATTTTGTAGTGAGTTGTTTTGATGACTGCACAGAGCTGCTAAATAGAGAGATAGATTTCTTACAGACAATAAAAACTGGCTAAGTAGCTGATGTTAATATTCCTTCAAATTCAAAGAGGAGAAGACCAAATATGGACTTTGAAGAGAGTACTGAGAAAACAAGAAGGAAAATAGAAACTCCAAAGAAGTTACGAATGCGTGGAAACATTAACTTTTGCAGTGAAAATTAAATATTGGGAAAGTAGGGACATTAATTTAGCCAATTGCTAGCTGAAATGCAAAAAACACTGCCGAGCATAAAAAATAAGAAAAGCCTGGACATCAGCATCAACTAGCACTAATTCCATTGAGAGATACACCAATGATAATGCTTTAGCTCTCTTTCTAGAATCTGGTGATGACAAATATTCCTATCTTTTACATAGACATGGAGCAAAACAGCTTAATACCAACATCTACCCAAAAGAGCTAAAAATAGATGCTAACCGGAAAATGTTGTTGTATCACAAGATGATGCAGAAATTAAACTTCAAGATTTAGTAGATCATACAGAGTGGGAGCACAGGAACCAGTATTATGCATGACAGATGAAAAACACTTACAATCCTTAATACTTAGTTTAAATGGGGATTCAATGGAAATAGCAGGCAGTCACAATATAGAGAGAAAGTAGAAGGAGGGCATTTTTCAGACTCAGATATATTCTTCATATCCTTGGTACTACTATAGCTTTACTTTACTGATGAAAAATATGAAAAAGCAGTTTTGTGGCAGAATCCTAATCCTTCTTCTACTCTATTTTGTTGACCAATAAAATCTGAATGTAAGAAAGAAACAAAAGACCTCATAAAAGAAATAACTTCCAATATGGATATGTAAATAAAGCAGTTGAGAAAACTACATATGATATCACGGGAAAGTAAGCACAAGTAACTCATCAATTAGTATTAACTATGATAGATGGCAAAGTTTGTAAAGCTACGACCTCAACTTCTTCACAGAACTGTTACATTTGTGGAGCTACTCTGAAAATGAGGAACCAACCGAATGCTTTGGCTGCGAAACCTATAGATACATCAACATTTCAATTTACATGCTTGGATTCATTTTTGTGAATGCTTGCTTCACATATCCTAGTCTAGCTGTGAAACAATGGCAAGTAAGAGGAAATCAAAATAAAGCAGCAGTTGCAAAATGGAAGGTGGAAATTTAGCAAAATTTTTGGGGAGAATTGGGACTTCTTGTTGACTATCCAAAGCCTGGGGGCAGCGGAACATCAAACAATGCCAATATGGTCAGATAATTCTTAAGTAGGGAAGATACATCATCAGAAATTACAGGATTAGATAGAGAAATAATTCATTGATTTGGAATAGTGTTACAAACAATACCCAGTGGTTTCCAAATCGACACTCAAGCATTGGAAAATTATGTAAGGAAAACTGCTGAACATATCTCTCTTTACTGGTGGTATTACATGCCTGCTTCCGTCCATAAATAAACATGGGTCAGCAATAATTTCTTCGGCATTACTCCCTGTTATACAGATGTCTGAAGAAACTCTTTGGAAGCCAGAAATAAGCATTTCAAAGAATATAGAGAATCTCATTACTGCAAAATTTCACAAGAAGCTACAAACATTGACATTATTCACAGACTTCTGGAGACATCAGACAGACCCTGTGATTTCATCTTTTAAAAAGCAGTTTCAATTGAAACCAAGAAGGAAGAATCGTCCCCAAAAAGTAGCAGACCTCCTACTCTGCCCAGGCCCAGTGTAGATGTACTGACTCTCTGCAAGAAAGTGATGATAGTGAATGACTTTAGATTTTCATTATAAAATATGGTGGAAACAGAATTTCTCAAACTGTTTGATAAAGTAGTAATATTTTAAAGTGATAATGCTAATGTTCAGTATTTTAAATGAAATGCTATCTTTAAATAATGAAAGTTTAATTTAACAAGGGGAGTCGCAAACCACTGGCTGAGAAACATTAGCACACTACGTAATTTAACCATTTTTTTTTTTTGGTGACTTAATAGCATAAAAAAATGTAAACAGTGCATTGCAGTTAGCTTGAAACAATTTTGACCAATTTATAAGGAGATCAGTTCTGCTGTGCAATGGTTTGAGTACTTCTGAAAGCCCCTGTAATACAGACACATGCTAATCTCTGTAGCTTGGTAAATTTACCTATTACAGTAGTTTGTAGAGTGGTTTTCACCAGCAAACGATGGTGCCATAAGATAACTGGGCCCTATCCAGCAACCTATAGCCAATGACTAACATGTGGCTTCAAGCCTCAGTTTGTTCCAATAGTGCATCTGATGGTTACAAGTGACTACCCAACTCTATGAAAAGAGTAATATCAATGTATTCGTTCCCGGACAGTTTCTTATCCAATGCAAGGCTGACTTTATTGACTGAATATTCCAAGAATGTATGACCTAGTTTAAAGAAGATTTAACTAAAATTTTAAAGACTTATAACAATAAAGTATAGACAAATCTGAGAACTTTGTTGAAAACTGTGTAATTCTATGACTTCTTGTTTTCATTCTGAAAGCACTTTTATGTTTAATCCTCACCTCATGATGATGTCATCAGGCTGGGAGCGTGGCACGCTACTCATTATCACTTGTATTAGCCTCGTGTTGCATTTAATTCCTATTGTGTTTTGTGATTGTAGGATAGTTTTCCTTTACTGGTGTTCTGTGAGGCGTGAGTCAAGAATGCCTGCGTGCAGTGCTTATGCAAATAATTCCAGCATAAAAGCAAATATTGGTTATTACTCATTTCCTAATACAGATAACAATCGATATGTGTGCCATGAAATACAAAAACCTTGTGCCAACCAAAAATGCTAGCATATACGGAATTCATTTAAAAAAAAAGTGATTTTAATGTGGTTATAAAAATAAGAATAGTGAATTGCGAGAAATTCAAAAGTCCTAGATTGAAAGATTCAAAATTTTTATGAGGATTATTTTGTTAAGTGAAAGCAATGCTACAGGTAGTCAATAATTCAGTAAGAAATTCTCAGCAAGCAAGTTGAAGCTATAATAGTTTCTGAGTCTTGCTGAAATACAGTGCGAGCTGGGAACTGAAATTTTTAGTGCTATAAACAGCGCTAATCTGAATCAAAGTTTGACTGATGAGGAAGATAAATCTTCAACGTAAATGATGAAGATTATAAACCAAATGAATATTTGAGGGAATCCAGTGAAAATGAAGAAGAAACTTGGTATTTTCAGAAAATATTCTTTTGTGCTTGTACGTGTAAATGCTCTCCTTGCGCTACTCAGTATTTGTCACCCTTGTGATGAGCCTGTTGCCAAAAGAACATGTAACTCAGGCATTAATGCAAATTATAATTCATTGTGTGCATGGGCACACATTTTGAGTGGTGCTCTGGAGGCGAAAGTGACTCATTAAAATCACTTTCCCTAAAATGGATTGCACATACTCTTAGCGTTTTTGATTGGCACAAAGTTATTGCATTTCATAGCAGCAACCCCTTTGTTGTACACACATCGAATGAGTAATAATACCCAAAATTTCTGTTTATGCCAGAATTATTTGCACAACCATAAGCATTGCACTCAGGCATTCTTGACCTTACACCTGATAGGACACTAAGAAAGGAAAACTGTCCTACAATTACAGAATCACAGCAGGAATTAAATGCAACTAATGCAAGTGACATGAGTAACGTGCTGCACTCCCAGCCTGATTACGTCACTGCGAGTGAGGATTAAACATAGAAGTGCTTCCATAATGAAAATGAGAAGTCGTAGAACTTTCAACAATGTGCTCAGATTTGTTTATATTTTGTTAAAATCCTTTAAAAATTTTGTTCAATCCTCCTTTAAGATTTCCTAAGCCTTTTAAATTTCTTCTGTTAGTAAAAGGATCAATAACATTTTGCTGGGATTGATGGACAGGCCTTCCTGCATGCACCAGTTGTGAATTTTTCTCACTCCACGATGTCTGAGACTGTATTAAGAAATTTCCAAAAGTAATCAGTGCTAGGTCATCTGCACACCCTTGTACTTATCCCTCCTGGGTCACACTTTGAGTAGACCATCCACCATGGGACTTCCAAGTAGAGGAGAGAGAGAACTCCCCCCCCTGCAAACAGCCCCTTATGGTAACAATCCCCTTTGTTTCCCCAAGGAGGATAACTAAACTTTTCCTGCTCCTGAGCATGGGGTTTACCCAACTACAAAGAGTGTCATTGACTCCATACTTCTGTGCAACCGAAACAATAGATTCATAGAGGTTGTTATCGAAAGCACCCACTATGTCCAGGAAGGCCCATAGTACTATTTCTTTCAAAGTCATTCAGTCCTCTAGTCTACCGACTAAACTGTGCAACACTGTTACAGAGGACTTAGATGGCTGGTAAGCATGTTGGTATTGATGGAGGGGTGGGTTATCTGACTGTACCCTCCTTTAAATGTATCTTTCGAACATTCTTTCCAAAGCCTTTGGAAGAAACATTTTAAGACTGATCGGTCAATAGGCCTTAGCTCTGATGTATTTATTACGCTTCACTTAGAAATAAACACTACTCTGGTAGCTCTCCAGGCCAGAGGAATATAGCTAAAGGCTGTACTGGCCCAGAAGAGGTTACTGAGGAGCATATAAAGTGAATCAGTCCCTTCTACATAATGTTCCCACCTGGTAATTTAAACAGGTTAAACTTATTAACTGCCCTTTAACACTGTAAATTTTTGACTACTTGACATACAAGTTTCCAGTCCTTCTGGATGCTCTTGAGTTTTCACAGTGGCCTCTGAATTCACAGGTCTCGTTGCTTATATACACCTGGGAAAGTGTATCTCAAAGAGAACTTTGAGCATTTCTTCAACCAAGCATGTAAACCTTTGTAGGCTTACATAAAGTAGTTACGGGATTTATTGCATCACAGGCCAATGCTCTTTGTAACCTAGTTGCTTTAGATAGGCCAGATATTTCCTGACAGAAGGCTTGCCAGCAAGATCATTTGGTCTTGCACATGCTTTTATAATAATCTGTGAGGGCTGTATGATGTGCCCTCCAGTTTCCAGTTCTTTTTGACTTGTTAAAGAGACGTCTTACTCTGTCTCTCCTATGTTCAAGGTCTTTAGTCCACCGTGTCACTTTCTTAGATATTATCCATGTTGCATGGAACAATTATCATGATAGCTGTCAAGTACAGTGTTGTCCTTTGTGGTGTAGTGGTTACCATGCCAGTCTCTAGTTCCTGAGGTTGCAGGTTCAAACCTGGTGGATTTTTTCAGGCGTAAAAATCCTTAGCATGGCTTCCTTCGGAAGAGAAGAACTTCAAATCTAATAAAGAGGCCTCTGAGCAAAATTACTGGTCCTTCATGCGACGCTTAAGACCACAGTAGTTAAAGAGCTTCCATAAATAAAAACTCAATTCAATGTTTTGTAAAGTCACCTCTTGAATTAAGTAGGTGGCCTTGTCGATATCACCAAAGGAACCTTAGAGCGCTACCACTAAGTTCTTCATATTCCTGTGGGAATAGTTCTTTTATACTCTGCGCCAATCAAGAAGGTGATTGACCGTTACTAACCACATGGCGGAAAGCTTTAAATGAATGGGAGGGGATGAATACATCACAGCAGCCGTCATAGCAACCATTAGAAGGACCAATTAGAACGAAGACGTTTCCATAGCAACAATAGATACAAATGCCATGTTGTGATATCGTAACACGTGATTGGCATGACGTGCCGGACGAGTGACCGTTGCAGTAAACATGAACTTATCTTCTGCTGTCACTGCAGTTCTAAACAATGTCCTCCTTTTAGCCCCAGCTTGCTTATGTTTTTGTATCAGTTTAGAGATTACCTGCAGATTGAAAAGTTCTTTTGATCATCCTATTTGTATGGTATTTGCCTTGTGTTACATGTATTTGTGCGTGCGTGTGTTGTGTGAGTATTTATAATTGTGTTAACACGTTTAATGGATATTTAATAATGTCCAAAAATAGTGACAAAGAAGCGCAGCCAAACGAAAAACTGAGCGCACTCGGGAACCGAATTAAACTGTATTTAGTAAAAGTATCCCAATTAAAGGACAGGTGCGGGAAATAATATGCTCTGTGAGAGAATATTTCGAAGAGGAGAAAATAATTCAGTGCTTGTTCGCCGCAATATATCGATGAAGGAGGGACTGAAGAAAAGTGAGCTACTGGAACTTGTGAAAGTAAAGTAACCGCGGTTTCCAAGTTATGTAGTCGATGGCATTGCTGCAGAACATGGTCACAAAATAGTTAGGCTTCCCCCTTATCATTGTCATTTTAACTCGATTGAATTAATTTGGGCCAACATAAAGGGTTATGTTGGGCGAAACAATAAAGGTTTCACTGTGTCGTCAGTAATAAAGCTTACAGAAGAGGCACTAACAGCAGTAAAAGCTGAAAACTGGGAGAAAAAAAAAGCAGTGACTCATACAAAGGGCGTAATAAGTGCAGCTTGCGAAAATATAGGAGCTTTAGAAGAAACTATAGAACAGCTTGTCATTTCCATGGGGAATTCTAGCAGCTCTTCAGATGATGATGACGATGGTGGCAACATTGTCTATCAAACGAGCAGCAACAGCAGTGATTCGGAAATCTGGCATTTTTTCCATTAGAATAAGCATCAATATTTCACAGGTATGTCTCTTCTGTTAACGCAGATCTTTACACTGATATATTCTTGCATGTTCTATCCTCTGCACGTAGATTCATTATTTTACAATTGTCTTCGTATACGAATATAAATAATACCCGCTCTACAATGCAGGCGCAACCCAGTTGCCTTCGACACAGTTCTATCACGTTTCCACGTGGTCGCGATGAGTGGCAACGTCGCCTCTCTCTCTCCGCGAAATGTCAATCACCTTCTTGATTGGCGCCGAGTATAACTACATTAACATTAACAAAGGTAGCTTGTTGCCGGCATTTAAAATACATCATTTACTGGAGAGCAGAAAGTCTAAAAGGCAATGACCTCTTTTATTGATATGTTTGCTGCCCCAGATTTTGTGATGAGAGTTGGTTTGTTGGTCCAAGGATGGTTTGTTCCCCTCTATTAAGTATAGTCTGTGACCAACTGCTCTAGTTCCCTAAGGGATGGTTGCTGCCATCGTAGAGGAGGTAGAGAGAGCTCACTGTTAGGCCCTTGTTCCCTCCTCCTACATTGCAGTTGAATTTCACTGTGGTGGGTGATATCACTAGAACAAAATTCTAGAGAAGGTAAGTAATGAATTCCATTACGAACAAGAATACAACTCCTATTACTAGTGCTCTTGTGCAATGTCTTGCCTTGACATTTACCTAGTCCTGAAATTCGCCCTTGTTCATCCAGGATCTTGGATCAGGGCTAGGTCTATTCCTTCTTCATTGAAGATTTTACAGAAGGCAGCCGAAGCTGCATTCCTATGTTGCAGGTTGATCTGGAGGACTTTAAGGCTATTCCTGGCAGGAGTCACGATTGTGATTCTTCCAAGACCCAAAAAGGCTCTGTTACCCAGATCTTTTATAGTCTTCATAGTTTCCTAGTTCTATATCAGAGGTTTGCTCTGAAAGAACTTCCTCATCAAGAGAAGGGTTTGAATTTACTGAGGGATCATTAGTGTGGTCCTCAGAAATAGATTTGTTTTTTTAGTGGCTTCCATAAAGGTTCCATGAGAAGCTGGAGATTTATAAAGGAGGCTCAAGCAGAACCCTGCATGCCTGGGTTAGGCTTATATCCTGGAGGTTGGCTGGTATCCAGAGGCACTGTTTAAGACATATTAGCTCTGTGCCATACATCCCCTTAGCAGAGGTCACTATAATTAGGGTTGGGCTTATGATAAGCCACTTCTTTCTCTACCATCTCCTCTGTGGCCACCCTGGCAAGAGTAACTCTTCAGTACAGCCCACAGATTCGTAGATACATAGAAGCCCCCCCCCCTCCACCAACAGAGAAAGATGAAAGAAGAAAATTCTAGTAATAAAAAGCTAATACACATCTTCAAGTGTTTCAGACCGAGGAGTACAGGAAATAGAACCTACACTGAAAGAGAATAGCAGATCACAATATAAATGATGCAGACCAGAGACAACCAATTGAAGGAAAGTAGAACAAGATATGTATCTTGTTCTACATATCTTGTTCTACTTGTGCCTGAGGAGTTGAATTTTTTTTTTCTTCCCTCTCACTTTTGTTTAAAATTCTGTGGCTAGTAAGACTGGTCGATAGGGGTACACTTTTTCAAAATTTAACTCCTGCACATGCCACAAGGCGTACCATTCCTGGTAGAAATTGAACTTTCCTTCCAAAATGTTTTTTTTTCCCCTTTTCCTATTAAGGCATCCTTTAACCCTCCGGTCAAGCAAATGAACCCGAGCACAAGAATAATTTGAGACTGCTTGGCTGCTGAAGCATCATAAAGAAGAAAAACAGAGCGAGAAAGCTTCAAGCAAGACATTATAGCTTGTCAATTAGAAAAGAAATTCCTCAGCATTCACTGCTGAGAAAAGTGTGAGCCGCTACTGGCATCCAAGCACACAACTAGTCAACAGGTAACTAACTCTCTACCAGGAATCTGCAGAGCAAGCAAGAATTACAAGCAGCAGTGAAAGTTTGCTGTAAGTTGCCAGGGCATGGAAACTTATTGGAGTGCAGTCAAGAAACTTGCTAGCAGACTGGACCACCTAATCCACAACTTGTAATTTCCCAAACTTTAAGAGTTGTTCCTATTATTTACATAACCTTATGCAGGATAGCAGACAAAGGCAATGCTTCAATTGCAATAATTCATTTTAGTCACTCTTACTGTGTCACAGCACCCCTAACTCTATTCTTAGGTTTGCAAATACAAAACAAAAAAAAAAAAAACCCTTATGATGTAGCACTTTGATCTGCGCACACCCTTTTGGCCTATTCTTAAGATTCCGGGGATGGGATTTTGCCTGGAGGAGGTGTAACAACCCTTCTCAGGACTTGATCGGTGGTCAAGGAGTTGCATTAGATTTCTTAAGATGTCGAAATTGGACCATGTCAGGCAACAAGGCTAAGAGAACGCTGAGCTGGCTAGAGGAGACTATATATGTGCTGTGATCTGTGTCAGTGTCTAATGTCACACGAGTGCCAATTGTCACAGTGTCTATCACACTGAGCACACAAATCTTTGCTAGGCAGGGACTTGAACCCTGGACTCTACGATTAGTTTCACTTTAAACCTTTGCATCAAGACCAGCAAGAACTCCTTTGGTAAGTTTTGTGTGATATATTCTAAGCTCCAGGTGCACGAACCCTAGTACGCCCAATATATGGCCCAACCATAGTGGGTTGTAGAATTTAGAGTTATTCAATACTCTCTGGTTCCCCCATGACATCCTCTTGGCTATGCTTATGGTGCCTCTCCCAATTGAGCTGACTTCTCCCCCAACTAATGGACTCACGGTTAACAGCAGGGGTTCGCTACAATGTTGCAACTACAATTCTAAAAGTCATTTTGTTTGGTCAGGGTCTATATGTAGTATACTTAATGTCATTTTTGCAGACTTTATCAATACTTCAAAATCACTTGGTGTCTTACAAACAACATTTTTAAACCCAGCATATGATTTAAAATTTCAAGTCCTTTAAACATTTTCAGTATATTATTCTGCACGTCAGAAAGTTTTATGCATCCACCAATGTTTTTTACCTGTCTGTTCTTGAATAATAAATATATTTAAGTGCACTAATGCATGCAGTTTCAGACAAAGGCATGTTTGTGACTAAGTGAGGCTGCACTTTAAAATTTCATGCAAATTTAGTGAGGTTCCACAAACTGTTCACAAACATTCAATTCATTTGTTTGCAAACATTTGTAGTTTTGTTTGTGGAAATTTACACTCAGGTGTGGACAATGCTTAAAAGATATTTGTATCTTTGCTATGCAGTTTTATGGGTCAAACACCGCATGGCATAGATATATACATTCAGAATGGATGACAGGTTACTACATTATACATTCCTGGAAAATGTTGGAAAGAAAAGAGCATCAATTACTGTAATCAAACAATTACAGTAAATGTAGAAAACTGAGGACAAACATATTTGATGCACTCGCATGTATTTGGTTAAAACGTTCTACAAAAATTCAGAATTTATGCTCCATTTACATACATCAAACTAGCAATGTTTCTTGGCAGTTGCAAGTTTTAGTAGCTTTAATATGTATGAAATATTACAGTTTTGTCTTAAATTTAACTCATTAAATGTCACTGGACAAGTAGTTTTCCTATGCAATTCTGGTCAGTTATGTTACTTGCTTTTAACAGATATGCCATGATTTATACTGATCCATTCACTACTTAGGAGTAGCAATTGTGAGAGTATTTCATTCATGATGAAGTGCTGCAAGTATTGTGTTTCTTGTCCATGTTATGTCTTCTGCCTTTTACAGAAAGACTTCCTGTCTCAAATGTGACTTGGATACTGCGTAAGATCAAGAGTCACAACTTTACTCACAAGACATTCGCCAACCTGAAAAATAAAAATGGAAAAATCAAATATGTAATGTCTATTCTCTTTTAATTTACCATTTGTGAGTGCATTATTTTTGGTTTATTATATACATAAACCTCCAATCAATCGACAATTAGACTTGTTATCTCCTTTTCTGTAACAAACAACCAATTTTTGATTGCTTTACCTTATACTGGTAGGGTGTTTTGTAATTGTATAAAATTACAAATGTAAAGTCAACATGAAAACATTAAATCAAATGACATGAAAATCCAGCAAAATGTATTCTTTGAACAGCTTGAAACACTATTTCATTCTTTGTTTCTTTACATACTTTGTATCTCTATGGATATGTTAAGTTACCAACAGCCCAAAGATATATGTAGTATGTGAAGCAACCAGGGCTTTAGTTGAGCTGCTACTCAGTACCAGTAGTTATACAATTGTTTGAAGAGAGTAACGGAAATTTTGGAAACATGCAGTATGCAACAGCTCTTACAAAACCAATGCTGATGTATTTGTTGTGTAGATAAAATTCTAATAATTTACTGAACATAATATAACTCATAACACCTAATGATGGGGAGATGATAATATTGAAGGAAGAGATTTGGCTTTACCACACACAATAAAAGAATCAAAGAAAAAATACGAGGGGCATCCAATAAGTATGTTTCCCTATTTTATAAAAAAAATTAGACACAATTGATCATGTTGAATTAATTTTATTTATATTGTACAATCCTTCTGTTACTTTTCTACATAGTCAACATGCTTTTTCAAGCATTTTTGGGGACGTGACGCAAGTTTGTTCAAGCCAGTGTTGTACGTTCTGTGCTCGCAACCAGCTGTTCACTGATTTGACTTCATCATCGGTGTTAAAAGTGCTTACCTTTGAGTTGGAGGAACTTGTGAAAATCACTTGCGGCACCCACCAAAAATTTAATAACAGGATTTACCAGAAATGCACGCTTTGAGACTCCCTGAATCCAAAGAAGGTATTTTCACCTTCTCTACTACGTAGTTACAGAAGTAGAGAAAGTATTGTATTTCATCCAAAAATTCAATAAAGAGATTCACTGGAAATACACGCTTTGAGACCCCCTGAATCCAAAGAAAGCATTATTACCTTCTCTACTACATAGATACACGAGGTAGATAAAGTATTGTATTCCACGCAAATATTCAATAAAGAGATTCACTGGAAATACATGTTTTGAGACCCCCTGAATTCAAAGAAAGTATTTTTAACTTCTCTACTACTTAGTTACACGAGGTAGAGAAAGTATTGTATTCCACCCAAAAATTCAACGATATTCACCGGAAATACTCGTTTTGAGACTCCCTGAATCCAAAGAAAGCATTTTTACTTTCTCTACTACATAGTTACAGTAAGTAGAGCAAGTATTGTATTCCACCCAAAAATTGAATAACGAGATTAATACTCTGAACGGAAATACTCGTTTTCAGGCTCCCTGAAACCAAACAAAGCGTTTTTACTTTCTCTACTATGTAGTTACAGCAAGTAGAGAAGTATTGTGTTCCACCCAAAAATTGAATGAGATTCACCGGATATACACGTTTTGAGACCCCCTGCATCCAAACAAAGCATTTTTACTTTCTCTACTACGTAGCTACAGGAGGTAGAGAAAGTATTGTTATCCACCCAAAAACTGAATAACGAGATTCATCGGATATACACGTTTTGAGACTCCCTGGATCCAAAAAAAAAACAAAACATTTTTACTTTCTCTACGTAGTTACAGTAAGTAGAGCAAGTATTATATTCCACCCAAAAATTGAATAACGAGATTCAACAGAAATACACATTTTGAGATTCTCTGAATCCAAAGAAAGTATTTTTACTTTCTCTACTACGTAGTTACGGTAAGTAGAGAAAGTATTGTGTTCCACCAAAAATTTAATAAAGATAATCAACGGAAATACACACTTTGAGACCCCTGAATCCAAAGTAAGTATTTTTACTTTCTCTACTACGCAGCTACAGTATGTAGAGAAAGTATTGTGTTCCATCTGAAAATTCAATGTCGTAATTTCACCAGAAATCATGTTTGTGACCCCTGAATCCAATGAATTTATTTTTAGAAAATGGTCCGTGTGAGTGAGTGTGAGTGTGAAGAGAAAGTATTGTGTTCCATCTGAAAATTCAATATCGTAATTTCACCAGAAATCATGTTTGTGACCCCTGAATCCAATGAATTTATTTTTAGAAAATGGTCCGAGTGTGAGAGAGTGTGCGTGTGTGCATCCACGAATGTTCTAATAGCAAACCCTATGTTTCAAGCTGCAATAGTAATAGAAGTATGAAAGCTGTCAAAACCTGTTTGGATGATAATAACCTTTTGGAAGGAAAGTGAGCAATGAGAAGCATTGAATTATATGATTGAATTAAGTGCTTTGTTTGTTAAGTTTTCTAAAGCAATTGTAGAATTAAATCACAGCCAAGAGTTTTCCAGGGAGAGGGTGGCCAACCTATACAGTTTTTGAACTCAAGGAGGGGTAAAGGACGTTGTAGAACAATCCATTGCAATGACTGAAACATAACCTCTTTAGTGGTACTAATGAATTTTAGCTTCAATATTTTCTGTTTACTAAATATTTTTCTTGGATATTGCACATCATTTATTGCCAACTTTTAAAGGGGGAATTCTAGCATATTGTTTAGCTTTCCTCCATAAAAAACCATCTGCACTTCAAGTTGATTTTCAAAAGCCTCATTGTGTTCTGATTTTAGTGTCTCTGCCAGCTCTCTAGTTCTGGTTTTATGTCGGGGAACAGTTCTCAAAGTTTCCAGCACTGATGTTTAATGTACTCATAGTACAGCAGGTTAGTCCTTGGCAATTTAAGACATATTTTAACATCAGAAAGGTTACCCTATCTTGAAGCATATATATTGCAATCAAAGGGTGATGAACTGGAGTAGGAGTCAATGGTTTATAAAGATATCAAGTATGTCAGCACATTGAATAATCTGGATATAGGATGTTTAAGTGCAAACTGATGAATTGTATTATTCCACTACTTTCTGCTTGGTTAGCTATGGTTTGAGTTCCCCTTTTATTTAGGTAGTGAGATGGCATTGCACATGTAATACCCCATATGACGCTATGATCTATTTGTGCGGAACTGAGTAAAACAAACCAATTTGCATTTTCACAGCATGAGTGACCAGCCAAAAATTGCAAGATGTGATATTTCTTTTGCAGAGTGGAAGGTAGATTTATAATGTAGTATGCATGTAGTATTAATAAGTTTCGCAAAGCCTCCCATTCTGACAACATTGGGGTGATCTGTCCTGTGTATACTATAGCCAGGCAGGTTAGGGGAGAGTTTAGTTTCTGTGACTACAAGTATGTCAATACCATGCCTCAGGAGGAATTGTTTTAATTCATTATGTTTAATATTAATACTCTGCCAATTTCAAGTGTAGATATTAATGTTGATATTGGGCAGATTATCCGTTATTTTTAGTAACAGGTAATATTTAACTTAGAATATTCAATAAAGGTTGTAGAAGACTCAGTAATGAATCTATTTTATACATTGACAATGCAATTAATCCCTATGTATGTTTTGGGTTTTCATCAGCATATGGTTTATGGCAATTTATGGTAATATTTTGGGGAATGCATTGGGATGGAATGGGTGGTAAGGATGTGCTATTTACAGGAAAAAACAAAGGTAGTTGTAGGTAGCATTTGTCATAAGGAAGAAAATGTGTGGAAGGAACATGACTGACTGTTGTTTTTGTTTGCTGAAATTATTTTTATGTATCTTTTGAGGTACAGTGCAGACTGCAGTAAGATGTGTGTTTTCCAGCACAATTAATACAAGAAGATGGTGCATCATTGGATTTACAACAAACTTGCATGATACCCATTGTATTTGATGCACTTTGGATGCTTATGACAGTAATTTCTATTGTGCAAATTTTTGGCAAATCAATGCATTGTGTTACTCATTCAGGCTTAGGCAGCTCAATTTTTCCTACAGGATGTAGATTGTATGATGTAAATATTTTCATTTTTGAGTTTGGGTGTCAAATTGGCAAAGGAAAACGATCGTTGCACTTTAGTTACTCAATGATATAGGAACTTTTGGGGAACAGAAGATTATGTTGAACAGTGTCAGAAAGCAGCAAGAGAAGGTTTTGCATGGGATAGAACAGGGTATGTAGAATCATGGAGAAAAGATGCGCATAAAATAAAAAAAATCTGATGTGTTACACTCGCATGACTTTCTCTACTCTTGTACAAACTATTTTTACAAACACTTATTCTCCATCTACTTTATGTTAATTGAGATAAACATTTGCAGACTCTATCTTATTGCTAATTTTCTTGTAGACGTAAGGGGAATATATATTTACAAGGGCAATATAAAATACAGTTGGCTTTAAGCATAGACATTACTCTTAATAGCTGGTTGCTATGTGCAGCACCATTCTCTTTGCCACAGATTAATACTCATTGCATATCCAAGACAAAAAAAATGAATAACGAATTACCATTTGAGAAAATAAGTAAAAAATTTAAGGGAATAACAAGCAATATCTCGAAAATGGTTCACTCAACAAAAAAAGTATATGACATAAATTGTGTATTTTAACGCGATCTACATTTTTTGTGTAGTAAAATTTTGTCTATGTCTTATGGTTTACCAGTTATGCAAAAGTCCTTCACAATGAAGAATACTTTTGGAGACATTCCCAGAAAATTCAAGATATACGTTTTATTTGTCATGAAAATATCTTAAACATATGATATTTTAATCAAAATCGTTAAGAGGCATTTTTGAGAAAATTAAAAGTTTTTGAAAAATGTTCCATGTAAAGGGTAATCTGGGGTGGGGGATTTTCTTGAAAACCTTCTTGTCGCATCTCTGGAAGATACTGAACCTAAATACCAAGTTTGGTGTTTATCCGACTGTTCGTTTCTGAGTTATGCTGTTCACAGACACACACACGGACATGTTTTCAAAAATGCCTTTTTTGGATTCAGGGGGTCTCAAAACATATATTTCCAGTGAAATCTCGGTATCAAATTTTTGGGTGGAATACAATACTTCCCCTACTTACTGTACGTAGTAGAGAAAGTAAAAAGAGCAGAGGAAATTATTTAGGTAAAGATGGCTTGATGGCTCAGAAAAATTAGTAAGCAAGACAACAAAGAAAATAATAAAGACTATTAGATACAAAATTTAAAGAGAAAGAAGGGCCCAAAAGCTAGACAAATGACAGTGTTTTAAGACTCAGCAACTTTGTATATGATACAAGATTTGAAAGAATATTTTGGTTAACACTGCAGCTAAATGTAATATGTGTAAATACTAACAGTGAAATAAATATTAATATTCTATTGATGGTACACCAGTCATTTGAAAAGGCTTATAACCTAGTGCATTCAGTATGTTCTTGACCAGAGTTGAATCATATGAGAGGTACAACCCTCAAATTCCTTTCATGTTTCGTCTGGTATGTACAATGTTCAGCCTTATTAGACTAGAAATACTGAACTGCTTTCCTGTGGTTTTTCTACCATTTCAAAACTGAATTTCATTTTGCTGTTGACCAGAGTTCAAGAGGGTCAATGTATTGTTGTGTAAATCTGTTTTGATGGCATTCATGTTAGAATACTACTGACACTTGTTTTTTGCTTGTGATTTTGGATTGCTTAAGAGAATTTTCTTCCTCCTGTTTTAAGGGGTTATCCGTTAAAATGGGCTAGCTGTAACAAATGTAATGGAAGGATCCCCTTTCATCTGTTGGGTGCACAACTGACAGTTGCAAGTTGGCTACATTTGACTATGTTGAACAGATGTTACATGACATTTTTTTTTTTCATTTCCTGTTGTTGTAGGGCTGAGATATCGATATGTGATGAGGGCAAGTAAAACTCTGTGTGATCCATTGAATTGTCATGCAGTACTTTGATGGAATTTCCTGTCAACTGTCTTGTGTCGTTCAGAACTACAACCATATGGTTTAATTAATAGTGTATGTCTGATGACATAGACAGAAATGCAAAGTGAACTATAATAAAGACAATTATGTAAATATAAGTACTCAAAGTGACAATATTCAATGTATTACATAAAACATATCTTTAGAACTCTGATCCTTTCCTTTACATGGAAAGACTGTCATTTTCTCAAAACTGGCCCTAAGATTCTTTATTTAAATATAAGACATTATAGATATTAATGTGACAAACTAAATGTGTATCTTATATTTTTATACAGATACTGTGAAATCCTCTTCATACTGCCTGAATTTTCTACATTTTGGGGAACTGAGAAATAAGAGAGAGAGACAAACCTACTGCAAGAAAAAATGCACAACTCATTAAAATACACAATTTGTTTCAAATGTTTTCTCAGATTATCCACTTTTAGAAACACTTTCCCAAGTACATCATCTGACGGACATACTTGAAAGTTTGTGATTCTATGTTTTTTTTCCACTGCAAGAGCTCCTCTGTGGCTCAATATTTGAAGGTTATTTCTGAATTTAACTAATCACTATTGCTCAATTTGAAACCATTTCTAGGCAAAAATATATTTTGAATACCATCACACACATAGGAAAATAACTTTTTATATGATATAGCACATTATATGCTTGAGAGATTGCAATTCTGTTTTTCTTTCCATTGCGTGAGTTCTTTATCATGGCTAAGCATATGAATGTTTTGAATGCAACTTGGCAATTAATGAATTTATGGAATATTTTAGTTAAATGTATTTTTTTAATATTATAATTATTGTGTGCATAAATCTTTTCAACACATTGTAATATCATTGTTTAACTTTTGTATAAACTGACATGTCCTATACTTGATGTAAGTAATACAGGATGAAATAGTTCCTGAGGTCGTGCGTTCAAACCCGGAGGAGGGCATTGGATCTTTTTGGGCGTAAAAATCCTTAGCATGGCTTCCTTTGGAAGGGAAGTAAAGCTGGTGGTCACGTGTCATAGATTTACGGCACATAAAAGAACCACAAGCCTGATAATTAGGCCTTTGAGCAAAATTATCGGTCTTTCATGCCCAATATAGAATGGGACACTAAGGTCCACAGCAGTTAAAGAGCGTCCATAAATAAAACTCAATTTAACTTCAGGATAAATAAACTGTATAAGTTTATACATATTATTGCTTAATTTGAAATCATACCTAGGCAAAGCTGTATTTTGAATAACATGGATAGGAGAATAGCTTTTTACATGAATACTGTAATGCATAATGGAAATATGTGATTTTGTCATAGCTAAAGAAAGTTGTGAGAAAACCACATATATAATATAATTAGTAGAAAACTGCAATTAAAATTAAAAACCCTGAATGTTTGACCAATCTACCATACTGCAGTATAGTTAATTCAATCTTCTTTACAGAAATTAAAATTTGGTTTGAACTACTCACATCAGGACATATGCCAATTAGGGCATCTGCATGGCTATAAAATTCTTCTTTGAGTGATATTACAATTGTCTGCAATGATGGTGTTTTATCCCGGATATAGCTTGCTACCTTTCCTATATTAGTATTATCCAGTGCAGCATCAATTTCATCCAAGACAAAGAATGGTGATGGCTGATAGCTGAAAAACAATACATGTATTCTACTTTTACTAATCATTTTAAACTTTGTAAAACAAGTCTTAACCTGTTTTACAGCAGAAATCAACATCCTATCAGAATAACACACAAAAATATCTAGTGGTTCTCAGTAATGTGAGCAGAAGCAAATTAGTAATAGCTAAAATGCAGAAAAAGTTTATGGCATAGTTACCTGTGAATAGCAAACAATAAAGCAAGAGCTGCTACAGTTTTTTCTCCACCTGACAAATTTGACATTGGCTGAAAACGCTTGCCTGGGGCTACACAGTTGTAATTGATGCCATCCAGATATGGCTCCTCAGGGTTTTCTGGCCCAAGAAATGCTTGAGCTGATTGATTCTTTGCTAAACTCTGTAAAATTTATATGACAAATATTAGCAATTCATACAGATTTCATTATTTTGGACGAACATTGTCATGCTAAAATGTTTAACTAGAATATTCCTGAACATATAGTCAAAAATAATTTTATTTGTAGAATCTTAACTTTTATGTGAGTTAAAACATTCACTATAGATTTTATAAACGAGTTTAAATTTTAGAAACACTTACAAGTTCTATCAGTACATTCTTCTCCATTCTTTAGTCACAGTTTACAGTAAGCTTTTATGTCCAACATAAAGCTAAGAAGATGCTAATAGTCCTTAGTTTTGTATTCTGGTTCAGAATCAAGCACATTAAGATAAACTCAGCAATAACGATATATGCACATTAATTAAGGAAATAAACGACAATGGTATAATTTAATAATTTAAGAAGACTCTGAGTTGGTTAGTGACCATTATACACCACTTACAATCGTCTTCATTTCCAAATGTTCGACTGCTGATTCGTTGTTGATGTTGGTAAGTCGTGGTCCTCTTGTGGAGGTTCCAGGAAAGAATCCTTTGGTGGAAATTCAAACTTGAGAACTCTGTCTTTGGTTTTTCAAATGTAGATTTGCTTCCAAGTGGGCAGTTTTCAGTTGCTTTGTTAACTGCTTAGATTATAGGAGTGGGATTTATACAATGATTTTTAGTCCAGAAATAAGCGACCAGTGCTGATTTTTCTAATTGTTTATATTTTAATGGCCTGAAGTGTTCTTTAGCTGTAACTGCCAAATTCTTCTTGGTTGACCTTATGTAGAGCTATTCACAGTTGTTGCATTGAATTTTATATATTCCAGACTTTTTCTTTGGGGAAATGGCGTTCTTAGTTCTTGAATTCAAAATGTTCAAGGAAAATCTATTGACTGAATTTATTTAACTGTATGTTGTGTTTTGTGAGGATTTTCTTGAAGTGGTTAAAGATACTTGGGTGTGTGACAATATCATATTTATGAGCTTCCTGAATTTGAAACCCATAAAACTTTACCTCATTCAGCAAAGCTTAAGAATTTGCAATGACATAATTTTAGAATGTATAAGATTTAAAATAAAGAGAGTTGAGGGTTGTTACACTACATCACTAAAATATTCTTACTTGAACGCGTTTCGGGAGACAGCTTGTTCCCATCGTTAGCATGTTCTCAACTGATGTAGTGTAACAACCCTCAACTCTCTTTATTTTAAATTATGACACATCACTGTTACTAGCTTCTAAATCTTCAAAATTAGTCAATGTATAAGATGTTAAGTGCAGTAAAAACAAACAAACAAAAAAAAAAATAGATTTAATATAAGCTACAACACTGAAATAAAAATAAAATATATTGACTAATCTTTTTCAAGCAGAAGATAATTAGTACACATACATGCTGCAAGTTCCTTAAGATAGCACTATTCACAAAATTAGAAAAGGTTATTAATTTGGAGGCAGTGGTTGCCGATGCTGATCCTAGACCATTGCACAGTTACATTTCAGGCTACAGCAGTAGATGTAGAACCTTTTAGCCTTTCTACTATAGCTTTGTTAGCTCTTTTCGGAAAGTCTTGATAAATATGTTCATAGTTTACAGTAGTGCTGCTGCATTCCAATTGAGAAATTGATTCCAATGTCTTTTTCAATATCAGTGACCTTAGGTTGGTTCTATTCTTTTTCACTAGGTTGAAAACTTGTTTACATTCAGCATTGCTTTAAGGAATAGCTAAATTACCAATATAATTGATGCTGTTTTATCACACAACATTCCATCTAATCCATGAATTTGCCCATTTATTATCTGCTCCAATGGATGGAACGGTTCAGGCATTAGCATCTGAGGCTTGCAATCAGGTCCCAGCTTCAATTCCAATTGGATCAGTCATCATGACTTTAGGCTTTCTCCAAGTTTAAGCGAATGATGGCTTATATTTTATACTACCATGCATTTTTCTGGCCCCCATTTCCTCTCATTTATTTCCTTTCAGGGGTTGCAGGCCTGATACAATGATTGGTGGTATGTGATGCATGCAGTGGATGCGCCTCAAGCAGAAAACTGTTTCTTCCCCAGTATTCACCACCTGGAAACAACAAGGACTTCACTGTGCCACCCTCTGCCTCATTCCTTCCTATGGTGGTTTCCGCTTATAAACCTAACATCTTCCTCTACTTCCAATGATATGATCAGAATGCAAATTTTACCTGCTTATCTGATTTTAAAATAAAAGGAAACTATTTTATAAGAATCTTTGAAGACCTGATAGTATTGTTTCGTTCTGTCACATTTGCTGAAAATTTTCCTAGTACCATGGATACACCACTTCCTAGGTTATACACAGATTTCTGGGCCACATTTTACACTTCATAACATGAACTATAAATATAAATTGTTGCAACAAATGGGAAACATATCCTGCAGCCACAGAAGGTAAATGAGATAAATAAATTATGTGAAGGAGTTGACTTTACAATTCGTGTTGCTCATGACTGAATGTTTGCGGCCATTTATTGCTCATCAGTTATGGCTGGTTATCATTACTGGTTACTGGTGGTGCAGTCACAAAGTCTGCAAGCTGGCATTTTGTTGCAGCCCAGTGAAGGGGGACCATGATAATGATGATGCACAGCTAAGATCTGGCCATCATAACACTGTGTACCAATTAGCGCAATAGACTTGCACTGTAATCTTTAGTTACATGATTATGCAATAGAATTTAATGCTTAGTCATGTATGTGGTGAAAATCCGTAACACTTTAAAATTTGCTTATAAAACCATAAAAACTGCTCCAATACCATGAAGTCATAAGAAGGCTTCTGCTCCAGTAGATTTTACAGACTATTACAGTTGCCAAGTTTACAGTGTGATTTTACTGTCACCAAAAATCTTATAATTCTATGCCATCAATGCGCATAAGTCTTCTGACACAAACAATGTCTGGCAGTAGAAGTGCCTTACTGTGCATGATTAACCTATTTCTCCTGCTATATAAGTAGTTTCAGTGGATGTAAATGAGTCAAGGGCAACTGTTCACTGACACTAGGCAGGAGGTCCATGCAGTGCAGAGAATGAATATGAATAAACAGCCTTACCTGTGCTTGGCAACACGAGAATCTTCATATTAATGATGTTGGAGACATATTATGCTACACTGGTCTAAGTAGAAACAATAGCTGGAATCTTAGTCAGGTGAGAAAATCCCTTTATGCAACTAATTTGCAGTACTTGACTGGTATTATTAGAAATTCTAAATTATGTGATTGAAGCATTGACGCACAAAAAATGTTAATTATTGTTGGAGAGAATAGAGTCAAATGGAACAACTTTACACATAATTGCAGAAATAGTAGTGCACAAATTTAACTTGATTTTATTTTGGGTTTTAGTGCTCTGAATCTAGTTTATAAATGTTTGAGCAATGTTATAATGGAATCATGTAATGGGAATGTTTTCATGTCCCACAACGAAGTGCTGTTGAAGTTATTAATAAATAACTTTTAATTTTACAGTGTGATTTAAGTGTGTGTTTCTGTACATTATATTGTATTATGTTTGTTTCAGTTATGCTGGTTTTCAATAGTACAATTCCATTTCCCAGTCAATAGTCAAATACTGTAACTAACAGTTAACCCCATTTGTCATTTACAGAAACAAGAACTTTGACAGAATGCCTTTTTAAATGTTTTAAATCTATCTTCAATTTACCGGGCCTCACCCTCAGAATGACAATAAAACAACAAAAACAATTTTTAACTGCAGTATTCATCAAATTCACCTCATTAGGTTTACATATTTTCATTCCAATTTGATATACTACACAATCAACCAAAGTAACACCACTAGGCACTTTCATAAAGTGAACCCCGATCCAACTCTCCTTGCTGGATCATAACCATTTTTTCTTTACCCTATATAAAAATTCCCCAAGCTTCCTGGTTTGCACTTCATCACTAAAAATGTTTCTCACTATTTGTTTGTTTAATTTTAATCTTTACCACATATTGCCTGTTGACGCCATTCACTTGTTCCTGGACATTCAAATCAAATATGCTCTGCATTTTCTGCCTTTACATAAATAGGACAAATTCCCCCTAAATTCCATATTCTCAATGTGAAACACTCCAATCCCTCCCTCTCTTGCTTATTACACATAATAATGTACATTTTTCTTCTAGCATCCTTTCTTATTTCCTGAGAGTAACTTAGCAACTTCTTTTCCCTCATTATAGAATGCAATAACTGTCTGTCTATATCCAGATACCTAATTGTAAACAATTTTCAGAAACCTCTCTCCAATTCCCCTCTTCTCAGTCACACATCACCCATTCCATTCTTAGTTAACTCTTTCCCTCTTTTATTTGATTGTGGAGTCATCTTATCACAAAATCCACACTTCCACTCTACCATTATGCAAAAATGAGCACTATCACTAACGAAGCTCATCACTTTAAAATTTGTCACTGCACTTAGTGACTCCCAACTACAGACAGCAAAGTCTTTAACGCCTTGACGCCAACACTAACAAATGTAAATTTCCCATCCTGTCTTCACCCCAACACCCATTAAGTATCACCAGGCTATTCCTTTCACAAAACTGAACAAATTTAATGCCTTCTTCATACACTTCTTTATCTTTATTCATCCGTATAACACTATCATTGTCTTTCTTTATGAATAAATCATCCACTACATGATAGTCTTTTGCTTGCAGATTCTCAATTCTTGCATTAAAATGCCCCACTATCACAACTCACACCATAGGGAGTTCCTGTTTAATTTCTTCCTTTTCTTTTCCTAGTTGAAGGAGGAGATCTGGGCTATGAAACTGTGAATTTCTGGGTGGATAATGAACTATTCTTAAGCACAGTGTAAACTTCTACAGCATTATCCACATTACTCCCTCCATCCTAGAGCTTTGTTCTTTAATCATGCCCTTCCAGTCATTTCCATATAGTAGCCCCAATTCTCCTAACACCCTTCCCTTAATATTCCTTCTCAAGGCCTTTTTTTTCCCCAATAAATTCCCAGCCTACAATTTTAATCTCATCCCTATCTTACACTCATGTCTCACCCACTGCTAATAGATGCACCTCTTTTGTCAAAAGGTCAATAAAATCCAAAGACATGCTCCCTTTCAAAACTTCACAATTCCAGAAACTCAGTCTCACAGCCCATATTCCCCCATTTTGCCCTATTCAGACCCCACTCTTGCTCGGAACTCCTGCAATTTCTTCCTGCTTCTGAGCTCAATTCCTCCCCTTGTGGATTCTTGCTGCTGCACTGCACTGTTCCAAACTACTTCCACATGGTGTTTACATGATACTTGATTCCGTAGTGATATCTTCCTTTCCACTTCCCATGTTCCTTCTTGCAAGCCATTGAATTTCTCACGTTCACTGTCTTTTGCGAGAAATTATTCTCTGCGGTGATGTCATCATCTCTCTGCTTGTACAACCTTGGTGCTCTGTCTTGCTTTGCTGTGACATCATCACTCGGTTGGCCTTGAAGTTTTCACACGCCTCAGCAAATGTATCCTGTCTTCTTGTTGCCTCTAAACATTCACATGTGGCTGAGCCATCCCTTGGACTTCCACATCAGCTTGTTGACTGATATCCTCTTTGCAAGATTTCTAAATGCGACTTGTCTCCTTTTTGCCTGCAGTAACCGTCTTGCCATCAATCCAGAGCCACATGTTCCATATATACACATTCTTTCCATTCGCTCTTGCTTCCTTCAATTCTCATACGAGCTTCTTCCTAATTTCCCTCTCATTTCTTGACAGATCCTTATTAATGAAGATACTTGTTCCTTTAAGCCTTCTTTGCTCTCGAGATCTCAAATACAATGTTCATAGTTGTAAGCTTCACTATTATCACTCTCTTGCCTATTTGTCTTCCAACCTGAAACATATCTGCTATTTCCCATTCTTCCAGTTTTAACCCAAGCTTTTGCTCCAGAATATCCAATAGGGTCCAAGCTCCTCTTCTTTCTTCCATCCCAGTAAAGACCAAATTAAATTTCCGATTTTTATCCTCCAGCTCTTCTGTAGTGGTACCCCACCACAGAGAAATAATAAGCTCACCACGTGGTAACAAATAGCTTTTGATGCATGCTATAATGCAGGAAGTAATTGTAATATACACTAACAGGTAATTAATTCATTAGTAACATAAGTTCAGCTGTGCGTCATAGCGGCACTAATGTACAAATAGTTTAAGCTCAATAAACTAGATGCGCTACCAGTTCTTTGTGCTGGCAACCATTACGCAGCGACCACAGGTATAAATAGGCCGATCTAGCCATCGACCAAGGCAATACAAATGGATGTGACTGAAATACTAAATGAGTTCTAAAACACAATTACACAAATTTAATGACACGGCTCGCCCAAGATAACACTAATGTGATTTTCAAATGGGATGATGTTTGTCCTTGAGCGCGGCCAGAGTGGCAACCAATTGGAGTTCCACTGTGTTGTCACCGTAAGCTAAGTGTGACGCGCACTAAGCGAATCTGTTTCTAATAAATATAATTTGCGCTAAGACAAAATTCAAATTTTGCAAAAAGTAACCCACTAGAAGGTAGGGAGTAATTTTCATAACACAACCATAAAAACCACATATTTTTAGCTCAAATAGTTTTCATAATACAAACGAATAAACATACCCATATGTTATATCATAACCACGTAAGCACTGTAATGGTCACATTATTTGTATGTATGCATTATTGTATACGTTATGTATATACATTTGCAATTATACAGAACAACTGACTTGATGGTGATAAAGAATTATGTTGAAAAACCAAGGCGTTTGTTAAAGCTGAGAGAGAGCAAACAGCCCACCCAGCTCACTTGTGTTACTTGTAGAATGCTGAATCTGCAGAACGTGAGCCGTCACATGTTTATTATTGTGCAGTTTCTAAATCTGGGTTGGAGTTTATTTTACCCTACACAGTTAATATCAGTATGCAGTTATTGTTCAGAGAGCAAGCAGCAAGAGTAAAATAGTGCAATGGCTTATTGTGGTGAATTTAGTGGCGAGTCAAAGAGGCAGGTATTGCGAAGTCAGGCTCGAAGTATTATATTTAGGGTCTACTCGTTTTTTTAAAAAATGCAACAATGGGGAACACAGAAATCAACTTGATTTCAAAAATCATCAACGGCTTACTGCTAAAGCGTGTGGTGTCGGTAAAGCAAGTGTGTCTCGCATTTGCGGAGAGGCAAGAAAATCTGTTCCAGTGGTGCTCCAGTGTTTGTATCACCCAGAAAACACATTGGACCTCCGAAGAGGATTACAAATTTAACTGACTTTGACAAGGACGTTGTACGCAGGACTGTGTTCGAGTTTTATGACCAAGGTGAATTCTCAAGAAGACAGAAAATAACTTGTGCCCTTAGAACTAAAATATCATACACTGGTTCAAATTCTTCTACTTATAGAATTTTGAGAGTATTATTAGGGTTCAGGTACAGGAAGACAAATGATGGGCGACAATTTTTAATGGAGAGGAGTGACATTGTTGCGGCAAGAATAAAATTCTTATGCAAAATGCACGAAATTCGAAATTCTGGCGATACGAGATCTATATTTTACTTAGACGAGACATGGGTAAATAAAAACCACACTCAAAATTCAATCTGGCAAGATTCCTCAAAAAAGGGTGGCCTGAAGGTACCTGTTGGAAAAGGCAGTCGACTTATCATTTGTCATGTAGGGTCCGCTAAGACAGGATTTGTACCTGAAAGCAAATGGATTTTTCTGTCCAAAACCACCTCAGATTATCATGAAGAGATGACAGCTGATATGTTTAAAGAATGGTTTTTGAACATATTCCTAAATTATTTAGAAGAGGGAAGCATAATTATAATGGATAATGCACTATATCATTCAGTTATTGAAAACAAAGTACCGAATACTGCCAGTAGAAAGAACCAAATTGTTGAATGGTTGCAAAAAAAGGGGGTTGAATTTTCGGCAACAGAAACTAAAAATGAGTTACTGCTACGAGTACTTCCGTTTAAAAACCAGGGAAAAGTGTATCAGCTGGATCAACTTGCAATGGAAATGGGACACGAGGTAATCCGCCTCCCCCCTTATCACTGCCACTATAATCCAATTGAGTTAGTATGGGCTCAAATAAAACGAGGGGTTGCAAACAGAAATAACACTTTTAAACTGACTGACGTTGAACGTCTTATTCACGAAGAAATTGACAAGGTAACTCAACAAGACTGGGAAACCTGCGTGAGACATGCAGAAAAACACAAGACGACTACTTTTGGAAAGAAATAGGCCATGACGATATTTTGGAACCTATCACCATAAATTTGCAAGACTCAGACGATGAAGACAGTGACGAATTGCCTCTTCACATAACTGATGACAGCGATACGGATGAGTCACTGGCAGTTCCATTGGATTAAAAGCACAGGTAATTCATAACCTATAATTATATAACACTTAAAAAATATGTACATAACATGCGAGTATATTCCCAATTATGAATTTAAACACCAAGAGAATTATAAAAATTTAAAGTTTAGAAAATTTAGTTTGGGTTGCTTTACATTGACCATTCTAGCGCCAGGCTGAAGTGTGAGTGAGAGGGAAATGTGAAAAGAGTGGGGGTAACGAGGCGGCAACGCTGAGTATGCAAATGCACCTCATTCGCTGCAGAGCAGAACTCTTCCCATTTGAAACTAATAATAAGCAGTACAATACTAGCGTAATTAGTACTAACCACTACCAATGATGAGGTTTACAGCCAAATTTTAGTAAGTATACTAAAGCCTAAACAATTCATTGTTTCAGGATGACACCAGACCTCGATGCCCTAACACCTAGGGTAGAACAATGACCCCCCCCCCCCCAAGGGGGACAGCTTCGCCTGTGACTTAACACTGCCTGAGGTCCAAGCAGGAACCAACTCAATTTATACAATAATACTAATGACTAGGTCCATTTATGTTTCAGGGCAGCAAACCATGGCAAATAAATTACAACCAGTAGGACAGGGTCTTCATCCAGTGATTCCTTTAATTCTTCACTCCAAATTCCCAAGGGCGTAAGTAGGGCCTAGGACATGCTTGCATCCTGGCTCTCTTATCACCTGGTTTAAGTTCATTGAACCAGCCATTATATCCGCTCCCTGAATGTGCACGTGCAATAGCAGTACTGCTGCATTTCCTCACTTGAATTATTCATTTTCCTTCAGGTGGAAGAGTTTCTTAGTAGGTATGGCCACCTAATGGCGAGTCCCACACTCTCAGCAGATTCCCGTTGGGGCTGAGGTTAGCATGTAATATGTGTTTTTCTCCTCCAGTTGAAAAAAAAAAAAAGTGTTTCAGTCAGAACTGGCTCCTCACCTCATACGGTCACTAGCACAAGGCGCCGGGGCACGAAGACACATGAAACAATAAAGACTCATCTTTTTTGAGACAAACCTTTCAAGCCTCTCTATCCTATTCCTGCTCTCATGTACCTGTTGTGACCTAGCTTTGCCGACTCGAACCCGAGCAGTGGTCGAGCTCAGTAGGCTTGCCTACTAGCATGTCTCGCATCGTCAAGCGGAACCTGGCCGGGTCTAGCAGATTACCGACACGCTTTCGGACCGGTGTGATGAATCCTACTCGATCTCAGGAAGGAAGGAGCTCAGGAAGAGCAAGTGGTGCCATAACCGGCCGATGGGGCCTTCTCGTTGTTTCAGACCTTTGTAGTAACGACACGTGACCATGGACAACGCAAAGTCCACAAAGTGGTGACCCCGGACGAAGCTACCCCGGAGTTAACCGCAACACAAATGGAAGCAGTATGCGTACCACTACTCCTCTAGCAGGAAGACCCAGCAACCTGGTTCCTACAGGCAGAGACCATCTTCACAGCACACAACATTAATGCTCAACACACCCACTTCCACAGGATCTCTGGACAACTGCCTCAACAGATAGTGATTCAGGTCGCAGACCGATGGCCAACCCAGGGGAGCAAGCACTCAAGCAGCGTCTCCTCGATATATACATCCTGACAAACCAACAATAGCTCTAACAGCTGCTCGAAGACACACAGCTGGGTGGCCAGAAACCATCCCAGCTGCTGAGTCATGCGGCATCATGCCAACACTACCACATCGGAAGAGATACTATGCCTCCTATGGTTGCACAAACTCCCAGCACAAACACAGTCCCTTTTAGCAGCTTGGGAAGATGAACCCCTGGACAGAATCGCCCGGATTGCAGACCAATCCATGGACCACAACACAGGAAGAGTAGCAGAAGTCCAACAAGAACCTCAACCACACTGGCAAACCCAGATCGAAGCGTTATCAAATAAGCTGAAGGCACTAAAAGAAAGGAAAACCACAGAACCTCAAGCTACCCAACGGTACACCGGTGAACAAACCAACGGAATCTGCTGGTACCACCACAGGTGCTGGGGCCCCGTCGCAGCATCCTGCTGGTTCATAGGCAACAATCAGTGGGGAAATGGTATAGCACAGCAAATATGGTGGGACCGGCTGTGAGGACCTATGCAAACCGTCTCTTCATCCGATGCTAGAAAAATCAAAATCAATTCCTGGTGGACACAAGAGCCTGAGTCTCTATCTTACCCAACAAGATCATCAAAAGAACCACTGCAGAGTACCAGGTATACACAGCAAATGGATCCGCAATCCGCACATTTGGAACCCAAAAAGCAACATTACAGCTAGGCAGAAGCACATATACCTGGGAATTCCTGACATCCCAAAAGCCATCATAGGGGTCGATTTTCTCACTCACTTCGGCCTATCAGTAGACTTCCACTCAAAGTATCTACGAGACAACCTAGGCCATAAAATCCCAGGGCAAGTGGAAACCATATCAGGCCAAATATCCTTAAATTCTGCTACAAACCCCTTTCTGCCACCTAATAGAAGAATACATCAAAATCACCCAACCAACTCCAAACAAACCATACAAAGACATTAGAATCTGCAATTATATAGAGACAACAGGAGCTTCAGTAACAGCAAAAGCGAAATAAAATTAAATTGAGTTTTATTTATGGACGCTCCTTAACTGCTGTGGTGCTTAGCGTCCCATTCTATATTGAGCATGTAAGATCGAAAATTTTGCTCAGAGACCTCTTTATCAGACTTGAGGTTCTTTTACGTGCCGCAAATCTATGACACGGGACCACGGGCTTTACTTCCCTTCCGAAGGTAGCCATGCTAAGGATTTTTACGCCTGAAAAATAGATATCGAGCATGCTTTTGATAAAGTATGGCATGTGGGCCTCATTCACAAACTCAAGAAATACAACTTTGCCGACTCTACGATAGCCCTTATCAGAGAGTACCTTAGCGAACGTTAGTTCCGAGCATTGGGGGAGAAATCTGCCTCCTCTCTTAGGCCTATCTGGGCGGGAGTTCCACAAGGAAGTTTGCTCGGACTGACACTCTTTAACCTATACATTAATGACATGCCAGAACTCACACATACTGAAAAATACATATACACCGACGATATGGCGCTAGTAACGCAATCCACACAGCCCAGAATATTACACCTATAGCTACAGAATGCCCTAAATGAGTTACAGCCATGGTACACAAAATGGCAAATTAAACTAAACACCAACAAATGCTAGTCAATAATTTTTACCAAGAGAGTACAACACAGACCACCTAGACATGCACAACCGCCCTTGGCATACAATGGCGAAAGAACAGTGTGGAAAAACCAGGTAACCTATATAGGCATTACTACGGACCAAGGCCTCAATGCTGTGCTGGCATGTTGACATGGTAGCTCAGTGGTTAGAGTAACCGGGAGATCCGTGGTTCAAATCCCGGCTATGGCACTGAATTTTGCAACCGTCTGATTCTACTTTTCCAACCTAAATGTCTTTTATGGCATTTTGTATTATTATTTATTCCTTTATTATTAAAAATTGCCTATATGCGTATTTAATTTATTTCTGTAACAGCTACATTGACAAACTGATTTCCAGTAATAAGAAGATTGTTGTGATAGCCCCGTTAAGGATTCAGACATTGCACCAGATATACCTTTGCCCCCGGAACCTATCATAACAAGTTGGGGGAGATGGATTTCAGCAGCAGTTTACTATGCTTCAAATTTCCCAAATATAGCTAAGATGGCCACTACTCTGGAGGATGAAGCATCTTCAATTGTAGCAGTGAAGAAACTTCTTGAATCTTCAGAAGTGAGAAATGACTAAACTTCCATTTCTTACCACAAGTGATATGCCAGCTTCAAGAAAGAGGTCAGCCTTTGACGAACTCAGTGAAAATTGTGGATCATACAATGCAAAGATTGGAGAATATGCCAGGGAAATGGGGTTCATCATTTAGAGAAAAGTGTAAAATGGTGTTTTCGAACTCTCCTGATCTTGACAAACTTAGAAACATTTAAAAAAGTATAGATGCAAACAACTTAATAAAGCACACAATAAATATTACGTAAAAACATATTTACGTGAACCAAAAACTACTACAAGTTGACGTCCAACTGCGGGGCTCAAAATCGACAAGAATTTGTGACATCTAAGAAAAGTTCGACGAAAACGAAACAACCAGAATCAACGAAACCACGAGACTACATCTCAGAATTTCAAAATCGTCAACAAAGTCCAAGGACAGCAACAATTCTTCAGGAGTAAGCGGCACATGGTTAACATCTCAACAACAAAATATGCGGGAACACTGAATATAAAAGTTTAATAACAGCCAGAACAAAAGGTCAGGAAATTCCATTGTATATTGTAATAATTGTAAATTTTAGAAAATATATTGTTATTTTTGAGCAAAATTCATGTTATTAAGAAGTGGAAAACTAAAATTAAGCAATTCAAAGGCAAATATACAAAGTAAGATGGAAACTGTAAACAATGAAAGTATGGAAGTAGTTGAGGTTAGGTCAGCCAATACAGATTGCAATGTAGATTTATAATCAGAGCTAGAGAAAACAGATAGGTTAGATGTAGAAGAGCAGTTATCTGAAAATTCAGAAGTAGACGTAGAAAGAGATAGCAGTAGTATGCAAGGTCAATCACCTTTACACATGTTAGTGCAAGGAACAAAACAAAGAGATACTATCCCTTACACACCTAGCCAACAAGAGCATCTAAACTTCTCAAAACAACAATGTATGTGGCTTCTAAAAGCAATAACTGATAAGTTAACTGAATCTACTACACAGTTATGTAATAAAATAGATGAAATGAAAGTAGGGTTAAGTGGTAAGATAACAAACTAATAATTTGATAGGTGAGATGAAAGTGGAGTTAAGTAATAAGCTAACTGAAAACAGTAAAGAGTTAAATAGTAAAGTAACTGAAACTAGTACAGACACATGTAATAAATTAACTGAAACTAGTACAGAACTGAGAAAGGAAACTAATAATGATGATCAGAAGAAGAAGAAGAAGAAGAAGAAGAAGAAGAAGAAGAAGAAGAAGAAAAATGAAACTAGTACAGAGCTGAAAACAGAGTTAAATAAACTACCAGAAACTAGTCAGGAAATTGAAGAAGTAGAAAACACAAATGTAAACATTGTGCAAATACAAATAGATATAACCGTACCAAGGATAAATACAAATGTAACTAGTTCTGTAAATGCTAACCAAATGCATGTCAATAATGCAAGTACAGAAAGAAGTGTATCACCATTGTTAACTAACAACACAAGAGATGCTACTGCTTTTTCTATAGCATCAGCCTCTAAAACACACAAGAAGAATAATGACACACATATACATGTACCAAATCAGATGTCAAACACAACTGTGCAACATAAGCTTAGGACAAAGCTAAAAAGTCTGTGGCATAAGAACAAAAAGAAAGGGAAAGTACAGTATTTAGGTTATGTGTGGCACAAAAAGAAACAGAAAATAAATGTAAACAATCTGTGGAACAAAATAAAAAAAGAAAAGTAAAGTATGCAGGTTATGTATGGCACAAGAGAAAAACAAAATAATGTATCTGGAACATAAAAGGGGAAAGCAATGTAATTTAAAATTGTAAAGTACTATTTAAAATAATATTTTTACTAAATGTAGCAAATGGTTAATAACAAAGGAGAGTTTAGATAAAGAGAAGTAATAAAAATCCATTGTTAGTAAGAAAAACTGAGTAGCAACTACATTTATATTGTAAATTAAAAATGTTTATTAAACAAATTGTAAAGAAAGGTTAACAAGTATTAATATGTGTAATTTTATGTAAAATGTATAGCATATAAGATGCTTCCTAGTGAATGTGATGGTGAATGAGCAAACTTCGCTCAGATCATTAATCTTATACCAGGTCATTAACCTTGGAAAGTGTCAAATAAGTGTATATGAAGTGTTCTGCTATACACGAGTATAGTGAGAAACCAGTGTTAAAAAAAAAGTGAGAAAGTGACAGTGAAAGATGGGAAGTGCAATAATAAAAGTTATGTTTCTTTCCTTCAGGAGACTTTTAGAAAATATTTAAAAATTTAAAAGAACAAAACAGAAAGAATAAATTTTAAATATTTCTAAAAGGGGCAATTTTAATACCTGAATAATTTCAATTGTATTTTATAGTAAGTAAATTCAATAACAATATGTATGTAATTATTATTTTAATTGTATGTAACAGTCATTGCAAATGCTTATTTTTATTGTAAACATGTTTTATTAATGTTATGTGAATACATTATATACTTTAATAATGGAAGAGCTGTGAGAATAATAAGTTTTGAATTGCTAACAATGAGGTAATAATGAGGTAATCTTGTAGCAATAATGAGTTAGAGTGAAAAATTACCAGTCATGATTATATCAAAGATAAGGTAAATTCAGTAACAGTTTAAAATTAGCCAATCAATAGCAAGGAAAAAGTTTAAGTAAAATGCAGATATTCTATTGGACTAGAATTAGCCAATCAGAGACTTGAAATACTGAAGCTTACAAGTTTTAACCGTTGAGAGTTGCTCAGTTGCTGGCAAGCCTTGGTAGTGAATAGATGTAAGATGTGTTCTCTACAAGTGAATCGTAAAATATGTATAGGTGCTAAGTGAAAGTATTGAAGATTCTCACAGTTCTTAAAAAGTAAGTGCTTTATAAAAATGTGCAAGAATTAATAAAAGAAGTGAATTTAAAAACTTAAATTCTGTGATGTCTACAATCATTGTCATACCGCGCCCTGCCTAAGACACGTGACTACAAATAAGACTGACACAGCCAAGGCAAATTCAAACATAAATAATATATAGAAGCAGTGTTAATAACAAAGTTAAATATTATAGTGTAAAACCTGGAGTGTAACAATAAAAAACATCTTGAAATCAGCTTTTCATATGTAGCAGCATATTATGTAATAACAGTAACTATTACATAATCAACAAATTCAAACCGATGCCCAAAGTGTGTTCCAGGAACTCCTTAAATGCAACTAAATAAATAATACGTAAAATACAATTACGTAAGCATACATCTTCTTCAAGCTTAAACATAAGCAGCACAACATAACCATCTTCAAGTTAAATAAACATTACCAAGAACAAATATACTTCTTCTTCAAGTTGGCTCCCATACGCGGGGCAGTTAAAATTACGTAACCAAACAAAACAAAAGCAGCACAACAAAATCTTCAAGTTTACGTAAACATATATACATAAACAACTCTTCTACTTCAAACGTGACAATTCTATTGCAGTAGACGTGGACCCTACAATAGTTCAATGTTTTAGATTTGCTCCAATTACCTCTGTAGATGTTGAGGGGTAATATTCTCAGATGAAAAATGTATTACCTGACAGGAGACTCAACAGGACTCCAGAAAATTTAAAAAAGCATTTGGTTGTCATGTGCAACCAATAAGCCGATAAGGCATCGTAATGCATAGGCCTTCAAGAAACATTTTCATTTTTCTGTTAAGTACAACTAACATTTTGCTTAAAAATTTAAAGTTACTTTAAAAACACAGGGTGTGTCATAATTAATAGCGCAAACTGAAACAGTTGAAAGTATATGATAGTAGAAGCAAACTGTTCCAGTAAACATGGGTCCACAAATAAGTCATGTGTGAAATAATTGGTTGGTGCACATGAAAAAAGGGTTATGTCAGAAAATACAAAGTTGAGAAATGAGGGTAATGCCAAAAGTTTGTGCAGTTATTTGGTTTTTGCATGCAAGAGGCATTCAACCAATCGAAATTCATTGACAGTTGAGAGTCATGCATGGATGTCAAAAACGTCTGCAAGTGGTGTAGAGAGTTTGCAGTTGGTTGTGCTGAAATTCACGATGAAGAAGGAAGCGGGAGACTGCCAATTTGCAATGAGATAATCACAAAGAGTGAACAAATCTTGCTTCAAGATCGGAGGATCACTCTCAATGAGCTCTACATTATTATTTCTGGGGTTTCTCGAAGCACTATTCATAGGACTTTGGTTGTGTTGAAATTTCGGAGGGTGTGCACAAGTTGGGTCCGAGAATGCTGACAGAAGACCACAAATGGTAACACTTGAAACTTCCTGCCAATTTCTTACACTATGCAGATGAAAAGGACGACCTTTTGGATCCAATTGTCACAGGTAATGAAACCTGGGCTTTCCACTTCACACCTGAGACTAAACAACAATCACTTGAGTGACAGCATTCCTCTTCACCCAAGCCGCAAAAACTCAAAAGAACAGTGTTCTGGCAAAGTAATGGCAATTGTGTTTTGGGATCGAAAGGGGATATTGTTGGTTGACTTCATGGCTCCTGGGACACGATAAACCTGACAGGTATTGTGAGACACGTCAAACTGTGGATCTTCTGCAACAGTTTGGATGGAACATCATCACCTATCCACTCTATAGTTTGGACTTAGCACCCAGCTGTTTCCCAAGTTGAAAGAACATTTGGATGGAAGGCGCTTCAGCGATGACGAGGAGGTGAAAGATGAGGTCCAACACTTCCCCAATAGCATGGCGGTGAGCTGGTATGACATGGGCATACAAAAACTGTCACAGCACTTAAAAAACACACTGACCGAAATGGTGATTATGTAGAAAAGTAGAAGAATGTTCAAGCTTCAAAACTATGTATTATGTATTGAAAATAAGCATTTCTCTATATTTTTTAAAAAATAAGAGACTTTACTTTTGGGATTACCCTAGTATTTGAGGTTATATGTTTGATTAATTCCGCAAGATCAGCCGCGATGTTTATGAATCTGATGTTAAACAATATGGCAAAGAGTTAGCTGTTCCAAGCACCCTATGATATGGTTATTACATTTCACCTTGAAAATACCCCAAAATTTCCATAAACTATGAGGCAAATACTTTTGTAACATAAACCCTATTGTTACACGTTAAAAGTTTTCAACTCTCATACATTGTTATTATTGTGTGTCTATTATTTGCAGTAAATGCAAATTAAATAGTTATACCTTATAATACTCCTTTAACACACTATAATCAGGATAAACATCTTGTACATTGGTGTTGGTTTTTAAAGCTTTGTAGAATTGATGAAATACTGTGTCAATGAAAGGCAACAAGTCTAGGAGATCTCTCTTCTTTTGTACAGAGATAGATTTAGGTCCATCACAATGCAGTTCAGGGTGTAACATAGGGTTTATTTTCCTTTCTGTGCAAAGGAAATTCTCCTGAAGGCATCTTTTGCTCTCAGAATTGTCTTGAAGAATAAGTGCAATTTATTGTCCTTTTCATAGTGCAACCACTTTACTTGATGGTAGTAAGTTTTTCTCTATCAAAATCTTTGCATAACAGGAGGTGTCTCTTGTACAGTTTAGTATAACTGAAGAAATCACCAGCACACATCTGTTATAAGCATAGGCTTCTTTTTTCCATTTCGCGTATAAGCTGAGCTCAGCGATGAGGGTGACGATAGAAATCTGAAATTTTTTCTTTTCTATAATGCTGTGATTTGTATCACACTCCATATGTGTGTTCCTGGAACGAAAAATTTATGATCAATTGTCTGTAAGTTTGGAGAATTCTGCAAAGCAACCATGCACATTGGTGAAAAATGACTATTTTTATTTTGACCACTGAATGTGTCAGAAAACAATGTAATGTGTTTGACTTCTTTGTCCAAACTGAGCAGAAACTTATGCACACAAGAGGCCACTTCATTAGCCCTTTTTCCAGCTACAGTTTTATCCCACAGAAAACAATGTGCTTGACTGTCATCGCAGTCGTGGACTGTTAGGTTAAAAGTACACAGCTGTCTCTTATAAAGGCCAATGAAGAGATAAGTACAGGTGTAGGTAAACATTGCTACATATCAAAAGAAACAGTTTTGCTTGAAGGGTCATTCTTAGATTTCTGTTTGTCTACATCCTTTGTCTGGTATGCCAAACCTGCCTCCTCATGATGCTTTCTCACTTTTTCTTCAATTTCAGCTTTTGTTCTCCGAGGTTTTGCATAACATCTGAAGCTTATCACATATTTGGCAAGTGATGGATGAATTCAGCTCATGAAATTCATTTCGAAAAAAGCCTTCTATTTACCAATATTCTTCATTTTTTCATTTGTAATCCTCATACAGTGCAACCAGAGCCCAGTGGGGGGGCAGATATTTTTTTCTTTTATCTCTCCTAGTGTAGTGACTTTCATAGCTTGGGACTAAAAGTAAGAAAGAATGAACTTGCTGCTTTTTCTCCTAGCTTACTTAA
The DNA here is from genome assembly GCA_030765065.1 of Deroplatys truncata. NCBI lineage: Eukaryota > Metazoa > Arthropoda > Insecta > Mantodea > Mantidae > Deroplatys > Deroplatys truncata. The sequence goes on from CM060982.1 coordinate 19,024,440, forward strand.
TCAGGTTTTCGAGTATCAGGTGTAGTGATTCCACTTTGACCCAACTGCTTCTTATGCAGCACAACCTCCATAAGCGTGTTTGTTTCTCCTATGTTTTGACCAAACATTGTTTGCATACTGGAATATTTTCACTGTTAACAATCAGGTGGTATTTGACATTAACTTGTCTGTTGTGGCGTACATTGTTTGTATTTGCTCTGATCCTACTTATCTGCTTCTGAACTATTTCCATCAGATCTGCTACATAATACACGCTTTTATCATATTCCCTTAGGCTCCAGTAAGTATGAAATACTACATTCCTTTCTTCCTCAGGTACACGATCTATGCTTTTCATTCTATATACTTAGGGTGATTTAATCTTCCTTTCAGGTATAACTTTGCCTTTCTCAGTGATATAAGTCTTTCCAGGATTTCCTTTGATATTACGTGTTTTTTCGATTATTCTTGTGTTCTTTACAATTCGCCGTTTGTCTAGTTTTATTCTGGAAAACTGTTTCCCTGAACACGTTTCTCACATTCCGTTCTATTCATTTCTGGTACACATTCTAATGCAGTCTGATCTGACATTATGCTCCTCTGCGTGGATCTAATAGCACTTGTACAGGTTGTTTGTATATCTTTCTCCAGCCTTAGTTTCAGTATTATCCATTAAACAATTTCTTGCTGTATAATTTTGTGTGTTATTGGTCTGTTTTGGCTGGGGCTTAACTTTGTTTTTCATTGGGCGTGAAGCTACCTCTTCAAATGAAGTATCTAAACTCACTGAATCTGATTCATAATACTTTGAATCATGGACATTGTCATCCGAATCACAGAAAGCCTCCATTACATTTTCATTCTCCCATTACAGATGCCACTGTTCATTACAAGTTGTAACAGTGGCATCTGTAATGGGAGAATAAGTTGGTAGCCCCCAGACAATACTGCTGTTATTGTACCTGTCTATCTCAAACAACTACAATTTCTTAAATATAAAATCCTTAACTTTAAATTCAGAGATAGATACAGATGCTACTTCCACTCCCAGCACCATATTTACCTTATGTTGCCCTCTAGAAAACATGTTATCACCATACTTCTTTCACAAGTCTTGATTCATACTTGACAAACTGCATTACTGAAGCAGAAATGTACCAAAATGCATTGTTCTAACAGTGCAACCAATATAAGGTCTGGTGCAAAAGAACTGGTGGCAAGACGTAACAGTATGCTGTAGTCATCACGTGTAAATTCATGATTAAACTGACATCCCACTTATCCTGCACAAACTCTTTTACATTTGCTATGTTCAAAATGGGATGTGTAATGTTATCTTCCTTTTCACGCACTGCACCTGACATACTACAACCTAACTCCATATTCACAACCTCATAGAGAAGTACATTAATAAGAACTGACTTAGCCCCTTTGGATCAACATGTAGATATTCTTTTGTACTATTGCTCTTAGAAAAATTTAATTTTCATGAATTTTTTATTTAAACCCCTTTTCACGCACACCCGCAAATTGCAAATGTGTGATTACAAGCTGTCACTGACTTCATTAAGCAACTTCATCCTAATTAATACAAATGAATTTGAAAAGTAGACTTTTCGTTTAATAACTGCCATTCTAAGTTGACTCAAAACTAACTCACAGCTTAACTTGACAAGGAATGCAATTCTACTTTAGTAAGTTATATGTTATTAATACTGTACACCCTTTCCTGTTAAAGGAGGTGTTCAAAGTGTTGTCCTTGCATCTGGATGCAATACTGTGTAACGGTTATAATGTTACAATATGTTTAACATTATTATAGCACCACGTTTGGAAGCCAATTTGATGCGGTATTAAGGTTGTGTGACTTCATGTGTTGCCATCTTGTGACGTCATTCGTTTGGTTCGTAGCTCCCTCTGGCGTAGCAATTTGTATCAATTAGTTTCCGAAAGAATTTAAAGTTTTGTATATTGTCCTCCGGCTAGCTATCATCTTATCTTGGTAGGACATGTATCTCTATGTAAGGGTGTGAATCGGAAAGGAATCTTTTATCCAGAAATGATACTGATGAAGAAATTGGTTTTATAACTTTTATTGTCGAACACGTTCACTAACACTTTTTACATATTGATATAGATACTCGCCAAACTGAAACTGTTTGTAATAACTTCTTACTTATCACTTTTAACTCACGTACTTCAACTTTGTATATATTTAACTGTATAATACTTTAGATTCTCGTAATTCTGCTGCGCGTAACTTATGACGAACTTACTGACTTAAGACAAGGTGTAACGTGCTAGAAATTTTGATGAACTGGGCGACCGACGTGTAGTGTGTTGAGAATTCTGTTGAACTGGGGGGCGATTTACCTCGGACCTGGCTTATATACTCCCACTCCTCGACATGCCTAAAGATTATAAATGAACTGCTATTGGCTAATAAAACGCGCCAACATTAGCGTCTATTTTAATATCCAATGAAAACCACGAATACATATTGCTTTAGGAATTATTCTAGAAGCTTCTACCGAAAAGGCGCGAAACATTACGTAACTTCCTGGTTCCCAGTAATGATAAACAACTCACCCCATCGCTGCATTATTGCGTTATTATTGACAGTTTCAGTAAAGCTGTATATTATTATTTACCAATAATAATTACAATTAATAAACCTCTGAAATCAATGTCACATAAAAATACATATTCATATTACAATCATTATTTACATTTAAGTAATTTGTGATACAAATTACCGTATCATATGCCCCACTAGAAACATAATTATAAATATTTATAACTTGTTTGGAAATTTTATAATTAGGTTTTTAGTCTCCTAAATCTTGGAACACACGCTATCACTTTCACTTTACACTTCACACGCATTTAACACACGACATATGTTTTATCTCGCCACTACTTACTGGCTCTGGTTTAATTAATTTAGATGTTAATCTGACATCACAATTTTTTTATAGCAAATACTGTACCCTGAATTATTTAATGACTGTTTCAAAATTGCTTACTTTCTTAAGTTGTTAACAAAAATTTATACATTTAACATTTTTGTAATTATTATACATATTTACCAAAATATTCACCCTCTACATATATTTACATCTCTTAAATCTAGACAATGTTTCACCTTTTCTGTCTGCTACATAAGTATTTGTTCTTTTAATTATTTTTACCCATTTTTGGTTATTTTGTACTTTACAAATATATTTACATCTCTTAAATCTTGACAATGTTTCACCTTTTCTGTTTGCTACATAAATATATATTTTTTTTTTTGAATTTATTATTATTTTAACAATACTTTTGGAATTGTATTTACGTACTTTTAATTTAATATCATATTAAGTTTCAATCTTTGCATTCTCGATCTTCAAATGTTGTTACAGTTACTAAAAATTTAAATTTTTTTTTTTTTTTTTTTTTTTTAATATAATGTATTTCTCTTTTCAAATGACATACAAATAATTAACCCTCTTACGTTCCAATACATTTCTCTGCAAGTCGTCTTCAACTATCCAGCATTTACTTTACATCTCACTGCTATTTACCCTCCTGGATCAAATTGTGTGTGGCTAAACATTACTCGTAGCCGTAACCTAACCTTCAAATTTTTATTCATGAATAACCTCTTGTATTCATATGACATTTCGTTCCCTGATAACATTTGAAAACAATCTGAAGTTTCCTGAACTACACATCTTTTAACAACTGTCACTTTCACTTCTTCTACTATCTCTTTACTTTGAAAATACTCTGACAAATCTGTACTAAACTGTACTGGACTGGAGTTTTCATTTTGAACAGCTTGATACAATTTATTTCTTTGCATTCCTGTCTCATTCTGTATTTCTGATATCTCCCCTCTGAAATTAACTTGCGCCTTATTCACATCTACATTTATAACCTCATTTATCTCTCTTATCTCACTTGCAATACTACTTACTTGATTTCCTAACTCTGTGCATTCTACATTAACCTCACTTTTAGTATTAACCTCACTTTCTTTGTTATCTCTTTCCCTGCTCGTGTCTAGCATTTTCTTTGAAATTTCTCCTATCTCACTTGCTATTACTTCCTCATTTTCATCTCTCATTTCTGGCATGCTACTATCTAGCTTCATAACTTTCTTTTCCATTTCTTCACTGCTTTAATCTACTTTTTGTTCTAATATCTCATTACTCCTACCAATATTTTCAATTGATTTCCTGTTTTGTTCTAATCTCTTACCAATATCTTCCCTTAATTCCCTATGACTCTTTTGCATATCTTCCCTGTTTTGATCTATTTTCTTTTCTAATTTCTCATTATTCATTTCCATGTTCTGAGTTAGTTTTTGTTCTAATTTTTCATTATTCTGAGTTAGTTTTTGTTCTAAACTCCTATCAATATCTTCCCTGTTTTGATCTATTTTCTTACTAAGATCTTCCCTTAATTTCTCATTATTCTCATTCAACTTTTTCAGCATTTCCATAATCATACTAGTATCAAGATTAACATTTCCTGCTATTCTATTCTCACTTTCTGTACTAACATTTTCATCCTCAAATCCTAAAAAGTCTGGGCTTCTTTCTGTAACCTGTATTGAATCACAGCTAACTGTTACACTATCTCCCTCCATAATTATTTCTTCTGTATTACTAGCAGCCATTATTTTTTTTATCCTACCACTCCTCAGTAACATTTATTTACCTTTTTTTTTTTTTTTTCTAAAAAAAAATTAAGATACTCTAACCTTACTGATGCTGTCCGTTGCTGTTACTTTGATGTCCAGTTTTTCTGCCCCTCTCTCCTAGGTTTGTATGTCGCTTCGATGAATCTGCGTAGTTTTATCGTCCTGTAGCTTGAATTTCCACGATGTCCAATTATCCATGTAATCTGTCCTGCCTGTTGTTTCTGGAATCTGCGTCTTGTAGATCATTTCACCGCTGCATTCCTGGTTACTCTGCTTCATTCCTAGTCATCGTGTTCCTTTCCTGGTCACTTCGCCCCACGTCCTGGGTGCCAATTTGTAACGGTATTAATGTTACAAATATGTTTAACATTATTATAGCACCACGTTTGGAAGCCAATTTGATGCGGTATTAAGGTTGTGTGACTTCATGTGTTGCCATCTTGTGACGTCATTCGTTTGGTTCGTAGCTCCCTCTGGCGTAGCAATTTGTATCAATTAGTTTCCGAAAGAATTTAAAGTTTTGTATATTGTCCTCCGGCTAGCTATCATCTTATCTTGGTAGGACATGTATCTCTATGTAAGGGTGTGAATCGGAAAGGAATCTTTTATCCAGAAATGATACTGATGAAGAAATTGGTTTTATAACTTTTATTGTCGAACACGTTCACTAACACTTTTTACATATTGATATAGATACTCGCCAAACTGAAACTGTTTGTAATAACTTCTTACTTATCACTTTTAACTCACGTACTTCAACTTTGTATATATTTAACTGTATAATACTTTAGATTCTCGTAATTCTGCTGCGCGTAACTTATGACGAACTTACTGACTTAAGACAACGTGTAACGTGCTAGAAATTTTGATGAACTGGGCGACCGACGTGTAGTGTGTTGAGAATTCTGTTGAACTGGGGGGCGATTTACCTCGGACCTGGCTTATATACTCCCACTCCTCGACATGCCTAAAGATTATAAATGAACTGCTATTGGCTAATAAAACGCGCCAACATTAGCGTCTATTTTAATATCCAATGAAAACCACGAATACATATTGCTTTAGGAATTATTCTAGAAGCTTCTACCGAAAAGGCGCGAAACATTACGTAACTTCCTGGTTCCCGGTAATGATAAACAACTCACCCCATCGCTGCATTATTGCGTTATTATTGACAGTTTCAGTAAAGCCGTATATTATTATTTACCAATAATAATTACAATTAATAAACCTCTGAAATCAATGTCACATAAAAATACATATTCATATTACAATCATTATTTACATTTAAGTAATTTGTGATACAAATTACCGTATCAACTGCAGTCGTTTCTACAGTGAGTTTTGAATTCTTTCAAACTCCCAGATCATCTTGGAATTCGTGACAAGCATGTACAATTCTCTGCTCCAGTACTTCAATGGGAGTGTGTATACTATACTACAGAAAAATCCAAAGGATTGAGATCAGGTGATCATGAAGGCCAAGGCACAGGTCCTCCTTGACCTATCCATCTTGGACCATATCTCCACGTTTAGATGTCCTAACAGTAGCAGCAACATGTGCTGGTGCTCCATCAAGCATGTACCACATACTCTGACGTTGCTCAAGGGGAACATCCTCAAGCAATTCACATCAGTGGCTGCTCATAACCACACATTCACAATAATAAATCTTGCGCATGGCTTGTTTGTGGACCCATGTTTACTGGAACGTTTTTGCTTCTATTATTGTATACTTTCAACTGTTTCAGTTTGTGCTGTTACTTATGATACACACTTTATAATATAACACAATATTAACATAAATATGCAGATTGTACAATTGTCTGAATAGTGCAATCTAGTAAATAAATACACATAACGTAAGATTTTTCTATATTGCCTTTTATTGCCTATTTTAGTTGCCTATTTAATTTTTGCCTGCCTATTTTAATGATTTATAATGTCTATACTTCTGGCCTTTGGTCATATGTATGGCATTGTGTTACAAGTAAATTGCAATTGCAAGAGTAAAGTAAATATTCAAGAAGTCACTATATATTTCAAAATTTACAATTTTCAGTTAATACTGTTATTTTTTTCATTTATATACATATTTGTTCACGATTTTCAATTACATAAATACTTATTAAAATATTGCCTGGTTAATAACCAGCTTAATTAAATTCCAACTTAGGGTCATGTCTTTCCCTTAACACATCCAAAATTTAGAACTCTGGCACCTTCCACTAGGAAAGGGAAAAATAATTTTATACCTAGAACCACCAAGCATGGGCAAAACTTGCCATACATTTTTTTTTTTATTAAAAATCATAACAAATATCCTATGTTTATGGGCTGCTTTTTTTGTTTTCACCTTATAAAGTACTATACTGTACATTTAACTGGTTAAAATGTTTTGGCTCTGGTTAAAATTGGAAATAAAAAATACAACTTTTATGCCCAAGAGTATATTTTTCCCCTGGGTTGGTACTACCTGTGACCATAATTTTAATTTTGTCTACTTTGAATGTGAGTTTAACTATGCATTGTTGAGCGTCTAATTGTTAAGTTTCAACAATTTTCATTGCTGATTTATAGACTAACCATTATTAATTAGCAGTTTGTCACAGTAGAGCAAATGTGTCCCTTGTAAGGAAAATTTTCTGTAACGAGTTATAGAGGCTTGAACGAGGCAGTAATTCTTGCGGAACTTTTAGTAGACAAATTATCAAGTTAGTGATTTTGAGTCGGATCACAAAGAAGTTGAGGATTGAAATGAAGAAGAAATGACGACAATGAAGAAACAAAGCACGCAGGTAATGCTCCAAATAAATATGTTAACATTTTTGGTAGAGTATATCTTGCAGAAGCTCCAAGGCAATGTACAGGGATTTTGCAAACATAGTCGTGAACCTAAGAGAATAACTAATGCTGCGAAAGTAACCAACATACATAAATCATTCAAGAATTTTTTTCACTCCTGAAATTGTTAGCAAAGTTGTTGACCATAGAAATGAAGAACTTGAAAGTGACAAATTTGTGTCGCTGTGTGAAGTATTTGAAGAATTGAATGGAATATTCCCAAGGTACTTCAGAAGTGTACCTCACAATACAATTGATGAAATGTTATGTCTTTTCAGAGGTTGTCCAATTGAAGTTTTTCTCAGACAATCCTGGGAAATATGGCATACTTGTTAGAATTCTCAGTAGTGCAATTGAACGATACATAATAAAAATGGAAATGTATGCTGGAAAAGACAGTAGTACCTGCCTGTGAACAAGGTCCCTTTGAGATTGTGAAGAGAATAATGGAGCCAATAAAGAATACAGGCTACAACATCATAACTATTTCTACACTACTGTGGAATTGGCAGACACTATGCAGATTACAAACTTACCTTGGTTGGGACACTGAAAAACCAACAGAAAACACATATCTCAAGAACTTAAGACGACAGCAGGAAGAGAGCTGTATTCCTCCAAGTTTGCATTCATACATCCATTGACTAAAAAGGCTCCAGTAAAGTTGTCTCTTACATTACAAAGGAAAATCTGTTGATGTTGTCTACAAAACATCTAGATACTTGTAGAAGTTGATGCACCAAAAAAGAAAATCCATATAAACCTAAGGGAGGAGTGAATGCCATAGACCAAATGACTAGGACATACTCTACAAAAAGAGGTACTAGGAGATAGCCACTGTCGATGTTCTATAGCCTACTTGATATGACTGCAATAAACTCTCATACTTACTGCTCAAGATGAATGTGCCTAAGTGGAATGAAGGGAAGTCAAACACCACAAAGTTGTATCTGCATGAATTAGGCCTTGAACTTTTGAAACCATATGTAGAAGAGCGATCCAAGGACTTTCCAATTGCCTATCATTTACGCTATGGCAGACATCCTTGGAGAGAAACTAGAGATAATCAAAATTATTCCAAATGAAGAACCAACTAGAAAAGCAAGATGCTACATGTGCTTGAAGAATACGATTAACCAGAGAGTCAAGAGATAACATCACAAAACCCAAGTTAACTTGTGGAAACTATGGTCGCCATCTGTGTAAGATCAATCAGAATTTACAATTTTGTGTGCAGGAGGTAAATGTTCTCCATCCATATATGACAATATTCACTCCGATTGAAGACAATGAAAGCATGTTTCTTGAAAGTTTTCAATATACTATAACCTATATTTGTGCAAGTGTTTTTATTTCTGTTTTTGAAGCTTTTCATCACAAAAATGTATTATTCAGTTATCGGATCAAAGAGTGTTTAGAAATTTTGGACAGCCTGTATATTCAAGTATGGACTTCACATTTCTAGTTTATACAAATTTTCATTGTCCAAGTTTTGACCACTGTTGATTGTTATATTTCACCAGAGAAAAATAGTATATTAACTTATACATTTTTTGACACTCTATATGTTCCAAACATTACGTTTTTAGTTATAATGACACTGAGAACTTTATTAATAAACTGATCTCATAGTGGAAACTTAAAACAAATACATATTACAAGATTTATAGCATGTTGTAACATGGGTAAATTTTGCCCTTGGTTGGTGCTCCAACCTTACATACTTTGTACAACATGTATAAAACAGAGAACCTAACACACTCCCTTGAGGGACACCTTTTATTCTTTTCCAGTTTGACTGCTCCTATAGAATTGTTCAGAATTACCCTTTGTTTGCAGTCTTTGAGATAGTTTTTGAACCAGTCTAATTCTGTGTTCCTGATACTGTAAAATTCTAATTTATTTAATAATATGTCATGACTCACACATGGAAAGCTTTTGAGTTATTGCACATAAGAACAGTTGTATGTTGCTTTTCATCTATCATTTGTGAAACATCATTGATCAGATTAATTAAAGTGGATATGTTTTAGCATTTTTCTCGAAATCCACATTGGGAGTTATTTAATTTCGAAAAGTATTCTAGATATGCAATGAGTTGAGAATGCACAATTTTTTCGAGTATAATTGAAAAAGTTGCGAGAATAGAGATTGGCTGAAAATTTTTGAAGCCAGCATTTCCACCTTTATGAACTAGTTTCACAACCCTGTACTTCATCCTTTCTGGAAAAATGCCAATAGATAAGGGCTGGTTAATTATCTGACTAAGCGGCACACTTATTTCATGTTCTATTTCTTTGATAAGAAATGGAGGTAATTCATCCCAGTGTTTTGAGATTTTCACTTTTAACTTAGTTTTTCCTTTATAATTAATTCTGGTGAGACATTAGTGAAATTGACCAAGGGTGTTAACATTATGTAACTCTTTTTAAGAGCACTGATTTGGAATCTTGCCTAGATAGAGGTACCTCCTGTGATAGATGGTTCTTACGTAATATGTTTTTACGTAAATTATTAGAACTTGAAGATCTTATGTTGTGCTGCTTTTGTTTTGTTTGGTTACATAATTTTAACTGCCCCACGTATGGGAGCCAATTTGTAACGGTATTACTTACAAATGTTTGTTTACATCACGTGTGTTGAAGCCATCTTGCGACGTCATTCATTTGTTCGGTTTGTAGCTCCATCTTGTGTTAGCAATTTGCATCAGTGTTAGCTTTTGTTTGATTTCATTTCAAATGTCCTCCGGCTAGCTATTATCTTATCTTGGGTCGAACATGTGTCTTGATCAGGGTTGTGTAAACGGAAAGGAATCTTTTATCCAAAAAGAACACTGATGAAGAAATTTGTTTTATAATTTTTATTGTCGAACACGTTCACTATCACTTTTACATATTGATCTAGATACTCGCCAAACTGAAACTGTTATAATAACTTCTTACTGATCACTTTTAATCCACATACTTCAAACTTTTATATAATTAACTTTACCATATTTTAGATCTTTCATAATTCTGCTGCGCGCAACTTGTGAATCTATATCCGATGTATGACGAACTGACTGACTGAAGACGACGTGTAGTGTACACAGATTTTTGATGAACTGGCCTGAATACGACGTGTAATGTATGAATGCTTTCGGCGAACTGAAGGACTGACTGACTTTACCTCTAACTTGGCTTCTATTTATACTCCCACTCCCCGATATGCCTAAAGATTATAAATGAATTACTATTGGCTAATAAAACGCGCCAACATTAGCGTCTATTTTAATATCCAATGAAAATTATGAATACATATGCTTTAAGGAGAACACATTCCAGAAGTTTCTACCGAAAACGCGCCAACATTACGTAACTTCCTCGTTTCCAATAATGATAAACAGCTCACCCCCTCGCTGCATTATTGCGCGCTATTATTGACAGTTTCAGTAAGGCATTAAAAACTTACTTCTCAACAATAATTACAGTCAAGAAACATCTCAAATCAATGTCACATAAAAATGCATATTCATATTACAATCATTATTTACATTTAAGTAATTTGTGATACAAATTACTGCATCATATGCCCCACTAGAAACATAATTATAAACATTTACAACTTGTTTGGAAATTTTATAATTGGGTTTTTAGTCTTCTAAATCTTGTAACACACGCTATCACTTTCACTTGACACTTCACACGCATTTAACACACGACATATTTTTTTTTTTATTTTATCTCGCCACTACTTACTGGCTCTGGTTTAATGTGTTTTGACATTAATCTGACATTTCAAAAAAAAAATTTTTTTATAGCAAATACTGTACCCTGAAGTATTTAATTACTGTTACAAAATTGTTTACTTTCTTTAAGTTGTTGACAAAAATTTATACATTTAAGAATTTTTGTAATTACCAAACATTTTTACCAAAAATATTCACCCTCTACACAAATATATTGATATCTCTTAACTCTAGTCACTGTTTCACATTTTCTGTTTGCTACATAAGCATTTGTTTTTAATTATTTTTACCCATTTTTGTTATTTTGTACTTTATTTTAACAATATTCTTGGAATTGTATTTACGTACTTTTAATTTAATATCATATTAAGTTTCAATCTTTGCATTCTTAATTTTCAAATGTCGTTACAGTTACTAAAAATTTAATTTTTTTTTTTTTTAAACATTTCTCTCTCTTTTTTTTTTTTTTTTAATTTATCTCTTTTCAAATGACATATAAATAATTAACCCTCTTACGTTCCAATACATTTCTCTGCAAGTCATCTTTAACTATCCAGCATTTACTTTACATCTCATTGCTATTTACCCTCCTGGATCAAATTGTGTGTGGCTAAACATTACTCGTAGCCGTATCCTAACCTTCAAATTTTTGTTCATGAATAACCTCTTGTATTCATAAGAAATTTCATCACATGATAACATTTGAAAACAATCTAAAGTTTCTTGAACAATAAATCCTTTAACAACTGTCATTTTCAATTCTTCTACTATCTTTTTAATTTGAAAGTACTCTGACAAATCTGTCATAAGCTGTACTGGACTGGAGTTTTCATTAAATTTTGGAAGTGGAAAATCACTTACAACCCTCAACTCTCTATTTAAAAAAAAAAAAAAAAGTGGAAAATCACTTAAGATATGATTGTAATTTTGCAAATTCCCTACTCCCATATTTAAATTCTCTAGTGTTACTTGTGCACTCTGAGTTTCAGCATTAGCTATAGATGAAGCTGCCGCATCACTCACATTATTTGTCATACCTGAGGAACTACCTCTATCATTATGTTGTACATCTGATACATTCACATCACATATATTTGCCCTTGAATTCAATTCTAATCTATTTACAGTACCTTGCAGATTTTCTATTGTCTGTTCCAATTTTTTATTATTCTCATTTTGAACAGTTTGGTGTTTGTTAATTTCAGAAGTTAGCTTTTGATTCAAATCTTTAACTTCATCAGACAATTTATTTCTCTGTGTTTCTGACTCCTTCTGAATTTCAGATATTTCCCCTCTGAAATTAACTTGCACCTGTATTAAATCTGCATTTGTAGCCTCCATCATCTCTTTTAACTCACTTGAAATGCTACTCATTCGGCTACCTAGCTCTGTACATTTTACATTAACATGCTCTATTTTATTATTAACCTCACTTTTTTGGTTAGATATTTCCCTGCTCATGTCTAACATTTTCTTTGAAACTTCACCTATTTCATTTGCTATCATTTCTTGATTTTCATTTTTCATTCTAATCATACTACTATCTAGCTCCATGAATTTCTTTTCAATTTCTTCCCTGTTTTGTTCTAAGCTTTTACCAATATCTTCCCTTAATTCTCTCTTATTCTGATCTAGTTTTTGTTCTAAACTCCTATCAATATCTTCTCTTAATTTCTCATTACTCTGAGTTAATTTTTCTAATTTCTCATTATTATTATTATCCATATTCTGAGTTAGTTTTTCTAATTTTTCATTATTCTGAGTTAGTTTTTGTTCCAAACTCCTATCAAAATTTTCCCTTAATTGATCTGTAAAATTTCTCAGCATTTCCGTTATCATACTAGTATCAAGATTAACATTTCCTGCTATTGTATTCTGACTTTCTGCACTAACATTTCCACCCTCAAATCCTAAAAAGTTTGAGCTATTTTCTGTAACCTGTATTGAATTACAGCTAACTGTTACATTATCTCCCTCCATAATTATTTCTTCTGTATTATTAGTAGCCATTGTTTTCTTTATCCTACCACTCCTTAAGTACATTTGAAGGTTACAATTTTGTTTTCTAAAAAAAAATTACGATACTCTGACCTTTGTGATGCTGTCTGTAGCTGTTACTTTAATGTCCAGCTTCCTGCCCCTCTCTCCTAGGTTATATGTCGCTTCTGCATTGTTTTATGATGAGTCCACGTCGTTTTGTTGTCCTGTAGTTTGGAATCTGCGTCTTGTAGATCATTTCACTGCTGCATTCGTTCCACGTCCTGGTTCCTTTCCTGGTCACTCTGCTACTTTCCTGGTTACTTTGCTTCTTTCCTGGTCATCGTGTTCCTTTCCTGGTCACTCTGCCCCTTCCTGGTTATTCTGATCCTTTCCTGGTCATCGTGTTCCTTTCCTGGTCATCGTGCCCCACGTTGGGCGCCAATTTGTGATAGATGGTTCTTACGTAATATGTTTTTACGTAAATTATTAGAACTTGAAGATCTTATGTTGTGCTGCTTTTGTTTTGTTTGGTTACATAATTTTAACTGCCCCACGTATGGGAGCCAATTTGTAACGGTATTACTTACAAATGTTTGTTTACATCACGTGTGTTGAAGCCATCTTGCGACGTCATTCATTTGTTCGGTATGTAGCTCCATCTTGTGTTAGCAATTTGCATCAGTGTTAGCTTTTGTTTGATTTCATTTCAAATGTCCTCCGGCTAGCTATTATCTTATCTTGGGTCGAACATGTGTCTTGATCAGGGTTGTGTAAACGGAAAGGAATCTTTTATCCAAAAAGAACACTGATGAAGAAATTTGTTTTATAATTTTTATTGTCGAACACGTTCACTATCACTTTTACATATTGATCTAGATACTCGCCAAACTGAAACTGTTATAATAACTTCTTACTGATCACTTTTAATCCACGTACTTCAAACTTTTATATAATTAACTTTACCATATTTTAGATCTTTCATAATTCTGCTGCGCGCAACTTGTGAATCTATATCCGATGTATGACGAACTGACTGACTGAAGACGACATGTAGTGTACACAGATTTTTGATGAACTGGCCTGAATACGATGTGTAATGTACGAATGCTTTCGGTGAACTGAAGGACTGACTGACTTTACCTCTAACTTGGCTTCTTGGCTTCAACAGCAAAAACATAATGAATTCAGAAGATTTAATACAGAAGATAAAATCCCTGGAACTCGAACCAGAAGACAGATTAGTTTCCTTTGATGTCACTGCACTATTTCCAAGTGTCCCTACAGATCAACTCCTGCGTCAATTAAAGAAATGGCTACAGCAGACTAACCTACTTGAAGAAGAAATAGAAGACCTCATACAACTTACCAATTTATGCATTGGACAAAATTGTTTTAGTTTCAATAAGAAGTTCTATCAACAACCAACTGGTCTAACCATGGGCAACCCACTTTCACCCTTCTTGGCAGATTTATTTATGAGCTACTTAGAAATACACATAACAACTTCCTTTCCATACATGTTTAAAGTTTGGCACAGATATGTTGACGACATCTTTGCTGTTGTCCCTAATAGGTTCATACAAGACTCCTTAGCCTTACTAAACCTACAGAACCAATCAATAAAATTCACCATAGAAATAGAAAAAGAAGGCATGCTACCATTTTTAGACCTAAAAATCATCAGAGAACAAAAGAACCTAACCTTTGGCATATACAGGAAGCCAACACACTCTACTAATTACATAAAAAATAAGAGTTTCAATCCAACCACACACAAACATGCAGTACTAAACAGCCTAACACATAGACTGGTATATACCCCCTTAAATAAAAAAGAATACCAGTTAGAATACCAGCATATAGTAGACACAGCAATACATAATGGGTACAACAAAGCAACTATTGACAAAAAAATTGCAAAATTCAAACGACAGATGCACATCAGAAACACAACTACTCTCAGCCAGCAAGATAAAGAACTAAAGTTCAAGAAATTCACATACCACCCAGGAACATTTCACAAATTTAAGAAGATTTTCATGAAACATAACATCAGCCTAGCTCCACAGAACAAATTTAACATAGAGAAATTACTTTGTAACAAGTTAAAAGACCCCATTCCACAAGACAAAAAAGCTGGAATCTATAAAATCAAATGTTCAGATTGCAATAAAGTATACATTGGTAAGACAAAAAGAAACTTAGAAACTAGGCTAAAGGAGCACATGAGATGTATTAAATACAAACAAATGGACAAATCTACAGTTTCACACCATTTTTGGATCACTAATCACAACATCAAACCCAATATTACATTAGTCAAACCAGCCAAATTTGCAGCCGAATTAGATGCATGGGAGAAGATCACCATTCTAAAACACAACACACATCTAATGAATTTTGATTTGCCGCCACCAAATCCTCTCTGGAAGTACATTTCTCCACCACAAGATGCCACCACAGGATCCAGTCCAAAAAACGGAAACACCAACAACACGGGCCAGTCGAGTTAACCTTCTGAGGATGGGAACAACGGTTTCCCGAAACATGTTAAGTGAGTAAACTTAAGTGATGTTAGTGTAACAATTTCGACTCACCTTTAAATAAATTCAATACACATCACTGTTTCTAGCTTCTTTTCATTACAATACATACATAGTTATTTTGAGTTTTACCGGCAGCTTAATGAGAACTGCTTTATAATGAGCAAGTCCTGTTTCCAGTACTAGACATTCTCCCTGTTTATATATTTTATTTGTTATTTTCTGATCTATACATATTGTGAGGACTTAGTGAGCCGTGTTGGATGATTGAACTCAAACCCATGGCCTTGCACAATACTGACATAAAAGTTGCTAATATTATTACCCTGATATTCACCCATGGCATTCATTTTTAAGTTTTCCTCTGTGATTAGATTTGTTTTATACAGATCAATATTGCAATCCATGGCAATTAGAATTTTTTCTTTTTGTCGTTCTGTAATTTGTTCAATAAACATTCTAATGTAGTGAGACATTTTTTTAATGTGTAATAATAAGGTACTCTGTATAGAGATCAACGAAAGACTACTGATCTCAATTGCTGATAATTCAAAGGTTTTGACAGCACTTAAAGCTTTTCGATTAGTTTTAGTTGTAAAAGGTGGTCCTGGACTAATATGCAAGACCCACCTTGAGCTGATTCACTCCTAATGTAGTGGTCTGCTAAAGAAAAACCTTTTAATCTATTTCATACTACTATTTCATCATGTCTTTGTTAGTCAATGCTCATTTAAGCAAATTACTTCTAGGTTTAAGTCTACTCCTTCTACAAATAAGTTAATGAATTTTCGACAATGTACCTTGTGTGTTTAAGTGTAACAACCAATCTGGGGTCTGGCTACCTTGTGTTTTCTCTATGGGTACTCTTAGGGCTTACATTTGTGAAAATTATTTCAGTTTTGCTTTCCAAGCCATACACTACTGCCAAGGTTAATTTCCTGTATGTTGTATTGGGCTATAATATCAACAACATTGTTTATGACTTGACCTAATCTCCATGTACCTTTCCAATTTAGGTGTAGCCCATTCTATTCTAAGTAGGAGAGGTCTAGTTATTTGTCCACATCTACATAACACCTGAACAATGTTACAAAATTTATCTCCCCTGCTATTCCATTTAAATCTTTTGATTTCCTCAGTTAAATTATTTGAATAATTATATACATTAGTGTCCCCATTTGTTACCTATGTTAACATCAATAACTAGTTCAATTATGCACTATTATTTGCAACATTCAACACTTTAAATACACATTATTGCGGCCAAACCTATGTATGTCACACAAACCATATTCCACCTCACTTTACCCATTAACATTCACTAGTGCATATTCTCTCTGAACTTTCTTCTCCCCAACATCTATTTAATATCATAATAATTATTATTCTCACAAAAATGTATTAACTTCAGCCCTTTTTCATTTATCACTCCATATTTACTATTCCTTTCGAAATCTCTAGTTCCACCTTAACTATTTCATATCCTCTTGCTTGTAAATGTCCTATTCTTCCATTAAAATCCCCTACCATCATAAATGCTACCATTGGATATTTTCCCCTTATTTCATTCATTTCAAACTCCATTTCATGGAAGAGATCCCAATTATGAAACTGAGAGCTTTTTGGTGGGCTGTATGCTAATGTTAAACATACTGATATTTATTCTAATTCTACCCATATGATTTCATTTATTCTTAACTTACTTCCTTTTTTACTTTCTCTACTACGTATAGTAAGTAGGGGAAGTATTGTATTCCACCCAAAAATTCGATACTGAGATTTCACTGGAAATACATGTTTTGAGACCCCCTGAATAAAAAAAAAAGAATTTTTGGAAACATGTCCATGTGTGTGTCTGTCTGTGAACAGCATAACTCAGAAACAAACAGTCAGATAAACACCAAACTTGGTATTTAGGATCAGTATCTTCCAGAGATGCGACACGAAGGTTTTCAAGAAAATTCCCCCACCGCAGACTACCCTTTACATGGAACATTTTTCAAAAATTTTAATTTTCTCTAAAATGGCTCTAACGATTTTGATTAAAATATCATATATTCAAGATATTTTCATGACAAATGAAATGTATATCTCGAATTTTCTGGGAATGTCTCCAAAAGTATTTGTCATTGTGAATGACTTTTGCATAACTGGTAAACCATAAGAGATAGACAAAAGTTTACTACACAAAAAATGTAGATCGCGTTAAAATACACAATTTATGTCATATACATTTTTTTGTTGAGTGAACCATTTTCGAGATATTGCTTGTTATTCTCTTAAATATTTCAATACTTATTTTCTCAAATGGGAATTCGTTATTTATTTTTTTGTCTTGTATATGCAAAGAGTATTAATCTGAGGCAAAGAGAATGGTGCTGCACATAGCAACCAGCTATTAAGAGATATGTACATATATGCTTAAAGGCCACTGCAAATACAAAACAAGGGGAACATAGTAGGCCTTAAGCGATAGTCAAATATTTTTAGAACTGGTCGTTATGTGTAAAATGTAATTCTCTTTGCATGTCAAAAGATCGTTTCTGCAAATGTTTATCTCGATTAATATGAAATAGATGGAGAATAAGAGTTTGTAAAAATAGTTTGTACAAGAGTAGAGAAAGTCATGTGAGTGTAACACATCAGATTGTTTCTTTAAGTTTGCCAGCCTACTTGTGTGCAGAAAATAATTCCATCCTGTAGATATCCTGCCCCTTTTTTTTCCTTTCACCCCTTGTTTCTTAATAAACTCAGACCCTTGTAGTTTAACATTGTAATCATGAACCCAAGTTTCCACCATTGCTAAACGATGCAGTCTTTAAGAAGCCTGTAGCACAACCTACACTTAAGACTTCTTTTTAATCCCTCACAATTTCAGCACCCCAGTCCCAAAATCCTATCCCTTCCTTCTATGCCCTATTGCGAACCACTTGTGTAACCACTTTCTTTTTAATTTTCAGCTGGATACCTACTTCATCAAATCTTTTCCTTTCATTACTTTGCCAATTCTGTGTGCACTGTATGACCTGCACTTGCTACTTCAATCACCATAATACTTCCACGTGGTGTTGACAGCACACTTGATGTATTCAATTCCAAAGCTGTCTGCTGCCATTTCTCCCCTCTTCTGTTTTAAGTCAGCTGACTCATGGCATTCACCAAGCTCTTCTCTAGTGATATTTGCTTATGTGATGTTATTGCTACACAAAGCTTCTGACCATGGCCTGGTCACTTCCTTGAACTTTGGACTTTGTGTTATTCTTGCTATGCCTTAGCCTTATTGTCCTGCATGTATTGCCTCCTTGCCTGGTCGTGTGTCTGTTAGCTCCCATTTGCCGGCATGTGACACTTCCTCTCCTATCCAATGCTTCATATTTTGATGAAGGCTCTCTTGCCCCTGGTTTTCGCTTTCTTCATCTGTTGGATCACCTCTCCTTTCTCTACCCTTTGGTTATAAGTCAGGTGTTTATTAATAAATGCATCACTCCTGTTTAGCTTCTTTGTACTTTTAGTATGTCATATATGAGTTGCATCAATGTCAACTTCACAAGCTCTCTTCAGTCCTTCTTCCCACTCTGAAAGACTCTACTATTTCCCAACCTTTTTAGCTCCATTTATTACTCTCTCAGGATTAATTCCACTTCTTCTCTCATATAAAGACCAGGTTAAATCTTCTGTTTCTCTCTTCAGCTCTTTCCACTTTTTTGACTCCTTCACTCCTGTACCAGATTAAATCTTCTGCTTCTCTCTTCAGCTCTTTCCACCCTTTTGACTCCTTCACTCCTGTACCAGATTAAATCTTCTGCTTCTCTCCTCAGTTCTTATTACTCTTAACTTCAGTTCTTCTATTTCCATTGACATTTGTTTAACTCTCTGCTTCATTGGTTCTTTCACTTCCTTTACAATTCTAGTCATTTTATCATTTAATTCTTGCTCCCTGCTGTCGATTAAAGTAAAAGATTTTTTCCAGTACTTCCTGCCATTTCTGAGGTCCTGGATTATTTCTATTCCTCCAATTATATGTAGTATTACAATTAAACATCCCAATGCAACCATGTTAATCTATTCTTCCTTACTTCTACCGCTTAGTATTTTTTTTCCAAAAAGTTTAATTCTTACCCAATATACAAGGTTTGATAAAATAGTAACAGGAATTTTTACTTTTCTTAAAGAATTTTTATTTCATCAAGGTCATCAACTTTGTCCCCTTCAAAGTAATCCTCCTCAGATATAATACATTTGTGCCAGTGTTTTTCCAATCTTGGAAGCATTTCTGGAACTTACTTTTTGTTATGGTGTTCAGCTCCTTTAACGATTCTGTTTTTATCTCATCAATGGTGGCACAACGTTGTCCTTTCATGGTTCTCTTCAGCTTGGAAATAGAAAGAAGCCACAGGGAGCCATGTCTGGCAAATATGGTGGCTAAGGCAGCATAACGGTTTTGTTTTTTGCCAAAAAGTCACGAACAAGCATTGAAGTGTGAGTGGGTACATTATCACGATGCAATTTCTACGAGTGGTTTTGCCACAATTCTGGTCGTTTTCTTCGGATTGCTTCACACAAACTGCACATAACTTCCAGATGGTATTCCTTATTGACCATACGACCATAAGGCAGGAACTCCTAATGCACTATTCCATTGTAATCAAAGAAAAGTGAGAAGAACCTTCATATGTGATTGAACTTGTTGAATTTTTTGGTCTTGGCTCCTCAGGCAGTTTCCATTGGGATGACTGGGCCTTAGTTTTGACGTCATACCCATATACGCATGTTTCATCACCTGTTATAACCTCCTTTAGAAGTTCTGGATAATTTTCAACTTATTCAGCAATTCCTGAGCGATGTCTGCGCAATGTCGTTTTTGGTCAAAATTCAACAATTTAAGAACAAACTTTGCTGCTACACATTTCATGACCAAAACATCCGAAAAAATTGCTTGACATGAGTCAAAGGTTATGCCGACATCATCAGCAACCTCTCTGGTGGTGATTTGGCAATTTTCCAGAGCCAGTTTCTTTACTTCTTCCACACTGTTGTCAGTAATTGATGTGCTAGGGCATCCAGGGTGATTGTCTTTAACGCCTTCTCGATCCTTTTTGAAATGTTTATACCACTCGTAAACTTTATCTTACTCATAGATGATTTGCCAAAAGCCACAGTCAACATTTCGAATGCAGTACTGCACTTTATTCCATTTTTTAAGCAAAATGTAATGCTTTTGATATATCTTTCTTGAAAGTAAAAATTTGCAGAGCACTCAAAAACACGAATAAGTTTTTTGACTGTCAACAATAAACTAAATATTCAAAATGGCTGAAAATGCAAACATACATCAGGAACATGTGCACCAACAAGATAAAAGAAAGCTTTTGAACATTGGACGTATAAAGCTTGTGAAATTAAAAAATTCTGGTTATTTTTTTATCACACCTTGTATGCCCAACACCTATAGTTACTTAGACCACTCTTACTTTCCAATCACTAGTTCTCACACTGCATGTCCCGCCTCCTATACTGCTGATTTAGCATTCCCTACACAGAGTAGTACAACAATTATTTTTCCTTCTGTTGGTTGAACTTATGTAGATGCAAGAACCGAATGCTCTTTCAGAGGTATCACTCAATCATGTAATTGGATAGTTAGATCCTGGTATTGTGATTTTTGTTATAAGTTGGTTATGAACAACTTTCCAGTCACCTTGCAATACAATAGGCAATGGAGCACCCAGACATTTTTTTCCTGCCAAAGCCATTGCATAAAAATCTTATGGTGGGGCTAGCAGTCATATGGGATCAAAGATAGTACTTAGTTTATAAAGAGAATAATTTTTGGTAATCACATTAGTTTGCAGAATTTGACATAAGGCAGATTTACTGGCAATTTGAAATTAATTGGTAGAAGTTTGCCAAATGAGACCTTAAGTTCTAACCATCTTGCTTTCATCATCAGTGAGTGCATGAGTAGTTTTTCAACGCTTATAATCGATTGAATTTAACAAATTTTTAACAGTTTGAAATAAAGAGAGTTGAAGGTTGTTACACTACATCACTAAAATGTTCTTACTTGAACGTGTTTCGGGAGACGGTTTGCTCCCAACGTCAGCATGTTTTCAACTGATTTTGCCGGTTATTGTCTGGGGAATGTGTGTGGCTAGTGGTGTTCTCTGGTGCTGGGCTGATGAACCTCCAAAGGCTGCTGGGTGGCAGCAGTTCGAAATTCATTAGGTGATTCCTGTGTTTGACAATATGTATTTTTTCCCAGATGTCCAATTCATTGCTACTGTTGATCGGTTTTAAGAGTTTTATGTTCGGAGTGATATCATGGTTTGAAGACCAGAAATGATGTGCTACTGCTGATTTATCTAGCTGCTTTTGGTAAATGCATCTCATACGATCTTTAAGTCTTATTTCAAGTTTTCTTTTGGTTCTTCCTATGTATACCAGGTTACAGTCATTACAAACAATTTGATATATACCAGCTGATTTATCGTTGGGGATAGGATCTTTTGTTCTGTTGCATAGTAGTTTCTGTATATGGTGGTTATTCTGTGGAAACAAGGCGATGCTTTGAAATTTATGATGTGTCCAAGGGTGATAAGTGAATTTCCTAAATGCTTGTGGTTTTTGTTGTCTGAGTAACAGTCATTTGTTGGATGTATTTCTGTCTTTCAAACTTTTTTATCTTCTTATCTATTTTTTTTTTCTGGTATCCATTCATAGTGGCTATGTGGATAATGTGTTGGTATTCTTTCTGGTATTCCACTTTCTCCAATGGTATATGTACTAACCTGTTTATAATACTATTTAAAATGGCATGTTTGTGGTTTGTAGGATTGTAACTATTGTTTTTAATATAATTTTCTGTGCGAGTTGGTTATCCTTAAATGCCGAACATTAGTTTGTTGTGTGCATTATTTCTGATGATCTTGATGTCTAGGTAAGGTAATTGGCCATTTTCTTCTTTCTGTATTGTGAATGTAATAGATCTTTTTTGTAAATTCAATAATTTCAAAGCATCTTCTGAAAGTTTTTTTTGGAACAATAGCAAAAATATCATCTACGTACCTATACCAGGTTTTGAATAGATGTGGGAAAGATTTAGTAATATGGCATTCAAAATGGCTCATATATAGTTCTGCTAAAAATGGTGAAAGGGGGTTAACCATAGTTAGGCCTGTGGTTTGACTTAAAGACCATATGAGATGCATTTTCCAAAAGCAGCCAGATAAATCAGCAGTAGCACATCATTTCTGGTCTTCAAACCATATCACTCCAAACATAAAACTCTTAAAACCGATCAACAGCAGCAATGAATTGGACATCTGGGAAAAAATAAATATCGTCAAAGACAGGAATCACCTAATGAATTTCGAACTGCCGCCACCCAGCAGCCTTTAGAGGTTTATCAGCCCAGCACCAGAGAACACCACTAGCCACACACTTTCCCCAGACAATAACTGGCAAAATCAGTTGAAAACATGCTGATGATGGGAGCAAAACGTCTCCCGAAACGGGTTCAAGTAAGAACATTTTAGTGATGTAGTGTAACAACCTTCAACTCTCTTTATTTCAAATTATGACATATCACTGCTACTAGCTTCTAAATCTTCAAAATTAATTAACTTTTAACACGTTGATATTGTAATGAAAAGAAGCTAGAAACAGTGATGTGTATTGAATTTATTTAAAGGTGAGTCGGAATTGTTACACTAACATCACTTAAGTTTACTCACTTAACACGTTTCGGGAAACCGTTGTTCCCATCCTCAGAAGGTTAATTCGACTGGCCCGTGTTGTTGGTGTTTCCGTTTTTTGGACTGGATCCTGTGGTGGCATCTTGTGGTGGAGAAATGTACTTCCAGAGAGGATTTGGTGGCGGCAAATCAAAATTCATTAGATGTGTGTTGTGTTTTAGAATGGTGATCTTCTCCCATGCATCTAATTCGGCTGCAAATTTGGCTGGTTTGACTAATATAATATTGGGTTTGATGTTGTGATTAGTGATCCAAAAATGGTGTGAAACTGCAGATTTGTCCATTTGTTTGTATTTAATACATCTCATGTGCTCCTTTAGCCTAGTTTCTAGGTTTCTTTTTGTCTTACCTATGTATACTTTATTGCAATCTGAACAATTGATTTTATAGATTCCAGCTTTTTTGTCTTGTGGAATGGGGTCTTTTAACTTGTTACAAAGTAATTTCTCTATGTTAAATTTGTTCTGTGGAGTTGGGCTGATGTTATGTTTCATGAAAATCTTCTTAAATTTGTGAAAAGTTCCTGGGTGGTATGTGAATTTCTTGAACTTTAGCTCTTTATCTTGCTGGCTGAGATTTGTTGTGTTTCTGATGTGCATCTGTCGTTTGAATTTTGCAATTTTTTTGTCAATAGTTGTTTTGTTGTACCCATTATGTATTGCTGTGTCTACTATATGCTGGTATTCTAACTGGTATTCTTTTTTATTTAAGGGGGTATATACCAGTCTATGTGTTAGGCTGTTTAGTACTGCATGTTTGTGTGTGGTTGGATTGAAACTCTTATTTTTTATGTAATTAGTAGAGTGTGTTGGCTTCCTGTATATGCCAAAGGTTAGGTTCTTTTGTTCTCTGATGATTTTTAGGTCTAAAAATGGTAGCATGCCTTCTTTTTCTATTTCTATGGTGAATTTTATTGATTGGTTCTGTAGGTTTAGTAAGGCTAAGGAGTCTTGTATGAACCTGTTAGGGACAACAGCGAAGATGTCGTCAACATATCTGTGCCAAACTTTAAACATGTATGGAAAGGAAGTTGTTATGTGTGTTTCTAAGTAGCTCATAAATAAATCTGCCAAGAAGGGTGAAAGTGGGTTGTCCATAGTTAGACCAGTTGGTTAAACCTACAGAACCAATCAATAAAATTCACCATAGAAATAGAAAAAGAAGGCATGCTACAATTTTTAGACCTAAAAATCATCAGAGAACAAAAGAACCTAACCTTTGGCATATACAGGAAGCCAACACACTACTAATTACATAAAAAATAAGAGTTTCAATCCAACCACACACAAACATGCAGTACTAAACAGCCTAACACATAGACTGGTATACACCCCCTTAAATAAAAAAGAATACCAGTTAGAATACCAGCATATAGTAGACACAGCAATACATAATGGGTACAACAAAACAACTATTGACAAAAAAATTGCAAAATTCAAACGACAGATGCACATCAGAAACACAACAAATCTCAGCCAGCAAGATAAAGAGCTAAAGTTCAAGAAATTCACATACCACCCAGGAACTTTTCACAAATTTAAGATTTTCATGAAACATAACATCAGCCTAGCTCCACAGAACAAATTTAACATAGAGAAATTACTTTGTAACAAGTTAAAAGACCACATTCCACAAGACAAAAAAGCTGGAATCTATAAAATCAATTGTTCAGATTGCAATAAAGTATACATAGGTAAGACAAAAAGAAACCTAGAAACTAGGCTAAAGGAGCACATGAGATGTATTAAATACAAACAAATGGACAAATCTGCAGTTTCACACCATTTTTGGATCACTAATCACAACATCAAACCCAATATTACATTAGTCAAACCAGCCAAATTTGCAGCCGAATTAGATGCATGGGAGAAGATCACCATTCTAAAACACAACACACATCTAATGAATTTTGATTTGCCGCCACCAAATCCTCTCTGGAAGTACATTTCTCCACCACAAGATGCCACCACAGGATCCAGTCCAAAAAACGGAAACACCAACAACACGGGCCAGTCGAATTAACCTTCTGAGGATGGGAACAACGGTTTCCCGAAACATGTTAAGTGAGTAAACTTAAGTGATGTTAGTGTAACAATTCCGACTCACCTTTAAATAAATTTAACTTTTAACAGTTTGAACACTACTTACAAAGCATGAATCCACAGCACTGAAGAAGTTCTTGAAGCTCTAGTTGTAATGCCTGGACCTGATATGCAATTATCTACATAGAAAGCATGATTGAGAATTTTTGTTGTCCTGGGAAATTGCTTTTCATCAACTGAAAGTTGGGAAAGGCATTTAGTTGCTAGGAATGGTGTCGCGCAGTTCCATATGTCGCTGTTGTTAACGTATATTTCTTAAGTGCTTCTGGTAGAGCTTCTCTCCAAACAATTGGAACTTATAGCCTTATGAATTGATCTCTTTACTTGAATATACATTTTCTCAATGTCAGCAGAAAATGCTATTTGTTTAGTACTAAATCTTAATATAACGGAATAGATCATTTGGATAATAGGTCCTACCAAAACTTAAACTTACAGCAATGGCAGTCTTGGCTGATTGAATTGCCAAGTAAATGATGATTCGGTAGACTTACAACTTAAGTTCCAGAATCTTCTCTCTAGTATGTTCTTAAAATGCTGTTCACATTCTTTTTCATGAGGTGAATTAATCATGCTGTGTGCTTTTTTGAGGTCATAACATATGTGTGAGGAATATAAGTTGCCACTCATTTTAGGAAGAATTATGCAATTCATATTGAAGTTATAGGGCAATTCATCCAAAGTGAAACAAATATAGAAGAAACTAAATTTGACTAAAATCATACTTATCATATATCAAAGGAGAGCTTGAAATGTATAGTTTGTTGTAGAAGATAAGCCTATTTTGTAATATTAAATAGCAAAATTTTGTAGTACCTAGAACACTCATGTGTCAAAGAATAAAAAAAAAGGTAGAACATTTTTTTTTAAGTAAAAAATTCTAAAATAAAAAAAAAAATTAGCAAGATTAGTGTTTTCAGACTTCATTATATTTATATATGGCCTAAAGTAATTTTTTTTGTGCATGTTTTATGTTACGTCCGAAAGAAATTTTATAGAAAAGTTTATATAAACACTATATTTTATGAGGGCGGATCGAAAAGTAATGCACAATAATTTTTTTCTGCCTTGGTATTGCAGCTGGAATGTTGCAATTTCACACAGACATAGTTTCAAGTTTTCACTACAGAGGGTATTTTTTGTTTCGTGTGGAGCTCTAGCAAGAGAAGTGTGAACTACGCAACAAAGATGGTGCGCATGTTACTGTCGTCCACGTGTGAAGAGCAAAGAGGTGTGGTTCGACATTTGTGGGCCAAAGGGTATAAACCGAGTGATATTCACAGGGACATGCAAGGCATGTATGGGGATGATTGTATGGACTGTAGCAATGTCTCCAGGTGGTGTACAATCTTCCTAGAAGGCTGTGTGAACCTTAGTGATTTGCCACGCTCCGGGAGGCCGGTAACAGCTGCAACCCTGCAGAATGTCAGAGGCATTGAGGTGGCAATTTTGAACGACTGGTGTATGCAACTGTGAACCTTATCGCAACAGTTCAACATTTCCTATGGTGCAGTGTACGATATTGCTCATAATACGTTGAAAGTTCATAAAGTTAGTGCTCGCTGGGTGTCTAAGAACCTGACAGACAACTACAAGGGCCAGCGAATGATGACGAGCTTGGATCACCTAACGCTGTACACTGCAGAAGGGCATGACTTTCTGAAAGGAATTATCACTGGTGATGCATCATGGGCATACCACTACATGCCCAAAACCAAGCAGGCAAGTATGGAGTGGAAACATGCTGGTTCCCCAGTCAAGAAAAAATTCAAAGTGACTCAATCTGCTAGGAAAGTGCTTGTGACGGTGGTCTAGGATATGCATGGTGTTGTATTGGTGGACTTTGCTGAACATGGGACCACTGTGAATGCAGCAGCCTACATGAAAGTTGCATCGTGCCCTTCGTGAAAAACGCCACAACAAGAATGCTGATGATGTCAAAATTTCTCATGACAATGCTTGCCATGTTGCTGCTACTGTTTAGTCAGACTTTCATCTGTTTAGTCCCATGAAGAAATTCCTGGCCGGCCAAAGCTTTGCGACAGATGCGGAAGTGAAATCAGCAGTCTGCAGATGGCTATACTCCAAGGAAATGGACTTCTATGAACAGGGCATATTGAAACTGGTATCACAATGGGAGAAATGTATTGAGAAACTTGGTGACTATGTCGAAAAGTAGGTAAAAGGTGTAAGTTCATTTGTGATTTTTTTTGTTTTAACTATTAAACTTTTTTGTAAAAAAATTATTGTGCGTTACTTTTCGATCCAACCTCGTACATTATACTAATATAAAATTTATGCTGCTCTTTTAATTTATCATGTACAAATGCAAGTAATTTTATTACATTTTTATCTTAACTAATTGTGAGAAACCATGTTACAGACTAAACTCTGTTTTGTTCTGTTTTCTTTAAAAATGAAGATCAGTGGGATGATTTTACTGGCATTAATGGAAAATCTTGAGATTTTTCTATTGGCAACCTTGTATTTTCTGTTAGAAGCATATCACAGCTTTGTTATACATGAGGAGGGTTGCTTTATGCTGATGACCTAATGGTAGGTGCGATAACAGTTTTGGAATTACAGAAAGCAATTAATGAAATTAGTAATTTTTGCAGGGAGTTGGGTATAAAAATAAATGTTGAGAAATCTAAAACAATGGTATTTAAAAAATCTGATGTGTTACAATCACATGACTTTCTCTACTCTTGTACAAACTATTTTTACAAACGCCTTTTCTCCATCTACTTCATGTTAATCGAGATAAATATTTGCAGACTCTATCTTACTGCTAATTTCTTTGTAGATATAAGGGAAATATATATTTACAAGGGCAATATAGAAATACAGTAGCCTTTAAGCACACACATATGTCTTAATAGCTGGTTGCTAGGTGCAGCACCATTCCCTTTGCCACAGTATGATGCAGTAATTTGTATCACAAATTACTTTAATGTAAATAATGATTGTAATATGAATATGCATTTTTATGTGACATTGATTTAAGATGTGTATTGATTGTAATTATTGTTGATAAATAAGTTTATACGGCCTTACTGAAACTGTCAATAATAGCGCGCAATAATGCAGCGAGGGGGGGTGAGCTGTTATCATTATTGGAAACGAGGAAGTTACGTAATGTTGGCGCGTTTTTCGGTAGAAACTTCTGGAATGTGTTCTCCCTAAAGCATATGTATTCATAATTTTCATTGGATATTAAAATAGACGCTAATGTTGGCGCGTTTTATTAGCCAATTGCAACTCAGTTATAATCTTTAGGCATATCGTGGAGTGGGTGTATAAAAAGCCAAGTCAGAGGTAGATCGCGGGCAGTTCATCGAAAATCTCAATACATTACACGTCGCTTTCAGTCGGCCAGTTCATCAAAAATCTGTGTACACTACATGTCGTCTTCAGTCAGTCAGTTCGTCATACATCGGATATAGATTCACAAGTTATGCGCAGCAGAATTATGAAAGATCTAATGTATTGCAAGGTTAATTATATAAAAGATTGAAGTACGTGGATTGAAAGAATTATCAGTAAGAAGTTATTATAACAGTTTCAGTTTGGCGAGTATCTAGATCAATGTGTAAAAGTGATAGTTAACGTGTTCGACAATAAATGTGTAAAACAAATTTCTTCATCAGTGTAATTTTTGGATAAAAGATTCCTTTCCGTTTACACAACCTGTATAGAGATACGTGCCCAAGCCAACAGAATAATAGCTAGCCGGAGGACATTTGAAATGAAATCAAACAAAAGCTAATACTGACGCAAATTGCCAACACTAGATGGAGCTACAAACCAAACAAATGAATGACGTCACAAGATGGCTTCAACACATGATGTAAACAAACATTATAAGCAATTCCGCATCAACGTGGGGCTACAATAATGTTAAATAAATACAACATTATACCACCGCAAATTGGCTCCCATACGTGGGGCAGTTAAAATTATGTAACCAAACAAAACAAAAGCAGCACAATATAAGATCTTCAAGTTCTAATAATTTACGTAAAAACATATTACGTATGCACCAAGAATGTTACTATCGCAAATTGGCACCACAACGTGGGGCTAACAAATAAAAACATATTACGTAAGCAATGTTACTACAAATTGGCGCCCAGAACGTGGGGCAGAGTGACCAGGAAAGGAACACGATGACCAGGAAAGAAGCAAAGTAACCAGGAAAGTAGCAGAGTGACCAGGAAAGGAACACGATGACCAGGAAAGAAGCAAAGTAACCAGGAAAGTAGCAGAGTGACCAGGAAAGGAACCAGGACGTGGAACGAATGCAGCAGTGAAATGATCTACAAGACGCAGATTCCAAACTACAGGACAACAAAACGATGTGGACTCATCATAACACAAAGCAGAAGCGACATATAACCTAGGAGAGAGGGGCAGGAAGCTGGACATCAATGTAACAGCAACAGACAGCATCACAAAGGTCAGAGTATCGTAATTTTTTTTTTAGAAAACAAAATTGTAACCTTCAAATGTACTTAAGGAGTGGTAGGATAAAGAAAACAATGGCTACTAATAATACAGAAGAAATAATTATGGAGGGAGATAATGTAACAGTTAGCTGTAATTCAATACAGGTTACAGAAAATAGCTCAAACTTTTTAGGATTTGAGGGTGGAAATGTTAGTGCAGAAAGTCAGAATAGAAAGCAGGAAATGTTAAGCTTGATACTAGTATGATTATGGAAATGCTGAAAAATTTGAATGAAGATATGCAAAAGAATCTTAGTAAGAAAATAGATCAAAACAGGGAAGATATGCAAAAGAATCTTAGTAAGAAAATAGATCAAAACAGGGAAGATATGCAAAAGAGTCATAGGGAATTAAGGGAAGATCTTAGTAAGAAAATAGATCAAAACAGGGAAGATATTGATAGGAGTTTAGAACAAAAACTAACTCAGAATAATGAGAAATTGAGGGAAGATATTCGTAGGAGCTTTGAACAAAACAGAAAAGATATTGGTAGGAGTAATGAGGTATTAGAGCAAAAAGTAGATCAAAGCAGTGAAGAAATTGAAAAGAAAGTTATGAAGCTAGATAGTAGTATGCCAAAAATGAGAGATGAAAATGAGGAAATAATAGTAAGTGAGATAGGAGAAATTTCAAAGAAAATGTTAGATATGAGCAGGGAAATAGATAACAAAGAAAGTGAGGTTAATACTAAAAGTGAGGTTAATGTAGAATGCACAGAGTTAGGAAATCAAGAGAGTAGTATTACAAGTGAGCTAAGAGAGATAAAAGAGGTTATGAATGTAGATGTGAATCAGGCGCAAGTCAATTTCAGAGGGGAGATATCAGAAATACAGAATGAGACAGTAATACAAAGAAATAAATTGTACCAAGATGTTCAAAATGAAAACTCCAGTCCAGTACAGTTTAGTACAGATTTGTCAGAGTATTCTCAAGTTATAAAGATAGCAGATGAATTGAAAATGAAAGTTGTCAAAAGATGTATTGTTCAGGAAACTTTAGATTGTTTTCAAATGTTATCATGTGATCAAATTTCATATGAATACATGAGGTTATTCATGAACAAATTTTTGAAGGTTAGGATACGGCTACGAGTAATGTTTAGCCACACACAATTTGATCCAGGAGGGTAAATAGCAATGAGAAGTAAATGCTGGATAGTTAAAGATGACTCACAGAGAAATGTATTGGAACGTAAGAGGGTTAATTATTTGTATATGTCATGTGAAAACAGAAATAAATTCAAAAAAAAAAAAAAAAAAAAAAAATAAAGAACAAGAAAAAGAAATAAATATTTAAAAAAAAAATAACATTTTTTAGTAACTGTAACAGTATTTGCAATTAAGAATGTAAAAATTTTAAACTTAATATGATATTAAAATAAAAAAAAGTACATAAATACAATTCCAAGAGTATTGTTAAAATAAAGTACAAAATAACAAAAATGGGTAAAAATAATTAAAAACAAATACTTATGTAGCAAACAGAAAATGTGAAACAGTGTCTAGATTTAAAATATATAAAATATATATGTGTAGAGGGTGAATAGTTTTTGGTAAATATATTTAATAATTACAAAAATCTTAAGTGCATAAATTTTTGTCAACAATATAAGAAAGTAAACCATTTTTGTAACAGTAATTTAATAATTCAGGGTACAGTATTTGCTATAAAAAAAAATTGTAATGTCAGATTAATATCTAAACAAATTAAACCTGAGCCAGTAAGTAGTGGCGAGATAAAAAAAAAAAAAAAACATATGTCGTGTGTTAAATGCGTGTGAAGTGTTAAGTGAAAGTGATAGCGTGTGTTCCAAGATTTAGGAGACTAAAAACCCAATTATAAAAATTTCCAAACAAGTTGTAAATATTTATAATTATGTTTCTAGTGGGGCATATGATGCAGTAATTTGTATCACAAATTACTTTAATGTAAATAATGATTGTAATATGAATATGCATTTTTATGTGACATTGATTTAAGATGTTTATTGATTGTAATTATTGTTGATAAATAAGTTTATACGGCCTTACTGAAACTGTCAATAATAGCGCGCAATAATGCAGCGAGGGGGGGGAGCTGTTATCATTATTGGAAACGAGGAAGTTACGTAATGTTGGCGCGTTTTTCGGTAGAAACTTCTGGAATGTGTTCTCCCTAAAGCATATGTATTCATAATTTTCATTGGATATTAAAATAGACGCTAATGTTGGCGCGTTTTATTAGCCAATTGCAACTCAGTTATAATCTTTAGGCATATCGTGGAGTGGCTGTATAGAAAGCCAAGTCAGAGGTAGATCGCGGGCAGTTCATCGAAAATCTCAATACATTACACGTCGCTTTCAGTCGGCCAGTTCATCGAAAATCTCAATACATTACACGTCGCTTTCAGTCGGCCAGTTCATCAAAAATCTGTGTACACTACACGTCGTCTTCAGTCAGTCAGTTCGTCATACATCGGATATAGATTCACAAGTTACGCGCAGCAGAATTATGAAAGATCTAATGTATTGCAAGGTTAATTATATAAAAGATTGAAGTACGTGGATTGAAAGAATTATCAGTAAGAAGTTATTATAACAGTTTCAGTTTGGCGAGTATCTAGATCAATGTGTAAAAGTGATAGTTAACGTGTTCGACAATAAATGTGTAAAACAAATTTCTTCATCAGTGTAATTTTTGGATAAAAGATTCCTTTCCGTTTACACAACCTGTATAGAGATACGTGCCCAAGCCAACAGGATAATAGCTAGCCGGAGGACATTTGAAATGAAATCAAACAAAAGCTAATACTGACGCAAATTGCCAACACTAGATGGAGCTACAAACCAAACAAATGAATGACGTCACAAGATGGCTTCAACACGTGATGTAAACAAACATTATAAGCAATACCGCATCAACGTGGGGCTACAATAATGTTAAATAAATACAAC
The DNA here is from genome assembly GCA_030765065.1 of Deroplatys truncata. Classification (NCBI taxonomy): domain Eukaryota; kingdom Metazoa; phylum Arthropoda; class Insecta; order Mantodea; family Mantidae; genus Deroplatys; species Deroplatys truncata. The sequence goes on from CM060982.1 coordinate 19,057,500, forward strand.
ATTATACCACCGCAAATTGGCTCCCATACGTGGGGCAGTTAAAATTATGTAACCAAACAAAACAAAAGCAGCACAATATAAGATCTTCAAGTTCTAATAATTTACGTAAAAACATATTACGTAAGCACCAAGAATGTTACTATCGCAAATAATACTCTTTGCATATCCAAGTCAAACAAATCTGACTCGCATGACTTTCTCTACTCTTGTACAAACTATTTTTACTAACGCTTATTCTCCATCTACTTCATGTTAATCGAGATAAACATTTGCAGTCTATCTTATTGCTAATTTTCTTGAAGATGTAAGGGGAATATATATTTACAAGGGCAATTTGGAAATATTGTAGCCTTTAAGCACATACATATCTCTTAATAGCTGGTTGCTAGGTGCAGCACCATTCCCTTTCCCACAGATTAATACTCTTTGCATATCCAAGACAAAAAAATGAATAACGAATTCCCATTTGAGAAAATAAGTATTGAAAAATTTAAGGGAATAACAAGCAATATCTCGAAAATGCTTCACTCAACAAAAAAACTGTATATGACATAAATTGTGTATTTTAACGCAATCTACATTTTTTGTGTAGTAAACTTTTGTCTATCTCTTATGGTTTACCAGTTATGCAAAAGTCGTTCACAATGAAGAATACTTTTGGAGACATTCCCAGGAAATTCAAGATATACATTTTATTTGTCATAAAAATATCTTAAACATATGATATTTTAATCAAAATTGTTAGAGCCATTTTTGAGAAACTTAAAATTTTCGAAAAATCTTCCATGTAAAGGGTAATCTGGGGTGGGGGGATTTTCTTGAAAACCTTCGTGTCGCATCCTTGGAAGATACTGAACCTAAATACCAAGTTTGGTGTTTATCCGACTGTTCGTTTTTGAGTTATGCTGTTCACAGACAGACACACACACGAACATGTTTCCAAAAATGCTTTTTTTGGATTCAGGGGGTCTCAAAACATATATTTCCGGTGAAATCTCGGTATCGAATTTTTGGGTGGAATACAATACTTCCCCTACTTACTATACGTACTAGAGAAAGTAAAAAGGAAGTAAATTAAGGAAAGATGAAAAATGGTATCTGAATGGCTAAGGACTAGAAATAGTGAAAGAATATGATTATTTAGCAGTGAGAATAAGTAGTAACGGGGGATGGGAACCACATGGAGGAAGATAATGGCCGAAGGAAACTGGCTATGAAAGGAGAGAGATTGTCTACAGAAGATACAGAAGTATTAGAAGGTCTTTCAGGTTGTACAAGATAATAAAGAAAGAATGGGGAAGGGAGCAGTATGTGACAAGCAACGAAAAGAGGGATTTGCATGGATGCAATCAGAGTTACTGTATACCAAAGGTTTTAGAAACAGTAAGATGGAAGCATGTGTTGTGTGTGGAGAATCAGAAGGTATGTTCCATTGTTTGTTGCAGTGTAAATAAATAAGTGGAGGGTGGGTATTTGGGATGCATTGGAAAATATTACAGTGGCAATAAAAATGTTGACAGAGAATGGGAAAGAAGTAGGAGCATGGGTGAATATTTAGGAAGAGTAAGGAGTAAATGAATTAGAAAAGTAAAAGAAAAAGATGGGAGGGAGTCAATTAGGGTCCAAATGCATGCAAACGACCTGGGGGTCACAGCATGCTGGACGCATAGGAAAGTGTGTCAGTTTCAATTACAAGAATTGTATGTATGTAATTGTTGATAAATAAAGATTCTATTCTAACAGCTAACTGTTTACAATGCAAAAAAGATTTCTAAGGATAATGGGAGGATCCAATTTAAGATCCTGATGCAGACCACTGTTTAAAACATTTAAAATTGTACCTCTTCCATGCATTTTTATTTTTGAAATCCTATCATTTACAAAATTAAACCTAAACAATGGAAGTGGCTACTATATTTTTAACAATGTAATTCATGATTACAGTATGCAACAGAAAAAGCCATTCATGTACAGAGAAGCAATACCAGCTGATAAAAACAGTGTTATAAATTTAGGAATAACATTTTTCAATAAATTGCCACCACCTAACAATACCATATGCAAAACATCAGCATTTAAAAAGGCAGTATTGGCATACTTGTTTCACCATTGCTTCTACTCAATTAATGAATCCCTGGGAACTTGTTGATAATCTGTATACAATTTTCATATTTTTTATAGTTTTATTATATTTATAAGTACAATTTCATAATACGGTTGTCAGCAAGAGATAACTCTAACTAGCTCATTCATATACTTCAGTTGTTTTATAATTGTGCTTTTTAATGTAAACCTTTGTAAATATAACTAAAATATTGTAAATAATTTTGCTGACTTATATCATGAGACTTGTGTGTATATGTAGGATTTACAGGATGAATAATCATCCATCCATCTCTCTGGCCATCCACCCATACGAGGAAGTTTACACTTACACAGTACGTGATACATATATTTTAGTCTCAGTGCTAACTATGCTAAGTATAGACTTATAAGTGTATTCTGGCTTTTCAGATTACCTTTGCGTTTCTATTGCAATTCATAAAATTTCAGCAGTATATTTCAGGTTAAGTGTCTATTTTCTTCATTGCTACAGATTTGAACTATCACTACAATGACACCTGTGAAGGAATGTGTGAAAAAACACTGCCAAAATCTGAGTGAGGAACAAAAGACTTCAGAGAAAAAGACAGATTAGAAAAGAAGAACTTTGCAGAAAAGTGTTCTCATTCCAATGGAATGAAGAAAAGGAAATCAGCACAAAGAGTGAAGAAACACAGAATACTTGTAATACAAATAGGCCCAACTCAAATTTCCAATTGCCTACCAAGGCACACAAATCCCCTTAATCCCTGGGCAAAGCTATTGTTAAAGTTGAAAGTTCACTTTCTAAGAGCCCCAGGAAGGAGAGAGCATCATAGCTGCATTAGCTGCTACTCATAACTTTTCAACAAAAAATAAAAAGCCACATGGTTCAAATACTTTATTAAAGAAAGTAAAAGCTATGATTGCAGATTTTTATGAATGTGATGATACATCATACCAGGCTCTGGGCAGAAAGGACAGAATCATCACAAGAAATGGAGTGAGTAAAGAGAAGAAACAAAATAAATATCTTTATTATGACTGTGTCGAAACTATATGAAGCATTCAAAACTGAATACCCTCATATAAAAATTAGTTCATCATTTGCATCATTTCAGCCATGGCATGTGCTTCTTTCTTCACAAACTCCAGCTAATGCTTGTGTTTGCAGTCATCATGCCAATATAGAGTTTCTTCTGAATGGTATTCATAAATGTATTTAAAGTTTTCCTGAAAAGTGTAGAAAACGTGTTGAAACTATTGTTTGTGATCCTAGACAAAAACACTGTATGCTTGGCATATGCCAGGTGTGTGGAAATTTGAAGACTTCATTAGAAGTACTGATATTCCAGATGAAGATCAAACTAAATGGTACCAGTGGAATAAGGATGAATCTGGACATAGTGTTAAGATGTTTCAGGAGAATTCTATTATAGATGCTCTGTTGAACTGGAGAAGAAACTTCCAGCATTTCTTAATCACTGCTTTGTAAGAGACAAACAAAGCAACAAATTTGACAGTGCTAAATCTAATCTAGTTAGTGACTATGGATTTCAGTGAGAACTTCAACCTTTGTCAGCAAGATGAAATTCAAAATTCTCACTGTAATAGTGACCAAATTGCTATCCACAAGCTGCAGAAGTAATTTCATATGCAATTATTTCAGATTACATGCAGCATGATAAATTTTCTGTTCATGCCTTTAATGAGAAAATATTGCTGACTTGAGGTCTCAATTCAATAACTTAAAGCAGGTCCACATCTTCTCAGGTGGTGCTAGCCAGCATTTCAAGTAAAAGTATACATTGACATTTCTTCTGCACATCACATATAAAGGAGCAGTTGATGGTATAAGAGGAAGTTAAAACAACATGTGTGGTAAAGAGTAAAATCTAGAAAAGTCTTTGTGATTGATTATGTGCCATTTATACAGTATTCCCAGTCAATAACTAAGTCCATTTATACAGTATTCCCAGTCAATAACTAAGTCCTCATCATTCAGATGAGGACATGCTGACGATGGGAACAAACCGTCTCCCGAAACGTGTTCAAGTAAGTATATTATAGTGATGTAGTGTAACAACCTTCAACTCTCTTTATTTTAAATTATGACACATCACTGTTACTAGCTTCTAAATCTTCAAAATTAGTCAGCAATCTATTTACTTTAATTTGGCATTTCTAAACTAAAAATCATTATATAAATCCTACTCCTACATTCTTAAAATGATTAGCAAAACAACAAGGACAGACCATTTAGGAGCAAATCTACATTTGCAAAAACAAAGACAACAGTTTTTAATTTTGAAATTCTGCCTAAAAATTCTTTCAGTGAGTTTCTGGAACCACCACAAGTGGGCTGTGTTGTCCTCTGTGGTGTAGTGGTTACCATGCTAGCCTCTAGTTCCCGAAGTTGTGGGTTCAAACCCAGCGGAGGGTATGGATTTTTTTTTTGGCATAAAAATCCTTAGCATGGCTTCCTTTGGAAGGGAAGTAAAGCTGGTGGTCCCGTGTCGTAAATTTACAGATGTAAAAGAACCTCAAGCCTGATAAAAAGGCCTCTGATCAACATTACCAGTCTTTCATGCCCAATACAGAATGGGACGTTAAGGACCATAGCAGCTAAAGAGCGTCCATAAATAAAACTCAATTTCAATTTCAAGTGGGCTGTAATTTGCCTACTTCAACATCAACAACGAATCAGTAGTCAAACAGATTGAAAATGGAGATGACTAATCTCTGAAACATTCCTTAGTTAAAATATTTATTTGTATCCAACATCATACAACAATTTTAGATATATTTATGTAAAATTCTATACTTATATTCTAGTACAATTTGAGAACAATTTTTCTTTATTTTAAGGGCTAGCTTGCACCTGGCACTCTGGCCATGTGCCTAGTTATTAGTGTAAGTAGTGTATAATGGTCAATATCTGATTCAAATTCTTCCAGAAAAACTTTTCAAGAGGATTGTTTTCCACAAGTGTTATTCTTTTATTTCCAGAAGTGTATTGATTATTAAACTGAATGAAAATAATTAACAACCAATACTAAAAGACATAATATTGTATCATTATCACCATTATAATTTCTTGAATAAACTCACCTCTTAGCATTCCAAAAGCTAATACCAATAAAATAAAAAATAAAAAAACAAAATGCGTACCTTATATATGTTGTCAATTTCATTAGCAACATGTTCAAAGCAATTCATAAACCTATCATGTCGTTCCTTCTTAACACGTTCAAAATTATTTTTGGCTTTGCGAGCATGACGCCTTGCTATTTCAAATTCTTCATTCGTTTCTTGGAGTTTTTCTCTTGCCATGTCCAGTTTTTGCATTGCCTGAAAAAGTATAATGCAACATTCAAGTTTGTTACTGTTAAAATGCTAGTAAAGCAACTGAATGTTGTGGCTGCTTCCTGAAACCTAACTATGTCTTTCTCATCTATTTTGTTTATTTTATAGTTAGCTTTAGGGAAGTAGCAATGTTGACTCAGCATTTACAGAAAATCTGAAGATATGTAACCAAATTTTTCAAATGTGATTTCTATCTATTCATATACACTACTCTGCTAAAGGTACCCTATACTCTTTGAAGAGGAGGTGGAGGATGAAGGGGGACTGCGAAAAACCCAAATTTATTTATTTTTATTCTAAATCAGGTACTGGTAAGTAATATTAGGAGATAATGGCCATACATTATATTTGAACACACTTTCAAGCTTCTTGTCCTCTGTGGTCTAGGGGTACCATGCTAGCTCTAGTTGCCGAGGTTGTGGGTTCAACCTGGCAGAGGGCAATGGATTTTTTCAGGTGTAAAAATCCTTAGCATGGCTTCCTTTGGAAGGGAAGCAAAGCGGTGGTCCCATGTCGTGGATTTACAGCATGTAAAAGAACCTCAAGTCTGATAAAAGAGGCCTCTAAGCAAAAATTTCAGGTCTTTTATGCCCAATATAGAATGGGACGCTAAGAACCAAAGTAGTTAAAGAGCTTCCTTAAATAAAAGTAAATTCAATTACTTCCAAGCTGACCTCTTCACATTTTTTTTATTTTTATTTCCTGCAAACCACTTTGTAGCAATGAAAATGTGAGAAAGGCGACTGATTAGAAGAAATAGGTGACCCCCCCACCCCAGTTACTTGTATAAAGGTATAGGGTTTCACCTCAGGCAAAACAAGAAACCACAGAAAGCTATTGCTCTAACAGAAGGCTGGATAAGCCCCTGAAATTTCTTCCTCTCACAATCCACTGTTTCTCAAAAAAAAATAAAACATGTTATTGTTTTTGGTTATTGCAGCAGAGAGAGTTTGTAAGAACTGAATTTCCAGACAACCAATTAAGTATTGTCATTTCATTTCGTTTTGTTCCACTTGTTGGACCTTTGGATACCATAACGTGTGTTTTGTGCATCTAGTTAATTTGCACACTGCAATATTTGTGCATTCAAACAAATTTGTTGAAAACCTTAAAGCCAAAGCCGCCGCCTCCTGCTCTGGAATGAAGCACTAGTACTTTAAGATTTCATCATTAACATTTATACATAAATGCAGCAGTAATAGTTGCAGCAAAAAGGAAGAAAAGCTATAACAGGCTATAAATTTCTTATAGAAAAATTGCTATGCAAAGCAGCTTCTGCTAGTTAATCTGTAGCTCCAATTGCATTACAACCAGCTGCTATTGCCACAGTTGTTTGGTGTTAAGGTTGTAATATATATTGCTTTTAGTTCTCTTCTAGAAAATGCTGCTGTATGACTTTGTGGAAGTAAACCACATTTACATGCTGAATCACAATATTCCTATCCTGGAAAAATATTTGCATTTTGCACCAATTAGTGAACACTTCAATATCTGTTTATAATAGTACTTCTTACTTGCAGTACTATGTGGTTTCAAAACTTGGTATTATTGCATAGTTTAGGATGCTAAAAGAAGATACAACTGAGAAATGATCAAACAAATATTTAGCAGATATAATTAGTACAAAAAAAAAGAGGCTATTGACATATTAGATTGCTGTGTTACACATTCCATGTTCTTGGTTTCTTACTGAAAAAGAAAAAGAAGAAAGAAAAAAAAAATATATATATAAATTTTTATCAAAATTCAGATTCATATACATAATGCAACTCCTTAATTGTGAATTAGCATTCTACATTAACAGTTTTATTTTAATAAACACACAAAGCAAATACAATCATGTGTCCATTTAATATTCTGTAACAATGCTCTCAGTTAAGCAGTCATTTAAAACACACAAATAGATGGGATGATAAGATAAATGCTTTTCTGTCAAATGTTGTTCTACTACATCTAATATAGGCATAGGTATTTCAAAATTACGTCTATTAGAGAGAGAGAGAGAGAGAGAGAGAGAGAGAGAGAGAGAGGAGAGAAGCAAGATAGAGGGAATGGGGAGAGAGAGAGGGAGAAAGGAATGGGGTGTGTGTGTGTGTGTGTGTGTGTGTGTGTGTGTCTGTCTGTCTGTCTGTCTGTCTGTCTGTCTGTCTCTGTCTGTGTCTGTCTGTCTCTGTCTGTGTCTGTCTGTGTCTGTCTGTCTGTCTGTGTCTGTCTGTCTGTCTCTGTGTCTGTCTGTCTCTGTGTCTGTCTGTCTGTCTGTCTGTCTGTCTGTCTGTCTGTCTCTGTCTGTCTGTCTCTGTCTGTCTGTGTGTGTGTGTGTGTGTGTGTGTGTGTGTGTGTGTGTGTGTGTGTGTGTGTGTGTGTGTGTGTGTGTGTGTGTGTGTGTGTGTGTGTGTGTGTGTGTGTGTGTGTGTGTGTGTTTGTTTGTCTTTCTTTTCATGTTTTAAGTGACAAAAAGTTATTTTTATGGGACAAAGTGAGTTAAGAATAAATGACTAGTTTTGCAGGCCTGAAAGCATGCATAAAAATCTGATGTGTTACATTCACATGACTTTCTCTACTCTTGTACAAACTATTTTTACAAACACTTATTCTCCATATGCTGCATGTTAATTGAGATATCCAAATGTTAAATCTTATTGCTAATTTTCTTGTAGATGCAAGGGGAATTGGTAGGCTTTAAGCGAGAGTCAAATATTTTAAGAGCTGGTTGCTATGTGCAGTATTCCATTCTCTTTGCATTACCAGGACAAAAACAAAAACAAAACAGAAAGAAGAAGAATAACAAATTCCCATTTGAGAAAAAAGTATAAGTATTGTAAAATTTAAGGGAATAACAAGCAATATGTCGAAAATGGTTCACTCAACAAATAAAAATGTATATGACATAAATTGTGTATTTTAATACGATCTACATTTTTTGTGTAGTAAAATTTTGTCTATCTCCTATGGTTTACCATTTATGCAAAAGTCATTCACAATGAAGAATACTTTTGGAGATATTCCCAGAAAATTCGAGATATACATTTCATTTGTCATGAAAATATCTTAAAACATATGATATTTTAATCAAAATCATTAGAGCCATTTTCCATTTTTGAGAAAATTAAAATTTTCGAAAAATTTTCCATGTAAAGGGTAATCTGGGGTGGGGGGATTTACTTGAAAACCTTCGTATCACATCTCTGGAAGATACTAAATCTAAATACCAAGTTTGGTGTTTATCCAACTGTTCGTTTCTGAGTTTTGCTGTTCACAGACAGACACACAAACGGACATGTTTCCAAAAATGCTTTTTTTGGATTGAGGGGGGGTCTCAAAACATATATTTATGGTGAAATTTCAGTATCGAATTTTTGGGTGGAATACAATACTTCCCCTACTTACTATACGTAGTAGAGAAAGTAAAAATACTGATGCTGGAAGGTTATTAATCAGCAAAGAACAGAAATAAAAATTGGGTTTTCAAAACTTGTTTTGTAAATCTAAATGCACTATAGTTTTTTGTGGACAACCATCTGCTTTGATTTTTCTGTTGACTTACTTTTCTATAGTTTCAACTGCAATTTTACTTTTAAATAATCTATACAGAAGATAAAATGAATGAATATCCATATAGTTTAATTACAAATAAATAAATAAATTTATCCTACCCTCATGTTTGGAGCTTGTATGCGCTGAATTGTATTCTGCAGTTCATTAATTGCACGATTCAAACGATCCCCCATTTTCTTCACATCATCAGGTTCATCCAATTCTTTAAGGTTATCTGGTAGCTGAGTGTAATCTACCACTATCCTAGAAGTAAAACATCAAAATGTGCACAGTATGTTTTTTATGAGACAACTACGGCATTAGCTAAATAGAATTTAAGTCCTGACCTAAAAATTATAAAAGCCTGAACAGATAATCTATAATTCAGTTCATAAAACAAATGGGACATTCCACATGAAATTGGACAGAGAGAATGATTTTTTTTTTAAAGAAATGCCTTAGAAAAAATCTGATGTGTTACCCTCACATGACTTTCTCTACTCTTGTACAATCTATTTTTACAAACACCTATTCTCCATATGCTTCATGTTAATCGAGATATCGAGATTTCAATCTTATTGGTAATTTTCTTGTAGATGCAAGGGGAATATGATAGGGTTTAAGCGATAGTCAAATATTTTAACGAAGGTTGCTATGCGGCGCATTCCATTCTCTTTGCATGTCCAGGACATAAACAAATTGAATTACGAAGAGAAAAGTATAAGTATTGAAAAATTTAAGGGCATAGCAAGCAATATCTCGAAAACGGTTCACTCAAGAACAAAAACGTATATGACATAAATTGTGTATTTTAACGCGATCTACATTTTTTGTGTAGTAAAATTTTGTCTATCTCTTATGGTTTACCAGTTATGCAAAAGTCGTTCACAATGAAGAATACTTTTGGAGACATTCCCAGAAAATTTGAGATATACATTTCATTTCTCATGACAATATCTTAAACATATGATATTTTAATCAAAATCGTTAGAGCCATTTTTAAGAAAATTAAAATTTTCGAAAAATATTCCATGTAAAGGGTAGCCTGGGTTAGGGGGATTTTCTTGAAAACCTTCGTGTCGCATCTCTGGAAGATACCGAACCTAAATACCAAGTTTGGTGTTTATCCGACTGTTCGTTTTTGAGTTATGCTGTTCACAGACACACACACACGGACATGTTTCCAAAAATGCGTTTTTTGGATTCAGGGGGTCTCAAAACATGCATTTCCGGTGAAATCTCGGTATCGAATTTTTGGGTGGAATGCAATACTTCCCCTACTTACTATACGTAGTAGAGAAAGTAAAAATTAAGTTAAGAGAGATTATCATTTCTACACAATATTAGCTTCACCTGTACAAAGGTTCAACAGTTTTCATGATAAGTTTAAAATCACAAACTTTCACACAGTGAAGCACATAATTAAGCCATGGAAAATAAATACATGTTAATCCTAGCAATACCAACGGCGGGAGGGGTTTACTTTATACCCATCTTAATTTAATTTTTCAAATTTTGTCTTAACTGTTTTACTAGATGCAGCAGTTAATAGTTTAGTCAATCACTGTTTCTATTATTGAACTGCATAAATGTTTCAAAGTTTTCATTGCTAGTCTTTTTATGAAACAATGATCTGTCAAGGTGATCATAAAGTATCCCCCCCAGCGGTAGCTCATGTGATACATGTGTTTAGAACTCCCATTCTTAGATTGCTGTTGGCTTTTACGGTCCCATGCAAATTAATCGGAACAAGGTAAATGTTGCTGCATTTTCTCAAACAATTGTCAACACTGTGTTTATAGTTTCACTTGTCAATTGTTGTGTGGCAGTTGATTTTCATCAATTGTTGCGTGGCAGTTAGTTTTCAGTTCAAATGTGCATTTATTTGGATGTGGTCAAAGTTTTATAGTTCTCTTGTTCTATTTGTAAATTTCAGTCTTCAATGAATATGCCTCCCAGGAAGATAAGTACAATTCTGGTATTAGCACAAAATACTTCTATGATGGAAAGAGAGATAGCTACAAAGTTCGGTGTAAGTGTAGCCACTGTACATAGAATAATTCATCAGTACAAAGAGTCTGGCTCGATTACACCAAAGAAAAAGGGAAAATGTGGCCAGAAAAAGAAAACTTCAACTGATGACAGCTTTCTCCTTAAGAAAAGCAAAACAAACCCTAGGCTCACTGCTGTGGATTTCGTTCACGACCAGAGGGACTGGGTAGTGAATCTAGATGCATCTAATGTCCGTCGTAGACTTTTAGCAGTTGGAAGAAAAGCCCAAAAACCTGTGAAGAAACAACTTCTTACACAAGCAATGCATAAGAAATGCCTCTTATGGGTGTGTCCTCATCGGAATTGGGCACTGCAAAACTGGAAAAAAGTTCTTTTTTCTGGTGAGACTCATTTCGAAGTGCAAGGTCAGAGGGTTCAGCATGTATGCCAAGCAAATAATCAACCTGCAAATTCAGCATATTTTCAACATACTGTAAAACACCCTGAGAAGAAAATGTTTTGGGGCTGTTTCACCTATGAAGGACTAGGGGTATTCTAGTTGAAGGCATGAAGAAAAGTGATCAATACATCACAGTACTGGTGAGAGTTGTTTGTGAACTCAAAAAAGGTCTCCGGAAGGTGACAGAATTTTTCAGCAAGATTTGGCTACCTGCCAGTGAAGAAATTCTTCAAAGATAACAATGTTTGTGTGCTTGACTGGCTAGGGAATTCGCCTGACATGAACCCCATAGAAAATTTGTGGGCTATTTGCAAAAAGAGACTTGCAAACTTTGACTGTTCTACAAAAGAACATTTGATACTAGCTTGCTTGTTTGTTTTGTTTAAGGGCCCGCAACTGCTAGGTCATTAATGCCCTCATAAAACGGGTCATGGCAAAGGCCAGAGATAAAACTGAATATACATCAAAGAAAAAGCCAGAAATAAATATAAATATAACAATCATAGCAAAACACAGAGATAAGTATCATTATAAAAATAGTACAAGTGATAAATAAACATAAATATATAAGACTAAACCGATCAGTACGAAACACCTGCTATTAAGATGACTAAATCTGCATTTAGAAATTTCCTATGACACAAAATTAAAAATCCTATCAACCGCTGTCTTATCTGCTAAGACCTCCGCAAGACTGGCCGGCAGTTGCAGAGAGTCCCGATGATGTGCCAGAGCAGCATACTCTAGCAACACGTGACGGACCGACAGACCCTCGCCACAAAGCGGACAAACAGGAGCAGGGCCACCCTTAAAAACACAACTGTGTGCAAAATTGCAGCGAACCAACACGCAACCGAGAAAAATCACCTCCTCAAGATGAGATACGCGAGAGGAAGTCACCCAGTTCATCGGAATGTCCCTAACCACCCCAAGCCTGTTTCCGCGGAGAGCCAACCACTCCTTGCAACAGCACTGCTTCCCGCACAACAAGCCTAAAGTCCTCTGACGCCACCAGTGGCATTGCAACACTGGATCGCGTGGTTGCCGTCTTAGCCGCCAAATCCGCAAGTTCACTCCCCGGCAAGCCAACGCGACCAAGCATCCAAGCACACTCTACACCAACGCCAGAAGCGTACAAAACATGGAGGGCATCCTGGATTTGCTGAACAATGGGTTGATAGCCGCACAGCTCACGAAGGCTCCGAAGTGCACTTAGGGAATCACTCAAAATGAGACCGTCTCCCAATTCTCGACGGCGCACATGCAAAATGGCTGGGCACATGGCATACAGCTCTGCACCACAAATGGATATGCCATTACGAAAACCGAATGTTCCACGACCATAAGCACATCCAACACCGATGGCGCACCCAGATCCATCGGTGTACATCAAAACTTGGTCACTGTAACCGGACAGAAATTCCAAAAAACAGGTGCGGACATTAAACGTAGGCATCGTAGACCTCCGGTATGCCAAGATCTACGTGAGATGCCGCACATAACCAAAGGGGGAACACCCTCTCCACCCCAGCAAACATGCCAGGCATTTCAATGTTGTGCTTTCTTAGAAGCTTCCGGAAACAAACACCTGCAGGCCTCGGATTAATGGAGCTATTTCTATAACGGTCGTCCAGCGCAGTGTGAGAAACCGAAGTGAACGTTGGATGTTGAGGCATACATTTAAGCACACAGGCATAATTTCCCAAGAAGATTCCACGCCGATAACGCAGAGGAGGTTCTGCAGATTCGGCGTAAAGACTCATAACTGGGCTAGTGGGAAAAGCACCAATAGCCACTCGAATACCCGGTTATGGACTGCGTCCAATCTCCTCAGCACAGATGTTCATGCTGAGGAATAAATGATACACCCATAGTCAATTTTTGATCGGACCATTGGCGCGATTCAGTCGCAGCAAAATAGTCCGAACCGATCCGCTCCCCAAGATCTGCCACCCAATATCCACAAGATATTCCGAAAACGTCACATCGCGCTTTCAACTGTGCTATATGTGATGACCAGCTAAGTTTCCTATTAAAAGTCAACCCCAGGAATCTCGTCGAATCTGCGAATGGCAGCAAATCTGGACCGAATCGGAGAGAAGGTGGTAATCACCTCCTACGGCGCCAGAACCTCACGCAATTGACCTCTCATTCCAGAAACGAAACTCGTTTTTAGAACTCCAATCTTTGAGATTATCTAAGCATTGCTGCATATGGTGCTCCCGAAACGGCAGACACAGAGAAGTACAATAAACGGCAAAGTCGTCTACGAATAAGCATGACGATACCCCTGGAGGAACACATTTAGAGATAGAACTAATTGCCATAGCAAACAGTGTAACGCCCAGCACCGATCCCTGAGGCACTCCGTTCATTCGAACAAAAAGGTTCGAAAAAAACGGAGCCGATCTCCACTCAGATAACGTGGTCCCTCAAACTCCTGAATTAACAGTGGCAAGCATGCACGTATGTTCCAGGCGTGCAGGGAACGCAGCATCCCTGCTCGCCAACACGCATCATAAGCTCTCTCGAGGTCAAAAAATATCGCAACGGTTTGACAATTTTTCATGAATCCGTTCATGATCTGTGTCGACGACACAAGGTGAATGGCGCCTCCGAAAACCGCACCGGTTGTCGGTCAGCAGGCCGTGAGCCCCCAACCATCACACCAACCGTCCACTAATCATGCGTTCAGTCACCTTGCAAACGCAACCGGTGAGGGAAACAGGCGACAGCTAGACGGGCGATGACGGTCCCCTCCAGCCCTCAAAAAGGGCATGGCAGCGGACCCCCGTCATTTTTTTTGGAAAAGGGCATCAACCCAAACACGATTATAGAAAGATCTGTTGCAGTATTTGTACGTGGATACGATCAGGTCCTGGTGCTGATAGTCGCGAAGATGAAAGAGCGTGTTCTAACTGGGCCATGGTGAAAAGGCGATTGCAATCGTCAAGATTTCCAAACGAAAAAGGAAACCTTGAGATTCAACCTGAGTCTTAACAGGAAGGAACTCGGGTGAATAATTATCTGAGCTTGACACTTGAGCGAAAGCATGGCCAAAAATGTTAGCCACGTCAAATACATCAACAACAGCTCCTGCAGCTGTTTTAAGACCGGCAATTGGTATGTGGGTCGATTTCCCGGCCACGCGCCTTAACTTATCCCAAACGACAGAGGAAGGTGTTTGTCGATTAAACGAAGCTACAAACCTGCTCCATGATGTCTTTTTGCTATCCTTTATAATATACCTAGACTTGGCGCGCATTTTCTTGTATTCAATTAGGTTATCCAGTGTGGGGCGACGCTGGAAAACCCTAAGAGCACGCCTGCGAGCACGAATGGCATTTCGGCACTCTTCCGTCCGCCAAGGGACTGGAAATCGACGAGGATTGGCAGTCGACCGTGGAATAGCTTGCTCAGCAGCAGAAGGAATCTTCTCTGCGAGATGTTGAACCAAAACATTCACACAGTCGTGCTCAGTGTAATTAAACACAGCCAACTGGGAGTAAAGATTCCAGTTGGCTTGATCTAAGCGCTATCTAGGTAGCGTGAGGAATATATATATATCTTGTGGTAAGAGACTAATAAGACAAGGAAAGTGGTCACTAGAGTGTAAATCAGAGATGGCATTCCATTGCAAAGAAACTGCTAACTGTGGTGAACAAACTGCAATATCAAGGTGTGAAAAAGTGTTGTAGGAGTCTGAGAGAAACGTAGCCTCCCCGGTGTTCAGAAGTGCTAGGTCAGTATTGTCAAAAAAATCAGAAATTAATTTACCTCTCGCACAAGCCCGAAGTGATACCCAAAGAGGGTGATGGGCATTAGCGTCTCCCACCAACAGAATAGCCGTTGGTAACTCAGAGACTAGATCTTCTAAATCCATGAGTGAGAGGTCATCGGATGGAGGCAGGTAAATATTACAGATGGTAAATCGGATGGATGGCAGTTTAATCCTTGCAGCCACTGACTGGATGTCAGACTGTATGGATACAAATTCCACAAATATATCATCTCTGATGAGTATCATAGTGCCCCCGTGCGCAGAAATACTGTCTTCCTGTGAGATCACATCGTGCTAGTGTATATCGTCTAAGATGAAAGCCGTCTTGCCGACGGAGTTTAGTCTCTTGTAAGCACACGACCAGAGGCTCCTACTTGAAAAAAGCTCAAGCTATGGTCGATGTGTTCTAATTCCACGGATGCTCCATTGTAGGATAGCCATAGTATTCATAATGGGATAAGTTCTTAATACTAAGAGTCCACTACTTTGAGGACAGCGGTGGTCGAATCAATTTGCCCTTTTTCGGTGACGGGCTAGCACCTTTAATGGAAGAGGATCCTGCCTCTTTTTAACTGTCGTTCTGGCAGTGCGGGCAGAAACCTCCTGCTCCATCTCCTCCACGGGGAGGACCCCTTTCCAATTGAAAACTTCGGTTCCAGAACCTCGAACCATTGGAAGTGAAGATTGGCGAAGATGTAAATCGCCGATCCGAGTCCTTCCCAGAAGATTCCTCAGATGAGGATCTCCGAGGAGATGCTCGTGGACTTTTCTTGCCTTTAGACGTTCTTGATAAAGGTTTATTTTCTTTTAGGAAGTCCGTTCTTACATAGCTGGTCCTGAACTTCTTTGGCGATGCATCATGTATTCTGGTCTTGCTAGTCGAGGTCGACGGTTTTGGTGGTAATTTTACCGATTGGTCTTTTAAGTAGCGGACTTGGCAGATACTGGTATCGTTGGTGTGGATTTTAAAGGCTTTGTCTGTGTTCTGGCAACAAGAATCTTTTCTGAGATAGTGGCCCCATTTATATCGCCGGTCTGGGTTGCGATTTCCCGACTTGGTACCGGTTTAGCTGCAACTGAGCTGTAGGTACTGGACCCCGGGACAGAGCGCTGGCGGATGCGCAATAGTTTCCAGGCTTCCGAGGACACCTTCCCTAACCCCGATCTCTTGGATCGCTCTTTCCTCTGTAAAACGGAGGCATTCTCTAGAACTTGATGCATGTTTTCCGCTGTAGTTAACGCACGTTGGAGCTGATGTGCATGCTCCATCGTGAGAGACGTCTTCACAGTTAACACAGGTAGATTCATTGCTACAGAAATCACTGATGTGCCCAAAGCGCTGACACCTATAACATCTCAGCGGATTTGGGATGAATGGCCTCACTTCGATGACTTCATACCTGCCTTAATCCTTTGAGGAAGATCTACCCGATCAAAGGTAAGGAACAGGGTACGAGTAGGCAATATTTCACCTCATTCTTTCTGCTGAACACGATATACCGATGTTACGCCTTGCTCTTCAAGATTTTCTTAAATCTCCTCATTGGTCATACTATCTAATGCACGGGTGTTTACCACACCGCGCGAGTTTAATCTCCTGTGCATCTCAACCTTAACCGGATAGCTGCCTAACATGTTGGCTTTAAGTATTTTTACTGCCTGTTTTGCTGAATGCGCTTCAACCAGGAGCATGCCATTACGGGATCTAATGCACGACTTAACCGAACCAGCAATCTTATCGAGACCCTTTTGAACCATAAAAGGGTTCACCGATGAACTTTCTTCTTCCTCTGTTCTGTTAATAACCAAGTATCGAGGACCACAAGACTTGACTACTACTTTTCTATTAAGCTTGGTGTTTGCTTTGGATTTTTTTTTTATATATAGTGGTTATATCCTACACGATTACAAATGTCTCTGATGGCATGCTCACATCCTGGGCACCCCAGCTTAGGCAAGTTCTGGCTTGGAACTTGCTTAGCTTAGGGTCTCACATCCCAATAGATAGAGGGACCCAATCACCTTCAGGAGTGTAACAGCTCATGTAATGGCCCCTCCCCGAGACTGACCTTTATCAGCGGATACAACACAGTTGGCCAAACACGCTTGGGTGTTTGGCATAAGACCTCTTACCTCTAGAGGAACCCAATCAAGAGTGTGGCTCGGGACCCAATCCCGTATCTATCGTAGCAGGCCCCTGGGGGGTGATATTAGCTTTAAGTGTGGTTTCATGATGATCTCAAAAATGTGTGTTCCAATCTTGTGGAGTCAATGCCTATTCGTGTAATGGAACATATTAAGTATTAAGGAATGCAAATTGGAAATAATTCATGATTAAATTCATGAAAGCATGTAAAATGTTGTGTTATTGTTCTGTTCCGATTAATTCGCACAGGGCTTATAACAATGGTTTTATGCCTCCAATTCTGTTTGTACCAATAATGGAGTTCGCTTATATAAGTTATCGTTTCATTCTTGATTGACCTGGCAGTTTATTCGATTCTATTTTTGCACTATTCAGTCTGCCTGTTGCGCATATTCACAAAGTTATTTCAAAATGTTTCAACATCATTTGACTGACAAAGAAATTATGGATATATTTGATCATCAACAGTTTTTGATTTTATCACCTTATAATGATAATGATCTAAATAAAAGTGTAATTGAAAATGATGACAATGCCAGGTATGTTACAACTACTGAAGTATTTTCACATCTAAGCCTCTTTGGCCTACAAGAGATGTAGCACAAAACATTATAAAAAAATGGGAATTACTAAAAAAAAATGAAGGTAAAGTGAATACTGTTAGAGAATCTTCTGTAAAATTCTTTACTTACAACTTATAATCATCATCATAAAACATACCAGCAAAGATGCAGTAAGAATCAATGTATAGAAACAAATATCTGCAAGTTTATAGCTTATATAGGACTTCTTTTATATATATATATATGGGAGTGGAAAGACACAGTCACACCTGTATTCCAGATCTCTGGCAGATTCAAATACACTATAACTATGAGAAGGACCAGGTTTCTGCAACTAACTAAAATAACACTGGTTGACAAAAATCCTCTTGGGGGATGGGGCAATGGCCATTCTTATGGCTTTCATGATGCTGAATCTGAAAACCAAATTGCTCTACCACATATCATTTTTAAAAGGGCCATACATTTATATAAATATAATTAAATTTTTGTCTGGACATTTGAAATTTTTGCACTGATACTTTGCATCTCAGAGGTTAAGTATTATTACCTGGCCAAGGCAAGTACTGTCCTGCAATGGGAGCAGAAAATCTGTGAACTAACCCAATGATGCAAAACAGGAAATCATGAAATGCTGTACAGTCTGATTTACTATTTAATGCATTGCATGTTCACGGTGCTAATGATGGAACGTAAAGGAAATAGAGATATTCACGAGCAAGTTCGACATGTTATTTGTAATGTTATTATGTTTTATGATGAAGAGAAGAAAGAAGGCCAGAAAATACCTACTACAAATGCCACTGAACGTGCTAATTGGTCACGTTTTCCCAGTTGGACTGTACAGAGGGGAGGGCAGGCTATTACGTGTACAAGTAGCGCTCTCTGATGTAGGACTACACTCGCCTTCGTGAGGTTATAACGATGAATGACAACATTGTATGTAACTATAAACAAATAAATGTGCATTCCAAATATGCAGAGAGTTAATTTCACTTTTATTGCTAAAATAAAATTATGTTACTTGTATGCAGAAATAATCTATTGTTGTCATGCAAATCTATCAACATTGTTTCAATTAAGTGAAATAGTTAAATAACACTCACAATAATGGAAGCAATGATGAGCAGTTGAGCTGAGTTATTTCAGTTATGAATATTCTGGTTAAAATTTGATATGTTGTACACTTAATTTAGTAACACAGTACACATAATACTGCACTTTCACCTGTTTTTATTTTAAACCCTAATTGTAATTTATCACTATCTTAACAATAACGCTTAAAATTAAGAAAATTTCTAATTTAATGGAAAACGCATGTTGTTGTCCTTTTTCTTTCATATAGTTCAGCTGTCTCTCACACAAGAATCCAACAATAGTTGGTTAACATGTTCTGGTTCCATTTCTCACTGTATCTACTTTCCATTTCAGCTGTATCTTTGAAATCTTTCACCATGTTCATCACAAACATCTTCCATATTTCTGAAGAAAAAGCCCAAATGAGAACTTAAAAATGCAGTTTGAGATATATTACAGTCCATGTTACAAAATGTGATGCAGTAATTTGTATCACAAATTACTTAAATGTAAATAATGATTGTAATATGAATATGCATTTTTATGTGACATTGATTTCAGATGTTTATTAATTGTAATTATTATTGGGAAATAAGTTTATACGGCCTTACTGAAACTGTCAATAATAGCGCGCAATAATGCAGAGAGGGGGGTGAGCTGTTTATCATTATTGGAAACAAGGAAGTTACGTAATGTTGGCACGTTTTTCCGTTGAGAAACTTCTGGAACATTTTCTCCCTAAAGCATATGTATTCATAATTTTCATTGGATATTAAAATAGACGCTAATGTTGGCGCGTTTTATTAGCCAATAGTAATTCAGTTATAATCTTTAGGCGTATCTGGATGCAGGAGTATAAATAAGCTAGGTTAGAGGTAAAGTCAGTCAGTTGCCCAGTTCATCGAAAATCTCAATACATTACACGTCGTCTTCAGTTCGTCAGTTCGTCAAAATATTTGTATGAGATACGTCGGCTATAGATTCACAAGGTACGAAAATCTAAAGTATTATAAAGTTAATTATACACAAAGTTGAAGTACGTTAATTAAGAGTGATTAGTAATGAAGATATTATAACAGTTTCAGTTTGGCGAGTGTTAAGATCAATGTATAAATGTGATAGTTAACGTGTTTGACAATAAATGTGTAAAACAAATTTCTTCATCAGTGTTATATTTGGAGAAAAGATTCCTTTCCGTTTACACACTCTGATTCAAGAGACATGTTCGACTGAGAGATAATAGCTAGCCGGAGGACAGTAAACAAAACTTATAATTCTTTCAAACACTAATACTACCACAAATTGCTAACACTAGATGGAGCTACAAACCGAACAAATGAATGACGTCACAAGATGGCTTCAACACTGACATAAACAAACATTTGTAAGTAATACAGTTACAAATTGGCTACCACAACGTGGGGCTCAACAACAAAATAAATATTACGTAAGCAATAATGCTATATCAAATTGGCTACCACAACGTGGGGCTACAATTAATGTTAAAATAATTTAGAACATTAATCCACTCGCAAATTGGCTCCCATACGTGGCGCAGTTAAAATTATGTAACCAAACAAAACAAAAGCAGCACAATATAAGATCTTCAAGTTCTAATAATTTATGTAAAAACATATTACGTTAGCAATAATGTTAAATAACATTAACATTAAACTATCGCAAATTTGCACCCAGAACGTGGGGCATAGTGACCAGGAAAGGAACACGATGACCAGGAAAGGATCAGCATAACCAGGAAGGAGCAGAGTGACCAGGAAAGGAACCAGGACGTGGAACGAATGCAGCAGTGAAATGATCTACAAGACGCAGATTCCAGAAACAGGGACGACAGACTACGATCGTAATTCCGAGATTACAAGGCAACAGGGAAATTCAAACTACAGGACAACAAAACGACGAAGATTCATCGAAGCGACATACAAATCTAGGAGAGAGGGGCAGGAAGCTGGACATCAATGTAACAGCAACAGACAGCATCACAAAGGTCAGAGTATGGTAATTTTTTTTTAGAAAACAAAATTGTAACCTTTAAATGTACTTGAGGAGTGGTAGGATAAAGAAAACAATGGCTACTAATAATACAGAAGAAATAATTATGGAGGGAGATAATGTAACAGTTAGCTGTAATTCAATTGAAGCGGTATAGCTTACGTATTCTGTTTTACGTAAATTATTATATCTTGAAGATCTTATAGTTAGCTCCACGTTGTGGAAGCCAATTTACGAGAGCAAATATGTGTTTACTTCACGCGAAACCATCTTGTGTGACGTCATACGTTGGTTGGTTCATTTGTTCTGTTTGTAGATTCCTCTGGCGTAGCAATTTGTATCAGTTTTAAATGTCCACCGGCTAGCTATCATCTGATCTGGGTAGGCATGTTTTTCTTACAGGTTGTGAAGCGGAAAAGGAATCTTTTATCCAAAAATTACTAGTGAAGAAATGTGTTTTATAATGTTTTATTGTCGAACACGTGCACTAACACTTTCACAGATTTATCTAGATAATCGCCATATTGAAACTGTTTATAATAACTTCTTATCACTTTTAACTCACGTACTTCAACTTTGTATATTTAACTTGAGAATATTTTATAAGATTTCTCGTACTTCTGCTGCGTGTAACTTATGACGAAATGAAAGACTGATTGGCGACATGTAGTTGAACTGAGAATTCCGTTGAACTGCGGAATCGACGTGGAGTGTACGGAGAATTTTGTATAACTGCAGGGGCGACCGACTTCGAGCATGGCTATTTATAGGCTTACCTTAAGATACACCTAAAGATTATAAATGAACTGCTATTGGCTAATAAAACGCGCCAACATTAGCGTCTGTTTTATTATCCAATGAAAACCACTAATACATATTACTTTTATAGAACATTCTGGAAGCTTTTTTTTTACTGAAAAGGCGCGAAACATTACGTAACTTCCTGGTTCCCGGTAACGATAAACAACTCATTCCTTGCTGCAGTATTGTGTTATTGTTAACAGTTTCAGTAGAGCCGTATATTATTATTTACCAATAATAATTACAATTATTAAACCTCTGAAATCAATGTTACATAAAAATACATATTCATATTAAAATAATTATTTACATTAAAGTAATTTGTGATACAAATTACCGTCTCATATGCCCCACTAGAAACATAATTATAAATATTTATAACTTGTTTAGAATTTTATAATTTGTGTTTTTAGTCTCCTAAATCTTGGAACACACGCTATCACTTTCACTTTACACTTCACACGTATTTAACACACGACATATGTTTTATCTCGCCACTACTTACTGGCTCTGGTTTAATTAATTTAGATATTAGTCTGATATCACAAAATTTTTTTTTTTTTTTTTTTTATAGCAAATACTATACCCTAAACTATTTGATCACTGTTTCAAAATTGTTTCCTCTCTTACATTGTTGACAAAAATTTATAAATTTAAGATTTTTGTAATCATTATACATATTTACCAAAATATTCACCCTCTACACAAATATTTACATCTCTTAAATCTAGACAATGTTTCACACTTTCTGTTTGCTACATAAGTATTTGTTTCAATTATTTTTACCCATTTTTGTTACTTGGTACCTTACAAAATATATTTTGAATTTTATTTTAACAATACTCTTGTAATAGTATTTATGTACTTTACTTTACTATAACATCATGCTTTATTTCACATGTCCAGTTATTAATAACATGTTATTTTCCTCTCAAACATTTAATCATGTCCAAAATTTATTTCTCCTTTCCTATGACGTACATATTTATTTAACCCTCTTACGTTCCAATACATTGCTCTGCATTTCGTCTTTAACTATTCAGCATTTATTATTTATCATCATTGTCTTTTGTTTCACCATGATCTTCATAGTTGTATGGTTTCAGCATCTCAATATGAAACTTTCCTATGCTTTTTCGAGTTGTTGGATTACATAACTCATATGTGTTAGTTCCATACACTTCAACAACTTCATATGGTCCATGGTATTTGAGAAACATTCGCCAATAAAGTTTATTTTCTTTGTCCGACAATTTCTTGGTTTTAACCAAAACTAAATCTCCTATTTTGATCCTCCATTCCTTTCTCTTCTTTTCTTCATGTTTCATTTTTCTTTTTATGGCCTTTTTCTTCATCCTCTCAAATGCTTTTCGGAACATCTCTTCTTCTGTTGGTGGTATCGAATGCGCATCTGGAATGGCTCCTGGGATTGTTTTACACATTGTATTGATCTTCTTTCCCAACTTAAGTTCACATGGTTTATATCCTGTCACATTGTTTATGGTTTCATTTAGTAGGTTCTGAACAAAGTTCACATATCCATACCATTGGGTGTGTTTTCGATGACATAACACCCTTAAATAATTTGAAATTTCCTTAATTTCCCTCTCCACTGGGTTGGAGTTCGGTCTGTATCTTGACGAAAAATATTGTTTAATGCCATTTTCTTTCAGTCCATCCATAAATTTTTTTTCCGTGAAGTACGAAGCATTATCGCTCAATACAGATTGAATAGGTCCTTCTTCTATCACATATGACTTGAGTAGTCTATTCAAACATGCTAAACCTGTAGGTTTTCTCAAAGGGTAAATTCTTACATATTTGCTGAATATATCATAACAGACAAATATATATTTATTTCCAAATTGACTTGGAGGCATCGGACCATGAATATCAATACTAATTACACATCTCGGCTTATCCCTTATAACCGAATTAGTTTCAAATGCATATGCTGCATTTATTTGCTTTGCCTTCTGACACAGGTTGCAGCACGATATAAATTTCCGAACTTTCTGACGCAATTTGGATATGTATAAATTCTCTAAAATCATAGAAGTTGTTCGGTCCGTCCCTGAATGTGCTAACCCTTCATGAAAATTCTTAATTAGTTCCTTTTCCATGCTTTTCGGAACCATTACCTTCCAACTAGGCGTTTCTTTTCCATGCTTTTTGTATAATGTCCCATCTCGAATTGCTATAATTTCTTTCTTTGCCTCCTCAATCAATGGTGCATTTTCTTTAAATTCAAACAATTTTGCATCCTCATTTTGAATTTCCCCCATATTTTTCAATTTTCTAATCATTTCTTTACTTAAAGGAATTTCAATTGTTAATATTTTGACTTCATTTCTAGGCCTTTCAATATTTTCGGGAATTTGTGGGTTGTAGTTCAATCTTGACAGCAAATCACTGAAGGTATTATTTTTGCCAGGAATGTGGATAATCTCAATATCGAATGCAGATATTGCATGAATATATCTAGCAAGTTTTCCACTACATAATCTACACCGTTGTATGAAAGTTAAGCTTATGTGGTCTGAATATACTTTCACCTTTTTCTGATAAATATAGGTTTTAAAACGAATTAATGAGAAATATAGTGCTCCAATTTCTAACTGAGTCACTGAAGAATTTCGCTCAATATTTGTAAGTCCTCTAGAAGCTGTACTAATGACGTGAAAGTCATTGTTGATGTCTCGCTGTCCTAAAATTCCGGCGTATCCTTGCATTGATGCGTCGACATAAATCTCATATTCCAAATCTTCTCTGGGCCTCTCGAGTAATATGGACTTAGCAAAGAGTTCCTTTACTCTCTCAAAACATTTTTGATGATCCTCTGTCCATTTCCACTTATTGTTCTTTCGGAGTAGCTGCCGCAGTGGTTCTATTTCAGCCGAATATCTTGGTACGAACTTACTCTGAAAGTTCAATACCCCTAAGAGACGTCTAATTTGTTTTACGTTCCTGGGTGGCGGAATTTTCATTATTGCTTCTATTCTTTTCTGATCAGGTATTATACCTCGTTCATCCACTACATAACCCAGAAAATTTATTTCCTTGACACAAAATTTTGATTTTAGTATGTTCACAGTCATACCATGTTGTTGTAGTTTATTTAACACATAATGGACATTATTCATGTGTTCTTCAAATGTTTGACTAATGATTAAGAAGTCGTCAATATACTTTATTAAAAAGTCATCTGCAGAATTTCCAAAGATACTATGAATGGCTCTCAAAAATCCACTTCCTGAGTTTTTTAAACCAAAAGGATTTACACAAAAACGATACTGGATCCCTGAGTACTGAAATGAAGTGTAATCACGCACTTCCGGATCTAATTCCACTTGCCAATAGGATGCAGTGAGGTCAATGGATGTCAAAAATCTCCCTCTTGAAAGTTTTGTAATTAGTTGTTCAATTCCCTCACTTTGAAAATGATCTGGTTTCATATATTTGTTGACATATCTACCGTCTAAAGTTAATCTCAAACTACCATCTCGTTTAATACTCCAGCAGATTGAATTTATGTATTGAGAATTACTTTACTCAATAATCCCATTTTCTAACATGCTATTTATTAATTGTCTAGCTTTGTCTCGAAGACTTATAGGTAAATTGTCATACTTGTGCCTATATGGTGGTACGTCTTCTACTTGAAATGTATGCTGATATACATTACATCTGCCTGGGATATTACTAAATACTGAACTATTGTTCATCAAAACATCATGAAGGATTTGTTTTTGCATTATCGTAAGATTATAAGCTTCTTCACACTTGTGTATTATTTCCTCATTTCTCTTCTCTTTCCTGCTGTTATTTGTCTCGCTCAAATGGTCGTCTTTTGTTTGGATTGCACATTTCTCTACTTCTTCTGGCATTTCTGCTAACTGTTGAAAATATGGCGTGGTATTCCCTTCATATTCTGTGACTACCTGCTTTATATGACTATTTCTATCAGTTTCTGTTATTTGCACAAAAAACTCTTGGTCACAAATATTTTTCTCATCCTTTGTCATATCGATTACAGAAACTTTTTCTTTTATAAATGGTACCCTTATTTCTCTATCTTCTTTTGTTATTTTTAACTCTTCATGTTTAAAATCTATACATGCTTCATATTCATGTAGGAAGTCACATCCTATAATTATGTCACAAATCAGATGGTTTACAATTAGAAACATAACCTCAAAATTCTCTCCGCCAATAAGTATGCTAAGTAGAGCTTGTGTTTTTATGACCTGTGCGGTTCTTCCAATTGCAACACGACAAACTAAGTTACTAGTGGGAAGAGCCATAATCTTGTTACCTTCATTAATTAAATTTATGTAAAATTTCTGTGAGCAAATTGAAGCTGATGTACCAGAATCTATAGTTGCAATGATTTCTTTCTTCGCAATTTCCATTCTAACATGAGGTGACTCAAAATTTTCTCCCTTATCTTTTGTTGCTGTAATCTTATTACAGGGTGTATGTGTAGGCGTATGATTTGTATTGGTAATGGATACTGAATTATTAAAGACGTCCTGAGAACCTACTACACAGGAGTCTGTTAACAGTTTTCCTGGTTATTTCCATGTTCACGTACGGGACTGCCATTCCTAACAGGCGCTAAATCTATCTCCGTGTCGCTACCATTGTTTTGAGTTCCCCTTCCTCGAGTTCGAAATCCTCGATTTCTGACATTTTGTCCCCTTGGCACGTAATTTTCTTGCCGTTCCTCAGATCTTTCACGGTTATTATTTTCCCTCCAGTGAGTGA
This sequence comes from Deroplatys truncata, assembly GCA_030765065.1. Taxonomy (NCBI): domain Eukaryota; kingdom Metazoa; phylum Arthropoda; class Insecta; order Mantodea; family Mantidae; genus Deroplatys; species Deroplatys truncata. The sequence goes on from CM060982.1 coordinate 19,084,079, forward strand.
AATTTCCCCTCTGTCTAATATACCTCCTTCCATATTTTTGCCCTCTTTCAGGCAATCTTTCTGTCCTGACATAATTTATTTGTTCCTGCCGCCCTGGTCTCCTATCTATCCTTGATCTTTCAAATTGTGGAACATATGATTGATACCGTTGTCTGGTATTAATTTCATGATGTCTGTCTTGTCCTCTTATTTGTTGATAATTACCTTGGTAATTTCTTCTATCTCGTACATCTAAAAATCTATGTTCCCACTCCCGAGACATATCTTCTTCCTGTTGTTCCAAAGCTGTTATTAATTCTGTCATCTCATAGATGTTCCGTGGTTTTGCAATTAATAAGTAATTTTGTATCCTTATAGGATAATGCCTTGCGAGCAAACTCACAAAATCTTCCTCACTGATTGGAGGTGACAAGTTTCTAACCTGACTTGCATGTTTTAGTAAGTAATCAGTCATCGATATTCCCTCTCGTGGATTAAATTGACCATGACTAAGCATTGCTCGTATTCTTTGCTGTATCGTAACATTCCAAAATCTGTTCATGAATAATCTCTTAAAGGATTAATATGAAATTTCGCCCCCTGATACCATTTGTAACCAATCTAAGGTTTTCTGGTCCAAACATCTTTTGACAACTATCATTTTCAATGCTTCAGGTATCTTTTTAATTTGAAAATACTCTGATAATTCTGCAATGAACTGTACTGGACTGGAGTTTTCATTAAATTTTGGAAGTGGAAAATCACTTAAGATATGATTGTAATTTTGCAAATTCCCTATTCCCATATTTAAATTCTCTAGTGTAACTTGTGCACTCTGAGTTTCAGCATTAGCTATAGATGAAGCTGCCGCATCACTCACATTATTTGTCATACCTGAGGAACTACCTCTATCATTATTTTGTACATCTGACACATGCACATCACATATATTTGCCCTTGAATTCAATTCTAACCTATTTACAGTACCCTGCAGATTTTCTATTGTCTGTTCCAATTTTTTATTATTCTCATTTTGAACAGTTTGGTGTTTGTTAATTTCAGAAGTTAGCTTTTGATTCAAATCTTTAGACAAATCTTTAACTTCATCTGACAATTTATTTCTCTGTTTTTCTGACTCCTTCTGAATTTCAGATATTTCCCCTCTGAAATTAACTTGCACCTGTATTAAATCTGCATTTGTAGCCTCCATCATCCCTTTTAACTCACTTGATATGCTACTCATTCGGCTACCTAGCTCTGTACATTTTACATTAACCTCATTTTTTTGGTTAGATATTTCCCTGCTCATGTCTAACATTTTCTTTGAAACCTCGCCTATCTCATTTGCTATCATTTCCTGATTTTCATTTCTCATTCTCATCATACTACTATCTAGCTCCATGAATTTCTTTTCAATTTCTTCCCTGTTTTGTTCTAAGCTTTTACCAATATCTTCTCTTAACTCCCTATGACTCTTTTGCATATCTTCCCTGTTTTGATCTATTTTCTTTTCTAATTTCTCATTATTCTTACAAATTTCTTCCCTTAATTGATCTGTAATATTCTTACTACTATCTTCCCTTAATTCTTCCCTCAATTCCCTCTTATTCTTTTCCATATCTTCCCTTAATTCCCTACTCATGTCTAACATTTTCTTTTCCATATTCTCATTCATATTTCTCAGCATTTCCATCATCACAATAGTATCAAGATTAACATTTCCTGCTATTCTACTCTCACTTTCTGCACTAACATTTTCATCTTCAAACCCCAAAAAATCTGGGCTATTTCCTGTACTTTGTATTGGATCACAGCTAACTGTTACACTATCTCCCTCCATAATTATTTCTTCTGTATTATTGGTAGCCATTGTTTTTATTATCCTACCGCTCCTCATTAACATTGAAAGTTATTTACACTTAAAAAATTAGGATACTCTAACCTTACTAATGCTGTCCGCTGATGTATCTTTGATGTCCAGCGTTCTGCCCCTTTCTCCTAGATTTGTATGTCGCTTCTGCGTTGTTTTATGATGAATCTACGTCGTTTCGATGTTTTCTTGTAGCTGAATTCCTTGTTGCATCGTAATCTCGGAATTACGATCGAAGTCAGTCGTCCCTTTCGTCTCTGGAATCTGCATCTTGTAGACCATTTCACCGCTGTATTCCTGGTTACTCTGCTTCATTCCTTTCCTGGTCGCTTCGCCTTCCTTTCCTGGTCACTTCGCCTTCCTTTCCTGGTCACTTCGCCCCACGTTGATGGCGCCAATTTGAAGCGGTATCAAATTGTTACAAATTGTATTTATTTCGAGCCCCACGTTGGTGCGGCAATTTGAAGCGGTATAGCTTACGTATTCTGTTTTACGTAAATTATTATATCTTGAAGATCTTATAGTTAGCTCCACGTTGTGGAAGCCAATTTACGAGAGCAAATATGTGTTTACTTCACGCGAAACCATCTTGTGTGACGTCATACGTTGGTTGGTTCATTTGTTCTGTTTGTAGATTCCTCTGGCGTAGCAATTTGTATCAGTTTTAAATGTCCACCGGCTAGCTATCATCTGATCTGGGTAGGCATGTTTTTCTTACAGGTTGTGAAGCGGAAAAGGAATCTTTTATCCAAAAATTACTAGTGAAGAAATGTGTTTTATAATGTTTTATTGTCGAACACGTGCACTAACACTTTCACAGATTTATCTAGATAATCGCCATATTGAAACTGTTTATAATAACTTCTTATCACTTTTAACTCACGTACTTCAACTTTGTATATTTAACTTGAGAATATTTTATAAGATTTCTCGTACTTCTGCTGCGTGTAACTTATGACGAAATGAAAGACTGATTGGCGACATGTAGTTGAACTGAGAATTCCGTTGAACTGCGGAATCGACGTGGAGTGTACGGAGAATTTTGTATAACTGCAGGGGCGACCGACTTCGAGCATGGCTATTTATAGGCTTACCTTAAGATACACCTAAAGATTATAAATGAACTGCTATTGGCTAATAAAACGCGCCAACATTAGCGTCTGTTTTATTATCCAATGAAAACCACTAATACATATTACTTTTATAGAACATTCTGGAAGCTTTTTTTTTACTGAAAAGGCGCGAAACATTACGTAACTTCCTGGTTCCCGGTAACGATAAACAACTCATTCCTTGCTGCAGTATTGTGTTATTGTTAACAGTTTCAGTAGAGCCGTATATTATTATTTACCAATAATAATTACAATTATTAAACCTCTGAAATCAATGTTACATAAAAATACATATTCATATTAAAATAATTATTTACATTAAAGTAATTTGTGATACAAATTACCGTCTCACAATACAGGTTACAGAAAATAGCTCAAACCTTTTAGGATTTGAGGGTGGAAATGTTAGTGCAGAAAGTCAGAATAGCATAGCAGGAAATGTTAATCTTGATACTAGTATGATTATGGAAATGCTGAAGAATATGGAAAAGAATAATAGGGAAATGAGGGAAGATCTTAGTAAGAAAATAGATCAAAACAGGGAAGATATTATTAAGAGTGTAGAACAAAAAGTAGATCAGAGTTTTGAGGAATTGAGAGAAGATATAAAAAAAGATCATAGGAAATCAATTGAAGATATTGGTAGGAGTAATGAGATATTAGAGCAAAAAGTAGATCAAAGCAGGGAAGAAACTGAAAAGAAAGTTATGAAGCTAGATAGTAGTGTGCCAAAAATGAGAGATGAAAATGAGGAAGTAATAGTAAGTGAGATAGGAGAAGTTTCAAAGAAAATGTTGGACATGAGCAAGGAAATAGGTAACAAAAAAAGTGAGGTTAATACTAAAAGTGAGGTTAATGTAGAATGTACAGAGTTAGGAAGTCAAGTGAGTAGTATTTCAAGTGAGATAAGAGAGATAAAAGAGGTTATGAATGTAGATGTGAATCAGGCGCAGGTTAATTTCAGAGGGGAGATATCAGAAATACAGAATGAGTCAGTAATGCAAAGAAATAAACTGTACCAAGATGTTCAAAATGAAAACTCCAGTCCAGTACAGTTTGGTACAGATTTGTCAGAGTATTCTCAAGTTAAAGAGATAGTAGAAGAATTGAAAATGACAGTTGTTAAAAGATTTGTTGTACAAGAAACTTTAGATTGTTTTCAAATGTTATCATGGGACGAAATTTCATATGAATACAAGAGGTTATTCATGAACAACAATTTGAAGGTTAGGATACGGCTACGAGTAATGTTTAGCCACACACAATTTGATCCAGGAGGGTAAATAGCAATGAGATGTAAAGTAAATGCTGGATAGTTAAAGATGACCTGCAGAGAAATGTATTGGAACGTAAGAGGGTTAAATAAATATGTACGTCATGTGAAAGGAGAAATAAAATTTTGGACATAATTAAATTTTTTTTTAAAAGGAGAATAACATTTTTTTTTGTAACTGTAACAGTATTTGAAATTAAGAATGTAAAGATTGAAACTTAATATGATATTAAAATAAAAAAAAAATACATAAATACAATTCCAAGAGTATTGTTAAAATAAAGTACAAAATAACAAAAATGGGTAAAAATAATTAAAAACAAATACTTATGTAGCAAACAGAAAATGTGAAACAGTACTTAGATTTAAGAGATGTAAATATATTTATGTAGAGGGTGAATATTTTTGGTAAATATGTTTAATAATTACAAAAATCTTAAATGTATAAATTTTTGTCAACAACTTAAGAAAGTAAACAATTTGGTAACAGTAATTAAATAATTCAGGGTACAGTATTTGCTATATATATATAAAAAAAAATTGTAATATCAGATTAAAGTCTAAACACATTAAACAAGAGCCAGTAAGTAGTGGCGAGATAAAAAAAAAAAAACATATGTCGTGTGTTAAATGCGTGTGAAGTGTTAAGTGAAAGTGATAGCGTGTGTTCCAAGATTTAGGAGACTAAAAACCCAATTATAAAATTTCCAAACAAGTTGTAAATATTTATAATTATGTTTCTAGTGGGGCATATGATGCAGTAATTTGTATCACAAATTACTTAAATGTAAATAATGATTGTAATATGAATATGCATTTTTATGTGACATTGATTTCAGATGTTTATTAATTGTAATTATTATTGGGAAATAAGTTTATACGGCTTTACTGAAACTGTCAATAATAGCGTGCAATAATGCAGAGAGGGGGGTGAGCTGTTTATCATTATTGGAAACGAGGAAGTTACGTAATGTTGGCGCGTTTTTCCGTTGAGAAACTTCTGAAATATTTTCTCCCTAAAGCATATGTATTCATAATTTTCATTGGATATTAAAATAGACGCTAATGTTGGCGCGTTTTATTAGCCAATAGTAATTCAGTTATAATCTTTAGGCGTATCTGGTTGCAGGAGTATAAATAAGCTAGGTTAGAGGTAAAGTCAGTCAGTTGCCCAGTTCATCGAAAATCTCAATACATTACACGTCGCCTTCAGTTGCTCAGTTCATCAAAATTCTTTGTGCACTACACGTCGTCTTCAGTTCGTCAAAATATTTGTATGAGATACGTCGGCTATAGATTCACAAGTTACGAAAATCTAAAGTATTATAAAGTTAATTATACACAAAGTTGAAGTACGTTAATTAAGAGTGATTAGTAATGAAGTTATTATAACAGTTTCAGTTTGGCGAGTGTTAAGATCAATGTATAAATGTGATAGTTAACGTGTTTGACAATAAATGTGTAAAACAAATTTCTTCATCAGTGTTATATTTGGAGAAAAGATTCCTTTCCGTTTACACACTCTGATTCAAGAGACATGTTCGACTGAGAGATAATAGCTAGCCGGAGGACAGTAAACAAAACTTATAATTCTTTCAAACACTAATACTACCACAAATTGCTAACATTAGATGGAGCTACAAACCGAACAAATGAATGACGTCACAAGATGGCTTCAACACTGACATAAACAAACATTTGTAAGTAATACCGTTACAAATTGGCTACCACAACGTGGGGCTCAACAACAAAATAAATATAACAAATAATGATATATCAAATGAAGCAAGTAGACACACTACAATTTCTTCATAATTTTTAGATTTCTTGTTTCCCAGAAAGTTGCAGTGCATTCCGAGACAGTACGTTCTGCGTAGCTAAATATAAAATAATCATAAGGAAACTAAATATTACTAACAGTAGGAATTGCATTATTAAATAAGACTTGGAAGTGAGTGTTACATGTAAAGGTGAATATGGGTTGAAAAGACAGTGCCAGCAGCGGGTAGGAAACGGGGGTGGTTTTTTCCCTTATTCTAACCAAGTGAGAAGAGAATATGCTTTGCTATTGTACCCGTTAGGTCGCCTGAAAATCAGATGTGTAGAAAAGGGTCGGTGCTCTCAGAGCCCCAGGCATCCAATAAGAAAGAAGGTAGAAATCATGGGATAGTGAAATGTGGAGATAGGAAATTTGAAATAAACAAACAAGAGAGTTTAGTAAACAATTCTCGTGGTATTTCCTTGGAGGTGATTCTGTAAACAAGTGAGAGTGCCAGTGGATAGGGGCGATGGTATGAAGCACACCAGTAAAGAAATGCACGCACGCGTGTATGTGGCTAGGTAATACCAGGAGTCAATTTTAAAACAGCAACGGGAAATAAACGGACACGAATATGAATCAGTCGTATTAACCACCAACCCTAGATCCATGCAAGTCCCTGAACTAGCATCGAACCCAGGACCATTGCTGCAAATCCTGCGCCACCAAATTGGCGCACTGCACCTCACATGGTACCACCGCAAATTGGCTGCCTAACGTTGGGGCCTGAATAAAATCAACTGTATGAGACAGCGTGTGAATCAAACCAACAGTAAAAGTGACTGAATGTGCCCAGGACACCATCAGGCCTAAATCCAGCCGACTACACAAGACAATGACAGGCGAGCGTGACCGAATGTGCCCAGGAGACAATCAACACGACCGCAGGAGGCAGGTGTAGCAGTAACAACGGCAACCAAAGCAGCAAAAAGTAAGTTAAGCACTTTCATACAAAGAAATCATCACATAGACTACGTCAAAAGAAAACGAAGACGAAAAGTGTTGTTCAATAATTGATAAAAAGGTATATTTAATAGTCTATAATTTTAAGAAATAGGAAAGTTGTAACTAATTTTAAAATAGGCCTTAAAATGGAGCAGAAATGACAACTTAAACGAAATAGGTGTAGGAAATGTACAGCCAGCAGCTGCATCAAATTTCGATAGGTTAATAGTTAGCGAGCAGCAGGATCAGGATAACATAGCAAACCTTCTACAACAAATGTTATCACAATTCCAGACAATAGATAAAAAATTAGAAAATCATAAAGAAGCAATAGATAGGAAGTTAGGAAAGCAGGAGGAAACAATAAGTCAGAAACTGGATAGTCAGAACCAAAAGTTAGTAAAATTGGCAGAACAACAAAAAGAACTAGAAAGCAAGATAATGCATGAGATTAAGCCTCAGATAGACAAACAGAATGAGGTTTTATGTGAAATCAGGTCAAGGTTACATGCATGAGGAATTTTTGGTATTCGTGCTAAAGTGCAAGAAGCGCACGGCGAAATTGAGTGTGTTAAAAAGCAAATTGAAACTATAAAATGTAACAATGTAAATGTGCATGAACAATTATGTGATGATTTCCGTAACAACTGTGTGAGGGTCGAGCAAAAACAAACAGAAATTGAAAATCACCTCAGCTCTGAATTGACTAATATTAAGAAAACAGTGTAAGAGCAAAACAAAAATCAGTCATAAGAAATAAATGTATTGAAGGGATCCCTCACAGAAATTGTTGGAAGTCAGCACAAAACTTCTAGGGACTTAGCAGAAATGCAAGAAGCCATAAGCCACATAGAGTTAGAAAGGAACTCGATAAATCAAAGTGCTATACCTGCTATTTCTGTAGAAGTTTCAAACACTAATGGGATGGCAGATTGACTCACATTGGGATCGAATTTGCCACAAACATATAAGAATAGCAATAATGGTGCAGGAATAATTCGAATAAGGATGTTATGCAAGGCCAGTTAACAATAACCACACAATTATTCAACGAAACAGCAGTTCCAACTTTCGATGACTGTATTGACAATGCTAAGCGGTATATCCTTGATTTAGAATCATATTTTGCATTGAAGGGTATTCCTGAAATATACAGCTTGATAATTGTGAAAAGAGGGTTAAAAGGACAATTCCTTAGTTGGTTTAGATTAACCTTAGGGGACCACTCAACCTATCTGCAGTTCAGGCAAGCTTTCTTGAACAAATATTGAAATGTATCCAGCCAATATAATACAAGGATACAGATTAATAATGGATGTTACCAATCGCATTCAGGGGAAGGAATGGTTGATTATTTCCTGAAGCTAGCGCAACAAAATCAGTTGTTACAATCACCTATGAGGGAGGATGAATTTATAGCGTTGATGGCTTACCATTTTCTAAGTGAAGTTAAAAATCACCTGATCGAAGCTAAGGAACGAACAATGGGGGAAGTTCTGGAACTTTCGACTGCTTTTCAAAGTCAGCGTTATGAACAAAGCGATATTGGCCTAAGAACCCACAGAACTCAATTCATAGATGGGGAAGGGGCAAGCCACAATTTTAATGTTCACAAGCGCGATGCTTACCAAGTTCGCAAGAAGTATAGAGACAACATGCCTGGAACCACTCACAGATCGAATTTGATCTAATTTATTTGTAGATGCTGTAGGTTTAACTGCCTCACGTATGGGCACCAATTTGAAGAAGTAATGTTTGCTAGTTGTTTGGAGGAGTTTGCCCCACATATGGGAGTCAATTTGAAGTTGGTTAATGGATGCTGGTTACGTAATGTTGCGTAATATATGTTACGTAAACTTAATGAAGGTTATGTTTAATAGTTGCTTTGAGCGTTGGATTGAATTTAATACTTACACAATATTACTGTTTGAATTTGCCTCGGCTGCATCAGTCTTAATTTAGAGTCGGGATTCTTATGCAGGGTGTGGTAATGACAATTATTGTAGACATAACAGAATTAAATTTTTAAATTTTCACTTTTATTTTAACTTCTTGCACATATTTATAAACCACTACACTTTTAAAAAGAACTGTGAGAAACTTTTATACACTCTCTTAACGTGTATATCTGTTTTTACTAATCGCCCATAGAGAACACATTTTTCCATCTACACCCTATCAAGTCTTGCCAGGAACTGACTAACCTCAACGGTAAAAAACCTTAAGCTTCGGTAATTCGAGTCTCTGATTGGCCAATTCTAGTCCAATAGAATTTCTGTATTTAACTTAAACCTTTTCTTTGCTGTTGATTGGCTTATTTTAAAACTGTCACTGAAACTACGTCATCGTCGTTCTAATCATGACCAGTATAATTTTAAATTCCAAACATATTATTGCCACAATTATCTCATTATTACTCATTGTTAGCAACCTAAAACTTACTATTCTCACAGTTCTTGCATTATTAGAATATATAAAGTATTGACATAACATTAATAAAATATGTTTACAATAAACATAAGCATTTGAAATGACTTGTTACATACAATTTAAATAATTATTACTTACACATTGTTTCAAGGCGGGCTGTTATTGAATTTACCTATTTAAAATTACAATTGAAATTATTCAGGTATTAAAATACTGCCTCAAGTTATAGGACAAATGGACCTCCAGGTGGAAACTACGATAGGAATTTCAATAGTGTACAAAACAGGCAGAATCCCCAGTTAAACTTCATGGAGTTTGAAAACGAAAGTAGAGGGGGCTATAGGCTCTGGCGAAACAGGTGGGGGGATGATAACAGGAGGCAATATGTAAACAGACAGTCAAGAGACGTGATGAACATAGCAGCGCGAATACCGGATGTAACTCACCACGATGGAGAGGCCGTTCAACCTAGCCAACCTATGCATGAGGCGAGAGTAAATCCGTCAGAAATAGGCCCAAGATATGTCGAACCAGTGCCCCTGGAAAACTCCAATTAGACCGCACCCTGTCTCCGCTACGGTCACAGAGTACGTAGATGTAAGCAACGCATTGCTCAAAGAAGGGGGCAAGATAGATGAACAAATTAACGTCATTGGATTAGGCAGTGAGGGTAGCGCGCTGATGTGATTAGGCAGGCCAAACAGTACAGATATAATAGACAAATGCGAGATAGTGGAAGCACCGAAAATCAAAATATTAATCGAAAACGAGCAATATTATGCGAACATAGATAGCGGCGCGTCAGTGTCATAATCAGTTCAACAGTATTTAACCATTTAGTAGCAAGGGGATTAAAGCTACAGATGCTACCCATAAATAACGTATTCTGTGTGTTAGCAATTGGTCGCTCGAATAAACAGCGTGTGAAACAACAGGTTATGTTGACGCTAAAGATAGGAAGAAAAATGGGAAGACGACCGCGTATATTCCATGCGTGGAGCGTACGTAAAATGTCGCCCCTCCAACAAGTGTCATAAGCTATCTCCAGGTCAAAAAACACACACACTGTTTGACACTGTCTCAGAAATCCTTTCATAATATGCGTCGACAGAGATACCAGATGGTCGACGGTAGAGCGATGGCGACGAAACTCACACTGAGCTTTCGCCAGAAGGTTCTGAGACTCAAGCCACCATATCAACCGACCATTGATCATCGCTCCATTACCTTGCAAATGCAACTGGTGAGGGAGATGTCGTCCTCCGTGGACTAGTGGTACCGTGCTAGCCTCTAGTTCCCAAGGTCGCGGGTTCAAACCCGGCGGAGGGCGATGGATTTTTTTTCGGGCGTCAAAATCGTCAGCACGGCTTCCTTCGGAAGGGAAGTAAAGCCGGTGGTACCGTGTCGTAGATTTACGGCACGTAAAAGAACCTCAAGCCTGATAAAGGGGCCTCTGAGCAAAATTACCAGTGTTTCACGCCCAATATAAAATGGGACGCTAAGAACCATAGTAGTTAAAGAGCGTCCATAAATAAAACTCAGTTTGGTGAGGGAGATAGGCGGTAGCTGGAAGTAAGTTGGCGATCCTTCCCAGGCTTAAGTATAGGGACGATGGGGCTTCGCGCGAAACTGAAGGAAAAGCGCCGTCTTGCCAAATATGGTTATAGACCTGTAAGAGAAAGAGTTTACTGTCAGCTGAAAGGTTCTTTAACATCAGGACATGAAGCCGGCCCAGGAGCGGTGTGCGTAGAGAAATGGAGGGCGTGCTCCAGTTCCCTCATTGTGAAAAGTTCATTATAACACTCCTGATTAGGAGAACGAAAACTATAGGTCTCGGAATCCAGCCGGTCCTTAGGGAGCGAAAGCCGGCGGAATAATGGTCAGAACTGGAAACCGCCTCAAAGGCAGCACCCAGAGTGTTAGCATTGGGAACCTGAAGGCCAGACACAGTACACTGCGACACTTTACCGGAGAAGCGACAAAGTTTATCCCAAACAACAGAGGAAGGCGTGAAGCGATTAAAAGACTCGACAAAACGAGTCCAGGACGATTTCTTGCTATTCTGAAAAATGCGACGAGCCCTGGCGCGCGATTGTTTAAAACTAATCAAGTGTAGAATGTCGCCGAAACACCCTAAGCGCAGCTCTACGGGAACGAACAGCGTCCCGACAGTCCTCGGTCCACCACGGAACAGGAATTCGCCGAGCGTTGGAGCACGAACGAGGAATTGTGCGTTCGGAGGCAGATAGAATTGTAGAGGTAAGGTGCTGCACCATTTGGTTAACGTCAGTGAAGGGCTGGTCCTCAAAAGACACGAGGCTGGAATAGTCTTCAATTGGCTTTGCTGAATTGCCAGGTAGGTGCTCTGGAATGCTGGATGTGGTTAGACAGAAGCGAAACGATGCAAGGGTAATGATCGCTGGAGTAGGTGTCAGCGACGATGTTCCACTGCAGACGACAAGCAAGCTAGATAGAGCAAACGGCAAGGTCCAAGTGAGATAATGTACCAGAAGAATCAGAAAGAAAAGTAGGCTCACCTGTATTGAGGATGGAGAGGTTGAACTGAGCAAAAATGTCGGAAAGAGGCGTTCCACTCGCACAAGTCCTTGACGAACCCCACATGGGATGATGGGCATTAAAATCTCCCAACAGAAGAAATGGGTTGGGAGAGCGGACTGGAGATCTGGAATGTCCGCGCTAGCGAGGGGAGACTATGGAGGTGAATAGATGGAGCAAATAGAAAAGAAAAAGCCGGGTAATTGAAGCCGAACGGCAACAGCTTGCAAGGCAGATGTAAGTGTGAGAGTCTGAAAATTAACGCCGTTACGCACTAATAGCATGACACCTCCATGAGCAGGAGAACCCTCATTCGGTGCAAGATCGAAGCGAACCGGAGTAAACCCTCGGAGATCAAAAGGATCGTGAGGGTGAAGCTTGGTCTCCTGCAAACACACGACTATAGGTGAATGGGAGCGCAATAAAAGTTGCAGTTCCGCCCAATGCGATCGTACACCAAGTAAATTCCAGGTCAGGATAGCCATGAATAAAAGGGATAAACTTCCTACTTAGAAAGGCGGCTCAAAACAACTTTCTGCTTAACCTTGGGGCTCCGGGTTTAGTTATGGAGTTGCTCAGACTCCAAAGGCTCCTCGAAGGGAGGGCCCACGCGCTCATTGCCAGAAACTGATTCAAGCGCCAGAATCGGTTCTGGATGGCAATAGGTGAAGGGTGCCGCTGAGCGCGGCTTGTCCCAGAGCATCCTAGGACTGCGACCTCCTAGGAGAAGGTGAACACTCCTTATTGCGCGCACGCAGAGGGTCTTTAAGAAAATCTTCCTTACGAAATTTCTGCTTTGATTTCTTCTCAGGGCCTTGAGACTTCAGTACTTTAGGACCAGCTTTCGATTGCTTAATAACAGTGCCAGAGATGGACGACCGGATGGTAGTTGCGGTCATGGCGGTCATGGTACAGGTCTGAGTTTTGGCATCCTTCCGGGGTAGCGTTAGGGTTGCCAGTGAGGCAAGAACAGAATTGAATGCACTCGATCGCAGGTTGGCGCAATGATAACGCCTCCGGGCTTAGCTAAAAAGAGTTTTTCCTTTACCCGGATCTCCTGGATAGCCTTCTCGTCCAAGTACCGCGGACATTCAGCAAATGACGCAGAATGAGACGCTTTGCAATTAACGCAGACGAGCGGTGATGAACAGGTACCTTCGTGTGAGGGCTGACTGCATGAGGCACAGATGGAAATGGCACTCTTACAAGAGACTTGCGTATATCCAAAACTTTGGCATTTGAAACAACGCAGAGGTCTGGGAATATAGGGCTCACCGTAATGCTTTCATACCCTGCTGAAATACTCATGGACAGATCGACGCCATCAAAAGTTACAAACAGGGTAATGCTGGGTACCAACACTCCGTCGCGTTTAGCCTGCACTCGATGAACCACTGTTACCTTTTGATCGGCAACATTATTTGATGCAGTAATTTGTATCACAAATTATTTAAATGTAAAGAGTGCTTATAGTATGAATATGCATTATTATGTGACATTGATTTGAGATGTTTGTTGATTGTAATTATTGTTGGGAAGTAAGTTTATACTGCCTTACTGAAACTGACAATAATAGCGTGCAATAATGCAGCGAGGGGGTGAGCTGTTTATCATTATTGGAGACGAGGAAGTTACGTAATGTTGGCGCGTTTTTCCTTGAGAATCTTCTGGAACGTTTCCCTAGAGCATATGTATTCATAATTTTCATTGGATATAGAAATAGACGCTAATGTTGGCGCGTTTTATTAGCCAATTGCAGCTCAGTTATAATCTTTAGGCATATCGGGGTGTATGAGTATAAAAAGCCAAGTCAGAGGTAGATCGCTCTCAGTTCATCAAATCACTACACGTCGCATTCCCGTCGAAAATATTTGTATCACACACGTCGCCTTCAGTCCAGCAGAAATATTACACGTCGGCTATCGATTCACAAGTTACGCGTAGCAGAATTTTGAAAAATCTAAAGTGTTGTAAAGTTAATTATACAAAAAGTTGAAGTACGCGAATTAAGAGTGATCAGTAATGAAGTTATTATAACAGTTTCAATTTGGCGAGTGTCAAGATCAATGTGTAAATGTGATAGTAAATGTGTTCGACAATAAAAGTATAAAAGAAATTCTTTCATCAGTGTTATCTTTGGATAGGAGACTCCCTTCCGTTTACACAACCTCTATAAAGAGAAGTGCTTGACCAAAAGATCATAGCTAGCCGGAGGACAGTGAAACAAAAAATTAAATAAAATAAAAGTAGCATTCTTTCAAACAAAAACTAATACTGCCGCAAATTGCTAACGCCAGATGGAGCTACAAACCTAACAAAGAATTACGTCACAAGATGGATTCACCACATGAAGTAAACACACATACACAAACATTATAAGTAATGCCGCCTCAAATTGGCTCCCAAATGTGGGGCTAAATAAATAAATTAAATATAACATTAAAACACCCGCATATTCGACTAGTTCATCATCCGACATACCATCGAGGCTATGGGTGGTGATGATGCCTCGACAGGAATTTAAGGTGCGGTGTTTCTCAACACGGATGGGATAACCGTGGAGAAGCGTGGCGCGCAACAAGGTCTTACTTTGTTGATCGGACTTGCTTTGAACTAACAATGAACTGTTACGAAGTCGAGTGCAGGAATGAACCGAACCAGCAATATAATCAATGCTCTTCTGGATAATAAAAGGGTTCACCTTCTCAAATGATTGTCCTTCCTCTGTTCGGGTAATGACCAAGTAACAACCAGATGGCGGTGGTTACTTCTCTTACAATTACTTTGTAGCGCTTGTTGGAAGTAATGGAGAAAGAGGGCTCCATAGCGAAAGAAATCCTCCACCATTGCAACCGTCTCCGACCTCGGGCTCTGACTTCCTGGGCGTTACACCGGCTTGGGTGAGTGACCAATCCATACCGTTCTCACGCCAGGGTCACACCTCCCAGAACATAGACAGAGGGACCCAATGGCCGTGGGGGGTCAACAGCTCATGCAATGGCCCCCCGCGGAACTGCAGTTGAACAGCGGATGCCAACACAGACCCCGGTTGGTGGGGATGACCCCATTACCCCTTCACCCAGCTGGGCACCCAGTGCGCGGGTATTCATCAGGCTGTGTCCACGGAGGATTAAAATACGGAAAATGATAAAGGAAACAAAAAAGGGCCGAACGGGTTCGTGGATCAATGTGTGGGCGTTTCGCACGCAAGGTAGGCCGGCGAGGAAGAAAAAGAGAAGTGTGAATGCTCGTGGTGCGAAATATTCGGAACTAGCGACCAGAGAAGAAAGAAACGATGGTGAGGGGTGTCATGGAATGAAATGCGAAGAACGCACGAGAGCCTACTTTGCGTCCCCCAGTCACGAGGACGAACCTAACTCGACCGGACAAGGGTGGAGGGATGACGATGACGATGGCGATGACTTGGGACCCGGATGCGCCAAACCGTACTCGCACAAGTGACACCTGGGGGGGGGGGGGGTGTAACAATGTAGATTTCACTTCCAATGCTCAAAGCACATATATTTTAAGAGTGTTTTTTCACGGTAGGTTAAAGATGCTATTAAAATATTTATAATCCTCATTACAGAATCATCATATTCCATTTAACAAGAGTGAAAATGACATCTTATTCAACTTAAATATTTAAGGAAAACCAATGTAATGGGCCTCATATTTATGGTAAATTATTTATCCTTTTTCTTTTTGCTGTAATTTTAAACACATTTTCTGTAACCACTGTACAGTTATATATCCATTACATAATCTGGAGTTCTGCATTTTTCCGCATCATTTTTTGTTAAAAATGTATTAATGTTTGCTCCATATAACTTAACCACTAATATCTCAAAATGTTTTCATCCCTTTAATTTTTGGAGCTTTTAACATCTCAAATCCTCTACCAAAATAAACTAATGAAAAAAATTAAATAGAAATATAAACCAATCACCAAAAAATCACTGCAGTAGACTGGAGCAATTTTATCCAAAAGCTAAATAAAACTTAATTCAAATGCAAAAGCAAACTTATTTCTATCCTGTGTTACTTGTTTAATGCCATTGCTGTTGCATTTATTGTTTCTTCTTTAAGGTCCTTTACTTTCTAAGGCATAATTTCTTGGTTATTTCTAAGGCCACCAAGATTTACTATGAGTTACAAACAGCTTAAAGGGGGGAGCTTATTCATAATTAAATGCACTAATAAACTGGTCAGACCACTCACCTACTTTCACGGTCATACATTTGCTGTGTACTTGCAGAAGTTGTTTCCAGAGAAGCTTCAGAATTCTCCATCCCAGATGATTCTTGTGCAATATCTTCCATGTTTCCTCTTTGCATGGGTATAGCTATATCTTCCATCTGTAAGCACATATTTTTTTTATGAACAAACTGTTTTACCTGATATTGCAAGGAGGCATTCTGTAAAAGGGTTGAAAATAAAGATGTACTCTGTATGTAAAAGGTTGAAAATAAAAATAGCAATGGATTAGAAAGTCATAAGTAGCCTACAATTTTCCACTCATACCTGAAGTGTAAATGCCCAAAGTTTTGTCCAGATTAGTCAAATAGTGCAAATTTGTATGTAAGGGATTCAGCTGTAAGGTATCCTGCAATTTTTGCCAAGTCCTGTAGCTGAAGTGTATAAATTTGTGCTATGAATGGCCAAGCAGTATAGTTTTGTCTTCAAGAGGTTGGAAGCAAGGGTTGGGAGCTTTTGGAAGTTTTAAGGTAATCTAAATTTTAGCCAGGTCCTATAGCGTAACTATGCAATATTTTGATCAAATTAGCACAGGTTAAACAGTGCAAATTTTGGGGCTAATTCTGTATATGGACTCAAGTACAAGAAAATAATTTTGGTCAGAAAATACACGCAGTACCTATGTAAGTGTATATCCCCCAAAATTTGTATAGTTATACAAAAACTACCAACATTTCTGCACAACATGCAGTAAAATATATATAACAAAATAACACTCTTACTTTCCATCTCATTTTCTACTACTCTACACCACCCTTCCCTCCATCTGCCACTATCCTCAAACCTGTCCACCTCTGCATTCACACATGTCCCTGTCATTCACCAAGTTATAGGATACATATATTTTTTTATAATGTCCTTTTGAGTGCACTGATTGAGATTCAATCTCACAATGTTCCAAGCTCTTCAGCATATTAGCCATGCATTTTTACATTGAGCTATGACGCACTCTACAAACAATGCTGCTGCACTACTCATATGGTCCTTCCAAAGGATATAACCATGTGCTTTATGACATCACTATAATGTCACGAGTAACATTAACTTGCTCTTCACATTCCATATTACGTGGCTTATTACATCATTAACATTATAAACTCACTTCCGAAACTTTGATACCACTGCTGCCTTATGCCCTATGCTAGCAATCTACCTTACATTACCTCTTATCATTTGAAATAATGGATTGCTCACATGAAACCTAGTTTATAATAGAGGTCATGTTTTCCTTCTGATTCAGCAAAACCTACAGGTACTAGGAGGATACTATAGGTAAACCTCAAATGCTTTCCTTGAGCTCTGGGCAAGTAACAAAAGATAGAGGGCAAGCTGATACTTTAAGGAACTATGGGTAAAGCAGACTCGATCATAATCACCTATATATGGAAGAAGGACTACCAAAGCCTTCCACCTTCAACTTACAGTCACCAGATGGCGAATCACTCAAAAAACTTTGTGGGTAAACAAATCCATTCAAGTATATTTCTAGTATACATTTAATCACTCTTACGGCTGGTATTATGATCTCCGGTTAAAAACTGAGGTTTTCTTACTTGTAGTATTGCTACCTGTTGGTTAACTGAAGTGTCCCATATTATGAGTGCAAGGTAACTGTAAGGTAGTTGACCTGGAGTCTGTTAATAATTTGGTATGGTTGGCAACATTTTCATGTGCAATTTCATGCCAGCTAGGTGGAAACTTTTAACATTAGATCTTTAAAATATGCATTCTGCTGTAATTTTCTTGAGTTTGCCATCCGATTTCTGTGTATAATAAAACCTAAACTTTCTGTCAAATTAGTCTGAGGAATCTTGTGATTAATATAGATCGTTTCTGATGGCTCGATGCATTCAGGAACGTAATAAAGCATACTACTTGATATTAAGATTGGTATAGGTGAGGTAGCGGCACATTTCTAAGGTTTGTATGGCGTTAGTTTAGTTTGCATTGGGAGTTAAGTGCATTTCAGTATATTTACAAAAGAATAATTTGTCGTTAATAGATGACGTTATCTACATCCTAGAGTAAACTAGCTTTCTTTAAGCTGGTCTAGCTCACCATAGTGTCTACAGATTGAGATGTTATGTTATGTTCTTGGAGGTAGTTTGAAATAGAATAGCTGTACATGTAGTGTAGTTTGAACCTAAGAGCATTTGGAGTATTAGGTTATGTGGGATTTCACTCTCAATATGATTTAGGTTAATGGAAAAATAGGTTTTGCATATAAGAACGTGCTGGTAGTGGAGGAGACTGGAGTCTCTCTTGATTCTAACATACACTAACACATATTAGTGTTATTGTTAAAACATTCAAAACTGATTAGAGCAGGAATGAAATGGTTTACCTGATGTACTTTAGTATCATATTTATTTTATTTCTGCTAGGTGCTTGATAGCTGTAAGGTTTACTCCACTACATTGAAATTTGTGACTGTTACATTTAAGAAACAATTTTGACGAGTGTGTTGAGTTATAAAAGACTATAAACTCAGTAAGAGGCTGCGATGCTGCTACAATTATTATAGAGCATATGTGTGATAGAAAATAGAGCCATAGTGCAATTTGCATTAACCTGAATCATTTCTGAACTTCCTCATTCCTCTCCTCGAATTTATTTTTCTGAGATATTATTCCTATTACATAAATAATATCTGAGCATTCTCCTTGGCATTGCTTCAAAAGGAATAATGCAGGGCTTCCACTTGATTAAAACATTTCAGAATGTTAAGTTATATAGGTTTCACTGTTAACATGCTCTGTATACTGTAATGAAGTTATTAATAAATGCTTATGTTTAGAAGACAGCCCCACAATCAAAAAATGGAAAGCCTATGTTAAGTGGGATTTCGCTAATTTAATATACGCTTGTAGATTAGTGTGGAAATATGTTGGGTGATTTTGGATATTAACTTATATGAATTTTTGTTTTTAGCTTCCTATTGGTTAGCAGGAAAATGGACATTTTGGTATGTAAGGTTAAGTTTATGAAAGGAGATGCTGAAACTGGCTACCGTCGTTGTCCATACATTTTGGCATCTCTTTAAGAAACTATCCATCATGACCGATCTTTTGGAGCAATGGTATGGCTAAACATTCCATTTCTGCTATATTTGATATCTGTTAAAAGGAGATGATTAATGGAGTTAATGGATGTTAATGTTAGTGAAAATTATGGAATGCTCCCTTTTAAAGAATATGATAATTAAACCTTCAAAAATGATACAGCAGCTTCTAAAATAATATTGTTTCACAGTTATACCTCAAAGGATAAAGTAAAAGTAATTTTATGAATTTATAAGACTTTCATTTCAAATTTACTGCACGGAGCATACTGTAGACATAAATACTGCAACAACTTAGGAGCAGAGTGAGAGAGGGAACTATGCCATCCGGAGAAGAAATGGAGATTCTTGTGTTCAAACTTAAAAAATATATGATCTCAACATACATTTTCTTATACATTTGAAAGCATACACTTCAATCTTGTTGAAAAACAGCAAGTACTCTATAAGTATAATTGGGTACAGTCAAATATCCTTTTAATGAATGCCACTTTAACAAATACTTCAGTTCAAGGGGGAAGCGGCGGGGGAGAAAAGAAAGAAAGAAAGAAAAAAGAAAGAAAAAAAGAAAGAAAAAAAGAAAGAAAGGGGAAAAAAAACAACTAAACTCCGTTTCTGTATCTCCATAAGCCTATGTTAAATGATTTCAGTTGTAAAATGTCGGTACAATGACAATCTCAGTATAGCAAAATTAAGAAATTCCCCTTAACGAATATGATCGGCTGAATGAATGTTTAAAATATTTTCTTGACTTCCTGAACAATAAAATTAGTATTGTTTCCTGAATCACAAGTAGTTTGTTCATCCCTGACCATACAATGGTTTGCTTTAGCTTTTGTCATAAAAGGTCTGTTTTGTCTAATTGAATTCTGTAGTCCAGCAGTCTGTTTTAAAGGTACTGTTAAATGGCAAACTTTTGTTTCATCTGCTGATTGTTCTCTCATGTGGTTTAATTTATGTTAAGATGGAAAGTTCATTGTGTTCAGAGCAAATCTGGTTTAAACAATGTCAACCAACAGAATAGCAAAAAGTTAAACAAAACAGTTTTCTCTAAAAGAAAAGTTAGAAATCTTAGAAGAAGTTGACATGTGATAAAAAGTACAAGCTGCATTGTAAACTACTTGGAAGAATCAATTGTGAAGTGTTCTGTCCAGAAAAAAAAAAAAATAAATTATAGACCTTTTCGTAAAATGAAAACATTTGTAAGGTATGTTATGTAGTATACAAGCTTACTATATATTAATTAATTATGTAATGGTGCCAAGTTTAATGTTTTAGATATGAAATTACTTAAGTAGCAAATTTCAAATTGTATTGTTCCCTTTCATATCCATTTCTAATACATGCACAATACATACACAAGCTGCGATTTTGGCCAATTTAAGATAAAAATATTAAGTAAATGATTTAATGAAATTGAAGTACAACAAAATGAATTTCAAAGTCCCCAGAAATTTGTTAAGAGTTAAAGATGAGAATTCCATTCAAATACATGCTTTTATAGGATAGTCGGACATAGTTCAAATTTAATACTTATCCATTTCATTACTTTCTGATTCCAAATATGTGTACTTTTTCTGTGCATATTTTGACCTTTTTGGGGATAAAAGCATGCATAATGCATATATAAGGGATTTTTAGCTTATTTATGCATATAATATACATTATTTTCAGTTTGGATGCATGTTTTAATGGTTTTGAGTAAACACCTCAGTTTTTCAATTTTATCATTATTATTTTTGCTTCAGGAATGAGAATTGAAGAAAGAAAAGGGGGGGGGGAGAACAGAATAGAAAGTTAAAATTTTCACAATAGGATGACTTTCCCAGAATTTTACAGACAGTGCTCTGCATACCGCCTGCAATAAACAGATTTATTTATCCACAACAATCACTGGTAAGCCTACACCTTTGATTTTGTAACAGTGGAAACTTAGCCTTTTAAGTCAGGTACCGTGGCTGATGCGACAAAGACACAGCTGCAGAGCAGACTCATGGAACTTGAACAAACGCAATTTCCATTCTTCTAAACCTGAAATCATTTGCTAAACTGTCTTCGTAGTGTGGGTGTGAATCACGTAAGTGGTAAATGTCTGTGCTATTCTGTTTATGTTAATGTGCTTCTAATACGCCTCTAATTAAAAGTTCCAGAAGCGTATTCCTTGAAAAGATTTTATTAGATCAGATGGGGATGATGTATTCAGTGATTGTTGTAGTAAAGAGGCAAGCTTCTTTTTCCAAAAATTTTTTATGGTACTTGTTGTTTGTAAAACTTTACAAAATGTATTTTAAATAATCAATTAAATAAGAATGCCACATTTTTAAAAATCATATACACATAACTAGAAGATCTCTCATAATTTCAGAAAAAAAAATTCTAAAAAATTTCAAGTCGAACAGCATGTTGCATCTCCATCACATATTGTAAGAATGCGAGAGAGAAAAAAAAACTGTGACACATCAAACAGTCATTTATTACTGCTCCCGCACCTAACGCAGTGCAAAATAACTTTTACATGGATTTGTGTGATACTTTTATAGGAGCAAATATACCACTTGAGAAACTCAGACCTAACTCTTAGGGGTTGTTTGGAGAAGTATACATCAAAAGATGTCCCTGACCCCTCAACATTGAGGAAAATGAATGTTCCAAAATCTTATAACCAGGTAGGCCTATGTAATGTATTTGTCAAAATAAATTTAATTTTGTGTTAAAATATAGTGTTTTGCTAACCAGGTACTGGGTAAAATTTACGAGGACTTGGGATCTTCAAACATATAGACATCTTAGATGAAACAACTGCTCCTATGGGGCGCTATGTTGCTAACTTAATTATGGGAAAATTAACTGAGGATGGGCTGGTCAACCCCATCTAGTGCGCTGTACAGTCCTGCAAGAAGCAAAGACCTCCACAATTGATAATTTCTTTAATGATGGATTGCTCAAGTTTTAATCAGATATTACAATTGAATAGCATTTTAAATAATTATTTTATTCTCATTTAAGATCCTAATTTTATAAATCATTTTCTGAGAAAATGATACTTATATTTTAGGTACTCTGTGACCAAATAATTTAAATAAAAGCTGGGTTCTTTTGCTGTTAAGTGATGCTGCTCCCTACATGCTGAAGGTCGGGAAAGCAATTAAAATATTCTACCCAAATGCAAAACACATTACATGCCTTGATCATGGGCTCCATTGTGTTGCAGAAGCAATATGCTGTAATTATGACAATGTCAATTTGATATTTTCAACTAAAACGGTATGTGTAAAATCTAGGTTTATATCAGTTTTAATGGTCAGAAAGCTGTAAAAATAAATTAGTCATTTTTATATTTTGTTTTATACTCGTACAGGTGTTTTTAAAAGCCCTTGGACATGTAGTTGCTTAAAAAGAGTCTATCTGAGTTACCATTACCCTCACCAGCCCACCCTCACTAGATGGGGTACTTAGATGGAAGCTGCAATGTTTTATTCTGACAATTTTGATGTCAATAAATCAGTAAAAATAAAATTGATGCATAGTTAATTGCAGTAAAATTAATACTTCAATATTTAATTCTAATGTAAATACTACTTTCATTTTAGGTAGTAAACTGTTTCTCACCATATGATGCTGTATGTATCAGAGATGCACAAGCATCATTTGAATGCAAAAATGTGCAGCATGATTTAATTTACATTAAGAGAAACTTCTCAAATTGCTCTCTACAATAACAAAATTAGAAGCCACATGCCTGTCACTGGTAGACTCAATGTAAATTGTTGAGGAATTCCATAGATTCCTCAGTCATGCCCAAGGGAAAGTGGGAGTAGATGCAAAGAACAAACTGGATTAATAGGAACCCAGACTTGAGAGGAAAAAAAAAAGGTTTATTTATGGACTCTATCTGCTGTGGTCCTTAGTGTGCCATTCTATATTGGGCGTGAAAGACCAATAATTTTGCTCAGAGGCCTCTCTATCAGGCCCATAAATCTACGACAGGGGACCACCGGCTTTACTTCCCTTCTGAAGGAAGCCATGCTAAGGATTTTCATGCCTGAAAAAATCCATCACCTTCTGTTGCGTCTGAACCCATGACCTCAGGAACTAGAGGCTAGCATGGTAACCATTACACCACAGAGATTCTTTTGTTAAGTGAAGAAGGTATTTTGTGGTGAAAAAGCATGAAAGAACAACTTGACATGACCGTCACAAATATGTTTTGTTCAAATTTACACCTATAACTTCTTGTGATGTAGAGAGGTCATTTTCCGCCTACAAAAATATTTTCACTGATAGGCACAGGAACCTCAAAGAAAAACTTTAGAAATGTTGTTAGTTGTGCAAAAAGGAAACTGAATTAATGAATTGGGAACAAAAATGCATATTTTAATATATTTTTCACTTGATCATGCATGCATTGTTTGATAGTGCATGAATGCATGCATATTTTGTGATTTTATAGTGCATGGAACTCTCGTCTTTAGATATGACATTTGACTGCAATAGGCTTGCTTGCAAAATAGTTAAAGCAAAATATAACAAATGCAACAAAAGCAACTTATTTCTTGTATGCAAACTGTTATTAGATTTTATACAAGTAATCTTCTGATTTAAACACTTCCAACATTGATATGAAAATAGCTTATGCAGAAATAAATACTTATAATGAACAATGACATGTTATTTATGTTAGTAGTAGGTATGTTAAACAGTTATGTTAAAGAGTATTTTAGTGTAGTTCTACCAGCAATATCATAGAATATATAATCTTTAATGCCACAGTTATGAAATTATGTAATTGGATTAAGAATACTAACAACATAAGCTAAATAATTATGACACTTAGAAATATGAATTAAAGCTGGAAGTTGTTTACCAATGCTGAGTATTTGGCAATGAAGGCATTAGCTCTCCACTATTTTCCAAATATCGTGAGTTTGGATGAAAGTGATTCCGATTCATCTCTTCTTGCAGAAAACACAAGGGACAAAGTGGGGAAGAAGTAATTCCAATTCTGTGCAGGTGTTTTGACAATTATGACGTATGATTAATCTAAAAGGTGAAAAAGCACTTTTCCTTAAATGCTTAGCAATTTTAAATAAACTTGCGATATACCCTACCATCTTTTATGTCTTGAAGCTTCATCAATATTTTAGTCAATATATTATTAACTTATGAGTTGATTAATGTTTAGTTTCTCTACTATGTACATAGTAGGTAAAGAAGGTATTGCATTCCACCCAAAAATTTGATGTCAAGATTTCACTAGAAATACATGATTTTGAGGCACCATGAATAAATAATAAATAATAATAATAATAATAATAATAATAATAATAATAATAATAATAAAACACAATTTTTAGAAAATGGTATGTGTGCATGTGTGTATGTTTGTGCACAGTACAAGTCAAAAATGAAAAGTCGGATAAATACCACCTGTGTTTAGTTTCAATACCTTACAAAGATAAGACACAAAGATTTTTAAGAAAATTAGCCCACCCCATACTTTACTTGAAAGAAAAGCATACAGCACCAGCTCCCTTCTGATTGAATGTAAGACAACCATTAGTGTAAATATGAAGCCATTCTTTATTTGGAAATCTAGAGTTAATAGCTTTTAATGCTAATGATTTTAATACATCTTTTGGAGTGTCACATTTCTTGACATCTTCAAACAGTTCCAAAAGTATTTTATTTGTATTGCTTGCCAAGATTTTAATTCTAGATTTTTTTTTAACTGATGTGAAGTTCATTTGTTCTTTAATATTATGTATTTACATACAAAACTTTGAGTCTTGAGGTTCACTAAAAACTGTATTTTCTCCCAATTGTTGAAAGGTAGTGTAATTAATTTTTCATACTGAATAACAGCAATTCTTTAAATTTCATGTTCTATAATGTTATTTAATTGAAGACATTGGTTTTCTAGTAGCAGTATTTTCTTTTATTATCTATAATTAACACTTCATCACAGTATGTATTATTTTTTTGTACACCTGTCGACAAAAACAATGATCATGTCTTGAACGCCAAATTTCCCTAAGTCCTACGTGGTACAATGCTTGTTTACACCAGATGCAATACAGTTGTGTAGCAGCTGGAGCAAGTTGTTGTACAGTATTACTAAGCATGCTACCATCCACATGTCTTCTCTGTAGTGCTGTGGCAAAGCGTAGGGTACTTCTGTGGTTAAGACTGTAACAGGTTTTTATCTGCTGTTTGCCCATGATCGGGAGCCAAATGCGGTGGTAGCTTTAAAATACAATGTCCTCACTGATGCTGGAGATCTAGATGCACTGATATTTCTCTCTGTGATGATTTACCCAATGGGTTCTTGGTTCAAATCCCTGTTGTCATCTCTCGCAACACTGTAGATTCTATTTTGCATGAGCTATGAGTACACTAATTTTATTTCAGATCGAGGTATGAGAAGGTAATGTGAAATCATTCAGTCGTCTATTGTCTAGTGGTACCATGCTAGCCTCTGGTTCCTGAGGTCACGGGTTCAAACCCAGCGGAGGTTGATGGATTTTTTTTCGGGTGTAAAAATTTCCAGTCTTACACGCCCAATATAGAATGGGATACTAAGAACCACAGCAGTTAAAGAGCACCCATAAATAAAACAATTTTAGGGAAGTTTAAAAAAATTTGGATTTCATTCTGAATTATCAATGTTGCACAAAAATAATAAGGAATTCACTTAAAGCAAATGTTTTGAAACCTACTGACTGGTTTTACATGCTGTTCTAACTGCACTAGATGTTCGTCCGGAATATTGATGTTGCTATCCAGGTATTTGAATGCAGCTGATATCCATGTCCCCTTCACTACAGAAAAAGCTTATATTGAAGTCTTCTTCATGACTGCAAATCAACAACTACTGTTATTTTGTAGCTACAAACAAGCGATATGAACATTTACCTATTGATGCATGCACTTTCTAGGTGGGCCATATATCTTTTGTAATTATTAATATTTTTCTCTTTTCTTCAATATTCTTGGCATTTAAACCAGCCAAAATACATATAAATATTATTAAGAACAAATAAAGAAAGATTACACTCTCATTAATTAATGAATTCAACTCAATTAACAAAATATTTTAGTACACACCTTCTAAGCAAGGTCTCCATTTTGTAATCGTTATGCATTATAATTGCTTCAAATGCCTGTTATTACTACATTATTTATAATAATTTTAAAACTTAAATTTAAGAAATAATTCCTTTCGTTTCACAAGAAAATATTACATTACAGTCACTATTCCTACCCACATATGTGTATATAGTGTTTGTGAAAGTGTTTTTGTGTCACCCTGACAGGTTTTCAATCATTGAAATTCGTCCAATTTGAAGGTTATGTTTGCATATACTCTTATCGTCTTTGTTTAGTTCTCTATATTACAAGGTATGGGTAATAAATGGTGAGATTTTTAATCTGTTCGAAGTAATGAGTTTTAGGAAATATGTCCTTTGTTCTTTTTATTCTTCTTTCTTGGTTTGCGTAAATTTGCATTTGGATCAGTTTACTCCTATTCCAAGCTTCCTCATTTAAATCTCTGATTATCCCTTTAACTTTGAATACCTTAAGTGGCATTCTTATTCTGCATATTCAATATTCATCAATTATTAATTATTTTTAATAAATCTCGGTTATCAACTTTGTTGTTGTATTAATCCCTACTAGAAAATCAATCATTTCCCTTCACATATTTACTTATTTCATCATAGAACATCATTAATTCTTATTTGTTGCATATTTTATTTCTAATGAAGAATTCCCATATATATCCCTTTCTTTATCGTCGTACTACTACTCGTCGTGCTGATTTTTTGGCCATACAGTTCATAAAAAATATTTGTATTTTGTTGTAGAACTTTTGTCACTTAGATTACAATGAATATTTAAGTAATATTTATTTTTAATAATGATTTTGGAATTTCAATACTATCTTTTAATCAGGACTATATTCCTGTTATTTAGTCAAATTGCAATCTTTTCTTATTATTTTCCTGCAATAGCTTGGATCCAATGAATCTGACCTTTGTTTATGTGATGTTAAGTCATTTTATTCACTTTAGTTCATATTACCATGGATGGTGGTTGTTGATTCGAAAATATCATATTTATTTGTATTTAATTATGGTTTCCTTTAATAATTTATTTATTTTATAGTTTAATAAAAACCAAATTTCTTTTCTTTATGGTTTTATTCACATCCAATTATATGGTAATTATTTAATAATTCTCTTTAATGCTTGGATGCTTATTCTGCTTGGTTATTATGGTAACGTAAATATTTTTTTAAACATTACGTTTTTAAATGGTTTTATTGTACCTAAAACATTTTCTTCCTTAGATGGTTTATGTTTATGTTGTCTTCCAACCTTCCATTCAAATTTTGTAATTCATATGTGTGATTTCCTAATTGCTTCACACTAATTAGTGGGCTGGTCTCTTAGCTTTATTTTTCCTTTTGTCACTTTTGCTCTGAATCGTTCTAAACCCTTGTTGACATTTTTCTTTTGTGGTCATCTTGCTCTGTGCTGTCATAGTGGTAGGAATGTCAATTAGTTGCTTTGGTTTTATACTCAGCATTAACTTGAGGGGGAGAAAATTTAGTTCTAGGATTTATGCTATTATTTATAATCTCTTCTGTGTAATAAGATTGTCAACCCATGATCCCTGTGGCACTGGACACAAAAATAAATCAAAAGGTCTCTCATTATTCATTCTGTAGGCTTTCCCTGTGGACAGTATGCCGATGAGTAGTATAGTTTGATTCCTAATTGGTTTAAACTATTTCTAAACAATTTGCTTTTATGCATAATAGCATTATCTGACAACACAGCCTGCATCTTTCCCTACTGTGGAATGTAAACTTTAACAATTTTGTTCACGCATGTTCTGCTTTAAATATTCTTTATAGGGTACATTTTTACAAATTTGGTAAAAATATAAAGCATTACAAAAATATATTTACAACCATTTTTACCACTGGGAGTTCTCCATGCTGATCTATTGTTAGCAATGAATTTTTGCTATCTCTCATTATTGAGTGTTATTATATTAAATTTTGTATTCATGGTTTTGCTTTTTGGCACAATTCATAAATAGAAATTAATTTCCTCACCTTCTTTCCCAAATGTTTGATGTAGAGTATTTCCTAATGGCTAAAGCTGATTTTCGCTTCGTGAATGTGCTAGCGAATGGTGGAATGCCAGTATAATTTTGTTGTGAATCAAGCTTGGGATAATTATTTTCCATTTCTTTAAGCCTGCATCATGTAATTTGAATAGAATTCCATTGAATTTTTCTACTTTTGCATTTATCCTTGGTTTTCAGTCTGGAGTTGTGCTGAACATGCTTCTTAATTCAGGGTCCTCTTGGGTAGCTTAGCTATGTTTTGTAAATCTTTAAAGATTACATTGTTTTCCTTTACATTGACATGCATGATTTTGATTTCATGGTGTTGGTTGCTTATTGTTTCTGTGAAGTAGATGGTTTGTTAGCAGTTGGAAGATGCTTCATGTTTATCGGCACCACGTATGGAAGCCAATTTGTCGCAGTCACTTCGTGTTATCTTATTGCTGGGCGCCTGTTATTGTATTACTACTTTGAATGTTGGGTTCTTTGTCCTCCGGCTAGCTATTATTATTATTAAGTCGAGCATCTCTTGATCAAGGTGTGTAAACGGAAAGGATTTGTTACTCAAAGATAACACTGATAAAAGAATTTGTTTTTACACTTTTATTACTGTCACAATTAATTAAGTTCACATATTGACTCGTGATACACGCCAAACTGAAACTGTTATATTTTCTAATATCACTATAATCACTTATTTACTGCACATTATTAATTCGCGTGTTTCACATTTATAACAAACTTTAAGACGCAAGAGATTCTGTAGAATTGCGACGTGTAACTCGCGAACGATTCTGATGAACTAAGGGACGTTTAACTTTTGAATGATTCTGTTGGACTCAGCGACGTGTAACGTGTGGATGATTTTGTTGAACTGGTTGACGTATTACACGTGAATGCTTCTGTTGGACTGACGAAATCTGCCTCTGACTTTAGCTTTTTATACTCCCACATCCCGATATGCCTAAAGATTATAACAGAACTGCTATTGGTTAATAAAGCGCACCAACATTAGCGTCTATTTTTATATCCAATCAAATTTATGAACACATATGCTCTAGGGAAAATATTCCCGCCATTTCTACAGAAAAGCGCGCCAATCTGACGTCATTTGTTTGTCTCTTCTATACCCCTGCCGCTGTAACGTTGCACTTCACAGCTCGCGTTTAAGTTAGTACACTCGCAAAGAAACAGATGAAAAGCTTTCACCGTTTGACTTTCTAAGCCAATCACAAGGCAGCATTCCGGATGGTCAATGACAAAGCGGAAGCAGAACGGGAGGTGGAAGCGGCTCTGTTGCTGGATGTAGCTATCCCCAACCACGTGCTTCAGTTTGTGAATCTCTAGCACAAGCGTCGAGTTGTTCTTTGCAAGCTACATATTGTTTTTGTTATTTGTATTTGTGGTTATTGTTTTATAGTTTAGTTATTGTTCGTTTATACATATATATATATATATATATATTTATCTGTTTTATATACATTTAAGTCATATTATTTATACAAGATTTAAGTGCGACAATGTCTGAAAAACGACGTCGATCGCCGAGTGATGATTCACAAAGTGTAAATCCTTTGCGGCACTTAATAGTCAGGCATTGGAACTATTAAGGAGCACCCGAGAATTCTTTGAACAGGAAAAGGAGTACGTGAAGCTTCACGGCCATCCCTCTATTCCTGCTGATAAAGCCGTACACTGTCACTTCAACCCTATCAAATTAGTGTGGAACGACATTAAGGTTTATGTGAGGGCGAACAATAAGTCATTTACCATTACCGAGGTGGAAAGGCTTTTGTGGGAAGGTGTGGAGACGGTGGACGCGGCTTCGTGGAAGAAGAAAGTAGATCATGTGAATAAGCTAAGACGAAAAACACAAGAAATAGACGGAATTATTAGTGAGTGTGAACCATTAATGATATGCCTTGGTGAAGATGATGACGGGGATTTGGATGGAATTGAGCCATTGCAGTTTTAAATCGTGAATGAAAATAACTTTTGTTATCGCGTGGTTATAATTTGTTTTATTTCTCCTCAATGTGGCAGGCAAGTTTGCATTGTTCTGTTTCTATATTATCAAAAGTGCGTAATTTATTCTACATACGCTGCAATGTTTATGCAAAGTTATTTTCAATTAACAATAATAATGCAAAATAGTTATTATACATTGACGTTCGCTACTACGTACACTTTTGTATGCGGCTTAGACACGATAGAAAGAACTATCAGCTGTTGTTGTTTACTAGCCACTCTGGCAACGTCGCAACCACAATGTAGCCAACTTTACGCGAAGCCACATGAACTGTCAAGTGCAAAGATTCAGCGGCGGGGGTATAATTGATAAACAACTCACCCCCTCGCTCATTGTTATCCGCTCCTATTGTCAGTTTCAGTGAGGCCGTGTAAACTTATTTCCCAACAATGCTTATAATTAACAAACATCTCAAATCAATGTCATACAATAATGCTTATTTACAATACAATCACTCTGGCATTTACATTATTGTGATACAAATTACTGCCACATATGCCCCACTAGAAACATAATTATAAATATTTACAACTGGTTTGGAAATTTTATAATTGGGTTTTTAGACTCCTGAATCTTGTAACACACGGTATTTATCACTTGCACTTAACACTGCACACGCATTTAACACACGTCATACATTTTGCCTTTTTCTCGCCACTATTTACTGGCTCTGGTCTAATGTGTTTATATTCATACATCTGACATTACAATTTTTTTATAGCAAATACTGTACCCTTAATTATTTAGTTACTGTTACAAAATGGTTTACTTTTTTAGGTTGTTGACATAAAAATTTATACATTCAAGATTTTTAACCTGGTTCATCTTGTAATTATTGAACATATTTACCAAAATATTCATCCTCTACACAAATATATTTACATCTCTTAAATCTTGACACAATTTCACATTATCTGTGTGCCACATAAGTATTTGTTTTAATTATCTTTACCCTTTTTTTTGTTGTTTGTACTTTATATTCACAATACTCTTTGAATTATATCTACATACTTCTACTTTAATATGACATTAAGTTTTCATTATTACATGCTTCATTTCAAATGCTATTACAGTTTACTAAGAAAATGTTCTTTTTCCCCTTTAAACATTTATTTTTGTCCAGAATTTATTTCTCCTTTCTTATGACATACATACATAGTTAACCCTCTTACATTCCAATACTTTGTTCTGCAGTTCAGCTTTAACTATCCAGAATCTACTTTTCATTATCTTGGTCTTCTGTTTCATCTTTATCCTCATTGTTGTATGGTTTCAGCATCTCAATATGGAACTTTCCAATGGCTTTTCGAGTTGTTGGGTTACACAATTCATATGTATTTGTTCCATATACTCCAACAACTTCATATGGTCCATGATATTTTAGAAACATTCGCCAATAAAGTTTATTTGCCTTATCAGACAATTTCTTAGTTTTAACCAAAACTAAATCTCCTATTTTGATCTTCCATTCCTTTCTTTTCTTTTCTTCATGTTTCCTTTTTCTTTTTATAGCTTTTTTTTCATCCTTTCGAATGCTTGTCGGAACATCTCTTCTTCCGTTTGAGGTCTTGAGT
This sequence comes from Deroplatys truncata, assembly GCA_030765065.1. Lineage (NCBI taxonomy): Eukaryota > Metazoa > Arthropoda > Insecta > Mantodea > Mantidae > Deroplatys > Deroplatys truncata. The sequence goes on from CM060982.1 coordinate 19,116,122, forward strand.
GCTCATCTGGAATGGCTTCTGGAATTTTCTTACATATTGTATTTCTCTTCTTTCTTAACTTAAGTTCACATGGTTTGTATCCTGTCACATTGTTTACTGTTTCATTGAGTAGATTCTGAACGAAATTCACGTATCCATATCATTGGGTTTGTTTTCGATGACACAGCACCCTTAAGTAATTCGAAATTTCCTTAATTTCCCTCTCCACTGGATTGGAGTTCGGTCTGTATCTTGACGAAAAATATTGTTTAATGCCATTTTCTTTCAGTCCCTCCATAAATTTTATTCCTGTGAAGGACGAAGCATTATCCCTCAATATGGATTGGATTGGTCCTTCCTCTATCACATATGACTTGAGTAGCCTATTCAAACATGCTAAACTTGTAGGTTTTCTCAAAGGGTAAATTCTTACATATTTGCTGAATATATCATAACAGACAAATATATATTTGTTTCCAAATTGACTTGGAGGCATAGGACCATGAATGTCAATACTAATTACACACCTCGGCTCCCTTATAACCGAATTAGTCTCAAATGCATATGCTGCATTGATTTGCTTTGCTTTCTGACATAGGTTGCAGCACGAGATAAATTTCCAACTTTCTGATGCAATTTGGATATGTATAAATTTTCTAAAATCATAGAAGTTGTCCGGTCCATCCCTGAGTGTGCTAACCCTTCGTGAAAATTCTTAATTAGTTCCTTTTCCATGCTTTTCGGAACCATTACCTTCCAACTAGGCATTTCTTTTCCATGCTTCTTGTATAACGTTCCATTCCGAATTGCTACAATTTCTTTCTTTGCCTCTTCAATTAATGGTACATTTCCTTTAAGTTCAAATAATTTTGAGTCTTCGTTTTGAATTTCCCCCATATTTTTCAATTTTCTTATCATTTCTTTGCTTAAAGGAATTTCAATTGTCAATATTTTGACTTCGTTTCTAGGTCTTTCAATATTCTCGGGTATTTGTGGGTTGTAGTTTAATCTCGATAGCAAATCGCTGAAGGTATTATTCTTGCCAGGAATGTGTATAATTTCAATATCAAATGCAGATATTGTGTGAATGTATCTAGCAAGTTTTCCACTATGTAATCTACACCGTTGGATGAAAGTTAGGCTGATGTGATCTGAATATACTTTCACCTTTTGCTGATAAATATAGGTCTTAAATCGAATTAATGAAAAATATAGTGCTCCAATTTCTAACCGAGTCACCAAAGAATTCCGCTCAATGTTTGTAAGTCCTCTAGAAGCTGTACTAATGACGTGAAAGTCATTGTTGATGTCTCGCTGTCCTAAAATTCCGGCGAATCCTTGCATTGATGCGTCGACAAATCTCGTATTTCAAATTTTCTCTGGGCCTCTCGAGCAATATGGACTTAGCAAAGAGTTCTTTTACTATCTCAAAACATTTTTGATGATCCTCTGTCCATCTCCACTTAATATTGTTTCGGAGTAGCTGCCGCAGTGGTTCTATTTCAGCCGAATACCTTGGTACGAACTTACTCTGAAAGTTCAATACCCCTAAGAGACGTCTAATTTGCTTTACGTTCTTTGGTGGTGGAATTTTCATTATTGCTTCAATTCTCTTCTGGTCGGGTCTTATACCTCGTTCATCCACTACATAACCCAGAAAATTTATTTCCTTGACACAAAATTTTGATTTTAGTAAGTTTACAGTCATACCATGTTGTTGCAGTTTATTTAACACGTAATGTACATTGTTCATATGTTCTTCAAATGTTTGACTAATGATGAGGAAATCATCAATATACTTTATTAAAAAGTCATCTGCAGAATTTCCAAAAATACTGTGAATTGCTCTCAAAAATCCACTTCCTGAGTTTTTTTAAACCAAAAGGATTTACACAAAAATGATACTGGATCCCCGAGTATTGAAATGAAGTGTAATCACGCACTTGTGGATCTAATTCTACTTGCCAATATGACGCAGTGAGGTCAATGGATGTCAAAAATCTCCCTCTTGAAAGTTTCGTAATTAGTTGTTCGATTGCTTCACTTTGAAAATGATCTGGCTTCATATATTGGTTGACATATCTACCATCTAATGTTAATCTCAAACTACCATCTCGTTTAATACTCCAACAGATTGAATTTATATACTGAGAATTACTTTGCTCAATAATCCCATTTTCTAGCATGCTATTTATCAGTTTTCTAGCTTTGTCCCTAAGACTTATAGGTAAATTGTCATACTTATGCCTATATCCTCTACCTGAAATGTATGCTGATATACATTACATCTGCCTGGGATATTACTAAATACTGAACTATTGTACATCAAAATGTCATGAAGGATTTGTTTTTGTGTTTTCGTAACATTATAAGCTTCTTCACATTTGTGTAGTATTTCCTCATTTCTCTTCTCTTCCCAGTTGTTGTCTGTCTCGCTCGCACGGTCGTCTTTTGTTCGGGTTGTAAATTTCTCTACTTTCTCTGGCATTTCTACTAGCTGTTGAAAATATGGTGTGGTATTTCCTTCATATTTTGTGACTACCTGCTTTATCTGACTATTTCTATTGGTTTCTGTTATTTGCACAAAAAACTCTTGGTCACAAAGATTTTTCTCATCCTTTGTCATCTCAATCATGGAAGCTTTCTCTTTTATAAACGGTACCTTTATTTCTCTATTGTCTTTTGTCAATTTTAACTCCTCATGTTTAAAATCTATACGTGCTTCATATTCGTGTAGGAAGTCACATCCTAAAATTATGTCACAAATCAGATGGTTTACAATTAAAAACATAACCTCAAAATCTTCTCCGCCGATAAGTATGTTAAGTAGAGCTTGTGTTTTTATGATCTGTGTCGTTCTTCCGATTGCAACACGACAAACTAAATTACTAGTGGGAAGAGCCATAATTTTGTTACCTTCATTTATCAAATTTATACAAAATTTCTGCGAACAAATTGAAGCTGATGAACCAGAATCTACAGTTGCAATAATCTCTTTCTTCGCAATTTCTATCTTAACATGAGGTGACTCGAAATTTTCCTCCTTATCTTTCGTTGCTGCAATCTTCTTACAGAGTGTGTGTGTGTAGGCATATTGTTTGTATTGGTAATGGATACTGAATTATTAAAGACGTCCTGAGAACCTACTACACAGGAGTCTATTGACAGTTTTTCTGGTTACTTCCATGTTCATGTACGGGACAGCCATTCCTAACCGGCGCTAAATCTATCTCATTTTCGCTATCATTGTTTTGAGTTCCCCGTCCTCCAGTTCGAAATCCTCGATTTCTGAAATTATGTCCTCTTGGCACGTAATTCTCTTGCCGTTCCTCGGATCTTTCCCGGTTAGTGTTTTCCCTCCAGTGAGTGAAATTTCCCCTTTGTCTAATGTACCACCTTCCTTGATTTTGTCCTCTTTCCGGCAATCTTTCTGTCCTGACGTAATTTATTTGTTCCTGTCGACCTGGTCTCCCATCTATCCTCGGTCTTTCAAAATTTGGAACGTATAATTGGTACCGTTGCCTGGTATTATTCTCATGACGCCTGTCTTGTCCTCTGCTTTGGTGATAATAACTACCTTGGTAATTTCATCTATCTCGCACATCTAAAAATCTATGCTCCCACTCCCGAGATATATCTTCTTCCTGTTGTTCCAAAGCTGTCATTAATTCTGTCATCTCATAGATACTACGTGGTTTTGCAATTAATAAATAATTTTGTATCCTTAAAGGATAATGCCTTGTGAGCAAACTCACAAAATCTTCCTCATTGATTGGAGGTGACAAGTTCCTAACCTGACTTGCATGTTTCAGTAAATAATCAGTCATTGATATTCCCTCTCGTGGATCAAATTGTCCATGACTAAGCATTGCTCGAATTCTGTGCTGTACCGTAACATTCCAAAATCTGTTCATGAATAGCCTCTTAAAGGATTCATATGAAATTTCACCCCCTGATACCATTTGTAACCAATCTAAAGTTTTCTGGTCCAAACATCTTTTGACAACTATCATTTTCAATGCTTCCGGTATCTTTTTAATTTGAAAATATTCTGACAAGTCTGCAATAAACTGTACTGGATTGGAGTTTTCATTAAATTTTGGAACTGGAAAATCACTTAAGATATGATTATAATTGTGCAAATCCCCTACTCCCATATTTAAATTCTCTAGTGTTACTTGTGCACTCTGAGTTTCAGCATGAGCTATAGATGAAGCCACCGCATCACTCACATTATTAGTCATACCTGAGGAACTACCTCTATCATTATTCTGTACATCAGATACATTAACATCACATATATTTACCCTTGAATTCAATTCTAACCTATTTACAGTACCTTGCAGACTTTCTATTGTCTGTTCCATTTTTTTTATTATTCTCATTTTGAACAGCTTGGTGCTTGTTAATTTCAGAAGTTAAGTTTTTGATTCAAATCTATAGACAAAACTTTAACTTCTTCAGACAATTTATTTCTTTGTGTTTCTGACTCCTTCTGTATTTCAGATATCTCCCATCTGAAATTAACTTGCACCTGAATTAAATCTGCATTCGTAGCCTCCATCATCTCTCTTAGCTCACTTGAAATGCTACTCATTTGACTTCCTAACTCTGTACATTTTACACTAACATGTTCAAACTTAATATCAACCTCACTTTTTTGGTTAGATATATCCCTGCTCATGTCTGATATTTTCTTTGAAACTTTCCCTATCTCATTTGCTATCATTTCCTGATTTTCATTTCTCATTCTTATCATACTGCTATCTAGCTCCATAAATTTCTTTTCCATATCTTCCCTGTTTTGATCTATTTTCTTTTCTAATTTCTCATTACTCTTACCAATATCTTCTCTCAATTCCCTATTATTCTTTTCCATATTCTGAGTTAGTTTTTGTTCTAATTTCTCATTATTCTGAGTTAGTTTTTGTTTTAATTTCTCATTATTCTGAGTTATTTTTTGTTGTAAACTCCTATCAATATCTTCCCTTAATTCCCTATTATTCTTTTCCATATCTTCCCTATTTTGATCTATTTTCTTATTATTTTCCCTTAATTCCCTATTATTCTTATTTAATGTTTCACCAATATTTCTCAGCATTTCCATGATCACACTAGCATCAAAATTAACATTTCCTGCTATTCTATTCTGACTTCACTAACATTTCCTCCCTCAAATCCTACATTGTTTGAGCTATTTTCTGTAACCTGTATTGAATTACAGCTGCTACATTATCCCCTTCCATAATTGTTTCTTCAGTATTATCAGTGGACATTGCTTTCTTAATCCTACCACTTCTTAACAACATTTAATTTCTCACAATTTTTTTTTTTTTCTTTTTTTTAAAGGATACTCAAAATTTACAATTTTCTGACCTTTATGATGCTATCTGCTGATGTTGCTTTGATGTCCAGCTTCCTGCCCCTCTCTCCTAGATGTATATGTCGCCTCTGCGTCGTACTACGATGGATCTGCATCGTTTCGCTGTCTTTGTTGTCATAGTTGAATTCCCCTGTTGCCTTCTATTCTCGTAATTACGATGTCCACTCATCCGCATCGTCGGTCGTTCTGGTGGTTGTTTCTGGAATCTGCGTCTTGTAATTAATTGCACTGCTCCATTCACTCCACGTCCTGGTTCCTTCATCCCTTCCTGGTTATTTTGCTCCTTCCTGGTTAATTCGCCCCACGTTGGGCGCCAATTTGAAGTAGATGGTTTGTTAGCAGTTGGAAGATGCTTCACGTTTATCTGCACCACGTATGGAAGCCAATTTGTCGCGGTCACTTCGTGTTATCTTATTGCTGGGCGCCTGTTATTGTATTACTACTTTGAATGTTGGGTTCTTTGTCCTCCGGCTAGCTATTATTATTATTATTATTAAGTCGAGCATATCTCTTGATCAAGGTGTGTAAATGGAAAGGATTTGTTACTCAAAGATAACAGTGATAAAAGAATTTGTTTTTACACTTTTATTACCATCACAATTAATTAAGTTCACATATTGACTCGTGATACACGCCAAACTGAAACTGTTATATTTTCTAATATCACTATAATCACTTATTTACTGCACATTATTAATTCGCATGTTTCACATTTATAACAAACTTTAAGACGCGAGAGATTCTGTAGAATTGCGACGTGTAACTGGCGAACGATTCTGATGAACTAAGGGACGTTTAACTTCTGAATGATTCTGTTGGACTCAGCAACGTGTAACGCGTGGATGATTTTGTTGAACTGGTTGATGTATTACACGCGAATGCTTCTGTTGGACTGACAAAATCTGCCTCTGACTTTAGCTTTTTATACTCCCACACCCCCATATGCCTAAAGATTATAACAGAACTGCTATTGGTTAATAAAGCGCGCCAACATTAGCGCCTATTTTTATATCCAATCAAAATTATGAACACATATGCTCTAGGGAAAATATTCCCACCATTTCTACAGAAAAGCGCGCCAATCTGATGTCATTTGTTTGTCTCTTCTAATTGATAAACAACTCACCCCCTCGCTCATTGTTATCCGCTCCTATTGTCAGTTTCAGTGAGGCCGTGTAAACTTATTTCCTAACAATGCTTATAATTAACAAACATCTCAAATCAATGTCATACAATAATGCTTATTTACACTACAATCACTCTGGCATTTACATTATTGTGATACAAATTACTGCCACATCTGGGATGTGTCTTTCTGATCTCAACCTGGATAGATGCTACTAAATATATTTTCCTTACCTGGTTGTGTTTGAGCTCAAAATACCTGCGAGGTATTTTCATGGATATATCGTGAAATTTTGGGATTGGTTAATTTACATTTCTGGATGAATGAGAGGCTTATTTTTATAATTATAAACATACTGCCTGTATTTTGTAAAGCAAAATGCATTGCAGTAATTTATGTTCAGTGATAAATTACCTTCCATTTTGGTTAGAAATTTAGATACTGTGGCTATTAAATGGTTTTCACCTGCCTCATCTTTCTGTGCAAGGACGCAACCAAATGAATGTATACTAGCATCAGTATAGATGTGGAAAGGTAGGTCTGGATTCGGATGCTGAAAATGAATTGCATTCTGGAATAATTACTTTATGTTTTGAAATGCTACTTGGTGTTCTGTAGTCCATGAACTCCCTAAGAGGCAATAGCTTTTTGGCATAACTGATGAAAAAATTTTGGTTCATATTTTAGAATGCTTATATATCTCCTTAATTATTTTAAATTTTTAGGTGCTGGAATATTCTCCATGGTTCTGACTCTTTTAGGCTTAGGTTTCATACCTTCTGATGTGATTATGTGTCCTAAAAATTCCGCTTCCTGACAAAAATTTTGGAATTTTTTCAAAATTGTATGTTGCTTTCTCCCATTTTATCAATACATAGTTTATGTTATTCAAATGTGAATCTGGGTCTTCACTACAAGAAAATTGTCCACATACAATGTTACAAATTCATTATTGATGTCCCCAAATACATTGTAAGAAAGTGAATTTAGTAAAATCCAAGGATATCGTGATTATTTAACGAGACCTTCGTAGCTCCACCTATTTTCCCTCTCCTTTACCCCTAAGTGGTATTCATGCTACTTGCTGCAATAGGCAGTACATAGTAATAACCAATGACATGTCGGAATGAAAGGGATGTTCTGATGGCTCACTAAATCATTACCCATTAAGCTACAACTGTTGCTTGTTTCACACCATGCCGTACACATCAGAAACTACACGTATTGGTCTCTGGCAAGCTAGTAATACAGTTTGACAAATTTCAGAAATTGCGCAACTTCATAGAAATGTAATTAAACATTGGATACAATGTTTTCAGCAGCATGGTATAGAGGCTAATTTTGAAGATTTAGAAGCTAGTAACAGTGACGTGCCATAATTTAAGATAAAGAGAGTTGAGGGTTGTTACACTACATCACTAAAATATTCTTACTTGAACGCGTTTCGGGAGACGGCTTGTTCCCATTGTCAGCATGTTCTCAACTAATGTTTCCAGTCATTGTCTGGGGGATGTGTGTGGCTAGTGGTGTTCTCTGGTGCTGGGCTGATGAACCTCCAAAGGCTGCTGGGTGGTGGCAGTTCAAAATTCATTAGGTGATTCCTGTGTTTGATGATATGTATTTTTTCCCAGATGTCCAATTCATTGCTGCTGTTGATCGGTTTTAAGAGTTTTATGTTCAGAGTGATATCATGGTTTGAAGACCAGAAATGATGTGCTACTGCTGATTTATCTGGCTGCTTTTGGTAAATGCATCTCATATGCTCTTTAAGTCTTATTTCAAGATTTCTTTTGGTTCTTCCTATATATACCAGGTTACATTCATTACAATCAATTTGATATATACCAGCTGATTTATCGTTGGGGATAGGAACTTTTGTTCTGTTGCATAGTAGTTTCTGTATATTGTGGTTATTCTGTGAAGACAGGGTGATGTTGCATTTTTTGAAAATCCTTTGAAATTTATGATGTGTCCAAGGGTGATAAGTGAATTTTCTATATGCTTGTGGTTTTTGTTGTCTGAGTAACATAGTCATTTGTTGGATGTATTTCTGTATTTCAAACCTTTTTATCTTCTTATCTATTGTTTTTTTTTTCTGGTATCCATTCATAGTGGCTATGTTGATAATGTGTTGGTATTCTTTCTGGTATTCCTCTTTCTCCATTGGTATATTTACTAACCTGTTTGTAATACTATTTAAAATAGCATGTTTGTGGCTTGTAGGATTGTAGCTATTGTTTTTAATATAATTTTCTGTGTGCATTGGTTTTCTGTAAATGCCGAACGTTAGTTTGTTGTGTGCATTATTTCTGATGATCCTGATGTCTAGGTAAGGTAATTGGCCATTTTCTTCTTTTTCTATTGTGAATTTAATAGATCTTTTTTGTAAATTTAATAATTTCAAAGTATCTTCTGAAAGTTTTTTTGGAACAATAGCAAAAATATCATCTGCATACCTATACCAGGTTTTGAATAGATGTGGGAAAGATTTAGTAATATGGCATTCAAAATGGCTCATATATAGTTCTGCTAAAAATGGTGAAAGTGGGTTTCCCATAGTTAGGCCTGTGGTTTGTTTAAAGATTTTTTGATGAAATGAAAAGAAATTCTGGTCCAGACATAATTTTGTTAGTTTTGGTTATCTTCTGTTTGTGCTCTAGGTGTGCCATTGTTTAATATCCAATTTTCTAGGAGTGGTAATAATTCTTCTTTTGGTATGCTTGGGAAGAGTGCAGTGACATCAAATGATACCATCATGTCTGTGGGTGATATATTTATATTTGAAAGGTGACTGGTTAATTCTAATGAGTTTTTTATACTAAGACTTTTGAACATAGGCATGGAGTTGAAGGTATTTGAAAGCCATTTTGCTAGTTTATATGTGGGAGAGTTTATGTTATTCACTATGGGCCTCATTTTGTTGCCGAGTTTGTGTATTTTTGGTAGTGCATATAACCTAGGTATGGTGGGAAAATCTGGTATAATTCTGGATTTTTCGGCTTTTGTTAATGTTTTGGTTTCTATCAATGTGTTCTGGAGTGACTTGGTGCATTCTTTTAATGGATTTTTGCTGATTTCTATGTATTCTGGGCTATGTAGTAATTGCATAACTCTAGATTCATAATCTTCTTGGTCTAATATCACTAATGTGTTTCCTTTGTCTGCTTTGGTGTATACTACAGGCTTTGACTTTAGAGATTTGATAATTTTTTTGATGTGGTATGTAGTGGTGTTTTTTGGGCTTGTATCTGGTCCAATATTGGTTCACACTGTGATTTTATTAAACTTTTATCCTTATCTGTTAGGTGGTTGGAGGCTATTTCGATATTAGCAGCAAAGTTTTCTGTATTTTTTATGAAGTTGAAACAGGTTTTTAGGCCATTGTTGGTGGTGTGTGAGGTTGTATGTCTCATTTTTACTTTTGTGTCAATTTGTTTGGCATTCTGTATCTCGAATGCTGTCAAAAGCTCCATTAAATCTGCAAAATCTATTGGTTTGGTTACTATTAACCTGTTCATATTGAATCTGGAAAATGCCTGGTTATGCTTGTAATTATCTCTGATTCTGACATACTTGGCTCTAACAATTTTCCTTTGTTCGCAATTTTCATAAAATAATCTACTCAGGACAATCCTTTCAAAGGATCATACCTTCCCTGTCAAGTTCAACTCTAGCTTGATTTTTTTTTTGGCAGGGCCCCAGTATCTTGACAAAAACAAATTCCTAAATGAAGGGCTTGAGTTTTATATAAACTCATGACCTGCTAACATTACCTTTAGCCATTGTAATGCTTTGTTCTTTAAGCCCTTTTTCATTATCCTCATTTTCAATTCATTTGGTAAGCTTTTCACGCTGAAATATTCTATTTCCTTTACAAATACTTTAGGTTCATCAACCTTTTTCTTGTCAAATGTAGGTGATGTTATTTCATATAATACACTGCTTGTGCAGCAAGCGTTCTGCATTACATGTATGTTTGTGGGTTTACATTTCCGTTCCTGACATTATCATAGATTACATCATCCAAGTGAAACACATCACAATCATGGTTATTTATTTGTGATGCTACTACTTTTTTTGCACCTGTAGTGCAATCATAATCCTATTTATATCTTGTATGTTTCCTTTTTCTTTTTGTAAATTATCATTCATGGGTTTTAGTTGACTGACAATTTCATATCTATCATCTGTTTTACATTTTCAGTCATTTGTTGTTGTGAGTGCATTACATTCACCATTTTCTTAAACTCAAAAGCAATTATTTTCTTTAAATTCTCCTCATCCACACTCTTTCTAATTGTTTCCAACTCCTTATCTAGAGTTTTCTTTGCTTCCTCTTTCTATTTCATTTCTGAAATATGCTGTTGAGGTTTCAAGTTTCCTACTTCCTCAGCTAACTAATTTCTAATCTTCCTAACTTCACTTTCTATGCTAACTGTACATTCCTCCATTTCATTTCTACATTTCCCTATCTCTTCCTCTAATATGTTCTTATTTCTTTAATTTCTATGTCTAAATCATTCACTTTGTTTTTTATGTCTTCTATCTTGTAAGTTACCTTTGTTTCTCTCAAATTATTATTTATCACTTCCATGTTTCTCTTAATTTTCTTCCCTACCTTAATCTATTTCTTTTCTACTCTGCTCTATTTGCTGTCCTAAATCTTGTTTCAATTCTGCTATTTCTCTCATTCTACTATCCACATCTTTTCTACCCTGATTCACTTTCTGTTGTAAATCTTTTTCAATTCTTTTCTACTTTGCTCTATCTTCTGCCCCAATTCTGTCACGAATATGTACAGATCTGAAAGTGACAATTCTGCTCTTGCTGCATCTCTTCTGCTACATTTCCGCTTGCATTTACTTCCTCTACTGCCATCTGTCATTTCTACTTCTACGTATTCATAACTCATCTTTGCTACTTCTACTTTCCTATTGCTCCTGAGCAGCATACAAAATAAAGTTGAATTTGAAATCCTACTGTTCGACATCTTTTCTTTTCTGTTTCTACTATTGCACCCTCTTCTTTCTTCCTTGGACGCTTATCGAAGTCTGATGTCCCGATGTCCTGCAGCCAACGGGTACTTTTACCAATGCAATATACCGTGGTTCCAATGACGTGAGGGCTTCTAGAACTCTTATTATGTCACCAAGTTGCCGTCTTCTTCTTTCTTGATGTTATATTTTATTTTATCTTCCTCTCTCTGCAGATTTTTGCCTTTACTTATTCGTACCTTCCCTTACTTGTGCCCCAAAGTCGGGCTCCAAATGTAATGGCTCTTATCTGCTGTTTGCCCCATGGTCGAGAGACAAATGTGGCGGTAGCTTTAAAATACAATGTACTCGGCAATGTTGGAAAACTAGATCCACCAATATTTCTCTGCGATGATTTACCCAATGGGTTCTATATTCAAATCTCCATTGCCTTCTCTCGCAGCACTGTAGATTCTATTTTGCATGAGCTATGAGTACTAAGTCTATCTTGCATCGAGGTACAAGAAGGTAACATGAAATGATTCCACAGAAGTTCAGAAAATTTGGATTTTATTCTGAATTATCAATTTTGCACTAAAATAACAATTCACTTTTAGTGAATGTTTTGTTAACCTGCTGTTCCAACACTAGATGTTCGTCTGGAATATTAATGACGATGTTGCCTATCTGGGGATTTGAACGCATCTGATATCCAACATGTCTCCTTCACTAAAGAAACAGCTTATAGAAGCCTTCGTTACCATGACTATGGATTAACAACCACTGTTGGCTTGCTACCCTCTACAGTTACAAACAAGCCATGTAAGTTTTTTCCTATTGATGCGTTCTTCCTAAGTCTGCCATTTATGTTTTCTATTAATATTTTTCCCTTTTCTTTAATATTCCGGACATTTAAACAAGCCAAAATACATATAAACATTATTAAGAAAAAATAAAGAAATTTTGCAATCTCCTTAATTAATGAATTCAACTCAATAAACACACATAATATTTTAAACAAGGTCTCCATTTTGTAATCCTTACGCATTATATCTGCTTCAAGCCACAGGTTCACTTCTTGCATGTAGCTAGCACTTCTTTTTTCTTCTGTTAATAATGCTTAATCAACACACAGAAGCTACTTATTTTCGATATACATCCTTTCATACACAGCATTCAGCAAAGTTAATAATAGAATAGTGATTATAATGCTTCTTTAAGGGTTTATTCTACCTAACTGCAATATGCTGCACACGAAAACCACATATGTGCAGAAGCGTACACAAGTGCATCCTGCCCTATCCGGTTCTCTTTCAGTGAAAAAATTAAGTTGAGTAGAGAAAGTAAAAAAAAATTGAAAAACATCCAATATGATGCAATCATCATTTATGTTTGCCGAAATACTTGAATTTTGATAGATGAATTGGTGCAAATGTGGGCTTAAGGGGGGATGATGGGTGAAATTTCTATTTTGCACAATTTTAAAGCTACATACTTAATTTTTTGTATACACATTTGGGGTGTTATATGGAACTATTTGGCAGAGTTTCATTTGTGTATGTCAATTAGTTTTAGAATTATTGAACATTTTCTTTCAAAAAATTTGTGAATTTCAAAATGAAAGTCACTTCACACTTTTTTGGAAAAAAAGTTTTAATTTTTTTTTACAAAACCAGAAACTCATTTAGAAAAACTTGAGCATGGGTTTTGTAATATCTTAACTGTAAGGGAAATTAAAAAAAAGACATGACCTGCATACAAAAATTTCAACATTTTTGCAATTACTACACACATTTTATCTCAAAAAGTACTAAGTTAATCCTGATTTTTTTTTTAAATGCTTTATAGAATGCACAATAAAACTTTCAGCCCTCTAACACCTAATTTGTGGACGTAATTTTGCTTTGAATGAATAAAAGTGTAGCAAAAATCAAAGTGAGGAAAAATGAGCTTAAAAGTTTGCATGCAGTTAACCAGAAATAATGACTTCCAAACCTTTCTACAAGTGTCCAACTTAGATGTATAATTTGTACTTGTTTTTCATTACAAGCACTGCAAGCCATTTCTAATTCTAATTTATGACATAAGCCAAGCCTTTTAGTGCCAAGTCCTACTTATAAACGCTTTCGATTACACTTCAGATCTTTCACCAATGATGACAGTAAAACTGGCGTCTACCAATATATATTTACAGTCTTCATTATTTACAGCAGATATATGTTCACAATTATCCTCCAGCTGTTTCTGCCTTAAATTTTTCTTTTGTCCACCACATTTATGCTCAATTAAATTTTCATCACGGTATTATTTACACTTGTATCTGGCTCATGTATATGAAACAACATATAATTTGATGTTACATTACATCTACTGGAGAGCTGCTGTTGGTATGTTATACCAATCACGGTGGCTCAGTGAAAACTCAGAAATTAACCTTCATGGAAAAAAATCCCACAAAAGTGGGTAAAAAAAAAGGTGGGGGCATAATTTTTGCTGCATGCAGCGATTTCATCACCTGCCATGCCTTCTCAGGAACATTTAAGGAGTGCAGACCTTTAAATATGATGTAATTAGAACAACTTCCAGGCACTGTAGAGCTTTAAAACTTTGCATATGCATTTCAAACCATCTAGTACTTTTTGGTACAAAAAACACAAACTGTGAAATTTTTGGTCACATTTTCACCTGTTTCTCCGCTTAAGTCATCATAGTGCCACTGGAACAAATGGTCAGTGTGTCATCAGTTTGTGATGCGACTTCTGAATGAGATACTTCCTTCACTTTCACTGCCATAACAATCAAGAGTTGCACTTTCATAAACAGCTTCAGCATAATCCTACTCATTTTCACTGTCACTTGAATCCAAAATATCGGAAGGCAAGCATTAAAAATCTAACATTTCATTACCTGAAGCACATCCCATCCGGTAATTCCTTGCATTACATGATACCAAGATTGCATCACTCATGGCAACAACAACAGATGCATCATGCAGACCTTCAAATATTCCATTTAAGAGAGCAGCACAAGACAGATATAACACTAAAGACATTTCATTCTCATCCCAATAGATGGCATGGATGCACAATGTGTTTTAGGAATGTTTGACGGTAATCAAAGTGATACCTATTTTTAGAAAAGATGATGCTATTGTATTAGCTAATTATCAACCTGTTTTTTTCTTTCTTCCCCAAGGAGAAGAAAATGATTTAATCACTAACCCCAGCCCAATGGGAGCTGGAACTGAGAGTGTGGGACTCACCAATAGTCGGCATACCCACTAAAAACTCCTCCACCGGAAGGAAAACGGAAGAAGGAAAAGTGGAATAAAATGTGGTTTTGTGCGGTCCCGCATAGCACCCGTGTTAGTACTTGAAGGCTGTTGCCTGCCGCCCTATGGGCGGGAGCGGATAAAGGAAGTTACTAGGTTGCAGCCATGAAACCTGACTGCAACACTAGTGGAAATAGCGAGGATTTAGGAAAGAATGGAAATGGTAATTGTGTGGAAGATATAGGTGGATGCAGGACTTACTTCTAGTGATACTGAAGTGCCTGGCTGTGGTAATCTTTGGCATAAGTTGTGATGGTTGGAGGCCTTCGACGATTGCTTAGGGCCTCCGGTTTGACTGGCTGCTGGAAGTGGGCTCGAAGTTGATGCTGCTGTGCTTCCAGAGATCTGAGTGTCATGTCTATGGAGTTGAGGTGTTGAGCTATGGTGTCTGAGGCTGTAAACGAGTTCTGGATGGAGTTGTCAATGGTGCTGATTCTGGATGTGATGGTCTCGAACTGCCCAGCTAGAAAAACTTGCTGAGCAGCTGAAATGTCTTGAAGGTCCCTGATGAGTTCCTCCAGGGCTGTCAGGTTCGTCGTCATGTTCAGGAACTCCGCATGGAGATCCTGAACTGCATCGCGTAGGCCCTGGACTTCCTCGATGATCGGCATTGGTGATGGTGCTGGTGTCAGCAAATGTGGAGTGGTCGTCTGTGGCGAGTTTGGTACTGGTGGCTTTTGCTGTGCTTTCCTGCGAGGATGCAGGGGACAGAGCGCTTGGCCTGTGAAGTGGTTTGACCTTCCACGTGTAGCACAGTAGCAGTGGCGCAAGTCATTCTGCTTGCAAGTAGCAGTGGTGCTGGGAGCTCCACAGTAGTGGCACCTTGGTTTTGCCGTGTAGGATGTCTCGTCGTGCCCGTAAGCACAGCAGCATTGGCAGGGCACCTGGCGTTCCACTCGACTCACCTGGATGTGTAAGCACTGCCCTAATAAGGGCAGGCCCGCCCTCAAGGCTGCTTCGTGGTCGCCAGGGTCTGCAAACTCGATCCTGACGAGCGATGTGGGTCCCTGTGCTCTGTGGATCCAAGCGGCCTTCAAGGCTGATTGAAGGCCACTGCTGGTGTGCAGCGCTGATGAGGAACCTGGCTGGCAGGTCCGGCGGCAGCAACTGCGGAGGCAGTCGTGGCGAAGCTGCGCTTGATGGCGGCAAAGCGGTGGTCGAGGCAAAAGTAGCCCCAGGCTGCGGCGGTTGCGTAGGTTTCTCCTCCGCATGTGCCGGATGAGAAGAGGTTCCTGCCTTAGCAGGAGAAGTGACTCTGCATACCTTCTTCTTTACCATCTCGGAGCTGAGTAGTGTAAAGAAAATGGTCTTCTAAAATCTTATTTAGATGACAGAGTACAAATGGTGTAGTTAATGGAATAAGATCCATTTCTTGAGATCAAGATGGGCATACCACAAGATTCAATTCTCGGGTCATTGTTTTTTATCATAATGATAAACGATGTTTCACAGTTTGATAGTCCTTTCCCTAAAATTTTGTTGTATGCTGATGATACAACTAGCGTAAATGTAATAAATCATTACGTGAACTTGTCAATACAGCGGATAACACAAGCTCTAACTCTTGGCAATAAAAACAGTAAAGCTGAGAACAGTGACTCTGTAAGAATTCTTGGTTTACAAATTGATAAATAACTGTCCTGGAAATCTCATATAAAATATATTTGAATAAAGCTGTCCAGGGCTGTATTCTTGATCAGAAGTTTAATAAATCATGTTAGTGTCGACTTAAGTGCATTCTGAATATTTTGCCTTCTTTCAAAGCGTATTTAGATATGGTTTAATATTTTGGGGTAATGCTGCTGACATACATGATGTCCTTGTAATTCAGAAAAAAGTTATCAAAATGATAACAAAATCTAAAGTTAAAGATAACTGTAAACCTTTATTTATTTATTTCAACTTATATACGGACAATTCCTAACATTTACATATATGTCGTCTTAGTTGGTATAAAGAAGCTTAAGGATGTTAATACAAGAAGGAAATTCAACAAGGGACAGTCATTTGTTGGACCACCCTTATTGTAGACTACCTAAAACTAATAACAATCACAGTGCTGGGAATTAAAATGTATAACATGTTATCCAATCATATGCACACTGCATCCTTGAATGTCCTTAAAAACTATAAGTGGTATAAGGAAACTATGTATAAGTGGTTAGAAGATAATCCTTTTTATACCATACATGAATTCATTGACACATGTAATAATGGTTTATGTTGTTGAAGCCTATTGTTGTAGCTGAATGGTGAAATAAACATATTACCATATCATAAAACTACCTTCAGAAATTTTTTTCTAGACACACTGAATCAAGTCAAGTAGAAATCCCCAATCTACTCCATTGTGTACATAGCTGAACAAGTTTACTTGGGTAGGGGTTGACTTCTGACAAAAGGCTCTGGCCGTGAAGCATCCATCTTGTGTCAGAAAGAACATGAATCTGTTGTTTACCTTCCTCTCCCTCTCTTTCTTTTTTTTCTGAATTTTTTCCCCCCCTTTTATTATCTAATTTTTCTAATCATCACAATCACTACTGGTACCATCCATTGTTATCCTGTACATTTATTCTCAACTTCATAAATTGCTGAGTTGCATTTTCATGTAAAAGAGGTAGGACAAAAATGCTTTCCAGCCTATTTCTTATAGTCTAGAATCTTAGCAATCTGAATGACTATAAAAAATAATGTTTGGTGCAATTTCAACTATTAAGTACCAGTGAGCAAGACACCATGTTACTCAGTTCCCTTGAACCAACATGCTTGTAAGTTGCTGTGCTTGACACTGAATTATTTTCTGTCGAAGTAGGTTGTTAAAATGCTAGATGAATGCTCCACTACTATTCCTTACCAAGATTGACAATGGTGAGCAGCTGAGGGATAATAAATCAAGCCGATTGAGTTGATACGTGGTGGTTTGATGCAAAGCCAAAGTTCTGAATGCATTGCAGCTGTTATAATGCAGTTAGTATGTGTTAACTTATAACATAACCATGATGTGTAATGCATTTCAGTGCATAACCATGGGTATTCTTGCTGGTTTCTCAACTACCATGACTGGAACATGGTTGCATTAAGCTACACAGGCTCACTTTAGCCAAAACAGGCAGTGTGTCTTACACAATACCTTTCATGCTCACTACCCATACAGGACCACAGTCAACATTGTGTTAGTCAATGTGCGACATGAAATGCTCTGTATTGAGCAGCTGCTATTGATTTGATGCTCATGAGTACTAGATGCTGCGTAATTCTTGCACTGTGGTAACAACATGGACTCAGCAGAACAAAATAATTCCTTGATTTGAGTTCTCACAGTCATCAGTTGGCAAACAAACAAGTGTTGGCTGCACTTTCTGAGGAAACTTGGAAAGCTGCCCCACTGCGAGAGCTCATCTGCCAGTTTATCACCAGCATAACGCTGGACAAGGCTGTCAAGTGCAAATGCAGTCCTTACTCAAAATAACAGCATGTATAGTAAACATCCAATGCCAAGGTGCAGTAACATGCCTGCAATGCAAGAGATTAGAGATGAGTACAGATGATTTGAACAACACTTGCTCCTTCCAAGCACCAGGTCCACGCAATCCCCTCGTCATATGTGTTGGTCATCAACATGAATATTCAATCTCAAATCGCATTCAATGATCCAAAGCTGCAACTACCTAGCACAGTAAGACATGTTTGTTTAATGACCAAGTCAATACAGATACAAGATTTTGAATGCATGATGCATAAGAATAATCACAGATCATCAAATAACACCATTGGAGATTTAGCCATCTACAAATGTGTCCTGTCGAGGACAAAGTGCATATCTCTGAACATGATGCTTGACAACAGAGCTCTGCGAATCCTTTGGAGATGTGTGCCTGACTGAGACCAGGATTGACTAAACTTTGTACTGGGTTTTGTGTTGTTTATCCAGGCATGTACTTCAAACATCTGCTCTCTGATGCACCAAACATTCACAACTGCTGGTAAGTTTGCCGTTTCCAAATGTTGACTCAGAAACTCAGACAAACAGATACTGCTGGTCAGTGATTTCAATGTGCTCCTTGTCGATTTCAAGAGGAACACTTTAAAGCTTGACTGCGTATCCAAAACTTGTATGCTGATGATCTTTGGTGGCATTTATATCGATTTAACGTTCACATAAACCACCGCAGCTAAAATGCTTTGATATATTTCATATTCTGAATCATTTTCCTATAATCAACTGCAAGTGTCCATCATTAAGTTTTGTCTTCGAAGATCAGCTGTAACTCCTGTTTCGATCTGTAGAAGGAATGTGGTTTTAACTGTTGATAATTTCCCACCACATACTATGCTGGGAGGCACAATCATCCAAGTTGACTGTAATGGACATTCACAATATTCAGGTATAACTGACCAATTCAAATCTTCTACGCGCTATGGCAATGGACACTTTTCATTTGTCCTGTTCTGCATCATATGCAGTCATTCTTCTCCATTCATATTATAGGAAATTTTCTCTCATTCTCTTAATGAGCAAAATCTTTCTTTTCTTCTGCATAAAATCAAGAAAACAATAACATTTTCCAGAAATATATAATGGATACTATATGGAGGTTACTTGGGTTACACCCCATAGGAGTGCAGCTGTGCATTGGGGGAAGAGGTACATCATCTCCATGCTTAAAGTAATGGGTTTTACTCAAAGCATAGCATGATAATTGAAAACTGATGACCAGAAACCTACGTTATAGAGGCGTTGAAAATGATCTTCCCCAACAGCTATCATTTCCAGGATCTGGTATGAAATTCTTGTGAACATAAATAAGTTTTGCAGCTGTGATTATGGAAATTTTTTCTGTGATATTTTTAGATGAGGCTTATTCTTATACATTTTTATTTTCAAGTTCCCCCATAAATAAAAATCTTAGGACATCAGACCAGGGCTACAAGAGGACCACAACCCAATACTGATAATTCTGTCTTCAAAAATATTGTAAATAAAACTGATTTATAGGCAATGTGAGCAATAGGAGAGTCCTGCTGACATTGCATGCCATTAAAAAATGGTTTTAGTATGCCATATTGATATCTTTAAGCACTGATAGTTACCCTCCAAAAAAGAAGAGAGAGAGAGAGAGAGAGAGAGAGAGAGAGAGAGAGAGAGAGAGAGAGAGAGAGAGAGAGAAGGAAAAGAAAAAAAAAGAAAAGAAGAAGAATATTATTTTCTGAATCTTCAGATCTCACCATACACTAATTCTTTCAAGATGAATTGAAACTTCCTGCACAAGTTCCAGGTTCTTCTGCACTCCAATATTGATTGTTTTGATACGTAACTTGGCAATTCAATTCAAACCAAGCTTCATCTCAAAATATGACAAATTCTGGATTTACTCTGCCAGCATTCAGTTGGCTGCAATTCACACATTACTGTAATTTTATAAGTTTTTAATTTAAGCAATTTGGTGCCATTTTGCATTGAAGATTTTGGAATCCTGTTTCTAGACCAACATGGAGGAGGGATTTTTGGATTAATGCGCACACTACTTACAAATCAGACTGAGGAAATTTTTGAGACAGAATTGTTAAATCTTGGCTGTGGGCTTCTTGTAGCCCAGATCTGATGCCATGTGATATTTAAGGGGAAACCTGAGAAACAAAATGGGTAAGACTTTACATACAATAGAAGATCTTAAACAAAATATGGGAAAAATTAACAAAATTACACCTGCAGAGATTAGGGATGCTTATGGGAACATGTCAGAAATGTATTACTATTGAGGGTAATCTTTTGCAACATCTAATGTAATACAGTTTAGTGGTCATCTTTATCATCAGTTTACAATATAATTTTATGCAATTTAAATATTATTTTATACTTTCAGTGGGCAGCGCCGTAGCCGAGTGGTTAGACCGCTCGACTCTCACCGAGGCGGCCCGGGTTCAATCCCAGGGACCCGCATGTGGGATTTGTGGTGGACGAAGCAGCGTCTGGGCGGGTTTTCTCCGGGTTCTCCGGTTTCCCCCGCCATTCATTCCACCAACTGCTCCATCATCACCTTTCCTTTCATCCATTTCACCATCATTTCGTTTCATCTACTTCCTTCCTCCCCATACCAGGCATCGGGCTGATCCCCCATCCTGGATGTTCTGTCTGATCCATGAGTGTCTGTTCCTCGACGGGCCTCTGACCCCAGGCACCCGCCTGTAAGTCTTTGGGGGTGTAAGTCCTACATATGAGGTGGTTAAACAGATAATGAATGAATGAATTATACTTTCAGTAAAAACCCATTACTTTATGTGCAGCCATGCTCCTACAGCCCACAATCAGCAACCAGAATAATCTCCTTCATTAGGCAACGCACATGCTTCAGCAAAAGAAATAAACCTAAACAAAAGTGACAAAAAAGCCTAGCTCTAGGTACGTTACCTTACACTGCTTAAGAATGGCATGTCTGTCCGCACGTTTTTGTTCTATTTTTGCTTCAAATGCTGCTACTTGTTTCTGAGCTGCCTGAATATCCTTTGCAATGGCGCCAACTTCCCGACGAGCCTAAAAATTAAAACACATTTTACAAGCACCCATATAAAGCTTCAAAACATGATTATACATATTACACTGATTACTACATCTTAGTGTTCATACCAAAACAATATCTTAATAGATAAAAGCTTATTCTAATGCTTGGGTTTTGGATTTAATGTTCACTATTCTAATAATTTAAAATTACCAACTCAATTAAAATGAGCTTTGTTACAATTTTATAGCAAAGATGGCCACAGAAGCTGAATGAGGACTATATTATTACTGCAGGGCCAGAAGCATTATTGTTAAATCTTAATAATTCTGCTGTAACATTTAAAAATGTATAAATAGGATTTAAAATTTTTAAAGTAAAAACAACATGATGTTGTTACTGAGGATGGAATACCGAAAAGATCAACTCCAGTCATGTTCATTGATTCATTTTAAGGTTTTGTTGTTTTCTCTGATGGTGTTCTGTATTTTTCATTATTTATCAGGAGCTGAACAATGTTACTATGGATAAACAATTCTTCAAATCTGTAATTTTTACTTTTCCCAGCTCCTCCTAATAGTAGGTAGAGGAAGTGTTGCACTCCACCCAAAAATTCAATGAGATTTCACCTGCTATACGTGTTTTGAAGTGCCCTGAATCTCCACCAAAACAAAAACATGTGTGTTTATGTGAACAGCATAAATCATGGAAAAGAAATTGGATTAATACCATGCTTCATATTGATACGGTAATTTGTATCACAAATTATTTAAATGTAAATAATGATTGTAATATGAATATGTATTTTTATGTGACATTGATTTCCGATGTTTATTAATTGTAATTATTATTGGGAAATAAGTTTATACGGCTTTACTGAAACTGTCAATAATAACGCAATAATGCAGCGATGGGGTGAGCTGTTTATCATTACTGGGAACAAGGAAGTTACGTAATGTTTGGCGCGTTTTCGGTAGAACCTTCTAGAATATTTCCTAAAGCAATATGTATTCGTGGTTTTCATTGGATATTAAAATAGACGCTAATGTTGGCGCGTTTTATTAGCCAATAGCAGTTCATTTATAATCTTTAGGCATGTCGAGGAGTGGGAGTATATAAAGTCGAGTCCGTGGTAGATCGCCCCCCAGTTCAACAAAATTCTCAATACCTTACACGTCGGTCGCCCAGTTCATCTAAATTTCTAGCATGTTACACGTTGTATTCAGCCAGTCAGTTCGTCATAAGTTACGCACAGCAGAATTACGAGAATCTAAAGTATTATACAGTTAAATATACACAAAGTTGAAGTACGCGAGTTAAAAGTGATAAGTAAGAAGTTATTACAAACAGTTTCAGTTTGGCGAGTATCTAAATCAATATGTAAAAGTGTTCGTGAACGTGTTCGGCAATAAAAATTATAAAACAAATTTTCTTCATCAGTATAATTTCTGGATAAAAAGATTCCTTTCCGCTTCACAACCTGTAAGAGATACATGTTCGACCAAAACAGTTAGCCGGAGGACATTTGAAATGAAATCAAATCGAATACAAAACTGATGCAAATTGCTACGCCAGATGGAGCTACAAACCAAACAAATGAAGGACGTCACAAGATGGCTTCAACACTGATGTAAACAACATTACGTAAAGCAATTTCTCTCGCAAATTGGCTCCCAAACGTGGAGCTACAATAATGTTACAATAAATACAACATTAACATCCGTTACAAATTGGCACCCAGAACGTGGAGCACGATAACCAGGAAAGGAACATGATGACCAGGAAAGAGGCATAGTGACCAGGAAAGGAACACGATGACCAGGAAAGGATCAACATAACCAGGAAGGGGCGAATGCAGCAGTGAAATGATCTACAAGACGCAGATTCCAGAAACAACAGGGAGGACAGACTACATGGATAATTGGACATCGTAATTCTGAGATTACAAGACAACAGGGAAATTCAAACTACAGGACGACAAAACTACGCAGATTCATCGAAGCGACATACAAACCTAGGAGAATGGGGCAGACAGCTGGACATCTA
Source organism: Deroplatys truncata (assembly GCA_030765065.1). Taxonomy (NCBI): domain Eukaryota; kingdom Metazoa; phylum Arthropoda; class Insecta; order Mantodea; family Mantidae; genus Deroplatys; species Deroplatys truncata. The sequence continues at coordinate 19,139,457 of CM060982.1, forward strand.
AGCAACATCAGCAGATAGCATCAGAAAGGTTAGAAAAGTGTGATTTTAATTCTAAAAAAAAAAAAAAAAAAAAAAAAAAAAAAAAAAAAAAAAAAAAAAAAAAAGTGTAAAACAAGAAACAATGATGAAGGGGGATAATGTAACAGTTAGCTGTAATTCAATACAGGATACAGAAAATAGCTTCAACAATGTAGTATTGGAGGGAGGAAATGTTAGTGCAGAAAGTAAGAATAGAATAGCAGGAAATATTACTATTGATGCTGGTATGATGAAGGAAATGATGGAATTGCTGAAAAATTTGAATGAGAATATGAAAAAGTTGAATGAGAATATGGAAAAGAATTGTAGGGAAACGAGGGAATATATTAGTAAGAAATTAGATCAGAGTTTGGAGGAATTGAGAGAAGATATAAAAAAAGATCATAGGAAATCAATTGAAAATATTGGTAGGAGTAATGAGATATTAGAGCAAAAGGTAGATCAAAGTAGTGGAGAAATTGAAAAGAAAGTTACTAAGCTAGATAGTAGTATGCCAGAAATGAGAGATGAAAATGAGGAAGTAATAGTAAGTGAGATAGGAGAAGTTTCAAAGAAAATGCTAGACATGAGCAAGGAAATAGGTAACAAAGAAAGTGAGGTTAATACTAAAAGTGAGGTTAATGTAGAATGTACAGAGTTAGGAAGTCAAATGAGTAGTATTTTAAGTGAGTTAAGAGAGATGAAAGAGGTTATGAATGTAGATGTGAATCAGGCGCAGGTTAATTTCAGAGGGGAGATATCAGAAATACAGAATGAGACAGTAATGCAAAGAAATAAATTGTACCAAGATGTTCAAAATGAAAACTCCAGTCCAGTACAGTTTAGTACAGATTTGTCAGAGTATTCTAAAAGTAAAGAGATAGCAGAAGAATTGAAAATGAAAGTTGTTAAAAGATGTGTTGTTCAAGAAACTGTAGATGGTTTTCAAATGTTATCATGGGACGAAATTTCATATGAATACAAGAGGTTATTCATGAACAAAAATTTGAAGGTTAGGTTACAGCTACGAGTAATGTTTAGCCACACACAATTTGATCCAGGAGGGTAAATAGCAATGAGATGTAAAGTAAATGCTGGATAGGTAAAGATGACTTGCAGAGAAATGTATTGGAACGTAAGAGGGTTAATTATTTATATGTCATTTGAAAAGAGAAATAAATTATATAAAAAAAAAAAAAGGAAATGTTTAAAAAAAAAAAAATTGAATTTTTAGTAACTGTAACAACATTTGAAAATTAAGAATGCAAAGATTGAAACTTAATATGATATTAAAGTAAAAGTACGTAAATACAATTCCAAGAGTTTTGTTAAAATAAACTATAAAATAACAAAAAAATTGGTAAATATAATTAAAAATAATTGAAACAAATACTTATGTAGCAAACAGAAAATGTGAAACAGTACTTAGATTTAAGAGATTTAAATATATGTAAAGGGTGAATATTTTGGTAAATGTGTATAATAATTACAAAAAAATCTTAAATGTATGAATTTTTGTCAATAACTTAAGAAAGTAAACAATTTGGTAGCAGTGATTAAATAATTTAGGGTAAAGTATTTGCTATAAAAAAAATTTGTGATGTCAGATTAATATCTAAATTAATTAAACCAGAGCCAGTAAGTAGTGGCGAGATAAAAAAAAAAAAAAAAATATATATAAAATAAAATAAATATGTCGTGTGTTAAATGCGTGTGAAGTGTTAAGTGAAAGTGATAGCGTGTGTTCCAAGATTTAGGAGACTAAAAACACAATTATAAAATTTCCAAACAAGTTGTAAATATTCATAATTATGTTTCTAGTGGGGCATATGATACGGTAATTTGTATCACAAATTATTTAAATGTAAATAATGATTGTAATATGAATATGTATTTTTATGTGACATTGATTTCCGATGTTTATTAATTGTAATTATTATTGGGAAATAAGTTTATACGGCTTTACTGAAACTGTCAATAATAACGCAATAATGCAGCGATGGGGTGAGCTGTTTATCATTATTGGGAACAAGGAAGTTACGTAATGTTTGGCGCGTTTTCGGTAGAACCTTCTAGAATATTTCCTAAAGCAATATGTATTCGTGGTTTTCATTGGATATTGAAATAGACGCTAATGTTGGCGCGTTTTATTAGCCAATAGCAGTTCATTTATAATCTTTAGGCATGTCGAGGAGTGGGAGTATATAAAGTCGAGTCCGTGGTAGATCGCCCCCCAGTTCAACAAAATTCTCAATACCTTACACGTCGGTCGCCCAGTTCATCTAAATTTCTAGCACGTTACACGTTGTATTCAGCCAGTCAGTTCGTCATAAGTTACGCGCAGCAGAATTACGAGAATCTAAAGTATTATACAGTTAAATATACACAAAGTTGAAGTACGCGAGTTAAAAGTGATAAGTAAGAAGTTATTACAAACAGTTTCAGTTTGGCGAGTATCTAAATCAATATGTAAAAGTGTTCGTGAACGTGTTCGGCAATAAAAATTATAAAACAAATTTTCTTCATCAGTATAATTTCTGGATAAAAAGATTCCTTTCCGCTTCACAACCTGTAAGAGATACATGTTCGACCAAAACAGTTAGCCGGAGGACATTTGAAATGAAATCAAATCGAATACAAAACTGATGCAAATTGCTACGCCAGATGGAGCTACAAACCAAACAAATGAAGGACGTCACAAGATGGCAACGCGTGAAGTAAACACACATACATAAACATCACAAGCATCAACATTATTTGTAATACTGTTACAATATTTAAGTTTAGCATCTTCCAAGGTCATGATATGGTTTTCAAAAAAATCCCACCACTAACGAAAAAATAAATTTAAATATTTTTTTTATTTTCTAAAAAATGGTTTTGATTAAAACAATATGTGTTTAAGATATTTTCATGATAATAAAATGTTTATATACATTTAAATTTTCTGCAACATTCTTTTCATTCGGAATGAATTATGTTGGTAAACTATAAGAGATAGACAAAAACTTACTACACAAAAAATTCTAGATATTTTTAAAAACAGAAATTATTTCAAATAATTTTTCCTTATGACATACGTATTTTAGACATTTATTATTATTAGTCTGAATTTTCCAATACTTAAAAGACAGTTTTACTTTCTCTACTGTGTTATGCCTGACATGGAACATTTGATAAACTGTGAACCCCTAAGTCTCATGTGGATCTTACATCCAAATGAAGATAACTTCACTGTTAAAACCTGAGCATTAGGAAAAAAGAAAAAGAAGAAAAAAAGCACCTGCTTACCTATCATAAGCAGAGGGAGGAAGTACAGCATTTTACCCAAAAATCTGATATTCAGATTTCTTGGAAATATGCATTGAGGTCCCCTGAATATACTACAGTAAAACCTGTATTAAGTGACCACCAATAGTTCCATTGAAAATTGGTCTTTTAGAGGGATAGTTGCTTAATAGGGTAAAGTTTTTTTTTATACATGTACACATAATTAAACCAATCAGGCATGTAATATAAAGGATCTGAAATGTGAAATGAAACTGTTTGTAGATCCAGGAACCTTGAACCCTTGGTATGAAATGTAAGTGATTGGATACCTTAAACAATAGCATTCTTCCTCCTCACATTTCCTTGAGGATTACCGATGTTTCAATAAGTACAGTTAACAATGTTGCCAGACATCGTAAAGTCTGGTTTTAGGAAAAGAACTCTTTTGATTCTTAGAAAAATACATTCTGAAAGAGAGGAGAGAGGAGGGTAAACAAACAGATTCACCTTCTCACACAAAAAATGCTTCATGGCCAGAATATTTTGCCAAAAGTCAACCCTTACCCCAGTAAATCTATGTTTAGCTATGTATGCGATGGGTTCATACCAGGTATCTGTTATGTCTTAATTCTGTTGGACATGGGAGAGAAGACGACCACTTGAGATTTGTGTGGTAAAGAAAGCTGAATCACGTGGTTGAACTATACATCTGCTCAGGCGACAAGATTCTAAGGCAATTTGTAGAAGTGGAAAGGGTGATGGAAACAAAAGGGTTCCCATACATCTATGTGTATTTGGCATAGGCATGTTGAAGACCTGCATTATCACCTCAAAAAACAACTTTAAAAATCCTTAAATTTTCAATGAAATAAAAAGGTGGCCTATGAAAAAGGGTGCAAATGAAGGAAATAGGTCACCAAATGAGGTGCTCTCTAAATAGAGGTAAAAAAATATATTGATTATATGAGCTTTTAAATCGGTTCCTGCGAAAATTGGTCCTTTAGGGATGGTCATTAAAGAGTTTTACTGTATATGTTTTAAGATATTTTCATGGAAATAAAACGTATATCATCTTTTGAAGACAATGTAACAAAATATTTGGCTTTTCTGTAGCACACTGCAACAAACTGTAACTTAGTTTGTGCACCTGGTGCAATATTCTGGGATAATGCAGCAACCCCTGCCCCTTTTGCATGTAAATGGACATTATAATACCTGACTTTCCAATATCAAATATTTTTCAGAAAAATTGCAGTACACATGTCTTTTTAAAGATCTTAACGAGAACTTGAATTCATCCTATTCCAACTAAATTTTCCTGGCATATCAGCTAAAGTGAATAATCATATAAACCTAACTAAACATTCTTTCAATTATACGCTTATTGCAATGACACAAGAGAATATAACCCATTCACATTTCAATCTCGAAACACTCTAACTGGTGGTAGCAAGTTCACATGCACTTTTACTCATGTATATAACCTCTTTAACCACATTTATTTCTTGTTACCTTCAGAACACTAATATGTCCTCATGTTCACTTTTGTTTGTGTCTCATTCTTTTTATTGCCTCTAGATGTTTCGATAAATACAGTCACTGTTAAAGTTCTGTTTACAAATAAAGAAATTTCTGCCATATAAAGTTCTAATTGCACTCAAAAAAGAAAATTTGGTATTCCTAAATGTATTTTACTTTGTTGTTAGAAAGTTAATTTAGTGACCCTACATTAGCAAGCTGCATACCACAAATTACTTACTAATATTACAGACTCTTTCTGACTGAATCACCTGCATGCACTATGTTTTTTTTTAAAGAAATTTTCTATGTAATTTTTTTATGAGCATGCTCTGACAGATTAGAGAATGCTGTTGGAACAAATCTATATCTATAAAACAGACATGATGAATGCTGCTCCTGAAAGAAACACAACGGTGATTGGCGGATTCTTGATACTGCCAATTCACACAGCCATTATGGCATGGCGCACATTACAGTTAAGCCACAACAAGTGTTAACTAAACAGCAAGTGAAACTAGTAAAGTCAATTGATAAAAGCGATCTGCAATCTTGATATGTCATGCACTCAGATAGAATACTGATAGGGGGAATTTTTGTTGCCATTACCACCAACAGGCCTAAATTAGTTACTTTTTAGATACTTTTGTTACCAAGGGGCAATTTTTTTACTTTTACGGTACTTTCATTACGGTAGCAAATTTGAATAGTTTGAATAGAGGTAATAAAAAGCTTCCGAAATCTATAACATTAAAAATGAAGCCCTTTGAAAACTAAATGTATAACATACAGCATGAAAGAATGTGTACCATTTGCTGGAGAATGAATCAAAATATTATGAGGTATTTTAATGCATAAAAGAAATATTTCACGTCTTTCTCTAATTTTCATTAGCATTCCCCCTTAATCCAAATCTTAACCTCCTAAATGATGACATGCCTGGAAAAATTGGTTAATTCACATAGTTTTGTAATAAAGAAACATAGGGGTGTTTGAATGAGGCTCAAAAGTATCTCATAGAACACAAGCATACTATTTTAACCAAATATCATCAATGAAAGAAAGCTGAACATAAAAAAGAGGTACAATCAACACTTGATGGCAGCACTTAACTCTAAAAATTTTATTTCAAGGGATAATCTGCTTTTCTGCACATGTCTTTTTGTTCAGTCTAGCAAATAGCAAAGGAATTTCATTTCTCACTACATATTTTCCCATTTCTGCAGTTTGCAATTCTCTGTGATTCAGATTTTACATTCATCCAATTTTTAACTATAATGAAACTCTCCTACTTTTGCACTGATATATTAGTGGTTTATTAAATGGTATTTCTTACAATTAAACAGTCTGCTTACTTTGCCTATTTGATCCTCCATATTGTCAACCTCTGATTTTTTGGCCAAACGCTCAGATTTTAAAACATCAAGTCTGCGCATATCACGCTCAATATCAGCCATTTGTTTCTGCTCACTCTGCTTTGCAGCTTCTAGTTCATCCTCATCATCTTGCACTGCACGTTCCCAACGCAGCACATTATCTACAACATAGGAAGTTAAATTAATTAAATTTCACCACATGCCTAAGTCTATAACTACAGAAATACAAAACTTTCCACATATAAAAGTCAAGTTCTTCTGACAGCAGCCACCTTTTATGCTGTATGTAATTTTTTAAAAGCAATATTATAGTTAGACCTGCTATATACATATAAATAAACATTACAGCAGATTCAAAGTAATTAAAAATGGAAACAATATGACACTGTATTATTCAGTCATTGATATTTTAGGTACTAATAAAGAAAACATAAAACAACACAACGGTTCCTACAAAATCAAATCAGAGAGAGAGAGAGAGAGAGGAAGGGAGAGAGAGAGAGAGGAAGGGAGAGAGAGGAAGGGAGGGAGGGAGAGAGGAAGGGAGGGAGAGAGGAAGGGAGGGAGAGAGAGGGAGAGAGGAAGGGAGGGAGAGAGAGGGAGGGAGGTAGGGAGAGAGGGGGAGAGAGATATGTGAATAAGAAATGCTAATTTTTTTTAATAAACATACAATCTCTTGATTACATATCATTAAATTCATGCAGCAAATATAAAAGATAACTTCATTCATATTCCACTCACACTACAAATAAGTCTTAGAATCATTTCAAATGCTTCAGATAACTACAGATAAACACACTGCATAGCTGAATCATGTGGTTTATTGTGTTGCAGGATACAAATTTTGCTTATACTGCAGAATCACTAAATGCAGCAGATACTGTACATGAAGTTCTGCTATTGTCTTGATACTGAATCATGGAACTTGTGGATCAGTCTGCATGTTCACATGAAAGGTGAGCGTACTCAATGACATACTCTTATCATTTTCATACAAGGAACCCTATGAGTAGCTGGAATAGGCGAAAGATGTTGAAACCTTTTCTTCTAGCTATTTTTTCACTTCAATTCTGCTGAACACTAATATGTTTGGTTTTATTACACACAGACGAATGCACTCTTCTGCATTTTGAAATCTAGTTCCAGTTTTAATAGCCATCCACACCATTCTTTTTTACTTGCCCTCCAATTGCATCCACAGCTCCCTTCCCATTATAAGATTCAAAGCAATTCCACTCCATTTTAATTCCAAATATGCTGGAAAGCATTGCTACATTCCTTAAAGTGCACTTCTGTTTAGAATGGCCTACAGCTCCATCAGGAAAAGTTTGGATTACTTTGAGGTACAACAGAAGCTCCAATAGTTAAGGAAATGCACTTCTTAGGCAAATATCAACGGCATATTTATCATCTGCAAGGTAATCAGAGACCAGAGCAAAAGGCTTCTTCTGAATCTCTCCTCCGCACTTTTCTGAACAGCAACAACAGTGAAAATGGAAATCTGTGTGTTGTTCCAATGGGCAGCCTGAATCTCATTTTGTTGCTTGCATGTGTAGTTTTCAGAGAAGTCCATCTGTAACAATACTTCATAAATTGGGATAGTTTCTCGAATACACTTTAAGAGCTCTGCTTCCTGTCTTTTAACTTAAATGTGATTTACAAAGTTTGCCAACTTCTTGCTCAGTTCTTCAATGCAGTCAATAACAGATCTCTCTTATTCTTCACTCTTGAGCTCTTCCATTCCGCATTGTCCATTTATTCCAGTGACATAGCAAATTAGCCTGCTCACCTGTAATGTCTATTTTTGCTCAGAAGTGGACCTTTTCACAGCCTGACTGCATGCATTTCTCTTCATTCTGGTCACAATTGGGTTATAAACTCACTAAATTCAGTTTTAACAGATACCTGTTTCCTGTGCAATGCAGCCAAAAGAAACTTACATTTTCATGCGCAATGCATGCACATACATTGTGTGGAATCTCAGCTTGGAGATAACATTAACAGCATGTAATTCTGCAAACTTAGAAAAACTATCACATAATCATGTTTTCACTATTCTGTACACATAATGCATATACCTATTTTAGTGTAACCACCAAATATCTGATCTAGATCTCTTTGACTTCTCTAACATGATTCTTGCGAATGCATCTCCCCTGGAGCCTGATATGTTGAATCATCCTCACAGAAATTCAGGGTTGCAGCCGTAAAGTCTTCTGAAAGTCTATGTTTTATACTATTTTCCCTGGCTTGCCAACAGTTAATCCTTTTCTTGTTACTAGATTGGCTATCAGTTGTAACCTCTTCCATGGAGACTTGGGAAGTGCTACCACAATACATTTTCTGCCCAGATATAACTGCTGTTGCATGTGCTGTAATAATGGCAACATTCTGCTTTCCATGCATCTTGTCCCTGATTTGCTGCATCTGTTTGTACATTCTGTTCTTTGCCTTAATCAGTTCTCTTCCTCTTTTAGTCTTGCAGACTTTACACCTTTTTTCTCTCTTTGTAGCATTTTCTTTATTTTTATGTTTTCCATAGCGACCTTGTTCACATTCCTTGTGAATGCGATGCAGCATACATCATCAAACAGGACACACTATTGCCACACGCATTACTGAACAGTGTATTGATAAAGGCGAATATCAACAAGACCAAGATAGTGGCAATGTGTTCGAGTTACTAGGAAAAAAGGGTAAAAGAAGCCTTAGCCATCTCATCTGAAAAAATGATCTTAACTGTGATTCAGACCTACAACTAAGCTTGTCATGCCACCGATGATAAAAAGCCTTAACACCTAGTTGTCAACCGGTTCTCTTCCAAGATTTTAGAAACATTTTTCAGTTTTTCTAAAAGGTCCGTGCCTGAATTAAAAAACATATTGTGTGTTATAAAAAGTTTTCAACCAAATTTGTGTTCAAATTCAAAATGTCAGGTGTACAAAATGCTAGTGTTTCCTAGCAAGTCTGTTCGCACACCTCAGTCACATTAAATACAAGTTGCTTCAAGGCAAACCATGTAAACCAATGAGATTTAAATTTCACTGACACTATAAATATGGAGATCTGGACTTCTATTTCTATCAGTTTATCTTGAAGATGAAAATGAACACCTTCGAAATGTCAATTTCAAACCATCTACTTACCTGACTAGAAGCCTGAGAAAATGTAGAGTTAGGTGTCAGTAAATCAGCCAGTTCGGTCGAACTTATTTACAATCTCCACAACGGGAAAGTAAAACTATATATGGCACAAAATAAATGGTAGAGTATCAGCAAATGAATTTACAACTTGCATAATTCACTACATTGAAAACTTATCACAGTTCAAAAAGATATTATTGTAGCACTACTTGGTCAACTTTTCTAATTCACATCACTCGGCTCTGGTGTTATGCTATTGGCGGCCAACAACAACAGAGCCGAGTGATGTGAATTAGGAAAGTCGACCAAGTATTACAACAATGAACTGGACATGACTTTTAGAAAATCTTGTAATAATCATTTAAGGTAATATTAACTTCAAATGCATGCAATTACCAAAACAATGACACAGTGTTACCAAGTGAATTGGGTTATATTTTTAGACAAAGGAATATCAAAGTTGAGCTACCATTCTGGAGAAAGGTCACACTATGATGGAATGTGACAGCATTCATTCTAGTCTAGAGCATTATGTCATACCACCCATCAATTCTTCAATAGACAATGTCGCTCAAATGCGGCAAGCAAGACCAAAAAATTCCTACCAAATTAAGAATCTTCACTTCACTTTTTTCAAAAACTGTGAAGACCAAAAGTATAATTTACTGTTAAGACCATGGGGATAAATCTATATGTTAGATTCACACGATTTTCTCTACCCACTATTGTTTTATTTTTATATAGTTTCCAAAAATTGTATTATGAAACAGTATTATATTTTTCTATCTACTTCATGTTAACTGAGATAAATCCAGAAATAGTTTCACTACACTTTTTCTAGGTACAGGCATGGTCAAATTATGTAAACCTGGTAAACTACAACATACTTTTCTAATTAGTATATTTTAAAATGAAACACACTCATCGTTGCCACATTTAGGTGTTTAAACATTTAATCTTTAACAGCGTTGAATAATGTGAATGCAGTAGCAACAATAAAATAGTTTTTTATTGAAGGACATGTTATAATTTTCCAATTGTAATACAACTTTTATAAATGTTTGCCTAATTTTTTCATAAGAACTTTAATGGCCAGTCAACAGTTACCACTAATGTAACTACACTATTATATCAAGAAATTCCTAAAAATCAACATTTCTGCAAACACTGCTGTCAGTAAATGTTTAGCAAAAGTATAGTGCAGCTTAGTAACTTTATAAAATATTTATCCAAAACCAAACCAAAAAATTAAAAGTTCTTATTAGCCTACAAGCAATGTGCACTAACACTAAGAGTTAACATTTTATTATATTTAGTAATGCTTTGGCTATAATAATTAACAATTTATGTCCATTAAAACATATTTTCAAGAATTGGGTGAATCAGAATATTTTCTAATAATTTGACGATGCCTGCACAAGACAAAACTTAATCAACAGTTCAGTCAAAAAACAACTGAATAGCTTCAGCACTTTAAAATGATGACAAAATATTGAAAATTTGAAACCAATAATAATAATGTATATCCCAGTAAAGGCTCATGTCATGAAAAATTCTTTTGAAATAAATAATGTTTACAGAGTTCTCATTTTTTGTGTAGCACATATTTGTCTCTATCTTGTGATTTACCTTTATATAAAATTATTCCCAATTCCTTCCTAATGAAGTGGACTTCATAACCTATTCACAGAAACAGAAAATGAGAGAGAGAGAGAGAGAGAGAGAGAGAGAGAGAGAGACTTTGTTGTAAAAGTGCTATTTCTGGGTTCAGAGGATCTTGAAACATGTTTAACTGGTGAAATAAAACCTCAAATTTTTGGAAGGTATACAACAATTTCTCTTCACTACTATAGGTAGGTAAGAAGTGGTAAACTTGTGGTTACTGCCATTTCTTAGCTTCAATATTTACTGGATGGGGCCATCAAATACAGACTATAACACACCGAAGAATGGGAGATGCTTCGTCCTCAGAGATGACAACATAGTGCTCTGTTTCAAGATCTCAAGCAGCTGTAAGAAAATCAGTTGCCCTATCTGAATCCAGATCATTTGAAAGACTTGAAACCACTGATTGGGAGAGATCATACATTTTATGATAATTTGCCTGCAAATATTCTTTAACTGTTATGGTTCTTAGCATCCCATTTCATATGGAGTGTGCAAGACCAGAAATTTTGCTCTGAAGCCTCTTTATCAGGCTTAAGGCTCTTTTACGTGCCATAAATCTACAACAGGGGACCACCAGCTTTACTGCCCTTCCAGAGGAAGCCATGTTATGGACTTTTACACCTGAAAAAATCTATCGCCCTCCTGCAGGGAAAGTGTATGCATGTACATTAATGTTTAATTGTTTTTTTTTTATGTACTGTGCATTATTTATGCTGTTGCTGTAACTATTTTGAAATAATCCCTTTTGCGGCTATTCACAAACAACAAAATCTCCATGTATAACTGGCAACAGGATGTGTTCAGTTTTAGCATACGCGACAATTCTGGAAATATTTTAGCATGTAATAAATTGTAAGAGATGATTGGAAGTCAGATCTTAGTATTATATAAATCATTAAGTACATTTATTAAGAATGGAGCAGCCTTTTGTCTTCCTGTTAAATGTTGCTTTTTACACACAGAAGCTTTCTTCCCAACAGCAACAATTTTTAATCATGAGCCGATGACAGAAGGAAGGAAAGAAAGAACACATTTTCAAACATATTTTATAGATGGTGCAACCAAGTTTATTCACTTTGGGAGAATGTAATGAATATTTCAGAAAAGGCTAATATTGTAACAAATGGTAACACCAGTTACTGCGACACACACTTTACTACACTAGGCACACCACATAGCACAATCGTTACACTTCACTTTTGGGACATACTTGTAATACAACACCACTGATCTGTTGAATCAAGTCATAACTGAATTGCTGAACTACAATGGCACTGTCCACTTTTCCCTTCATAACTTCTTAGCTAACTGAGCTTAACACAACTTCACGGGCATGAGCAGCTCCTTATGTAGGTCATGCATACAAAGCTGAACTTTCTAGAGGCAGAATCTATTGGAAGGGCTAAAAGGATCCTCTGGAGCAGGGAAGTGGCACCGATGGCTATTGTTCCATACACAGATTGTTCTAGAGGGGGACTGACCATAGCCTAACCTGCGGCAGGTAGATAAGTCAGCAGGTGCTTGCACTGCCAATCCGTAGGTAACTTAGCGTATACAGTCACAATATTATGAAAAGTAAAAGTTATTTGACTTCATACTGATACTATAAAGACAGAAGAAAGAGAGAGAAAGAAAGAGAGAGAGAGAGAGAGAGAGAGAGAAAGAGAGAGAGAGTGTGTGTGTGTGTGCATGTGCGTGTGTGTGTGTGGTTTTTTTTTTTTAATCTTAAAAACACTCAAGTGATTTTGATAATTCTTTCATCATTCTTCCAGATGCTCACAGGCTATGTTTCCAAAAATTTAAAAAACTGCAGAGTTAGGGGTTTCTTTTTCATATTTATGTTGTCAAATTTCAATCCCATCTCATTGTAATATGGATATCCGAGGCATTTTATTGCAAATATGGCAGTATCTTTTGCAGTTTACAAGTTATACAAAATTAATTGAGAATGAAGAGGAGTTCATTGGCTATTCCCAGAAAATTCACGATATACATTTTATTTGTCATGCAAATATCTTAAATACATGGTATTTTAATCAAACACTTTAGAGCCATTTTTGAGAAAATCAAAAATAACTATAAATATTTATGTGTAAACAGTAGTTTTGGGCGAGTCACAGATTTTCTTGAAGATCTTGTGTCACATCCTTGGAAGACACTAAATTTAAAAACCAAGTTTGAAGTTAAAACAACTTTTCATTTTTGAGTCTCTCTCCCTCTTCCTCTCTCTCTCTCTCTCTCTCTCTCTCTCATGTACAACAGACTTCCTCCCCCTTTTTTATTGATCAAGGGGCCCGAAATTTCGGTATTAAATTTTTGTGTGGAATGCAATACTTCCTCTACTATATGTAAGGTAAGTAGTAGAGAAACTAAAAAAAATTCAAGACACACATTCTATCAAACCCATATAGCCAGCATTATAATTAAAAGGTTAAGAGCCATTTTTGAGGGAGGGAAACACAATAGCAAACATTTGTCCATGGAAATATTTGTCCTTATTTAATGGAATTTCTCTCATTCTTGCACTCATGCACCGCACAAACAAATAAAGCAACTACTCAAGTACAGTAGGATCCCGTTAGTCTGACCTCTGATGGTCCGACTACCACTTAGTCCAACCATGCTGCCATCTATCATTGTTTACATCTTGCTCCAATTATATCTGTATTAAGTCAGCCACAATATGAGTGTATTCTGTGGTTAGGGGAACTAAACAGTTACAGAACAAGTGAGTGGGGCATCAGAAGTGCACTGAGGTAAAGAAAGCATCTGCTGAGATGCCGCTTTTGATAACTAATGTGAAGACATTAGCAGGTTATTGCTGTTTTCATTGTGCAACTGTGTATTCCCCATTATTGCCTTGCCTCTTACTCCCCTCACATCCCAAGCCTTGACGATGTTACGCATTGTCAACAAGACCGTGGAGCCCTCCTCCAAATGCACTCATATTGTGGCCGACTCATACCTCTCAGTGGTTAATTTCCTGTGCAGTAAGTCATTCAGTTTTTGAACATCAACAATGTACTATCTGGATTGTTTTGTCATAATACTGCATGCTTACAAACAGTTTGAGGTTGATGTCTTGTGTTTTGAGAAATAGTTTTCAGTGCTGTTTACAATTGCAGGTAGCACAGTGTATTACTTGGGACAGTTAGCAATAACACTGGTTTGGTGGCGCTGTTATCATGTTTACATTCAAGTAACCTGTACTCGCAATACAAACAAGGATAGCTGCTGCAAGTAAACAATGCTAGAGACATATGCCCTGAGTGGTACATGATGTTGATATGGCAACAACAACATGTAAACAGTTAAACTGTCTTTGGCAGAAATTAAAAAGTGCTTAAGAGATTAGATAGAGGTGAGTCTTTACAAAAAGTTGCCTGTGAAGTAGGCATTGGTGTAACAACCATTAAAGACTGGAGAAAAAATAGGAAAGTTTTAGAAATTCATACAGTGACAGTTGATGATGGAAAAGAATTAAAAATTCCCTGAGTATCACATGCAGATGCAAGCAGGCATTCAATTCAGTAATTGAAGAAAACTCTTTTTCTACAGCAAAGGATATATTGCAGGTATGAAAATGGAGGAACATTGCAGCAAAACTAAGGTTGTCATCTTGTAAACCAGAGGTGGCAAAAACATTCCCTCTCTGCAACCGTCCATTTGATTTTCACATGCTACTGAGTGATACAGTGTGTGTTGTATATTTGGCGACTTGCGGAAGGAAGTCGTTTTTGCCATCCTTGTTGTAAACAAATGGACATTACAGCTTTTTTACTTTTTTCATTGTTTATAAGTTCTTACAGTATGAGTGAAGGTGCTAAAGGTATTGAGTATTGAAATTTTATAGGATGTTTACATCATCTTCTTCAATGAATTACCCTCCTCTTTGTAGAACTTACACCTCCAAGGACTTACAAGCCAATGCCTTGGGTGAGTAGCCTGTAGAGGAGCAAGCAAACTTTTGGATCAAAGCACAGCCAGGATGGGTGATCAGCCCAATGCCTGATATGGTGGTGAAGAAAAAGGAAATGAAATGTAGTGAGAAAGGGATGATAGGAAAATTCATGGATGAAATTAACCAACTCAGCATTAGCCTAGTGACAGAGGAAAACAGCGAGAAAACCTTCAGTCAGGTTGGACGGCACCAGGGATTTGAACCCAGGATCTTCCAAATACAAGTTACACACATTACTGCAGTTCTACCTCCCTTGGTGTGTTTACTTTATAAAACGTAATATTGTCAACAATATTTTCAATTGTGTAAAACATTTACATAAAAACATGATACAAAGACAATAAGTGTTCCTCTGATAATCCAACCTTTTCTGTGTTTCAAATATGCTCTCTGTCCTGCTGGGGTCTGACTATCAGGGTTCCACTGTAGCTGATGATGTAATGCTTTAAAACAATCATGCACTAGTGTCTGATATATTTTACATTTGTAATACTCTACAAAGTAAATTATTTTGGAATTCCTCTTAATGTAGAAATAAACTAATATTTATTTAAAGGTGAGTCGGAATTGTTACACTAACATCACTTAAGTTTAGTGATGTTAGTGTAACAATTCCGACTCACCTTTAAATAAATTCAATACACATCGCTGTTTCTAGCTTCTTTTCATTACAATATCAACGTAAACTAATATTTATTCATTTAGTTCCTACTTCTGAAGAAAGCAGCTCAGAAGTTTCCTTGAGCTCTAAAACTAACTTTTTACATAGTGGTGTAAAATTCCTCAAAAATATACGTAGAGAATAACATGAAAGAGGCTGAACTTACTAGAAGTATCTCTTGTTTTTTCAAATTCTAGCTGATTAAGAATGCGATTCCTTTGGTTTTCGAACTCCATCCTTTTTTTCATTCTTTCTTGTTGTGTTCTGTAAAGGTATGTAAATCAACAATTACAAACAGACCTTAAAGTTAAAAAAGTGACATTTTATCTTGAATGACCTTTAATGTTTAATGATTTAAAGTGAATGTAGGCCTAAAATTTGATTAAAAGAAATGAGGCTTCTGTATGCCAATGTAACAGAATGCATGTAAACAGTTACCTTAATTCTCTTTCTTCATATTGTCTGATATTAGCTACTCCAATCTGATCACAGAAGTTTGCAAATACTTTATCTTCTACATTATTCATGTTCTCTTTAATTCGTTGTATCTCATTTCCTCTATCAAACATTGTCTTCTCAATTTCTGCAATAGTAGGCTGAAATGGAAAACATTGGAATTACTGGTTAAAAATAGAAGTTCTTGTCAGTGTTTTGTCAAAATGGTTAGCAAATTTCAATTGCTCTTTACAATTGTGCCAATATTTTCTCATTTGAGCTTTAATACCACGGTCTTTTACAGAAATGCAGAACATGATGCTCCAAAATGAAGCACTTTGTAGTATAAGATAGTTTGGCAAAAATACAACAAATGTGTTACAATTCTGCACACATAATAATGGATTTTACAAATCTGAAGAACACTTGTATCAAATAATGAGATTCGAATTGTTTGATTTAGGTTTCTATTTGTTTAAAAGGTGCGGCACTCACTTATCATTACAACAAGCTCAACAGGATTAGAACAATGCTATTTTGGACTTGGGTCTAACAAACTGAAATAAAAAATGCTTTCAAGATATAAATCACTTGGTCTTGCATGGATAAATAATTAGACTTTTTATAAAATTAAAATAGATAAACATTTTTCAACTATGTCACTGGTAGGCATTATTGTAGTAAACATAAAACAATTTTTAAAGGAAAATTTAAAGTAATAAAATCAAAGACTAAAATTTAACAAAGGTTAAAGTCTAAATTTTCTTTACATCAGGAAAGTAAATTATATATTCAATAGTAAAAATCAATTAAACTTGAGATTTGAATATGTTCTTTCTTGATTGCATATCAGCAAAGAAATCAACGACTTTATGAAACATTAATCAGTTGCATTCTTTCATTTTCAACTGACAAAAGAGAGCAACCATTTGGGCATTCTTGAGTTATAGAACTTCTAAGGTAGTTTTTGATCAAATTTTAATTTACAAAATGATCTTTCACCTTTGACCAATAGAATGGGAACTTATAAGCACTTATCCTAGCCAGCAGTATACAGGATAGGCAGAAGTCGATGTTCAATCAATGTTGTAATGTTTTTAATCTTAGATCTGAAGGAACTTCTAACTGATGATGTTTGTGGCCTAAACTATTTTTGTGTAAATACTGACTTCAGGGGCCCTGATGCAGTGCACCAGTCTAGATAACGCCCTTGTACTGTGCTTCTATGGAGAACAATGGAGATATAAAGAGTACAGCTTGCGTGTCAACTATTTTGTCTCCCCTGTCCACCATGAGGATCTAACAGCAAGGATTATCAAAATGTTACTCCAGCTATCTATTTTTTGTTGGAAGTTAACTCTTAAATAATTATGTTCATACTCATGCTTAATACATTAGTTACAATTATTTGCATTGTATTTTACATGATGCCTACTCTGGCATAGCTGCAGCCCCTCCTTTCCATGACCAACATCTCAGGATGTACCTGGTTATGGACAAGTTTTCAAAGTATTTACTCAATATTTGTTATTATGTTCATAATTTTAAAATCTTATCACCTCATACCCCTGTGTTGCACAGCATACAGTCAATTACACTCTGGCCGGCTATATTTACAAATGTGAACTCTCGCCACTGATTCTCTATTATTAAATTATTCTGTTTGCAAAATTCAATCTGTTTTCTACCTTCTGTATTTATTACTTCATTACTTATATCTTTACTTTTCCTTTCCTTTTCATCATTCTTTTTCCCAAGTACATCCGTTTTCTACATTTAAACCTCTTGTATATTCCCCCACTCTGGCACTGAAATCACCTACTACAATAAACTTTATATTAGGATTTTTCCTTCTTAATTCTTTGAAACTACCGTTCAATTTTTGTATATAAATTGTCGTTATGAAAACTCTGATGTTTTTGGTGAGTTATAAACTATACCTGACTCTATGCAAACTTTCACCCCTTTTGTAATGTAATGTAATTTATTTGCATCCAGTTATCAACTCTACATCGATTTTGGACAAGTCAATCTTATTTCTAAATTATTTACAATTACAGATTTCTACAATTTATACATTCATAGCGCATTTAAATCATACAGAATCTTATTTATTAGATATTGTTTTAATTTATGTTTAAATTGTATTTTTGATTTGCAACAGTTTTTAATTGTGATGGTGATTATTAAAAAACTTTATTCCTCTTAAGCTGACATCTTTCTCAGTAACACCTCTGTTGAAATTATGCCTGTGGGAATCAGAGTTGCTCCTTGTGTTATATTCATGTAGTTGATAATTTCTTGTGAAGTTCTGTTTATAATTATATACAGTATAGTCCTATATACATACAGAGAATAAATGTTAAATATTTTATTATTGATAAGTATCTCCCTGCATGGGTCTCTTGGTTTTAATTTAAATATAAGTCGGGTGCACTTTTTTTGAAGAATAAATATTTTATCCATGTGTGTTTTTGCAGAACAGCCCCAAATTTCTATTCCATACACTAAGTGTGAATAAATACAACCAAAATAAATGAGTTTCAAAATATGCATATCCCCATACATCTGAAAATATCTTAATAGAAAAATTTATTTGCTGATGGCACTGTAGATACAGTTAATGTGTTCTACCCATTTCAGTTGATTATCCACAACTATGCCTAAAAATTTGTGTGATTTTACTTCCTCTATAGTATTACCCTGGATTTGCAAGCTCATATTAGAAATATTTTTGTTTATGGTATTGAATTGCATCATTTTTGTTTTTCCCATATTGCATTTAAGATTGAGGGCATCAAAATATTTTTAATATCAAGGAGGCAGAATTGCTCAATCTGTCTATGTTTTCACTCCAGCAGACGGCAGTTGTATCATCAGCATAGGTAACAATGGATGTATTTAATGGTTGGGTGATATCATTAACATATATGATGAACAATAAGGAGCCTAATACTGTCCCTTGAGGCACTCCATATTTAACTGTTTCTATTTCTGACCGTATTTTGTTAATAAATTTACCTTTATTATGGTTGATTTCCGTTAACTGTTTTCTCCCTATGAGATATCTACCAATTAATTTATTTGGCAAACCCCTTATCATATTTATCTTTAGCCCATTACTTGGCCTTCTTCTATATTCAACACTTCACACGCATTCATTCCACTGCTCTTGTTAATAAACACTCCAATGCCATCGGACACCCTCCCTCTTTTACCATCACCACCTATATAATCATATCCTAATACATCTATATTCTCACTTTCGTTCAACCATGTTTCCATCATTGCAATCCTGTCCCCTAGCATTAGCACTTCAAATACTTCACCATTTAGCACTTTCGACCATAATCCTTCTACATGAAATACCACCACCTTAAAATCCAATCCCTAAAATCACTTCTTCCTCCTGTGCATTTCTTCAACTTTGCTCTGTACCTGTTTCTCCTATCATGCATCGCTGCATCCTCTTTCTCCTCCTCCAATTCCAAAATGCTTCCTTCTGGGGTTGATGCCACTTTGAGTCTGCTCCCGCCAGAATGATTCTCCTTCTCAGCTGCTACCAAGGTCATTGCCTCTTGCTTTTCACTTTCGCTTGGTGTGATGTATCTTCTTGGTGGTGTCACGCCAGTTGCTACTTCCCCTCCAATCTCTTCATGCATGTGTCCGGCTAGTGTTTTTGTGGTTACGTCTGTCTCCATTGCTTAATTAATTTTCTCTGCTGAATCTGCATTCCTTTTGTTTCGTTCATCTGAAATTTGTAGCTGACCCATCTCCTGTTTCCTCCCATATATCCATAATTCTAGGTCTGTTACAAAAGACTTTCCCTTTTTGTCTGACTTGGTTCATTTTTCTAGTAATAATCTTCTTATCTCTCTCTTCTTTTCCATAGTAGTCCCATTCTACAAAAATTCTTGTTCCTTTCAATTTTCGTTCAAAACTGCCCATTTGATTTTCGCTAGTAATAATCTTATTCTCTCTCCCTCCCTCTCTCTCTCTCTCTTCTTTTCTGTACTCCCATTCAACAAAAATTCTTGTTCCTTTCAATTTCCATTCAAAACTCTCCATTTGATTTTGTTAGCTGCAAATTTTACTACTATAGGTCTGACTTTGTCTCCTTCTTCTAATTCTAAAACGTTATAATTCCCCAACCTACCAATTCTATATCCATGTGCTTTTCTAATATTTCTTCCAGTATTTGCTCTAAACGTTTCTATTTTCCTCTACTCCAAATAACACACTGTTGAGTCCTCTTGTCTCCATTTCCGTTTTCTTTTCCAACTTGTCCAACCTTTCTCTGCTGGTGCATAGTTCTTCATGCACTTCCTTAGTCGTAGTGTCCTTTTATTTCTTCTATCTTTCTGGTAATATTTAATTCTATTTTCTATTTTCTTCAGGTACACTATGTCCTATTCACTATTATTTTTAACACTGCCATTATCTGTATCATATCTGCAGGTCTCGGATTTAATTCTACTTTTCCGATGATCAGTAGTACAGCCAGTATTACCAGCAACCACAAGTACTCCTTTGTCGCTTGTTTCCTTTCTCTTCCTTTTGCGCTTCCCCATTTATATAGCGCCCAATTCTGGCCCGATACACTTCCAAATCTATATCTATTTTTCCAGCCAATCTTCTCCTCATGGGGCACCATATAAACACAACTGCTTGCTACTGCTACTTGTACTAGACCCTAATCTTATATAAACGGTAAACATTAAGTGGTAGACGAAAATGTGTATGTCTAGTGCTCAGGGTTTAATAACAAAACCATTCTTCTCCTTGCTTTCCAATATTTTGAGGTCAAGTCTGGATACAATTTAAGCTGTTCATAGATTAATACATGACCCATATTCATTTGTTCTTCCTTTGCATAACAGACAATTTGGAGATGGTAGAAATCCAATTTTGTGTAGGTGTTTGCTGAGGTAATCATGTCCACTGGCAAGTCTGAAGATGGTGACGGCTGCTTTTCATAGGTTCAGGTATTAATATCAGGCTTTTTAAATTTGTAGTTAATTTGCAGTTATAATCATTATTGATTTTCTTCTTAATGATATGTTTAATTGATTTGAATGGTAATTTTGGTTATTTTATTTTGAAGTTTGGTTTCTTTTGTTGCTAAGATGTCTGTTTTCTCACTGTTACTCAATCCAAAATGTGCAGGAATCCATTGGAAGACTATGCTCTGCTTTAAGTTTTTAATCTGTTTAACCTAACAGTGAATTTCTCTTATTTTTTTCTATTTTTGGATCCTGACCAACAGATATTTAAGAGTAGCGTGGATTGCATCATTTCTTCATCAAAATTTGTAGTGTTTTTTTGTAAAAGGGTACCACCTGCTCCAGCTTCATCAGCATCATTTAAAAGTGAGCCATTAGTATATACATACATACATACAGGAGTGCTAAGCTAGTAGTGGAAGAGGTAGGATGTGCAGTGAGAGAGCTAGAAATTTGAAAGTAAGAGTGACCTAAGTAACTATGGGTGTGGAGCTAGGCATATATCATGCAAGAAATTGGTCTTCATGGAATAAGACGATTAAGAGGTAAGAGGATAGAGGAAAGGGAAGGAAAAACTAACATGGTTGTACTGGGAAGTATAATTTTAATATTGCTGATAATCGGAGTGGAAATGAACCCTGGACCTCAGGAATGGCAGGAAGTACTGGAAAAAATGCTAACCAAAATGGATACTATGGAGCAACAATTAAGCAATAAAATGACTCCAATAGCAGAAGATACAAAAGAGAGAGTTCAACAAATGTCAAGAGAGATAGAATATTTGAAATCAAGAGTGGAAATGGTGGAAGAGAGAAGTAGAAGATTGAACCTGGTCTTTAGGAGTAAAGGAGAGAAGGGGAAAATGGTCTGCGGATGAAGTGGAAATAATACTCAGAGAGAAATTAGAAATGGAATTAAAAGGTTGGGAAATAGTAGAGGCTTTTAGAGTGGAAAGAAGAATTGGAGAGAGAATGATAACTGTGAAATTTGCATCAATGCAACTGATATATAATATACTAAAGAATGCAAAGAAACTAAAAGGGACTAATATATTTATTAACAAAGATCTGACTTATGACCAAAGAGTAAAGAAATACGAGTTAATCCAACAGACGAAAGAAGCA
Organism: Deroplatys truncata; assembly: GCA_030765065.1. Classification (NCBI taxonomy): domain Eukaryota; kingdom Metazoa; phylum Arthropoda; class Insecta; order Mantodea; family Mantidae; genus Deroplatys; species Deroplatys truncata. The sequence continues at coordinate 19,161,634 of CM060982.1, forward strand.
AGAGCCACGGGCAAGACAGCATATATTAAGAACATGAAACTTTGGATAGCAGGAGAGGAAGTGATATATGGCGGCAAAAGTGGTGTAACAGACATAATCGACAGGCAAGGAGATCATTTAAGCAGAACAAGAAGGTTAAAGCAGGAAACAGAATCAATACCACAGCAAAACAGGCACAGAAGTCCAAAGTTTGAGGAAATTATGGCTGAACACGTGGATGTATGCAGAAGCACTCAGCAAAGTGATCAAGGTCATGGAGAGGAACAGCTGGGGCCGATGACGTCACGCAGGAGAATTTCACCGGAGAAGAACTTACCACATGCTGTAAATCAGCTGACCAGAGAGAGACGCAGAGAAAAGCAACAGCTCAAACAGTAATGATGTCAACAAAGGGAAAAGGGGCGGTGACATCAGGAGGAGCCAATGGAGGGACATCACCCAGAAAAATAGTGTCACCGAGAAGAAGGGAAGTAATAGTGGCATGTAATTTGGTGTTGGAGAGAAAGAAGGTACGGCAACTGAGTAGTGGGGAGTGCACAGAAGGTGAAGCAGATAGCATCGTATTATCTGAACATGGCAGTATTTTAGTTTTGGGTAAAAGTAAACTGTCTTCTTCGAGAGAAGGGATACAGTTAAGGAGCAAAAAAAAACACTAGAACCATTTAGATTCAGATTAGACTAGGGAAGAGAAAATATAAGGAGGCCTGGATTCTGGAACTGTGAGGGAGTTAAAAAACAAAATATACATGGAGAGTTTAAATTAGATAATTACGAAACTTTAATACCTTGTGGTAGCTGAAATAGGTAAAAGAATTTTATATAAAACAATTTGAGTACCTAGGGATAAAAGGAGATACGTTAGCAAGAAAGGGGAAGGCACCTGGAGGTATAGCCTTCTTCTTCGTAAAGACGACGTTGAGTAAAGGAGTCAAAGAAACTTGGTCGAATGTAAAAGACGTATAGAAGGTTATAAAATCAATGTATAGTAAATATGTAATAAAACCCAGTATACAACCAGGAGATTGGATGGAATATTTTAATGAATTGTATGGGGAGGATAAGAGCAAAAAAAGAGATAGGAATTTGGGAAATAAGTAATAACTATGTAGATATGTTGGATGATGAAATAAGAAGTGATATTTAAATGCCAAGGGTCGGAAGTTTGGAGAAAACAGTATGTTAATAAGAAATAGATCAAGATAGATAGAAATATAGTGGTAGTGGAAATGTTTTAAAAAGACAGTAAGAACATTGGACAATTCTTCTATAAAGTGAAAAATAAATGGGTATTGACAGTAAATCTAATATAATCAATTTTGCATGCAGAAAGGATGTCTACTGAAATAAGGTGGCCAAGGCCAAATTTCATTTATTGTAATACTTAGCACTAAATAAATAAATAAATAAATAAATAAATAAATAAATAATAAATATACATATATAAACAGAAATTTTTGTTTTTCTTAAAGAATTTTTATTTAATCATCAACATCAACTTTGTCTCCTTTAAAGTATTCCCCTCAGATATAATACACTTGTGCCAGCGCTTTTTCCAATCTTGGAAGCACTTCTGGAACTTTTTGTTATGGTGTTCAGCTCCTTCAGCGATTCTGGTTTTATCTCATCAATGGTGGCAAAATGTTGTCCTTTCATGGTTCTCTTCAGCCTCGGGAATAGAAAGGAGTTTTAGGGGCCATGTCTGGCAAATATGGTGGCTGAGGCAGCATAACAGTTTTGTCTTTTGGCAAAAAGTCATGAACAAGCATGATACGGTAATTTGTATCACAAATTACTTAAAGGTAAATAATGATTGTAATATAAATATGTATTTTTATGTGACATTGATTTCAAAGGTTTATTAATTGTAATTATTATTGGTAAATAATAATATACGGCTTTACTGAAACTGTCAACAATAACGCAATAATGCAGTAAGGGGGTGAGTTGTTTATCATTACCGGGAACCAGGAAGTTACGTAATGTTTCGCGCGTTTTTTCCGTTTAGAAGCTTCTAGAATGTTTCCTAAAGAATATGTATTAGTGATTTTCATTGGATAATAGACGCTAATGTTGGCGCGTTTTATTAGCCAATAGCAGTTCATTTATAATCTTTAGGCGTATCTTGAGGCAGGCCTATAAATAAGCCAGGTTCGAGGTAGAGTGTCCCCCAGTTTAACAGAATTCTCAACACACTACACGTCGGTTCTTCAGTTCATCAAAATTTCGTGTACACTACACATCGTCAGTCAGTCCTTCATTTCGTCAAGTTACGCGCAGCAGAATTACAAGAATTCTTATAAAGTATTATACAGTTAAAAAAAATGCACAAAGTTGAAGTACTCGAGTTAAAAGTGATAAGTAAGAAGTTATTACAAACAGTTTCAGTTTGGCGAGTATCCAGATTCAATATGTAAAAAGTGTTAGTGAACGTGTTTGGCAATAAAAATTATAAAACCAATTTCTTCATCAGTATCATTTCTGGATAAAAGATTCCTTTCCGATTCACACCCTGCAAGAGTTAAATGTCGACCTAAATAGCTAGCCGGAGAACATTTAAAGTGAATTATTTCAAAACTGATGCAAATTGCCACGCCAGACGGAGCTACGAACCAAACCAACGAATGACGTCACAAGATGGCAACGCGTGAAGTAAAAACACATATTTGCTCTAGCAAATTGGCTTCCAAACGCGGAGCTACAATTAATGTTAAATAATTACAACATTAATACCGCATCATAATTGGCGCCCAGGACGTGGGGCGAAGTGACCAGGAAAGGAAAACGATGACCAGGAATGAATCAACATAACCAGGAAGGGACGAAAGCAGCAGTAAAATGATCTACAAGACGCAGATTCCAGAAACAACAAAAGGAACGACAGACTATACGGATGATTGGACATCGTAATTCCGAGATTACGAGGCAACAAGGAATTCAACGCAAAAACATCGAAACGACGTAGATTCATCACAACACAACGCAGAAGCGACATACAAATCTAGGAGAATGGGGCAGAACGCTGGACATTAAAGTAACAGCAACGGACAGCATTAGTAAGGTTAGAGTATCTTAATTTTTTTTTTAAAAAAAAAAAAAAAAAAAAAAGGTAAATAAATGTTAATGAGGAGTGGTAGGATAATAAAAACAATGGCTGCTAGTAATACAGAAGAAATAATTATGGAGGGAGATAGTGTAACAGTTAGCTGTGATCCAATACAAATTACAGGAAATAGCCCAGACTTTTTAGGATTTGAGGATGAAAATGTTAGTGCAGAAAGTCAGAATAGAATAGCAGGAAATGTTAATCTTGATAATAGTATGATTATGGAAATGCTAAAAAAATTAGAACAAAAACTGGATCAGAATAAGAAAGAATTAAGGGAAGATCTTAGTAAGAGTATTACAGATCAATTGAGGGAAGATATGCAAAAGAATAATGAGAAATTAGAAAGGAAAATAGATCAAAATAGGGAAGATATTAGTAAGAGTATTACAGATCAATTAAGGGAAGATATGCAAAAGAATAATAGGGAATTGAGGGAAGATATTCGTAGGAGCTTTGAACAAAACAGAAAAGATATTGGTAGGAGTAATGAGGTATTAGAGCAAAAAGTAGATCAAAGCAGTGAAGAAATTGAAAAGAAAGTTACGAAGCTAGATAGTAGTATGCCAAAAATGAAAGATGAAAATGAGGAAGTAATAGTAAGTGAGATAGGAGAAATTTCAAAGAAAATGTCAGATATGAGCAGGGAAATAGGTAACAAAGAAAGTGAGGTTAATACTAAAAGTGAGGTTAATGTAGAATGCACAGAGTTAGGAAATCAAATGAGTAGTATTTCAAGTGAGTTAAGAGAGATAAAAGAGGTTAGGAACGTAGATGTAAATCAGGCGCAAGTTAATTTCAGAGGGGAAATATCAGAAATACAGAATGAAACAGTAACGCAAAGAAATAAATTGTACCAAGATGTTCAAAATGAAAACTCCAGTCCAGTACAGTTCATTGCAGAATTATCAGAGTACTTTCAAATTAATGAGATAGTAAAAGAATTGAAAATGACAGTTGTTAAAAGATGTGTTGTTCGAGAAACTGTAGATTGTTTTCAAATGTTATCAGGGAACGAAATGTCATATGAATACAAGAGGTTATTCATGAACAAAAATTTGAAGGTTAGGTTACGGCTACGAGTAATGTTTAGCCACACACAATTTGATCCAGGAGGGTAAATAGCAATGAGATGTAAAGTAAATGCTGGATAGTTAAAGATGACTTGCATAGAAATGTATTGGAACGTAAGAGGGTTAATTATTTATATGTCATTTGAAAAGAGAAATAAATTATATATAAAAAAAAAAAAATAAATAAATTTTTAGTAACTGTAACAACATTTGAAAATTAAGAATGCAAAGATTGAAATATGATATTAAAGTAAAAGTACGTAAATACAATTCCAAGAACATTGTTAAAATAAGTACATAATAACAAAAAAAATGGTAAAAATAATTCAAAACAAATATTTATGTAGCAAACAGAAAATGTGAAACAGTACTTAGATTTAAGAGATTTAAATATTTGTGTAGAGGGTGAATATTTTTGGTAAATATGTGTAATAATTACAAAAATCTTAAATGTATAAATTTTTGTCAACAATGTAAGAGAGTAAACAATTTTGAAACAGTGATTAAATAATTTAGGGTAAAGTATTTGCTATAAAAAAAAAAAAAAAAAATTTGTGATGTCAGATTAATATCTAAATTAATTAAACCAAAGCCAGTAAGTAGTGGCGAGATAATAAAGAAAACATATGTCGTGTGTTAAATGCGTGTGAAGTGTCAAGTGAAAGTGATAACGTGTGTTCCAAGATTTAGGAGACTAAAAACACAATTTTAAAATTTCTAAACAAGTTATAAATATTTATAATTATGTTTCTAGTGGGGCATATGATACGGTAATTTGTATCACAAATTACTTAAAGGCAAATAATGATTGTAATATAAATATGTATTTTTATGTGACATTGATTTCAGAGGTTTATTAATTGTAAGTATTATTGGTAAATAATAATATACGGCTTTACTGAAACTGTCAACAATAACGCAATAATGCAGTAAGGGGGTGAGTTGTTTATCATTACCGGGAACCAGGAAGTTACGTAATGTTTCGCGCGTTTTTTCCGTTTAGAAGCTTCTAGAATGTTTCCTAAAGAATATGTATTAGTGATTTTCATTGGATAATAAAATAGACGCTAATGTTGGCGCGTTTTATTAGCCAATAGCAGTTCATTTATAATCTTTAGGCGTATCTTGAGGCAGGCCTATAAATAAGCCAGGTTCGAGGTAGAGTGTCCCCCAGTTTAACAGAATTCTCAACACACTACACGTCGGTTCTTCAGTTCATCAAAATTTCGTGTACACTACACATCGTCAGTCAGTCCTTCATTTCGTCAAGTTACGCGCAGCAGAATTACAAGAATTCTTATAAAGTATTATACAGTTAAAAAAAATGCACAAAGTTGAAGTACTCGAGTTAAAAGTGATAAGTAAGAAGTTATTACAAACAGTTTCAGTTTGGCGAGTATCCAGATTCAATATGTAAAAAGTGTTAGTGAACGTGTTTGGCAATAAAAATTATAAAACCAATTTCTTCATCAGTATCATTTCTGGATAAAAGATTCCTTTCCGATTCACACCCTGCAAGAGTTAAATGTCGACCTAAATAGCTAGCCGGAGAACATTTAAAGTGAATTATTTCAAAACTGATGCAAATTGCCACGCCAGACGGAGCTACGAACCAAACCAACGAATGACGTCACAAGATGGCAACGCGTGAAGTAAAAACACGTATTTGCTCTAGCAAATTGGCTTCCAAACGCGGAGCTACAATTAATGTTAAATAATTACAACATTAATACCGCATCAAGCATTGTGGTGTGAACGGGTGCATTATCATGATGCAATTTTCACAAGTGGTTTTGCCACAATTCTGTTCGTTTTCTTCGGATTGCTTCATGCAAATGGTGCATAACTTCCAGGCAGTATTCCTTATTGACCGTACAACCATAAGGCAGGAACTCCTGATGCACTATCCCATTTTAATAGAAGGAAACAGTGAGAAGAACCTTCATATGTGACCAAAATTGTCAAATTTTTTTTCATCTTGGCTCTTCAGGCAGTTTCCATTGGGACGATTGGGCCTTTGTTTCGACGTCACACCCATGTTTTGTCACCTGCTATAACGTCTTTAGAAGTTCTGGATCGTTTTCGACTTCATTCAGCAATTCCTGAGTAATGCCTACATGACGTCGTTTTTGGTTAAAATTCAACAATTTCAGAACAAACTTGCTGCTACACGTTTCATGCCCAAAACATCCGAAAAAATTGCTTGGCAAGAGCCATAGAATATGCCGACACCATCAACAACCTCTCTGATGGTGATTCGGCATTTTTTCAGAACCATTTTCTTTACTTCTTCCACATTGTCGTCAGTAATTGATGTGCTAGGGCATCCAGCGCGGTCATCATCTTCAATGTCTTCTCGATCCTGCTTGAAACGTTTATACCACTCTTAAACTCTTGTTTTATTCATAGTAGATTCGCCAAAAGCCAGAGTCAACATTTCAAATGCGGTGCTGCACTTTATTCCATTTTCAAGCAAAATTTAATGCAAATTCTTTGATCCATCTTTTTCGAAAGTAAAAATTTGCTGGGCACTTGAAAACACATATAACTTTTTCGACTGTCAACAATAAGCTAAATATTCAAAACAGCTGAAAATGCAAACATACATCAGGAACACGTGTACCAACAAGATAAAACAAAATTTTTGAACGTCGGATGCATAAATCTCGCAAAATTAAAAAATTGCTATTATTTTTTTATCACACCTCATATGTCCATTCTTCTTCAGCATATTTAATTTGCAATGTTTCTAATGTTATCATTTTTGCAATATTTGGATTTATTGTTCATTTCTTGAAGATTTTATAAAGATCTAAATTGTATTCTATTTCAAAGCTTTCTATTGGGTTAATGGGATGTGTTAAGTCTTTTTTTGTGATAGGTATGTGTAGGTTTTCTTTTAACCTTTTTTACTTCCTGCACAAATTCTTTTTGGGTTTTAACGAAAATTTAAAATTCTGTTTCATACGTTACAGGAGCTTATTTTCCAAGCTCCTGTTTTTGTGGAGATAACTGTCATAATACATTTAATTTTTTTATTTTATTTATTTTTTTTTTTAAACATAAGGAAAAAATGTTGGAAACAAGTTTTTTTTCTGTATTTCCTGCCATTAAATTTTCTGAATACCATTTCTCAAGTTTTTGCACTGACATCTGTATAATTTTTTTCACATTTTAAATTTTATTTGATTTTTCTGATTTCCAAATAACTAGGTCATTGGCATATATGCCAGTGGTTAAGAAGTTGAACCTCCAGACTAGGTCCAAGGGACCAGATGACCAACGGCAGGAGGATTCTTTTATGCTTAATAAAGGTTGAAAAAGGATGAAGCAATCACCATATCAAAGATGGTATCCTTAATATAAGCTATTGCCATTAGCTCAAATAAAAATGAATACAAAAAATTATAGCTCACTTTAAAACTCACCATTTATTTCAAATAACTTTTTTTTTTTAGCATAAGCCATTTCTGAGATATCACTTATTAATAGTTAGGAAATTATTCAATACTTTGTCATTCTTTTAAAGTCTTGTCAATATTTAGTTGTTTCTCAAGATTGCATGGAAAGAGAGTGGAATTTTATGGCCAGCATGTAGAGTCTTTTCTCAAATATTTGATTATCACTATATCCTTTGTAACTATAATGAAATGAGTAATGTAGCTATTTCTGCAAAGGTTTATCTTGATTAAAATGAAGCAGATAGAAACCAAGTTCTCTTAAGAATGCTTTGTTGAAGCTATATAAAAATAAATGATAGTGGGTAGAAAAAGACATGCGAGTGTAACATGAGATTTTTAAAATTAAAATGTTTATTTTTTCTGAAAGAGCTCAGCAGGAAGGGTATTGTATGATGTAAAGCACTTCAACAATAAAAAAGTTAAGTCATATATCCCTTTACAAGGCAGCTGTGTTAAATACCCCAGTTTCTGAACACACTTCACTTTAAATGGTAACTTAAACTTTCCTTTAAAAATACTCTTGTTGTTCACTACGGGTTCTCGTAAAGCTCTTTTGTCTGAAGCATTAAAACATTTTCAACATTTAATTTTAGCAACAAGAATAATAATGATGATTATGATGATCCCATTATGCATTTACACACACTTTTATGCATAACTTGAAAAGGTTTTTCCATAATTGCCAATACCAAAATAATAATTCTTAAAATAGTATTTTTTGGATCAAGTAGTTATGAATGTGCATTAACTGCAGTCTTGTTATCCGAATCAATAGACTAACATGATTTTGATGAATATGTGCCATGTAAACAGAGTGTCTCGCAGAATACTGACAAGTGTAACTAATGTTCCTGCCTGGGTTAAAATTTTTTGCATTTTTGACAAATTTTGAAAAATGAAACTCATGGCTAAAATTCACCAGTCATCCTACCTATAATCTACCTGTCGCTCATCACATCACTAATCATTTTGTGAAACATGCCAGTAATTTTTCTAATTCCAAAAGGCACTTTCACTCGTCATATTGACACTTTGTTGCATCATGAAATAGGCCCTGATCAGTCTATTTTTCACAGAAATGGAAGAATTGAGACAATACTGTAACAAATGAGAACACCAGTTGCAGTGAAACTCACTCTATTTATCACTTAGATACTCAGAGTAGCATAACATGCTACACTTGAGTTACTGTTGACACACACTCAGAACAAAACACAACTGAACCTTCAAATCACAATTCACAACTCAACTGCTGAGTCACGACTCACAACTAAACTGCACTCTGAACATTACACTTTAACTGTCCACTCTCCAACTTCTTAACTGTCCAACTGGGCGCTAGCAGCCCTTATATAGGCCCCATATACAAAGTGGAATGTTCTTGAAGGCGAAGCTACTCGAACCTCTGTAAAGGAAGCTTATGGAGCAGAAATTAGCCAAATTGTGCGGAGGCGGCACGTAATGAGTTTGTTGCACAGGCCATTGTTCTAAAGGGCTGGCAGAAAGCCACCTCCAGATGGCTAGGTAAACGGGCTGGCATGTGCTCACACCAGCAGCCTGCAGGTAACTTTGCACTCACAGTCACAGTATGTACAGTTGCAGAGGCAAGCTTAAATCTTAGTATCTGGATATCCACCCTTGCTGATGTTATAGTTGCTTTGCAGAAGTCTGAGAACTTGTAAAATTGATTTTTTCTTATTATTAGTTAAAAATGATTAGCAGTTATCAAGAATGGGAATAGAGAAATTTATATTTAGGTACTTTTACTATTTTAATATTAAGCTTGGCATAATTTTGAAGATTTTTTAATTAGTAGGTATAAGCATTAGGATTTAATACAAAAGTATAAAAATATCCAAGATAATTAGGTGCAGATATATGACATTAATTAAAGCAAAGGGAGATAGAATTTATTAAATAAGTTACAATAAAAGCAAAAATTAAAATTGTCTAAACTATGAGAGAAGCTATCCTTGTCACTGTCGATTTTCATTGCTGTTCACATCTACTTCAAGAAGGTAGGCTAGCAACAGAGAGTTTGTTGAATAGCTACATCAATGAACCCTTTCTGAAGCCTTGTGCATTAATTAAATAATCTATTTGTTTTATACAGAACAAGTACTGCCATGACATGTTTTTCCCTGTATTTGCTCCATTTATACAGTGCCTTTACGACACCTGAGGTTATACCACCAGCTTTGAATTTTCAAACAATTTAACATCTAAAGCCTATTTCTTATTCCTTATCTGTTTATATATTTATTTACTTATCTTTTTTTTTTTGCTCAATTATACATATTTGTTCATTTATAGCTTGTTAAAATGTTATTCATTCTTTTACATAAAACAAATGAAGTTCTGTCAAAATTCTTATAAATAATTACTCTAAGCAAGGACATTATAATGTACTTAGTAGCATCATGTTAACAAAAACTTTGTGGTTACTACACCAGATGAAAATTTCTTTCAGTCTCAACTTAGCTCCTTACTAGGAGAACATGCTGAGAATCACTTCAAACCATTTAAACTTCATAAAATATTGAGTAATAATTTAAACTTCTTTAAAGAAGAATGATTGAGTGCAAGAATAAGTGTTATAAATCATTGATGATAAAATCATTTGAAGAATATATTAAAATCAAAAAGTTATGAGAAGACCTCTCATTTGAATAATATACATTAGTGGAATTTCCAATATCACATAAGACAACTAAACTAATCTTCACTCTACCAGAGGGCTGCCAAGAACCTCATATTATTTATTTGTTTAAATGGTGCTTCAATGTGAGAGGATTACCCATTTTATTTTCTAACTCAATTTGCAGATGGGAAATTGTTTTCAATTATACATTTTCAAAACTGGTAATACAAGCAGTGGCGAAAAAAGGGGGAAAGAACTCGTGCAATGTGGACAATGGATAATTTCAGTCATTAAATGAAGGAATTTCAATTGATTTTTGTGTAATATTACCAGTGTGATGCAGTTATTTGTACTCCATGATATGAATTAGTAACGCTGTTTGGATAGTAGCTAATCTCAGTGTCGCATCTTAGCATCCATATACCAATAGGAGTTAAACAGTGGTAGTTTATACATACTTGATGCGAGAAGTACAATAAAGGTACTTAGATTTTGCAATATAAACACTGATTAAGCATAAGTGATTTGTGTATCAAGTGCATGCAGGAGAGGGATAAACTAAGCAAAGCAAAGCCAAAGCAAATGAAACAGGGAGAAATAAACTACAGCAGTACATTTTCGTTAGGGGAATTTTTATTTTTAGTGTAAATTTAAATAAAACACCGATTTTTGTTTACCTCTGAGAAGGAATGTATTATTTTTAATCCATGCAAGTTACATTTTTATACTGCTTTTGTTTGAATTTATTTACACTCTTCAGGGTTCCAATTTATTTCATAATAATAAAAAACAGAAATTGTGTTTTTACATTTAAAACATTGAGACACAACTTACTTTACTAGAAAGTTATTGAAAAACAAATTCTACAGAGGGAAGCATGGCATCACTGCCTACTTCCAGAAGCTAGTCATTTGCTGAAGATGAAAATATATCCAAAAAAATCCAAAGAATATATGTACGAGGGTGGATTTATAAGTCCATGACTTTGACAAGAGATAGCATTCTAATCACAGGTTTCTTGTTTGCACCCAAGTCTTACATCTATTCTGGGTATAATCGCAGAAATTTGTTGTCATTTGTTTCTTAAAACATTGTTCAGAGCATCTAAAACAAACAGATGTGTCTTGCTTCGTAGAAAATGGGGAAAAGTGAATTTCGTGTTCTGATAAAGCACTACGTTTTGCCTGATAAGGCGATGAAGGAAACGAAAGAAAAGCTGAGCAAGTATTATGGGGACTCTGCTCCATCACATGGCATGGTTCACAGAATTTCGATGTGGCCGTTTGAGCACAAGAGATGCCGTGCGCACAAGACGGCCGGTTGAGGTCACAACAGAAGAAATGGTGAACAACGTTCATAATATTGTATTGGAAGACCATCAAGTGAAAATCTGTGAGATAGCCAGGACCATAAACATCTCGAGTGAATGGGTGTATAACATTCTGCACAAATTTATGGGTATGAGAAAGCTGTCAGCAAGATGGGTGCCGCGACTGCTCACAGTTGAGAACAAGCGGAATCAAGGAAACATTTCACAAGGATGTTTGAACATGTTCCAGCGCAACTCAAATGAGCTTTTGCGGCATTATATCACGGTTGATGAAACTTGGATCTATTACTATCAACCTAAAACCAAACAACAATCAAAGCAGTGGATTTCCTTCAGTGAACTGGCTCCAAACGAAGTAAAAACCATTCTGTCGGCAGGAAAAATCATTGCAGCTGTCTTTTGGGATTCACAAAGGGTGATAGAAATCCAGTACCTGGAAAAGGGTAAAACGATCACAGGTTCATATTATGCCGCAATGCTGGATCAGTTTCACAAGGAATTCTTAAAGATACGACCCCATTTGTTGAAGAAAAAGGTTCTCTTTCCCAGGATAATGCACTGCACACAAGTCAGCCATTGCCATTGCAAAATTTGTGGAATTGGGCTACGAACTGCTACTTCACCCACCACATTCTCCAGATTTGGCTCTGAGCAACTTTTTCTCTTCGCAAGCCTGAAAAATTGGTTCGCTGGGAAGAAATTCACATCCAGTCAACACATCATGGCAGAAACCACCTCATATTTTGCAGACTTCGAAAAATCATATTTTTCGGAAGGGTTAAAAAAATTGGAGAAATGTCAGATGTGTATTGAACTGAAAGGAGACTGTTGAGAAATAAAATTTTTTTTGGAAAAAAATTATTTTCTTTAAAAGGTCACTGACTTATCAATAAGCCCTCGTACTCCAATTCTAACCACTCATTGCTTTGTTATGTATTACACATCCAAAAGCTACCATATACTAAATAGGGATGGGACCTCGATACTGTCAATACCTCAATACTCGGTGGCATTGAAGTATGTCTAATACTTTGAGATAAACTTTCGATACTTTTAAAGCTTTAAGTTTTGCATTATTGAAAGTTTCTGCATTTAACTTTATGCTAGATAAGAAACAAAAGCAGTCAAGACTTCACGTTATTGCCTAGCACGTGTCCCCAAAGAGTTGTTGGACTCTTGATAAATCTTGACTGTGTTTCTTGTGGGTGAATCAATGCAACATTCCATACACTCTTATGTCTAAACGAAAACATGCAAAACAATGGTGGAAGGAGTAGAGGTACTCATGTAACATACTGTGAATGATGCTGATTAGTGACTCACTCTCAAGCCTTTACATTTACCTACTCCAGTGACCAAAATCTGTGAAACCAGCAGAAACAAAACAGAACTTAAGACGCGAGATAATAGAGCGCATGGAAATATTTATTCTTTCCTTCCATAAGTCAAACTTGAATCACGAGCATAGCTTACAAGTATGCCGTATGACTAATTTTCATGATATGGATAGAAAATCCTTTAAAAGAAAGTTTCAACATAAAATATGGTTACATAAAAAGGGAAAAAAAACAAATAATAATTATTATTATTTTAATTAGCCTTGATTAACAATAGGGGTATTTAACTTTGGTGTTATCAAGATAAAAAAACAACAATGCTCCAATTGAGGAATGACAAACAGGAACAATTTCGGAATTAGCATACAATGCAAAATTGGTTACATGCGTTTGTACACAGAAAACTACCAATAAGAACATAATTCAGTTAACAAGCTATTGCCTTTACAGTTATTTCTAAAGTGAGTATAGAGTATCGATGCTAAAAAATCAGTATCGAGAAATAGTCATATTGTCCCATCACTATACTAAATATAAACCAAATAATTTGCCCCCACAAAATGAAGTAAAATTGAATTATGGTGAAATTAGGTACACAAACAATTAAAAATGCCCTTTTCTGTATGTCTGTTTTAACAGTTCACTTCTACTGAAGCAGTGAACAAAATGGCTAGAAGATGCCCTAATGATATGGGGTCCACTGGGCTGAGAATTACCTGAACAGAATTACAGAAAAAATCTTATTGAGGCCACTTACCCTAATTGAGATTTGATCTAGGGCCCTCCAGGTTTGAAGATGTACATTTTACCTCCCTATCATAAGTGTGGCAAAAAGGGTTTGTTTGTTTAACCTAAAGAAGAACATTAGCAATACTTACACCAAAATTTTCCAGCTTGCTTTTTAAGGTCTCCAATTCCACTTCCAACTGCTGAATCTGGTGTAACTGTAAAAAAAAAAAAGGAACAAAAGCTATCAGGAAAATGAATTTATATAAGTTTTAGGCAGTTTGGACAAAGTCTTGAAAACATGATTTTTCGCTCACTAGAGATGCAAAATGTCATTTTTATGACTTGTCATAAACTCGATTATATATGTCTGCTCAATGTTTAGGTGCAGGCATTTGGACTCTTAGATATGCGATACAGTACCTTGCATGCAGTAATAATTGAATACCTATGAATGTTAAACTGAAGTAATAAATTCTGTGAAGCGCCATGTACTAATAAAAGTGCTTCATTTACAGCAAATTTAAAATTCAAGACACATTTCTGAGAATGCTTCTCCATCATTGGTCATTGATGGGGAGACTTACCAGAAATATGTCTTGAATTTTAAATTTGAAATGAAGTACATGCATCAAAAAGTTGTAAAAAGTGAATATATACATTATATCTCACCACATATCACAATGATTGCAGACAAAATATAAATGCTATAAAATTCCTTTTTGAATCCTATACATTTTAATTAATCATCTCTCTCCTAAGCTTATATCTTTCATAGCATAAGTACCCACCGTTTTTTCTCTATCTGTTTTCGAATATTTCAATCGTGTCTCAAGACCACGTATTTGAGAATCAACTGTATTCAACTCGGACTCTTTACGTGATCTTTTCATGGCATCTCTCAATTCTTCTGTGAGCTTTTCCTGTAAAGAACAGACACACAGTTTATACATGATTGTCATTTTTCATCCTGCATTACTTCTGTTGCTTACAAAAGTGATATAGATATAAGAATACAATAAATCAAAACAATGTCTTGGTGTAGCATTGTCTTTTAACTCCAGATTATTATTGTGATTATGTTAGAATAATATTAACAGAGATAACTGAGCATACTTAATTATAAAAAGTAAGTTTTACAATCCACTAGGAATTAATACTTAAAGAACCAAGTCACATATTTCCAGAATCTCATTTCAGATCATTCTCAAAATCTGACATTCTGGAATCACTTCTGAGAATAACGTGAAAGCTGTAATTCCAAAAAAAGAGCTGGTAAATGTCAGCAATCATTTTTACTCTGACATGTGTAGTGTGGTACTGTAGAATCCAATGGCTGGGAAAAAAATCCCAGGTATCAGGCAGCACATACAGAAATGTTGAAATCAGGGTACATGGTGGTTGTGATTTATTAAACCGCTGACTATTCACAGCATGAGTGTTCAAGCTGTTGGAATTGAGGTCACAAGGGGAAGACCTCTTCAAAACATGACATGTCATGTGTTCATTAGATCATTTTTCTCTATATATTTATTTTCTCAATGAGGTCATAGGTATTGCTTATGCTCAGACTTTTTGGTTGCAGGAGGTCCTGAAATTTTCTGAGTAACCAATTTGCCAGATTGTATGTAGTTGTATCTATGGATCGATAACTGGGCTTTTGATGCCACTTCCATGTTCCCCAGCAATACCAAAAGATAAGCTAGAAGATGTGTTGATACAATGGCTACATTACACAAATATTAATAAGAAAGCAGTAGAGGAATACCAGATACTGACCAAATTGTGCATCAATCAGAATTACTTAAATATACTCACTATATTCCAGGTGAATGGTTTTAGCAACGGGCAACCCACTTACCCCTTTTCTGGCAAACTTATATACCAGTTTTTTTTTTTTTTGGAAGCACACCTAACAGAAGCATTTCCACTCATATATAAGCTTGGTACAGAAATGTTGACATTTTTGGAATAGTAAACAAAAAGTTTGTTAAGGATGCAATAACTCTACTGAACTTACAAGATTACATCAGTAAATCCAATGCAGGAAGAACTTAACATGGTGAAACCAATATAAAACATTTAAGGTTTTGAATTGGTCGACTTAACACTCATGGGTTTCACTTACACATAATTAATGCAGAAACATATTTTTGTAGCACTTTGTCTATATCATCAGCTGTTGTCAACTGGTTTGAACAACTGCATCAAAGGTAGATAAAAGTGTACCCTCTGGCGGTGTAAGTTGGCACAACTCTGCAAAGGCATTGATATCATTAGGAATCTCGAAGTTCATCACAAATCCTTCATGTTTCTTAATAAACATCTTCTCCCAGACATCCAATTCTTTAGCATTTCTGGTGCTCTTTAAGAGCTTAATTTCTCCATTAAAGTTGTGTGAGGCTAGTTTTCCAGAAATAAATGGCCACTGCTGATTTGCCTGTTTATATCTGATGCTTCTGAAATGTTCTTTTTCCCTCACTTTTAAGTTTCTCTTTGTTTTTCCTATATAAATCTTATCGCAATCCAAATTGCTAATCTCATATACCCCTTGTTTTTAATTTACTTCAGGTTTGTCTAATTTGTTTGATTTAATTAAGTTCCTTACTGATAACGAAAACATGTTCCTGCACTATTTATGTGTAAGCGAAACCCACAAGTGCTAAGTTGACCAATTCAAAACCTTAAATGTTTACATCAGTAAAATTTACAATTGCAATAGAATTCACTAACATGCTCACCTTTCTATACATAAAAGTCATAAGGAATAAGAATAAAATAAGTTTTGGCATCCATAGAAAAGATGCACAAACATAACTACAGTACCTGGCCATATTATTAGATGTATCTTGATTTTTCAATATAATATGAAATTAGGAAGCAAAACATACAACTAATTTTGTTTTTATTTTTACTACCCTACATACAAACATTACATTTCCTTAAACATTGATGAATTTGAAGTATAATGTAAATGCTTATGGTTATGGTTATAATGGGATATATTTCTGAAATGTTGTCAGACGCTTACAATTTTATGAAACTTTTAGTACTTAAGTGGCTATCTTAAGAAGCTATTAATTCTTTATTTCACCTTGGCAGGCTATTTATACATGCCTGAATTGTCTCTTGCATATCTGGATGATGATTCCAGACCTCTATGATCTTTTCAATAAGTCTAGTTTTCGTAGTAATCACTTCCTTTTTCTTCACTAGCTTCCAAGCATTTTCAATGGGGTTCATATTTGGTGAATTCCCCAGCCACGGCAACAAAGGGATGTTCTGCTCTCTCAGAAAAGCTATCACTGATTTTGCAGTGTGGCATCTTACCCCATCTTGCATAATCATGAATGGTTCTCCATTTGGAAACCAGTCTCTTATTTGAGGCAGCAGCCCACTCCTCAACACTTCCTTGTACTGATCTTGCTGCATTGTCCCTTGAACAACATATAGACATCCAGTGCTTTTACCACTGATGACTGATCATAACATGACTTTGGTGAGATGTTTTACAGTCCTGCACAACACAATCTGGATGATACATTTCACCAGGACACCCTCGCACAAACTGAGCTTTGTTTGCCAGAATTTCAAAACTGCTTTCACTAAGACAAACCTGAAACAAAGTCTATGTGAATTGTTTCAAATGTTAACTTTAGTTCATGATAATGCATTTCAAATGTGAAATTTAACTCAATAAGAATTTTTACAATGAAATTTTCATATTTATGGATTTCCAGAAGTTTAAGTCTTTGTGCTCCTTTGCCCAGCTGAGTCATTTTGCAGCCATAGCAGCACTTGATTTTGATTTCTTGGCAGGTCTGCAGGCTTTTAACTTCATTTCTGAAAGATTGAGCCTAATAATTCTTTCAGATGAAGCAATGCCACTATCTTCAAGCTTGAATTTAACTTCTTTTGCACTAGCAAACCTGTTTCTTTCACAAATGTTTTTGGTGTGAGAATCTATTTTCACCCAAATTTTTCTTCCTTTGTGGGGCTAGGTCCATAAATTAATTTTCTTTTTAATTCACCTCACAGATGATTCAGACACCCCCAATCTTTGAGAAATTTCTCAATTTGAAAACAAATCGGTTTTAATCAGCGCTTTTACCTCTGCAACTTTTTGAGGTATCAAATCACATGATTTGCTCATTATGTTGTGAACAGAAAACACAAAATCATAAAGTTCAATATTTCAAACCATAAATAAACTGACAAATTTAAGTATTGATAGCACAGGTTAATCTGCGTCTTCTCTTCTTGTTAGCACTAATGCAACTGATGTTTGTGAAACAACAATTTTGACTCTTGCAACACAGGAAATAGCAGGAAACACAGTCCCTTAACATTGTTCAGTAAGGTTGACAGTGATATATAAGCACTGTTATTAAGCTAGTCCCCAGAATTCAGTGAACTGTAAAATAGACCAAATACGTCTAATAATATGGCCAGATACTGCACATTAACCCTTTCGCTGCCAAGCTAAACTGCTATGCTACTGCTTAAACTGCCAGCCTGAATAAGATGAAATGTAAGGTATTACATAAAGGTTTTTACTCTCAATTCTGAAGCTCTTAAGTTGAGATTTTTTGCATTGGCTCTTGATATACTGTTTCAAATTTCCACACTCTTTTAAGGATGTTACTTGAGTCCTTAGATGTTTAAAAAAATTAAATTATTAATTTTGAATTTTTACTGTTATCTATATCATCACTAATCAAAAGGTCTAACTATAGCATTCGAGCAATGGAGCCTCAAGTTTGTCCTCTGTCAATGACTTCCTGTTCCAGTATGCCATTCAGTGGTGTACAGTAAGCAAAATTGGCAAAAAATCACTGTAAACACATCAACATGCAAACCTGGCATGAAACAAACATCACATACTATTCTGTTTATGCTGTGCTACAATGGCCGACACATGACAACCTTGCTTATAAAAATAACACATTTAAAAAGAATATACAAATAAAGGAAATCACCGCATTAAGCAGCATAAAGGAAACCAAAAGGTTCAAAGAATTCACTTTTCACCCATGGGCCTTCCAGAAAGTCAATAAAGTATGGAATAACCATAGCCTCAGTTAATGCATTGCTTAAAAACACACTCAGGGCCAACACAAAGGAACCAAATTCCAGTGTGACAATCTTCTAGTATTTATGAAATTTCATAAAGGAATTGCCTTTTGGCTTTATGGATGGCTTTTTTGCAGCAGGTTAGTGATTTCCAGTAAAGTGCCCACATGCCAGTTCTTGCAGGTTTAAAATGTCTCCTTGTTTTATCCTTAAGTTCAAAAAACCTTCTAGATCACCAAGGAGACAGCCTTGACAAGCAAGTGACCTTAGCCTGACATTTTTGGGAGTATAATTGGAGTATGGACTGCTGCAGCGGGTCATCCCCACATTCAGTACCAAATTAACATTCTTGGGTATTCTCGATACTAATACTGAAAGGTCCTTTTTATGCATGTACCAATCATGGATACAAACCTGCAAGGAAGGACTTCTTTCCACTCTTCAAGGCTGCTTTGAAAAATTGTTTGACTGCACGAAACATTATGAGGGCTCTCTGCATCTGGGATTTATCCCCTCAACAGGAACGCTGTCTCTGATGATGTCCTTAGGGCTTCAACTGTTCATTAAGCGAAAGCTGCATTGGTAGACACTCCCATCACCGAGACCATCGAAAGCTTCACAGCCCTCCATGATCCAAACTAATCTTCCTCTTAAAACTCCCATATGAACATGGAGAAAGTGGAAGAATGCTGCAAGTTCTGTGAGAGTGTTTGGTCATTTTTCAGAAGAGGTGAGAGCGCCAGTATCCAGAGAAAACTCAACAAATGGAAGAACTGAGCATAACTTAAAAGCCCATGTGCTTCAGAAACATCCAAACGCTGTCACACAGTGTAATGATCTGTAAAGTCTTTATTTGATGAAATTCCATTGCTAAGTTATCCAGGCAAATGGAGAGGCCTGGATAGTGTGTTTGCAGTACAAAAAGTGGTTTCATGAAAAATGTCAATGACTTGCGACCTACCGCAAGGACATCTTATGCTTCCTCTTGCAGAGAACATTAATCAGGGTAAGAGAAAATTGTTGTAAGAAAGAAACCATTGCATATATTTTGGTAATAAAATTTAAGTTATTCTGACAGCAAATATATACAAATTTATTTTAGAAATATTTCTGCAAAATTACCGGAGCACTACTGTGAAATTAACAAAGTTTTTAAAATTGTTACAACCTGCATGAAATGTTTAATTTTCATTTTAGTTTAAAAACGATCAAATGTGTGTGTATCATGTAGAGATAATTATAATTCAGATTGCAAAAATAGGGAAGACAAGGAGGAACATAGGCTCAAGGTTTACAGAACACATGAGAAATATAAACAGAGAAATCAGCTGTTGCAGGGCATTTCTGGTACACAGATCATCAGTTGAAAGAGACATCTAAGCTTTCAAAGGCCCTTAGAAAATTGGCACAACTCTCCATTTGTGAAAAATTGTTCATGCATTAAAATAAACACAATTTATTAAACTCCGATGTCCCATATGAAAAGGATCATTGTACAGTAGGTTCAGCCAGCAACCTCCTCCTAAAAGGCACAGGAGGAAGCGTAGGACCGACTCTAGGCTGATGATGGAGACAACAGTTCTAGTGTAGAAAGTGAAGCTAGAGTAATAAAAATCTCAATTTGTACATCTAAATACCAAAACCACATATATTTGCATTTTCAACTATGACGTGGCATTCAAAGGATCTCCATATCTGTTTAGAACACTAATGAACAGAAAAACTAATGCTGTTGGTTCCCTGAGAACTAATTAGAAGGGTATTCGTCTGATATATCTCATAATAAAGTGAAATGTGGCAAGTATGAATCATGGTCTGCAATGAATATGCTTTGTGTGTAATGAGAGGATAACAAAGATATTTATTTCAAGTTGATGAAACATGAAGCTACTGAGATTACAGCAACAGGCAAGCTAAGAAGGAAAGGTCAGACACCCAGAGAGGATGTAAAGAAACCAAGTGAATTCTTGAGTACTGTAAGCAAATTGGAAGTGTCAATTTGTAAGATCAGATTTGTTTCCTATGTGATGCTTGGCTAAAGGTTACAAGAAAATATTTTTCTTTCTGCTAGACATATACATATTCAATTCTTTGATTGGTTTCACAAGATAAGTGCTGAAACTACACACACTTTAGAACTAATATTGCTCATCAGCTGCTTCAAATGTAACACTACCAAGAGTTCAATGTTACAAAACTTTACACCATCAAGACTGAAAGTTAAAACATGTACCCCTTTTCAAAAGCAGATTCTACCTGCAAGAAAGAGAGAAAAAAAGAAAAAGAGAGAGAAAGACAGAGAGACAGAAAGAAAGAGAGAAAGACAGTCAGACAGAGAGAAAGACAGAAAGACACAGACAAAAAGAAAGAGAGAGAGAAAGAGAAAGAAAGAAAGCAAGACAGAAAAAGGAAAGAGAGGGAGAGAGAAAGAGAGAGAAAGACAGAAAAAGGAAAGAGAGAGGGAGAGAGAAAGAGAGAAAGAGAAAGAGAGAGAGAGAAGGAAAGAAAGAAAGAAAGAGAAGGAAAGAAAGAAAGAAAGAAAGAGAGAGAAGGAAAGAAAGAAAGAAAGAAAGAAAGAGAAAGAGAGAGAGAGAAGGAAAGAAAGAAAGAAAAAATAAAACAAAAAAGATTTGTTGTATGCCACAATAGGGGGAATAATAACAAAAGTTCTTGGCAACATGAAAAGTGCTGTGTCGTCCATTTGGAGAATTATTTCGAGATCTATCATACCCAATAATCGTATTAGGCCATCAAAGTCGTTAAATCAATGCATGCAAAATTTCAGGAAATAATATTGGTTAATCTTATATGAATTTTTAAGCTTTACGATGCACTCGAGCCATTATACCGGCATTTAAATCAGATTTCTGGGGCAGCTATGAGAGTACTTAAATAAGACATCAATGGGTTAAAAACTCTTATTTCTTTATTTACTTCATGTTTATCGAGGTAAGTGTTTGCAGAAATGGTTTCATTACACATTTCATTGCAGATATAACATGATATCAGATACTGAAATGTTAATAATTATACCTTTAAACAATGGGTTGCTACATGCTGGCTTTGAAATTTTATGCTCTTTGTATGGCACCACAAAAAATAAAACAATGATAACTATCCACTTAAAAAACAAACTTTGGGACATTAAAACCAAGAGCAACAAGTATCTTGGACAGGACTAATCCCACAGAAAAGTTTATATGGATAGCATGTTTTAAGGAGATCTGCATTTTTTTCTGTAGTAAGATTTTCTCTCTTATGGTTTACCAGTTACATAAAATTCATAAGACAGAGGACTTCAAAACCTCAGGCTATTTGAAGAAAATTCAAGTTATACATTTCTTATTTACATTTATTTCATAAATTTACATTTAATAAATTACATTACATAAAATTCATTAAGATGGAGAGGACTTAAAAGGCTCAGGCTATTTGCAAAAAATTCAAGTTATACTTTTATTGTTTATTAAATTTCATGTAATGATGTGCTTCTTATGACCTCAGGTGACCTCAAAACATGCATTCCTGGTGAAATCCTGCTAAAAGCCTGTATACACATTATTCACCTACTGACTTATTTAACCAATGTCTCTATTCCGGAAGGCATCTTCCCCAATTGTCTAAAATTAGCATTATTTAGACCAATTCACAAGAAAGGAGTTAAACACCAAATGAATAATTACAGGCCAATAGCACTTAAACCTATTATTGCCAAAATATTTAGAGAAGGTAGACTAAGAACAACTTCTAAACAAACATAATATCCTTATTAAAACTCAACTTGGTTTTAGAAAGGGTTACTCCGCAGTTTCAGTATTTTCTTAATTTATTCATGATGTTATGGGAAAATTAAATGACAATTAAAAAACATCTCTTTCACTAAATTTAAGTAAGGTGTTTGGCTGCGTTAACCATCAATTGCTTTTACAGAAAATTTAAAACTATGGCATTACAGGAATTTCTCAGAGACTCATTTCCTCCTTCCTCAAGGGTCGACTTCAATGCACTGAAATTATTTACAAAACTAATAACAATATGAGTTCAAATCTGACTTTCTAGAGGTAGCATACAATGTTCCTCAGGGGTCAGCTCTGGGTCCCGTTTCATTTATTTTATATATCAATGACTTGCCTAAGCCAAATAACATAAGCACTACTACATATGCTGATGACACTAATATCTTATGTTGGAGTAACACACTTGGCAGTTTGCAACAATCAATCCCCAAAACAGTGACATTATTTGAAAAATACTTTGCATCCAACATTCTGGCAATGAATAAAAGCAACAAATTGATTTGAGCAACAAATACAAACCCAAAGATGGTATCGACTGGGATCTGTCCCCTACGATCACTAACGAACATTCCTTCCTTGGAGCTTTAATACCATTCATAGTTTGTATTGAAACAATTAGTAAAATTTTAATATCAAAAACTTTTTTTTTTCCAGTTTTATTTACAGATGCTCTTTAACCACTATGGTTCTTAGTGTCCCATTCTATATTGGGCATGAAAGACCGGAAATGTTGCTCAAGAGGCCACATTATCAGTCTTGAGGTTCCTTTATGTGCCATAAATCTATGACACGGGACAATTGGCTGTATTTCCCTTCCAAAGGAAGCCATGCTAAGGATTTTTACATCCGAAAAAAATCCATCACCCTCCGCCAGGAACATAAAAAATTCAAAAGATAATTGCAATTAAGAAAAATAATAAAGAAAAAGGTAATCATGGATGTAAATAATATTTGCAACAAACTAAGTAAAGCCATATACTTATTCAGAATTATTAGGACCTATGTTAATGACCAGATAATGGGACTTACATACTATGGGTTGGTCTTCCCACACCTAAACTATGGTATTGAAGTGTGGGGTAGTACTGCCAATATTCATCTTAACCACTTATTTATTCTACAATAGAAAATAATAAGAACATTGTATAATATTAAGTGTACTGATACATAAAACAATCTTTTCATCTAAAGGTTTATTTACTATCCTTTCGCTTTTTGTTTACAAAGTAATCCTATTTGTGGTTGCAAAACCTCAATATAGGCAAACAAAGTGAAATCCACAGCCGCTCCACATAATTAATAATGGCATCCGTAAAATATTCCCCCCCAAAAAAAACCTCTGACCCTTATATAATCTGATCAATACTGTACAACAAATTACCCACAACAATGAAAATTTTCACAGGCAACACCTTCAAAAATAAACTCAAGGAATTTTTAATATCTAATGTCTATATTGATTAAAAGAAATGTAAATATTCATGACTAAAAACATATGCTTTATTATCATTCTGGCTGATTTTTAACTGTATATTTACAACTTTGTAATGGCACACCAATATACATCAGAAATGTAAAGTATAAACAGATAAATCAGCCATAGCCCATCATCACTTTTGGCCATGCATCATAATATTAGCCAAGAAATCAAATCTTTAAAACCAGCTAAGAGCCATTGGGAATTAAGAGTGTGGGAAACTATTTATGTCATTAAGAATATAAAGCAACAGCAATAGATGATATTTTGTGACTGACCAATGGTAAGAGTGGTAGACCAGCCAATGAGGGAAGGGGGGAGACAGTTACCTGACGTGGACTTGAGTAGGTTGACTCGCTGAGGATGGAGAGCACATCTCTTTGAAACATGTCTAATTCAATTTCAAGTAAATGGAACAATTAGTGTTTTGTAATTGCTGACTTAGTGTTTATTTAACATTTTATGTGTATATATTAACTTGGACCACTCTAATTCACTGTACTGTATACAACTCATGACTCTAGACTTGTAAGTCTTGTAATTTTTATGTGTGTGTGTGTATGTAATATGATTCAACCACTGTAATTACCTGCTGACCATGTCAGATAGCTTGTAAAGCTCTATTGGCAATAATTAAAATTGAATTGAAATCACATTTTTGATTGGAATTAATATTTCCTCTGCCTACCATATGTATGTGGTAGAATAAATAAAAAATAAGCATGTTAGAAAACAAATTGTGCACATTTCTATGCAAAAATGCAAACTTAAGTAAACAAGCAGAAGAAAAGTCAAGTTTTGACTTCCCAGTGGTGGTGATAGCAAAGCATCTATTCCTAACAGTGAGTGCTTACTGTTATGTGCGGTAAGATTTCTATACATAATTCTGGGAAAGATTGTTTTCCTGTATTCAATGTTACAAAAGTCATGACAACAAAAGCTTCCAAGTATCATTTAACTTTGTTTTCCCACATCAATTGTTAGGATATTTCAATTCCACATCAATTGTTAAGATATTCCAATTCCACTAAAACTCTTCAAATGATCATTTTCAAACTGGTATAAGGATCATTCTAGGTGAAATAGAACAATTAAAAACTACTACATTTTTATAAAAGATTCAAATCTTTTAAATACATTTCACACATCATAGTACTATCTGTTCAGCGACATTTTAGTTAGTGTGTGGGGCGCCCTTCCAAGCAGGCAGGGGCTTAGCTAATGGAAAGTAGTACTTTCGGCACACTGTGTATCCCTCCCACCAGCTAGAATTTACCTGACAGATAAGCTATCCCAACCCCTAGCTAAAATGTAGCAGAACAGTCAGAAAGCAACACCTTATAAATTTTGATCTAACATAATTTCTTATAAAACTATTCGCAGTCAAATTTATAGACATAGCTGGTTAAGGTGTTCTATAAACACTTGTATATTTTAATCTGTTTTTCTTTAATTTCAGGTACTTGAGCCATGAATTAAACCCGTGGAATATACAGATTGCAAGAATTATCACCTGGATTGTGCCAGAATTGAAATACAACGTAGTTCACAGCTGGCTGAAAGATGTTTCTATGGATTAAGATATATGTAAGATCTCAATATAGCAACATAAAAATCTGATGTATTACATTCACATGACTCTACCGACTACCAGTTATTTTTATATAGTTTCTGTAAAAAGAAAGAAAGAAAGAAAGAAAGAAAGAAAGAAAGAAAGAACACACGCACGCACACACCCATACGTACGTGCATACTATTTTTTTGAGATTCAGGGGGCTGCAAAGCATGGTACTTTGGGTGAAATTTTGATATAAAATTTTTTGGGTGGAATACAATACCCTCTCTACCTACTAGCTACTTGGTAAAGAAAGCAAAATTTAAAGGCAGAGTACTAGATGTTAATAAGATGTATTGCTGTAAGTTCAGAAATATGGGCAACCACATAAAATGTTTAAGCAAAAATAAGAATAATGGAAAGACAGATCCTTGGGGGAATATATATACTATTTCAAAGATGGATATGATTGGTGAGAGGGGTATAATGATGACTGTACAAGCTATTTAAAGATTCTGATGTCCTCTGAGAAATTAAGTTAGGGACATAAGATGGTGTGTCATTTTAGAGAACATAGAACTATCCATGTAGGACATTAACATAACTAGATGGCTTGACTTAGTAGACAATCTAAAGAAAGTGCAGTAGGAGGACAAAAAACAAAAGCATCCTATGAGAAAAATCACCGAGGTGGTCAAGGCTGAAAAACACGTTTGCATCAATATACAGATATAGAATTTTAATAACTTAATAAATAGAAGCTGTACACAGTAAGGACATACCTATAGGGCAACCTAGATAATTTCACAGGTATCAAGGTATTATTCTTCTAAATATAATAAATAATTTATAAAACATCTTAACTATAATTATCTATACATGATACTACACATTTGATGTTTTTTAAACTAAAATTTTAACAAAAAATGAAAATTAAACACTTGATGCAAGTAACAATAATTTGAAAAACTTGTTAATTTCGCAGTAATGCCCTGGTAATTTTGCAGAAACATTTCTAAAATAAATTAGTACATATTTACTGACAGAATAACTTAAATTTTATTACCAAAATATACGCAATAATTTGTTTCTTATAACAATTTTCTCTCACTGTGATTAACGTTATCTGCAACAGAAAGCATAAGAAGCCCATGTGATATGTTGCAAATCAACATTTTTCATGAAACCACTTCTTGCACTGCAAAGGTCTCTCTGTTTGCCTGGAGGACTTAACCATGTAGTTTCATCAAATAAAGACTTTGCAGGTTTTTGCATTGTGTGACAGTGTTCGGATGTTTCTGAAGCAGATAGGCTTTTAAGCTCTGCTCAGTTCTTCCATTTGTTGAGTTTTCTCTGGATACTGGCTCTCTCACCTACTCCAAAAAATAACTAAACACTCTCACAGAACTTGCAGCATTCTTCCGCTTCCTCCATGTTCTTATGGGAGTTGGAAGAGGAAGAATATTTTTAATCATGGAGGGCTGTGCATTTTCATGTGAGCTTTTGATGGTCCAGGTGATGAGGCATTAGGAGCATCTACCAATGCAACTTTCACTTCTTCATGAAAAATTTAAGCCCTTAGGACATCATCAGAGATAGCGTTCCTGTTGGAGATAAATCCCAGATCCTGAGAAACATCATAATGTTTTGTGCAGTAAAACATTTTTGCAAAGTGTTCTTGATAAACAAGGAAGGACTTCTTCCACTTGAAGAGAGGCAACAAAACGACAACAATAATAATAATTTAATCACTACAAATTCAGAAACATCCTCAAAAACATATCAGCTAACTCCGCAAAATAAACTCAGCATACAGAAATTACTCTGCAACAAATCGAAGCACCAGATACCTCATAATAAAAAAAGCATGAGTTCATCAAATCAGTTGCCCTGAATGTGGCCAAATTTACATAGGTAAAACTA